>OV702286.1:132410272-133660272 GCA_916181665.1 Avena sativa | reverse complement strand
GTGAACCTGTGATAATGTACCGACCTTCCTAGGACTAATACATACTTGTGATTATACCCCTTACAAACATCCGTAAGTACAAGAAAGTAATTAAGGTAGAAACCTAACCACAGCTTTAAACTCTAAGACCGTTGCGTCCCTTGTGCAATGGTTTCCTAACGGGGGTTCAGGTATCTGTCACTCCGGCAACCCCTACGATTAGTAGCCAAATACACAATGCATTCCCCTAGGCCAAATACACAGAGCGCGTTAGCCGCTAGCACGCCACAGACCGTCCCCCGACCTAATACAGTGCACGCCGCTCCGCCTCGACCCCAGCACCCCGCAAGACACGGCTGTGCACCGCCGCACGACCCACAGTCGCAGAGCGCCGTGTCGAGCACCGCCTCGATATCCCAGAGCACGGGACGATCCCGACCAAACGCCACCACCCCTAGCCATGCATTGAAGCGGTAGAGCACCACCGGGAGGTAGGCCACCGTCCGTCTACGCCGCCCATGCCTCTAGCCGCCTGTATCAACGTCACCGACGAGCTCACTGTCGTGCCGTTCGGTCCCCTCATCTCCCTATAAAAGGAGCCCTCCCCAGCACAAACTCCTCACACCACTCCACTCCCCTCTCTCCACTGATCCTTCCACCCTATCCCCGGAGCAAGGCGAGCTGCTGTTCGCCGGAATTTAGCTAGAGCTTGCTGCAGCAGAGGAGGAGAGGCGCCGTCGATTTCGTCCACCCCAGGAGCTGTCGCGACCTCGCCTGAGTCCGACGTTGTCCACCAGTTCGTTTGCCCGCCTCACCGCAGTAGATGGAGCCCTGGTATCCCCCCATTGCACCCCCGCTGGCCGTTTAGGGTTCGGTCTTGCCGGCGACGAGTCCGTCGTTGATGACGATTGTGGACCGTTGATCTCTATTGTAATCGTAGCGCCTAGATCGTCCCATACCATTTCGGGTTTTAAGTCTCGCTGACAAGCGGGACCAGCCTGTCAGCCGCCCTCTGCGCCGCGGAGCGCCACTGGGCCGGCCCATTTTCTTTCCCGCGCTAGCCCAGGAATTCAAATATAGTTTTATCTATTTTAGTTTGAACCCATTTATGTCCCTTAGTTCAGAAATCAATTCAAGAAGACTTACTGAACCAAATTGAGTGATTCAAATTTTGCTAGTAAGATACTGAAAAGATATATCCAAGCCCGTTGGATTTAATTCATTTAGAGTTAGAGATCTCCCCTAGTAAAAATAACAAGACAGAAGCTTTTGCACATTCAAACATTTTTATAAAATCAACCATGATAGCTTTTGAGTTGATTCCAACTCTCAAAAATCACATTTAACCATACCTATCTAAATATGTAATAATATTAAGGTTTGCATGCTGTGACTTTGGACTAGTACCAAAATAATTTGATATAGGCATTTCTAGTCACTTTAAATCATTAAATATTGGACTTAAACCAAAGTAAATATGAACCAACCCTTAAATCACATTTCCATATGTTAGAATATGTGGTGATGACATGTGTCCACATGATCCCATATTTTAAGTGGAGAATATTAAATCTTAGTTATTTTCAATGAGTAGAAATTACTTTTCTTAAATAAAAAGAATGAAGCTAGTTAATAAAACCTTGTGATGCCTGTGATGATAATAGATCATCAAATGTGTGTCTTAGAGTGCTAAGTAGACTAGTTAAGTCTTGTTTGGTGATTCTGTACTCCCTATGTATTTATAGACGATAGTACCGACTAAGCTTACCAGGAGGAGGAGTTCTACCAAGAGGAGGAGGAAGAAAACTTCAACCACTGCACCAACCAAGGCAAGCTAACACTTGCAAGTATTATACTAGCAAACCATCATTAACAATGCAAGCTAACCCTTGCAATCTAGATAACCCAAGCAAAGGCATTAGACATGCTTTGGTTGTACCACTTGACTAGTACCTACCCCAAGTATTAGTTCCAAACTTTACCTTCTTTACTTTATCAAAGTCCTTTTCTTGTTTTGAAGGTAGCATAAAGAGTATAAAACTTGGCCTATATAGATAACCTTAGATGTCATTCTATGGCATGAGATTGATCTTAGCATCCCACATTACTGAACACTCTTAACTTAGTAGTTTAGAGCTAAACTAAAACTTGATCCACTTTAGATGGGAATACTTGGTGAAAATGAATTGTGAAAATCTTGGAATGATGAGTCATTCTATTGATATGTTTTGACATGTGTTGAGAAACACAAATGGTTTATGATGTTGAAAATATTGAGGCATGATCCTTAACCCTTTTACAAAACTGATGGTTGGATTTGGATGCGATACCATTCCAAATTTACCGTACAACCACAATACCTGAATTGGGTAAGGCTTAGCCAGAAGTTTATATGCATTAGTATTAGTTCCCTCGTGGGAGAGGTTTGATCTGCGACTACCTCTCAATGTTGGCCACCTATGCAGTGCCCAAGATGACAGATGGTCATGGTTGGGAGGCCATGCTCATACGAGAGGTGCTTATACTAGGGTGTGTAAAGGAAAGGTTATGTTTGATTATCTGCATACTAAGTATGATGATTCAGGGTTATCCTTGACAGATGTATCGAATCTTGTGGTGAAAGTGTACCACCTCTGTAGAATGTCAAACTATTCAAATAGCCGCGTCCGCGGTTATGGACAGTTGGAGTGGCCATACTGTTTTGTTGTTAGATATTTTCAAAATGACTTATGAAATGAATGATGAATCTTGACTTGACCACAACAGGGTTGTGACTATGAAACTAGCTTTCCAACTTAAGTGATTCTAGAACTTTATTTTATCTTTCTTTGTTTCTAAACTTAGCTTAGGTTTCGGACTTAACTTTACAAATAAACTTAGAGTTAGCACTTTACACTAGAACTATATTACTTGTTAGTGGTAGTTTGCGAGTACTTAAAGAGTACTCATGGCTTTTGTCCCTGGCTATTCCTATGGCCAAACTATGAAGGAGACTACCAAGATGACGGTCAGTAGGACGACTATGATAACTAGGACTATCTGTCTTCGTCAGCATTGTCTGTGCCCCTTAGTATGGACCCCACCGCTACGCTTATTATTTATTCCGCTGCTTGTTGTATTAAGACTGGATCATGAGATCCTTATTTGTGTAAGACCTTATTTAGGGTTTGTAATGGATGATGTACTGTGATATCCAATCTGTTATGTCTCGCAAAAATGGTAATCCTGGGATTGCGATGTATGACATAACAGGCATCTGGGATTAAAAATCTGGGTATTGACAGCAGGGCGGGTCATGGTGGTTGTCTTGGTCAACCAGAAATGGACGGCTCCTCTCAATGTCCTGTCATGGCATGTTGTGGCTACCTAGGGTTAGAGGAGAGCTCGGGTTTGGGCAAAGGTTAGGGTTGGGGTAGCTAGGTGGTGTGGTCTGGCTTCACCAAAACCAGGAAAGCGATGGGGCTCGGTTAGATTAGGGTTTAGTCTAGAGTACATAGATATTTAGGTTTCTTTTATTTCCTTTGTTTGATTTTTTTTCTTTTCATTTTATTGAAACCAACCCATGGAAACTAGCCAAAAGAAAACATGCCTCAACATAGAGAAGGATAAGTACCTAGATGGCAGGTTTATCTTATTCGATTTTATTTGTTTTATTGTTTGTCTTTCTCAATATAGTAAAACCATTGCTTAAAATTCAAAATAATTCCAATAGAGGAGCAAGGAAGGAATACAAGAATGGCCATGCATGTAGACATCAAAAACTTGAGCTAGATTGTTAGAACAAACTAAACCCCAATATGCAGACTTTCATGTATGATTAAAGCCATGGCAATTCAAAAATATATGTAACCATTTCCACTTTCTTTACATGGCACACATATGAAGGATGGGCATGCTTTAGTGATATGGCCATGATAGTCTATGGTTTCCACTATTTTCTTTATATGGCCTCCATACCTTAATCAAGCCCATAGTTCACATAAGCCCCAATATAAGAAAGAGAAAAGGACCTCTACTACACATATCATGCAAAGGTGGCTATGTGGTTCCCATACCATATATTCTAAAAACAATATGAGATCATGTATGGAAGCATGTATAACAAAGGTAAGGATCCATACCCAAATAGTGATGAGCTCGAGTTAAATACCAAAAGGATACGCAAATGCTCATATTAAATGGGATGGTATATTGGTGTATAGAACCAAAGGAGGTGGCAATGTAGATGGTGGATAGATGGTAATAGATATTCCCCAACTCAACTGGGGCATCAAGCATTTTATCAAGATGCAAATACAATATATCAAGAAGCAACATAATACTATGCAAGGCAAATGCAATATGAGAAGAAGAACCAAATGCAATAGTTTTAATATGATGCTCAAATGCAATGTGCCATGGTGACATGAGCATGATATTATGATGATGCAATAATGACAAGAATATGGTGGAGTAGATCTTTATTTATTAGGTATCATTACAATGTTAGACATTTCGGATGCTACAACTATCCCCACTAAACAGGAATCTCATCCCGAGATTCTAGGAACAAGAAGACTCAAAGAGGGTAGGGTACTCGAAATGGAGGTGATCCTTGTGCTCCCAAGTTGCTTCGTCATGAAATGATGTGACCATTGTACTTTGCAAAAATTGATAAACTTATTGCGAGTCTTTCATTCTGCCTCTTTAAAACAAAGGCCTTTAAGCATTGAAGGATTATCGTTTAAGAAGGAAGTTAGGATGAACATAGATCATGTGCTCCCGAGAACATGATAAAGGAATAGAACCACTTTTTGAAAGCATTTGAAAAGATGATGTATCGAGGAGAAAGTTTCTCCTTGTATACCAAAGATGTGGAGTACGACATTTGCTTCCATAAAGAAACTTCAAGAGAGTTGTTAGAGGATAACTCCACAAAGGGAAGGCAAACTTCCCACTTTAGTCCAAAGAAAAAGACACATCATAAGGATTAAAGATCAGAAGCTGCACATGAAGCTGATTCTTTCTTTCACCGTAATAAAAGAATGACTTTGGATAAGTTGTTGGCTGGGAAAGACGCTTAGTATAAGATAAGTCAACTGGTTGTGTCAGTTTCTCAAAAGACATGGGCTCTCCTTTCTGGGTTACTAGTTGCATTCATTGGTTTTCTTTCTTCCACCAACTTCACAACCATCCTTCATTGATGACAGGAAAGCTCAACCATAGTTTCCATGTTGGTTCACGGGAATCTACCAAGTTCCAATCCATATATAATGAACTAGGTTTGTTACCCATAAGTAAAGGATTTTGTCGTGATACATTGAATAACTTCTTCATACATAAGACACATTTTGGAGCTGGTGTAAAACATCTATTGAATACTGAAATCTATTACCAAAGAATGGAATTCGCAACAATATGAATCAATATGGATACATAAAATGAAGACATTGTGGATTACCCGGGATGATGATAGGACATTTAACTTTATTTTGCAATATTTCGGATCATGACTCAACCAATAGCAAAGGGCACTCCGTGACGCTTCAATACTCGCTACGCTCTTATCTGTTGATCTCAATCCAGTATGCTTGCTCACTTTACTTAAGCAAGCTAGTTGTCTCAACTATGCACTTTCCTTTGCTCTTTCACAAGTAGCTCACATGATATTGCTGGATCGGGCTTTCGCCCATTGTCCAAGATTCCCCACTGCTACCCCCCCCCCCCTTGGGAGTCTGGGCCGTGTATTAGTGCCAGTGTGGCAGATCATCCGAAAAGAATAGTTCCTAGTAGAACACCCATGAATTTTCTCATCAACTTGAGGAATTAATTTTAAGATATAGGACTTCCCTATTAGAACCGGTTGTTTGAAAGGGCCTCTTGTTCTTCCATCAAATATTCTGATTCTTTTGGGTACTTGGGTTCAAATACCCATGAATTTTTTGTTTCTTTACTAGCTTCATATAATTCTAAAAACACAAGTTTTCGTGAAGCCTCCGTAAAGTGATCAGTTAAACCTCATACCGATTTGCCACGTGAAAGCGGGGTTAAGGTAAGGTAGGAAAGAGCATTCTTTACGGAAGGAAACCCCCAATCTATGGAATTCGACTCGAATAGTTTGGTCGAGCACTGGGCTCCTTGCCCTTAATGTTTATACTTATGCTCGGGCCCATGATGAACGACATGTCAATGAGTCCTTCCAAACTATGCCATGGATCGGGCATGGGGCTGTGGTGGGGCCCACTCTAAAGGGGTCCATCTTGGGATTCCTAATCCTAAATAGAATGTAAGGACATACAGATTTCTATGTAAATTGAGTATTCTATTTCTATAGGCTCGAATGACCCCTTCTCATAATAATAATGTGCATGGTCTATTCCGGTATTGAATGCACTTTGAATCTGATGATCGAGTTGCATGTATGGTTATTTAGAGCCAGCAACTGGCTGTCGGTTTTCATCCTGTCCGTATCGCTTTGGAAGCCACTCTGGCATGGCGCTGCTGGATACTTCTGATCAATAGGGGAAACAACAGATTGTATAGTTCAATCAACGTTCAAGAAAGTGTTGAGGTAGGATCATACACATGATCCGTCCCAAATTCCAAATCTAAAAGATTTCTTTAGTCATAATTCTGTTTACCCGTGAGTGGAAGAACCATCAAGTCCATAACAATGCTATTACCTGATGTACAATCACATTATAGGTAGATATTTTTAAGGGAGGTCTACTGGATATGGAAGCATTACTGATTATCATCCACTATAAAAATATCATGGTTTCTTCCCCAAGATTTAAGAAATGATGTTCGGAAAAACAACACTGCCTTCAAACAACAGAGCTCCATGATATCAATGGGATAAGATTAGAATTTAGGAATTCTCAAATTAGATTCTTATTAAACTGGGAAGAACCAAAGTAACATGCAATTGAGATGCATGGATTTATTTTTCAAGAGAAGTAGGTAACACAACTATATAGTGGAATCCCGAGGAAGAAGTTGAATGTTAAATATCTAGAGTTTATTGTAGAGATGTCTGTTGCTTTCGTTAACCAAGAGGTTGTTGCAATAGATTTTGCGATTGATGGCATATACCATAACTGGCTTTATCAAGAGTAAAAGAATTTAAAAATTGAAGTCAGAGGTATCCTCCATCCATCAACTTGACGATGATGAGGTTCGGTTGAACAAAGAGTATCGATGAAGATTTTGCATTGGTTTCCACAGAATAGTCTTTCCACATTTCCAACACATGGAGAATCTAGCTCCATATTGAAATTCATGATACCACCAACAAGAGGATATTTCTTATGTTCTTTGAGAGAACACTCTAGAAACAAAGGCAGAAGTAAATGTCTCAAAATATTGACCACTTCTAACTTCCATGGAATGAGTAAAAATTGCATTGATTCACCAACCCAATGTACAAGAGGGAATGATAAGAGTAGTGTTATGGTAGCTACTCCATCCCACACCCAAAGCATTACTCCGTACATGAATAGGAAAATTGTGCAACCAAACTCTCAGAATTCAGACTACTGATCTTGACAAGCAGAATTCATGAAGCTTCGTAAGAAGTCTAAGATGTGATGCAAGCACTTCATCGGGTCTAGAGCAGATAAAGTTGTTGATGTTTTCATCTCGGAAGTTGCAAACCATCAGAGAATATATGAAGGAGGCTCACGAAAACAGATGAAAGATTCAACATACAGAAAGTGAAAAGTACTGAAACTTGGATAGAGGAATTACAAATAGCGGAAAAGTCTTCCTAGCATCCGACAGAGTGAGGATAGGGGATAAATAGAGAGGGTTACAAACTTTCTTGAATAGCAGGAGACCAAAATAATTTATTGTCCTTCTTGAGAGGGTAAAAGAGAGATTTAGTAGTCTCGAGTAAGTCTTCAGCGAGATGGCAAAAATTTCTTGTCAAACCAAGTAAAAAGCTCCGGAGTTGGTTGAAGTTTTGTAGAAGGATGAGAATCAAACATTGACTTGATGAATACTAGAATTTGTAGCAATGATTTTAGCATAAAATACAAAGCCATGATAAGTGACTACAAAAAGCTGGAATTCATACTTTGAGAACTTTGCACACAGGAGGTGTTCACAAAGGTTGGGAGAAAGAGAAGGAGATGTTCTTCCATTGATATAGAATAGTGATGGCCTAGAAGTGCACGGGCTTGTTAGAGAATGTTTTTGTGGAAGTATTAATTCCAGTTTTATATCGATCCCAACAAGGAGCCTAGGAAAGTGTTTTTATGCGGTGTTTCTATCGCACCCAATGTGTCACGGGTCTTTAGTGAATTGACTGCAAAAGTTGACGGTGGAAGTTGTGAGTAAAAGATAGAGGAATCTGGCTTAGGAAATTAGTAAATTGCATAAAAGTAAAGATGCAAAAGGTGTGTAAAGGTCCTATAAATGAGAAGTTAGGCACGGAGAGAAACAGTTCATGGTGATAGGGAAAGTGCCAAATGGAATAAGTGGAACAAGTGATAGTGATATTTCATATTTATAAGTGAGTAGACAAGCAACCCATATGTCCTCATGACCAATTCTTCCCAATCCCAATGATCCATCTGCTTCTTACCACGGCCATGCTCAGCGCATTAAATAAGGTCTTGCGACCGGATCAAGGCTTTAATCTTGATGGTTCCTTGATGTCCTCGAGTAGTGCTAGCTCTTCTTTGATATCGGCCGTGTCACTCGGGGGTTGCCGAATTACTAGCATACAATTTCATACCTATGAGATCATTGGATCATGTTACCTGGGCCCTTAAATTAGATAACAAGCATTAGGCAAACATAGATATTCATTCTCACTATTTAAATAAAAATATACAATGATCACAAATGGATGGACTTAAAGGAGGCACAACACATCTAACCAATCCCCTACATTTCCCACGCCTATGGGGATTTGCAAGTAAAAATAATCTCAAAGTTATTGTAGCAAACCACAATAGCGATTAAAGATCAAATCAAATACAAACCGAAGGTAGACCAAAGTATCAAACCCTAATCTTACAAGTGTCAATCTCTCTCTCTCTCTCTAAGTAATGATGGTGGAGTGTGTGGTTTAGAGGTTGGAGATCGTCGATGAACGAGGTGAAGTTCTTCTCCTCTTCCAGATCTGATCTTTCCCTCTAGATGGCTTGTAGCGACTATATCTTTTGTTCTGTGGTTCTTCTCGTCTCCTGCTCTTCACAAAAGTTGGTTGCATTGGTATAAGGAAGGCGTCGGTGCGTAGTACGGGCGGGCCTCAACCGTACTAGTGGTCGTTAAGTATTTAGGATGCCTCCAATGAAAGTTCCTCCAATTGGGGATTTTTGTATTTTGGTGTAATTATCACATAAATGCTATTATATCTTCAATAAATGTTCATTGCCTGAAAACCATCACATGAAACCAAGGATTCGTAATTGTGACATTAACATTAGTGGAAAGGGGTAATCTTCAATGAAGTACGGCAAAAAACAAGAGGAAAACCAAGGGTAAAAAGTGATGAAATTTGGAGCTATCAACATCCCCAAGCTTAGCGGTTACTCGCCCTCGAGTGACAAGGCTATAATGAGTAATACCAAAGAATTTAATCAATATGAAAACTTACAAGATTGAGGTTATATCATATTCCATTATCTCAAATCCTACAACCATGAACACGAGCATAATATATTGGAACAGTTGCACTTAAGATTAATTCCTAAACGGAAGTAACTCGCTAGGTAATAGTTCTTATAACTCAAATGAGATTGTTAAAAATTCGTCAAGGGTTTGCAAATCAATTTCTTTCAGTGGCTCTCTTGTTATGAGAGTGAAAATGGTTTTAAGCGAGGTTGGTTGAGTCAAAATTAAGGGTGCACATGTAGATGTCAAAAAAAGGATAAACATAGAGCTTTTTCATTTACACCCACTTCGATAATCACGACTATCAAATACCCCTTCTTTTCCTTGCCCATCAAGAACTCTAATTTTACATTTTAGGTGCTGACGTGATGCCAACGATCAAAAGTATAGAAAGTTTTCTAGCTCTTATTTTGGTGCTAAATCTTTTCTTTTTTCCTTATCAAGGATCAACGCATATTTCTTTTGTAAATGCCTACACAACCTTTTCAGAATACCAATAATTTTTCCCATATAGCGACACGTATGCCACTCATGCCATCTGTCGTGGGAATGACCACGGCAGTTGCTACCAGGGGTAGCGATTGATAGAATTGAGGGCAAGAGCTGGTGGCCATATGTGGAGCGAGATGGGGGCAGAGACACATGAGTTTACCCAGGTTCGCCCCCCGGAGGGTAAAGACCTACTCCTGCTAGATTGTATTGTTAGCGAGCGAGTTACAGGGGTAGCGAGCTTGGTGGCTAGGCAGCGAGTCGCTCGTAGGGGTGTATGATGGAACGTGAGTACAAAGGGAACCCTAGGGAGGTTTATATAGGGGGTACCTTGTGATACGTTGGAAACATATCTATAATTTTTTATGTTCCATGCTTGTTTCATATCTACTTTCTTATGTTTTGTCCACACTTTGGAGTATTTTTACACATTTTCTAGAACTAACCTATAAACAAGATGCCACAGTGCCAGTTGCCTGTTTTCTGCTGTTTTTGGTTCTAGGAAAGTCAGAAAATGCATATTCTCGGAATTGGACGGGACAAAAGCCAAAGTCAATATTTCACCGAGGGGGACATGGAGCCAGAAGACGAGACGGGGAGGAGCCAGAGGCCGGCCACACCACCTGGTCGCACGGCCAGTCCTGGCCCGCGCTAGGGGGTGGTGTGGCCGCCTAGGGCACCCCCTCAGCCTCCCCTTTCGCCTAAATATCGCCTCCGACACAGAAACCCTAAAAAATCTAGCCTCCAGCCACGAAAAGTTCCGCAGTGCCTCCATCACCGAAGGGGAGATTCGGGGGACAGAAAGTCTCTATTCCAGCACCCTGCCGCGACGGGGAAGTGCCCCCGAAGCCAGCTCCATCGATCTCCACCACCATCTCCATCATCGTTGCTGATTCCCATGATGATTAGGGAGTAGTTCTTCATCCAGGCTAAGGGTTCTACCGGTAGCTATGTGTTCATCTCTCTCTCTATGCATGATCATATTTAGATCTTGAGATTTGTAATCAAATAGATCTACCTTTCTACTCAAGTGCTTTAATAGATCACTGGCTCTCCCCATGTGTGTGAAAGTGATAACATGCACACCATGGTTGCACTTGGGCTAGAGATTACAAATACTTGTTATGAGTTATATTTCGAGTTGGATGTCTCTATGAAATTGTGGTGTTTGTTGGAACCATCTAGTACTCAAGGTGATAGTGAGGGGTTATCTCGATGGGGAAAGTGAACTTTGAGGTGTGCTGTTATAGCCCTACCATGGATTAGAGTGTCCAATCGGAGAGTAGTTCAGAGTAGTATCATAAAGAGAAGATATTTATATGAGAGTGTTCACTAGTGAAAGTATGATCCCCAGGCCTTGTTTCTAAGCACTGAAACACCGTTTGCAACTAGATCTGTTATATGTTTGCTTGCTTCCATCTTTTTTCCTTTAGTATTTTCCTCCCGTCAAGCTCTTTTATGGCACCGTTGTCTTATATCCATACCACTTGTATTTCACTATCTTTTCGCCGAACTACTGCACCTATACACTGACAAGTGTATTGGGTGTGTTGGGGACACAAGAGACTTCTTGTATCTTGATTGCAGGGTTGCTTGAGAGGGATACCTTTGACCACTTCCTCCCTGAGTTCGATAAACCTTGGGTAATCCACTTAAGGGAAACTTGTTGCTGTTCTACAAACCTCTACACTTGGAGGCCCAAGAACTATCTACAAGAATAGAAGTGCGTAGACATCAAGCCATTTTCTGGCGCCATTGCCAGGGAGGTAAGGTAAAAGGTACTCACATCCTCCGATGTGAGTGCTTGAAGTTATTTCCTTTAGATTCTGCAATTTTGTCTTTTTGTTTTCACTAGTTAGGCTTAATGGAAAAAACAACAAAATTAGAGAGCTTTATAGTATTTATCTTGAGTTAGGACATGAAGTGTTTGAAGAGAAAATTAAAAAACCTATGGAACTTTATTTGCATGCTAATAGCAATGTTGTTAGTATGAATTCTTTGGACACCATTGTAACACCCTCGAATCGGCGCTATGCAATTTTTAGCACTTCCTGCCAAACGCGCATAGAAACAATTCAAGGACACCCACCAGGAACTTGCGTGTTGGTGGAAAACAAAGTAATACCATTACACCATAGTTCACGATGGAACCCAGAGAAAAGATATATACAACATCGACTCCATGAGTCAAGGTTATAGATATACAATACAAAGATCCAAATCACCTTGAAAACGATACAACATCCGAGTATGGACAAGATGCAAATTGGGCTAAGAGCCCTGAAGAATAACCAATGGCATCCATAACCCTGCCTAGGCCAAGCCGGAAGGGTAACCCTACTAACGACGTCGATCGCAAACCTGTTAAAACAAAAGGGGTGCCGACAAAGGGCAAAGGAAAAAGAGGAGCCTCAGTACTAAGGCCAGTACACGGCGAGGCTAGAATTTGGCGGCTCTCGCCTACATAGGTATGGTGGACTGAAGCGGTAGCGAAGCATGCACTATACAACCTATAGAGACTCAATATAACTGGAAACTATTAGAGAGGGGTAAGAAAGACCTATTCGGATCCAACCTGATACTAACACCAATCATACCCATCCTGGTATTCCCCCTCGAGACCAAACGAGGAAGTCAAACCGAGGAACTCACACAGTTGACAGTTTTATTCATTCCGTTATAGTTGCAACACTTACTAGTCAGATATAGATATCACAAGTCATCCTGATATCGAAAGCAGTGGGCAATTTTAGGTAACCATTACGTTGTCGTTGCAATACTTACTAGGCGGGTATAACATGACATGATACACCCCAATTCCTCTAGTTGTTGGCACTTTTATTATCCATTCCGTTATAGTAAAGCTAATAACTAGTCATATGTTAAGTCAAATTTACAACACTACTTTAGTTATAGTTGTCTATGATCGAGATACTATGCTCCAAGTCGTCCATAACCGCAGATAGGACTTTTAGAAAGATTTACCCTGCAGGGGTGCACAAATAGCAACACACACACGATAAACCTCAGGAAGAACCAAATAAAACGCAGCGAGGCCTTACGACAAAGCATTCATAGGATTCATAAATTATTTCAGGGGGCCACCCCAATAAGCAACCCGCAACGAAGTTGGCCGGCTCCAGAATGAACCTAGGGTTTGCGAGAACGACTGTAAATGACTGGGAACCCGAAAGTGTGATTGGGCTTGTCGATACCACGAAATCGTGTCGTGATCCAAAACAGTACAGGTGCTCCACGCACAATCATAAATAAAGCAGTAAAGCATGGCATAAGTACATGATAGTAATAAAGCCCCAAACTAGTTTGTGGCACCAAGAAATAAAGTGTGAATCAAGCTCAGGCAAAGGGGGATTCATAGAGTCTCCCGTATGTGGATAGTGCGAATAGTCAAGGAACATGTATCAAGTACTCGGGGCCTACGGGACACAAGTGGGCTTGGAAGAACCAAATATTAGCTATTGCCCGCCGGTGCCTCTACATTAATTATATCTATTCCCAGCATTTTAATATCAAGTTGTAATTAAAGTCATGATCATCTCCACCATTAAGCATGTGTCAACCTTCCAACAACGGTGGAACAACAACGACGCGAAGCAACACCTGAGCAAGCAACTACGACTTGCAAGGCCAACTGACTATCAATCAACACGCAATAGGATGTGTCCAAGGCAATATAGGCTGCAAGGGATATAAATGGTACGGAAACTATAGCAACGCAACATGGATAGCAATAGATCAACAGGAGGAAGTAAAGACTATAAATGCAAAATAGGTAGAAAGGGGGAGAATGCTCGCTTGGAAAACAGTACCGAAGATACATTATCCGAAGAACTTGTCGGTACTCGCACTCAACTCAACGGCCTAGCCCATGAAGAAGCAAAGCACTAGAAGAAACACCGGATAAACTATTTAATACTACGGCAGAAGATCGGCATGATGCATATATGGTGTATGCCATGGCACAGATGCAATGCGACTAGGCAATATTAAGCAGAACCGGGGTCCCGACAATTAATTAATAGGTTCAAGTTGTATAAATACCCGTAATTTAAATTTTATATTAACAAGGCATAACATGGCATCGTTTCGCTACGCGAATTTAAAGAGAGTCAATATAAGACTAGAATGGCCCACATATTGTCTCTATATTTAATTATAAGGTGAATCGACTAAAACCCCCAAAACAAATAAATATGTATACGGGTATGAATAATTTGGTATGTACAACTTTATATGGTATTTATAAAATAGAGGCGGTGTCTCACAGCTTGAATCAGAGAGACGTAAGGACGGTCATCAGGCTGTAGTTGAAGTGGCAGAAGCAGTGCTCACCGGAAAACAGTCACATCGGTAACATCCTGGTGTTCAGCGGATCGCAGTAGACGAATTAAATGCCAAACCACAGCCAAAACACCTAGGGGAATTTTGTCGAACAGGTTACAGCTACAGGACCGAAGGCACTGATTCACTCGTAGGATTCAGATATTGACGAACCCGCTTGCCTAGCTGCGGTCGATGTACAACATTGTATCTGGGACGTTGACCTGGTAGTGGCTCGTGGCAGCGTGGCCCTGCTAGAGAAAACAGTGTGCCAGGGCAAGTTCAGGTAGTGGTGCGGCTCCTGGTGTGCATGTAGGGACAAGAGGCGGCTCGGCGCTGTCGCGCGCGCGGCCGGGCGGCAGACGCAAGCCCGCATGTGGCAGCAGGACCAAGGTGAGATGGAGCCGGCTCTGCTGCTCCATGCGTACGGACAAGGGGCAGCGAGCGAAAGCAGGCGGGCCGGGGGTTGGCGCGCGTAAGCCCCAAAGCTAGCTGGGACTGGGTTTTCTGGTCAATGTTGCGGTTGATCTGGATGGCGTGTGGGATGGCGATCTGGTGGTGGTGAGGATTTTGCTAGCTACTGGATGAAGCAACAGAAAAAATTTGGTAGCAATGTGATGGTGATTTTTGGAGTCGTGTAGAGCATCTTCTCGCCAATCTCGCACAGGTAAAAGGAGAACCATGATGCGACTAGTTGATGTGGAGAGAAGAAACATGCGCAAGAAAAGAAGCATGTCGAGAGAAAAATCTAAGCACTGAACAGGAGTTTTGGAGGAGAGTGGTGATTTGTTTGGGATCAGATTTGAGGATAGGGTTTGGGGAAGAAAAAGGGTAGGCTAGAGTATATATATATAGTTTAAAGTACACTAGATTGGGCTAGTTTTCGGCTATTGCAAGTTTAAAAATAAAACCTTGAAAGTGTTGGATACATCCAAATCACCTTGAAAGTGATACAACATCCAAGGAAGAACAAGATGCAAATAGGGCTAAGAGCACTGAAGAATAACCAATGGCATCCATAACCCTGCCCAGGCAAGCCAGAATCGTAACCCTGCTAACGACGTCGATCGCAAACCTACTAAAACAAGAGGGGTGCCGACAAAGGGCAAAGGAAAAAAGAGGAGCGTCAGTACTGAGGCCAGTACACGGCAAGGCTAGAATTCGGCGGCTCTCGCCTACATAGGTATCGTGGAGTGAAGCGGCAGCAAAGCATGCACTATACAACCTATAGAGACTCGATATAACTGTCAAGACCCAGATTTTTAATCCCAGATGCCTGATATGTCATACATCGCAATCCCAGGATTACCATTTTTGCGAGATATAACAGATTGGATATCACAGTACATCATCCATTACAAACCATAAATAAGGTCTTACACAAATAAGGATCTCATGATCCATTCTTAATATAACAAGCAGCCAAATAAATAATAAGCGTAGCGGTGGGGTCCATCTTCGGGGACACAGGCAATGCTGATGATGGCAGATAGTCCTAGTTATCATAGCCGTCCTGCTCACCGTCATCTTGGTAGTGTCCTTCATAGTCTGGCCATGAGAATAGCCAGGGACAAAAGCCATGAGTACTCTTTAAGTACTCGCAAACTACCACTAACAAGTAAGATAGTTCTAGTGTAAAATTCTAACTCTAAGTTTATTTATAAAGTTAAGTTTGAAACCTAAGCTAAGTTCAGAAACAAAGAAAGATAAAATAAAGTTCTAGAATCACTTAAGTTGGGAAGCTAGTGTCATAGTCACAACCCTGTTGTGGTCAAGTCAAGATTCATCATTCATTTCCTAAGCCATTTTGAAAACATCTGACAACGAAACAGTATCGCCACTCCAACTATCCATAACCGCGGACGCGGCTATTCGAATAGTTTGACACTCTGCATAGGTGGTACACTTTCACCACAAGATTCGATACATCTGTCAAGGATAACCCTGAATCATCATACTTAGTATGCAGATAATCAAATATAACCTTTCCTTTACACACCATAGTATAAGCACCTCTCCTATGAGCATGGCCTCCCAACCATGACCATCTGTCATCTTGGGCACTGCATAGGTGGACAACATTGAGAGGTAGCCTCAGCTCAAACTTCTCCCGCGAGGGAACTAATACTAATGCATATAAACTTCCGGCTAAGCCTTACCCAATTCAGGTATTGTGGTTGTACGGTAAATTTGGAATGGTATCGCATCCAAATCCAACCATCAGTTTTCTAAAAGGGTTAAGGCTCATGCCTCAACATTTTCGTCATCATAAACCATTTGTGTTTCTCAACACATGTCAAAATATCTAAATAGAATGACTCATCATTCCAAGGTTTTCATAATTCATTTTCACCAAGTGTTCCCATCTAAAGTGGCTCAAGTTTTAGTTTAGCTCTAAACTACTAAGTTAAGAGTGTTCACTAATGTGGGATGCTAAGATAAATCTCATGCCATAGAATGACATCTAAGGTTATCTAGATAGGTCAAGTTTTATACTCTTTATGCTACCTTCAAACCAAGTAACGGACTTTGATAAAGTAAAGAAGGTAAAGTTTCATAAATAAAACTTGGGGTAGGTACTAGTCAAGTGGTATAACCAAAGCATGTCTAATGTCTTTGCTTGGGTTATCTAGATTGCAAGGGTTAGCTTGCATTGTTAATGATGGCCTGCTAGTATAATACTTGCAAGTGTTAGCTTGCCTTGGTTGGTGCAGTGGTTGAAGTTTTCTTCCTCCTCCTCTTGGTAGAACTCCTCCTCCTCGAGAGCTTGGTCGGTACTATCGTCTATAAATACATATGGAGTACACAATCACCAAACAATGCTTAACTAGTCTACCTAGCATTCTAAGGAACACATTGGATGATCTATTATCATCACAAGCATCACAAGGTTTTATTAACTAGCTTCATTCTTTTTATTTAAGAAAAGTAATTTCTACTCATTGAAAATAACTAAGATTTAATATTCTCCACTTAAAATATGGGATCATGTGGACACATGTCATCACCACATATTCTAACATATGTGATCCATATTCTAACACACAAGCTCTGAGCATATCTTCTAAGATTTGGTTGACTCTCTCAGTTTGTCCATCAGTTTGCGGGTGATAAGCGGTGCTAAAATTCAACTTGGTTCCTAATCCTTCCTGGACTTTCTACAAAAATCTTGAGGTAAACTGGGTTCCTCGATCTGATACTATGGTCTTGGGGGTTCCATGCAGACTAATAATTCTAGCAATATACAACTCTGCTAGCTTCGAACTTTGGTAGGTTGTCTTGAGAGGTATAAAGTGAGCCACCTTGGACAGTCTATCAATGATGACCTAGATTGAGTCATTTCCCCTACTAGAAGTAGGCAAACCAGTGATAAAGTCCATTCCGACGGAATCCCATTTCCACTCTAGAATCTGCAATGGTTGCAACAGTCCTGCAGGTCTCTGATGTTCCGCTTTGACTCTTTGACAGATATCACACTTGGCTATGTAGCTCCCGATTTCTCTCTTCATCTTGTGCCACCAAAATTGCTCTTTTAAATCTTGATACATCTTCGTTTCTCCGGGGTGGATCGAATAAAGAGTATCATGAGCTTCCTGCATGATAACTTGCTTCAGTTCCGAATCTGCTGGCACACAGATACGGCCCTTGTACCATAGAACTCCTTCTTCGTCTTCTGTGAATCTAGGTACCTTTCCTGTACCAATACGACGTTTGATTCCGTCGATACATTCATTTCCCTTCCGGGCTTCCTTGATTTGGCTAATCAAAGTGGGTTGAAGTTCAATGCTAGCTAAGAATCCTTTGCTAACTATCTCAGTCCTAAACTGCTCCAACTCTTCATACAAACTTGGTTGCTTCTCCTTGATCATGGTGTTTAGCCTACATGGCAATCTGCTAAGAGCATCCGCTACCACATTGGCTTTGCCGGGGTGATAGTGAATGTCAAGTTCATAATCCTTGACTAACTCTATCCATCTCCTTTGCCTCATATTCAGCTCCTTCTGAGTGAAAATATACTTCGAGCATATTGTGATCCGAGTAAATCTCACAGCGATTACCCATCAGATAATGACACCATGTCTTCAATGCCAAAACTAAGGCTGCTAACTCCAGATCATGGGTCGGATAGTTCTGCTCATGCTGCTTCAGTTGTCGAGACAGATACGCAATAACTTTGCCTTCATGCATCAATACACATCCGAGACCAATCTTGGATGCATCACAATATACATCAAACGACTTCTTGATATCTGGCATGATCAGTATTGGGGATGAAATTAATCTCTTCTTTAGTTCTTAAAAACTGGCTTCACATTTGTCAGTCCATTCAAACTTCTTGTCCTTCTTCAACAATTGGGTCATGGGTCTGGCGATGCTCGAGAATCCTTCTACGAACTTGCGGTAGTATCCCACTAATCTGAGAAATGCACGGACTTGGGTTTGAGTGGTTGGGGCTTCCCATTCTTCGACATCTTTGATTTTGGCGGGATCAACAGAGAATCCTCCGGCAGACACAATATGTCCTAGGAATCCTACTTCTTTCAGCCAAAACTCACACTTGCTGAACTTGGCATATAATCGGTGCTCTCTCAGGGTTTCTAGGATGATTCTCAGATGTTGCTCATGCTCTTCTTCTGACTTGGAGTAGATAAGGATATCGTCGATAAACACAACGACAAACTTATCTAGGAAATTCATAAAGATCTTATTCATGAGATTCATGAAATAAGCAGGGGAATTGGTTAATCCAAAAGACATAACCGTATACTTGTGTAAACCATAGCGAGTAGTAAAGGCGGTCTTCGGAATATCCGTTGCACGAATCTTAAGTTGGTGATAACGAGTCCTAAGATCAATCTTTGAGAATACCTGGGCTCAAGTCAACTGATCAAATAGATCTTATATCTTTGGCAAAGGGTACTTGTTTTTTATGGTGACATCATTCAACTTTCTGTAATCGGTGCACAGACGGTTGCCTCCATCTTTCTTGTCGATGAAAAATACTGGTCATCTCCATGGCGATGTGCTTGGTTGAATCAAGCCTGTTGCTAACATGGCATCCAACTGCTTGTTCAATTCTACTAACTCTAAGGGGTTCATGCTATAGGGTCTCTAGGCTATGGGTCCGGTTCCGGGGATTAGTTCGATAATGAACTCAATATCCCTATCCGGTGGCATACCTGGCAATTCATCTGGGAACATGTCAGGGTATTCAAAGACTACTCTGACTTGGTCTATGGTGGGCAGGGCTAGACTCTTGTTGCACTTGAATTGACGGGGTAAGGTTTCAGATATATGCTCTACTGTTACTCCAGAGCTACTGGTCATGGTGATGGCTTTCTTAGCATAGTCTATCAGTCCTTTATGCCTTGACATCTAGTCCATACCTAGTACTACTTCCAGTCCTTTGGTTCCAAGTACTATGCGGTTGGCATAAAAATCTATCACATGTATTCTGATAGGCACAGCTTTGCAAATTTTTCTAGCTTTTGTAGTTGAACCGGGGATTTGAACTATCATGACATGCTTCAAGTTGGTTGGGTAGATCTTACTGGTGCATGTAACTTCTTCGGTGACAAATGAATGCGATGCTCCCGAATCAAACAATACTCTTGCTAAAACTGAGTTGACAGAAAACATACACAGCACTATGTCTGGCGCTTCTTGAGCTTCCTCTATGTTCATGTGGAAGAGACGACCGTTGCGGTTGTGAGGGTTCCCTGGGGCAAATGTTCTCCCTAGTTGAACACGACGCTGCTGTTGAGCTAGGGCGTTCACATTGGCAGTGGCTGCAATCTTCTTGGGACACTCATTGGAATAGTGACCCTTAACTCCACACTCAAAACAAGTTATCTGAGACTTGTCTTTTGTTGCGACAGGCACATCATTGCTTCCAGTTCTGGGTGCAGTGTTGTTGTTGTTGCTCTTGGGAGGGGCACGGTTGAAATTGTTGGTGTTGCTGGAGTTGTGGTTGTTTCCTCCGGACTTCACATTGCCTCTGCTACGGTTGGGGCAGCTTGGGCGAGACATTGGGGGTCGGTTGTTCCTTGGTGCATATCCTGGTGAGGGGTTGGGACGGTACTTCTGGTGACTGCTGGATCCAGTTTGCTGCATCATATGACGTTTGCGGTTGTCATTTGCCTGGTTAATCTTTCCTTCCATCTGAATTGCGGAGTCGACTAGCTCTTCGAGATCCTCGAAACGGATGTTGACTAGGACAGTCTGCAACTCATCATGTAGTCCGTTCAGGAATCTCTCCTTCTTCTTGGCCTCCATGTTGATCTCATCAGGTGCATACCTTGCAAGGGACAGGAATCTGTCATGGTACTCCACCACAGTCATTCTGCCCTGCTTCAACTCTCTGAATTCATCCCTCATTCTGGTGACTAAGAACTGCGGCACGTGGGTGCGGCTGAACTTTATTTTGAAGGCTTCCCATGTCATCACTTGACCATGGATCATCAGGCGGATGCTGTTCCACCATGCTCTAGCATCTCCTGCCAAGTAGTGGGTGGCAAATAGAACTTTCTCGTTGTCCTCAACTCTGGCTACTTCTAAATTGTTCTCCATCATCTGCAACCAGTCATCTGCATCTAATGGGTTCTCTGAAGTGCTAATGATTGGGGGATTGGTATTCTGGAAGTTTTTCTGCTTGGATCCTTGATGATCCTGATTTCCATGGTTCTGATTGTTGAGGGACATCTGGGCGATCTGTTGTAGTGTTGCTAGATTAGCTTGGCGCTCTGACCTGCTTGCTTCTCTGTCTGCGATGAGATTCTGCAAGATCTGCAGCATTGAGTCTTGCGACGAGCTTCTCCCTCCTTGGTTTCCACGAGTCATCTAAAGATTGAGGTAGATAAAGGGGTAAGAGGGAAAGTTCTAAGGTTCGTGGTTATCGTTTCAAAGCTAAAACTTTGAGTTTGACTCAAGTTTTGCAACTAACTTCATTTCATTCATTCAAGCAAGAACACGGTACAAACACACACACACACCATAGCAACAAAGGAAAACAGATGGTTTTAAGAACCATTCTGCAAGCTACGATACAGTGGGACCGATACATCTCATGCTACGACAGTGCTCTAGTGCATCTACTCATCATCGATGAAGTCGGAGTCCTCATTGTCGGTGTAGAAGTCCATGGCATCCTCCTCCAGAAAGTCATCATCATTCCTGAGGTGGGAATCCATGTCTCCCTAGATGTCTTCACGCTCCTCTTCTTCCTCCTTTGCAGCAAGCTGAGCTTCTTGCTCCTTGATAGTCTTCTCGAGGTCAGCCACCTTCTTGCGAAGACGGGCGATGGTGCGATCCTTCTTCTCGCGTTGGAGGCAAAGAGACTAACGGTCCTTGACAAGCAGTGAGAAAGTCTAGGCCTTCTGGGCGGCAATGGCACGGTTGTGGTTGGCGAACTCCCTAGCATTATCCAATTCCTTCTGGCGATCGTACAACAGGAAGTCAAGGTTCTCCACTTGACGCTTCAACTCCGGGTGACTTGGCATCTCCATCGACATTCCCATGAAGTCACGTCTTGCATAGTGAGCAAAACGGTTTCCTTGGATTTGGTTGACACTAAGGGCACACAGACGTGCGAGAGCTTCATGCATTGCCCTGGCTAATCCATCTAGCCAGTTGTTCTCTCTGACGGAGAACTAGATTCTCTCGGATGTTGGTGCTTATATGCTTCCTCGAAGATCAGGAAGTTGAGCTCCAAGAAACTCCAGATGTGGGCGTCCCAACAACTCAGACAGTGAATCCAGATCCCTCTCGAAGATCAGTTTGCCTCTGTTGCCCAACTGGTAGAACTTGGAGGAAGTTAGTGAGGTGATCAAGTGTGTCAAATTTTAGGTAGTAATGTAAGACTTGGAGGAACATGAATTTTTGATTAAGAATGAATTCCCAAGGGTAAGAGAGGAAATAGTTTTTCATAAATACTCACTTTGGTTTTGAAATTAAGTTTTTGTTCGGATGTCCATTCTAACTAGGGTCTCCGATGGTCAAGATGGCTCTGATACCAACTTGTCAACACCCGGATTTTTAATCCCAGATGCCTGTTATGTCATACATCGCAATCCCAGGATTACCATTTTTGCGAGACATAACAGATTAGATATCATAGTACATCATCCATTACAAACCATAAATAAGGTCTTACACAAATAAGGATCTCATGATCCAGTCTTAATACAACAAGAAGTGGAATAAATAATAAGAATAGCGGTGGGGCCCATCTTCAGGGGCACATGGAATGCTGACGAAGGCAGATAGTCCTAGTTATCATAGCCGTCCTGCTGACCGACATCTTGGTAGTCTCCTTCATAGTCTAGCCATGAGAATAGCCAGGGACAAAAGCCATGAGTACTCTTTAAGTACTCACAAACTACCTAGAACAAGTAAGATAGTTCTAGTGTAAAATGCTAACTCTAAGTTTATTTATAAAGTTAACTTTGAAACCTAAGCTGTGTTCAGAAACAAAGAAAGATAAAATAAAGTTCTAGAATCACTTAAGTTGGGAAGCTAGTGTCATAGTCACAACCCTGTTATGGTCAAGTCAAGATTCATCATTCATTTCCTAAGCCATTTTGAAAACATCTGACAACGAAACAGTATCGCCACTCCAACTGTCCATAACCGCGGACGCGGCTATTCGAATAGTTTGACACTCTGCAGAGGTGGTACACTTTCACCACAAGATTCGATACATCTGTCAGGGATAACCCTGAATCATCATACTTAGTATGCAGATAATCAAATATAACCTTTCCTTTACACACCATAGTATAAGCACCTCTCCTATGAGCATGGCCTTCCAACCATGACCATCTGTCATCTTGGGCACTGCATAGGTGGACAACATTGAGAGGTAGCCTCAGCTCAAACTTCTCCCGCGAGGGAACTAATACTAATGCATATAAACTTCCGGCTAAGCCTTACCCAATTCAGGTATTGTGGTTGTACGGTAAATTTGGAATGGTATCGCATCCGAATCCAACCATCAGTTTTGTAAAAGGGTTAAGGCTCATGCCTCAACCTTTTCATCATCATAAACCATTTGTGTTTCTCAACACATGTCACAATAGAATGACTCATCATTCCAAGGTTTTCATAATTCATTTTCACCAAGTGTTCCCACCTAAAGTGGCTCAAGTTTTAGTTTAGCTCTAAACTACTAAGTTAAGAGTGTTCACTAATGTGGGATGCTAAGATCAATCTCATGCCATAGAATGACATCTAAGATTATCTAGATAGGTCAAGTTTTATACTCTTTATGCTATCTTCAAAACAAGTAACGGACTTTGATAAAGTAAAGAAGGTAAAGTTTCGGAAATAAAACTTGGGGTAGGTACTAGTCAAGCGGTGTAACCAAAGCATGTCTAATGTCTTTGCTTGGGTTATCTAGATTGCAAGGGTTAGCTTGCATTGTTATTGATGGCTTGCTAGTATAATACTTGCAAGTTTTAGCTTGCCTTGGTTGGTGCAGTGGTTAAAGTTTTCTTCCTCCTCCTCTTGGTAGAACTCCTCCTCCTCGAGAGCTTGGTCGGTACTATCGTCTATAAATACATACGGAGTACATAATTACCAAACAATGCTTAACTAGTCTACCTAGTATTCTAAAGCACATATTGGATGATCTATTATCATCACAAGCATCACAAGGTTTCATTAACTAGCTTCATTCTTTTTATTTAAGAAAAGTAATTTCTACTCATTGAAAATAACTAAGATTTAATATTCTCCACTTAAAATATGGGATCATGTGGACACATGTCATCACCACATATTCTAACATATGGGAATGTGATTAAAGGGTTGGTTCATATTTACTTTGGTTTAAGTCCATTATTTAATGATTTAAAGTGACTAGAAATGCCTATATAGCATTATTTTGGTACTAGTCCAAAGTCACTGCATGCAAAACGTAATATTATTACATATTTAGATATGTATGGTTAAATGTGAATTTTGAGAGTTGGAATCAACTCAAAAGCTATCATGGTTGATTTTATAAAAATGTTTGAATGTGCAAAAGCTTCTGTCTTGTTATTTTTACTAGGCGAGATCTCTAACTCTAAATTAATTAAATCCAACGGGATTGGATAGATCTTTTCAGTAAATTTCTAACAAAATTTGAATCACTCAATTTGGTTCAGTACATCTTCCTGAATTGATTTTTGAACTAAGGGACAGAAGTGGGTTCAAACTAAAATAGAAAAACCTATATTTGAATTCATGGGCTAGCGCGGGAAAGGAAATGGGCCCGCCCAGTGGCGTTCCGCGGCACAGATGGCGGCTGACAGGTTGGTCCCGCTTGTCAGCGAGACTTAAAACCCGAAACAGTATGGGACGATCTGGGCGCTATGATTAGAATAGAGATCGACGGCTCACAGTCGTCGTCGACGACGGACTCGTCGCCGGCGAGACCGAACCCTAAACGACCGGTGGGGGTATACTTGGGACATACCAGGGATCCAGCTACTACGGTAAGGCGCGCAAACAAACTGGACGGTGACGGCAGACTCAGGCGTGGTCGCGGCAGCTCCTGGGGTGGACAAAATCGACGGCACCTCTCCTCCTATGCTGCGGCAAGCTCCGGCTAAATTCCAGCGAACTATGGCTCGAGCGGCTATAGGAAGAGGTGGGGAAGGATCAGTGATGAGAGGGGAGTGGAATGGTGTGAGGAGTTTGTGCTGGGGAGGGCTCCTTTCATAGGGCGACAAGGGGACCGAACAGCACGACGGTGAGCTCGTCGGTGACGCTGATACAAGCGGCTAGAGGCATGGGCGGCGTAGGCGGACGATGGCCTGCCTCCTGGCGGTGCTCTACGGCTTCAATGCGTGGCTAGGGGCGGTGGAGTTAGGTCAGGAGCGTCCCGCGCTCTGGAAGAAAGAGATGGTGCTCGACACGGCGCTCTGCGACTGTGGGTCGCGCGACGGTGCACAGCCGTGTCTAGCGTGTTGCTGGGGTCGAGGCGGAGCGGCGTGCATGGTATTAGGTCGGGGGACGGTCTATGGCGTGCTGGCGGCTAACGCGCTCTGGCACGCTCTAGCGAGCTCGCAGAGAGAATTGGCAGCGGTGCTGGGGTGTGGTCCAGGGGCAGGGAGGTGCGGTAGGGTTAGGCGGAGCTAGTGGTGGTGCTGGAACGGCGCGGCGTGGTCTGTGGTGCTTTGCCCTCTTCTGGCCGGCGACGACCACAAAGTGGCGGTGCTCCACTGCTGCTGCGGCTTAGGGGTAGGCCGGTGAGGGTCTGGCTGGTCTCGGGAGGGACAAGAGTGATCAATGCAGCTCTAATTGCTCGACAAGATTTGATCAAAGCAGTATAAGTTAGGCTCAGCTTGATTCTGCCTACAAGGTGTTCGACACAATGGACGCATGAAAATTTTATCTGAATTTTGGGCTGAACTTTGGTGGAGTGGTTGATCACATGCTTGAGCTTATAGGTGTGCTTGGGTTTTGAAAGTGGCAGTCATTTGAGTGGTTTTTGAATAAGTGGGATCTTCTCATATGAACTACATTCAATTTTCAAATGTTATTTAAAATTAGTGTTTGAAAGTTTTTGGTAGATCACAAAGTGGGCCTTGGTACATCACTACATGTACTAGCAAGGGGTGCAAAGATCCACATTTGTTTCTGTTAGGTTTTGAGTTATAGGAATAGCTAAAGTAGGTATGTTGATTAAAATGGCACAAATGACCATTTGGTTATTTTATTCATTTTGATTTGTTTTTCTTTGGGAATGATCTAGATGATGTTCATTTCACCTAATAATCATTTTAGAAGCAATGGATCACGTAATCATGGCAATTCAAAACAACTCCTAAATTATATGCACACACATATGAATTCTTTAATATTTTTAATTTGGAAAAGTTTTTGTTAACTCTAAATTTAATGATTTGGATCTTGATCACTTGGAATAAAGTTTTGGGATGTTACAATAACTAGCGGCTATTAGAGAGTGGTAAGAAAGACCTATTCGGATCCAACCTGATACTAACATCAATCATACCCATCCTGGTATTCCCCCTCGAGACCAAACGAGGAAGTCAAACCGAGGAACTCACACAGTTGACAGTTTTATTCATTCCGTTATAGTTGCAGCACTTACTAGTCAGATATAGATAGCACAAGTCATCATGATATTGAAAGCAGTGGGCAATTTTAGGTAACCATTCTGTTGTAGTTGCAATATTTACTAGGCAGGTATAACATGACATGATACACCCCAATTCCTCCAGTTGTTGGCACTTTTATTATCCATTCCGATATAGTAAAGCTAATAACTAGTCATATGTTAAGTCAAATTCACAAGACTACTTTAGTTATAGTTGTCTATGATCGAGATACTGTGCTCCAAGTCGTCCATAACCGCGGACACGGCTTTCAGAAAGATTTACCCCGCAGGGGTGCACAAATAGCAACACACATGATCAACCTCAAGAAGAACCAAATAAAATGCAACGAGGCCTTACAACAAAGCATTCATGGGATTCATAAATTATTTCAGGGGGCCACCCCACTAAGCTACCCGCAACGAAGTTGGCCGGCTCCGGAACAGACCCAGGGTTTGCTAGAATGGCTATAAACAACAGGGAACCCGGAAGTGTGACTGGGATTGTAGATACCGCGAAATCGTGTCGCTATCCAATATAGTACAGGTGCTCCACGCACAATCGCAAATAAAGCAGTAAAGCATGGCATAAGTACATGATAGTAATAAAGCCCCAAACTAGTTTGTGGCCCCAAGAAATAAAGTGTGAATCAAGCTCAGGCAAAGGGGGATTCATAGAGTCCCGTATGTGGATAGTGCAAATAGTCAAGGAACAGGTATCAAGTGCTCGGGGCCTACGAGACACAAGTGAGCATGGAAGAACCCAATATTAGCTATTGCCCACCGGTGCCTCTATATTAATTATATCTATTCCCAGCATTTTAATATCAAGTTGTAATTAAAGTCATGATCATCTCCTCCATTAAGCATGTGCCAACCTTCCAACAACGGTGGAACAACAACGACGCGAAGCAACACCTGAGCAAGCAACTACGACTCGCAAGGCCAACTGACTATCAATCAACATGCAATAGGATGTGTCCAAGGCAATATAGGCTGCAGGGGATATAAATGGTACGAAAACTATAGCAACGCAACATGGATAGCAATAGATCAATAGGAGGAAGTAAAGACTATATGCAAAAAAGGTAGAAAGGAGGAGTATGCTCGTCTGGAAAACACTGCCGAAGATACATTATCCGAAGAACTTGTCGGTACTCGCATCAACTCAACGGCCTAGCCCGTGAAGAAGCAAAGCACTAGAAGAAACACCGGATGCACTATTTAATACTACGGCAGAAGATCGGCATGATGCATATATGATGTATGACATGGCATAGATGCAATGCGACTAGGCAATATTAAGCGGAACCGAGGTCCCAACAATTAATTAATAAGTTCAAGTTGTATAGATACCCCGCAATTTAAATGTTATATTAACAAGGCAAAACATGACATCGATTCGCTATGCAAATTTAAATAGAGTCAATATAAGACTAGAATAGACCGCATATGGTCTCCATATTTAATTATAAGGTGAATTGACTAAAAGCCCCAGAACAAATAAATATGTATACGGGTATGAATGATTTGGTATGTACAAGTTTATATGGTATTTATAAAATAGAGGCGGTGTCTCACAGCTTGGAACGAAAGGACGGTCATCAGGTTGTAGTTGAAGTGGGAGAAGCAGTGCTCGCTGGAAAATAGTCACATTGGTAACATCCTGGTGTTCAGGGGATCGCAGTAGACGAATTAAATGCCAAACCACAGCCAAAACATCTAGGGGAATTTTGTCGAACAGGTTACAGCTACAGGACCGAAGGAACTGATTCACTCGTAGGATTCAGAGATTGACGAACCTGCTCACCTATGTGTGGTCGATGTACAACATTGTATCTGGGACGTTGACCTGGTAGTGGCTCGTGGTAGCGCGGCCCTGCTGGAGAATACAGTACGCCAGGGCAAGTTTAGGTAGTGGTGCGGCTCCTGGTGCGCATGTAGGGACAAGAGGCGGCTCGGTGCTGTCGCGCGCGCGGGCGGGCGGCAGACGCAAGCCCGCATGTGGCAGTAGGACCAAGGTGAGATGGAGCCGGCTCTACTGCTCCATGCGTACGGACAAGGGACAGCGAGCGAAAGCAGGCGGGCCAAGGGTTGGCGCGCGTAAGCCCCAAAGCTGGCTAGGACTTGGTCTTCCGGTCGATGCTGCGGTGGATCTGGATGGCGTGTGGGATGGCGATCTGCTGGTGGTGTGGATTTTGCTGGCTACTGGATGAAGCAACAGAAAGAATTTGGTAGCAATGTGGTGGTGATTTGTGGAGTTGCGTAGAGCATCTTCTTGCTAATCTCGCACAGGTAAAAGCAGAACCATGATGCGACTGGTTGATGTGGAGAGAAGAAACATGCGCAAGAAAAGAAGCATGCCGAGAGAAAAAGCAAAGCACTGGACAGGAGTTTTGGAGGAGAATGGGGATTTGTTTCGGATTAGATTTGAGGATAGGGTTTGGGGAAGAAAAAGAGTAGGCTGGAGTATATATATAGTCCAATGTAGACTACATGGGCTAGTTTTAGACTAAAACTTTAGATCGTTTCTTTTTATTATTATTATTATATTAAAATAAGCAAACCTTTCGTGATTATATACGGGCACAAAAATATATTGTTTGAATTAAAGAAAATAGAAGAAGGATGGATAGAAAGAAAAGATTATTGCAAATTTAAAAATAAAACCATCCACTTGTCATATTTGATATAATAAAAATAATATATTTTCATTAAAATATTAGGAGAGGGAAATGCTGCAAATGGGACAAGAGAAAGTGCTATTTGTATTTGAGAGTTTTAAATAGAGGTGAAAATAGATAGGATTTTGGGGTGCGCAAATAAACACACATGCACACATATAGCTTGTTCAACTAGAACAAATACAAAATATAGAGAGGAGGTTTATTAGCACTTAAATGGAGACGAGAGGGAACACGAATAACAGCAAGAGAGGATGCCCCCATAAGACAATTTGGGCATTTTACAAGATTTAAACAATAGGACTAAAACAAAAATAGAGATAGGCATTAAACCCAAAAGCATTTGTATTTGAAATAATGAATCCTTCCATTAAATAAGAAGAATCCCTTGATTTACAAAAAAAATAAGCGATAGAGGAAGAGGGACCACAACACCATATAATGATATCACAAAAGATGTAACAAGGTAGAACATGACATAAATGCAATGCAAAGACAAACAACAATGCAAACAATCTTAGTATGATGCTCAAATGCAATGTGGCATGATGACATGAGCTTGATATCAAGATGACGCACAAAGTTAAAACAACAAGCGATTTTTTGATAGTGGTTTTATCTGGGGTGCTACAACCATTATTGCTAATGCTATGGAAAAGTCTAAGATTGGGGAAGCTAGTTTTTATGAAAATGATCTTTTTAGTTCCCCAGCTTTGAAGATAGCTATTCTATTGCTTATGATGATACCAAACCTCCAATATATGTTGATTACAATGATGAATATGATATTTTCAGTCCACCTACTATTGAGGAGAAAATTCATTATGATTACAATATGCCTTCTATATTTGATGATTATGGTGATAAGAATAATAATGATGGCTATTTTGTTGAATTTTCTCCCACTACAATTAATAAGAATGACTATGTTTATGTGGCGAGTATTAATTCTTTTATGCATGTGGCTCATGATAAGAATGTTTGATGTGATAGTTATATTGTTAATTTTATACATGAAGCTACTGAAAGTTATTATGAGAGAGGGAACACATGGTTTTATGCATCTCAATAATGTAAGTTTCCCCTCTTTATGTTGAAAGTCTTGAAGTTGCACTTGTTTTGCTTTACTATGCTTGTTGCTTTGTGCTTTCATGACTTGTTTCTTGACAAGATTCCTTTGCACAGGAAGTGGGTTAGACTTAAATGTGCTTTGAATTTGCTTCTTGATGCTCTCTTTTACTTCAATTCATATTTCTTATGTGAGCATCTTCTCAAACTATCATGCCTAACTTAAAGGCGTTAAAGAAAAGTACTTCTTGGGAGATAACCCAATAGTTTTCTTGAGTCTTGGAAGTTATTGCTTCAGTAGTAACCTATCCTTACCATTTTTGTGTGATTTTTGTGCCAAGAGTAACCTCTAATGAGGGAGAAGTAACGCTTGGGAAAGTTGCTGTCCCGAAACAGATTTTTGTGCTTCATTGTAAAAATTTGTAAAAATTCTCTGTATGTCGGATTGAGCTTTAATTTTCTGAATAAGTTCCCCAGTTTGTTAGATAACGTTCGTTAGTTCAACACTTTTCGATTTGAGCAATAGAAGGTGTTCGAAAAAATCGGTTTTCACCTGCTAGTCTGTTTTGACAGATTTCTGCCATTATTTGCATTTGCCTCTTTATCGATTTCTTTTTGGGTTCTTTTGGTGAATTGAGCTTTTTGAGTGAATTTCTACAGTAGCTTGTGTTTTAATGAAAGTTTTGCTGTTTTAAAACTAAACCCCAAAGGTTTATTATCTTTTGAATGCACTAATGTTGCTAATGAAGATTGTGTGAAGTTTTGTATGAAGGAAATTTTTAGGTGTAGGGAAAGAATGATGTAATGAGATGAAGAATGGACAAAAGCTCAAGATTGGGGATGCCACCCCGTGTCACCCCAATAAATATCCAAGAAGTACAAGCATCAAAGCTTGGGGATGCCCAAGGCATCCCATTCTTCATCAATAAAAATCTCAGGTTTCTTCCAAACACTTCATTTTTATTGTTTCATGCATAGTTATGTTGTTCTTGGAGCGTCTTCGTTTTTTTTTGGTTTTCATTTGCTTAGTTTTCTTGAATAAATTGGTTGGACCCCCTCATTCATACATTAATTTTCAAATAAGATTGGTTTGGATTGGAAAAGAGTAGGATAAGTTCATGCTTAAGTGGTAAGAAAGGAACTTGTTTTTTACTGTGGAGTATGCTTTGTCATGTCATGCTTCATATTGTTTTGGCTTCATGCTTAGTGATTTTTGCTGTAGCATGACCTGTTACTAATAATTGAGATTTCTTAATGTGCCTTGAAAGAATCATGCGTTGTTTTAGCATATTAAAGCATAATATTATGGTATTCTCCTTTGATGCTTTATTTGGGTTGACTTGGCGCATGCTCACACCATTCTAAGACTATCCCAAGTCACCATAGCCTCTATGATCCTTTAGTTTGTGACTTGTAATATCACTTTGTGCTTTAATTAATGATGTTTTGTCGCTTTGCATGATTATGGCCATTATTGCTCTCTTAGTTGGTCGCTCCCAATCTTTTGCTAGCCTCCATAACCATGTATGAGTTCCACTCATTCATCCAACTCCAAATAAAACCAAGTTATTCCAAAGAGTCCACCATACCTACTGACGAGTATTTGTTTCAGTCGAATTTTTCAGTTTTGCGGAGGAGCTGGTAGAAGGGCAGCGCCTTTTCGCCCATTCGACTGATGAATCGACTGAGAGCCATGATTCGTCCAGCCAGCTGTTGGACGCCCCCTATGTTTTTCGGCTTCTACATGGCCAGTATGGCTTTTATCTTCTTCGGTTTCGCCTCGATTCCCCTCTCGGAGATGAGATACCCGAGTAGCTGCCCAGATGGTACGCCGAAGGCGCATTTGTCCGGATTGAGCTTGATCCGGTAGCGGTCGAGGTTGGCGAAGGTTTCGCGCAAATCGTTGATTAGAGAGCCTTCCTCCTTGGTCTTGATTACTATGTCGTCGACATAGACTTGAATGTTGCGACCCAGTTGTTCCTTGAGGCAAGTCTCCATGCACCGCTGGTAGGTGGCTCCCGCGTTCTTTAGGCCGAAGGGCATTGTGTTGTAGCAGAACACAGAAAAGGGCGTTGTAAACGCTATTTTCTCTTGATCTTCCTCCTTCATTCGAATTTGATTATAGCCTGAGTAGGCGTCGAGGAAGCAAAGACGCTCGCATCCTGCAGTGGAGTCAATGATTTGGTCGATGCGTGGCAATAGGAAGTGATCCTTTGGGCAGTGCTTGTTCAGAGAGGTGAAGTCCACGCACATCCACAGGATATCCCTGTCCTTTTTCGGTACCAGCACCGTGTTGGCGAGCCAAGTGCTTTCCTTGATCTCGCGTATGAACTTGTCCTCGAGGAGTCTGTTGATCTCCGTTCCAACTGCATGCGCTCTTGGCTCAGACAATCGCCGAATTGTTTGCTTGACTGGCCTTGCGTCGGGGTTGACATTGAGTGCATGCTCGGCGAATTCCCTGGGAACTCCAGGCATGTCTGCAGGACACCAGGAGAAAATTTCCCAGTGCTCACGGAGGAATTCGACGAGCGCGAGTTCCTATGCGGGACTCAAGTTGTTGGCGATGAGGGCCGTCTTGGCGGGATCCGATGGGTGGACCTGCACTTTCTTCGTGTGCACCGATGAGTCGAAGGAGAGATCAGGTGAGCTTGGCCGGCTCAAGGGAGGCATACTGTTGTCTGTCGTCTCCTTTAGTCTCACGAGTTCCTCCTGCATGCCGAAGGACTCGGAAATTCTGTTGAATTCCCTATCGCAACTGTTAGATCGCTCGAAGCTCCCGTTGACCGTGATGACGCCATGGGGACCTGGCATTTTCATCTGCAGGTAGGCGTAGTGGGGCACTGCCATGAACCTAGCGAACGCGACGCGCCCGAGGATGCAGTGGTACTGTGAGGGCCAGTCGACGACCTCAAAGTCGATGCGCTCGCGCCGGAAGTTCTTAGGCGTGCCGAAGATGACGTCGAGGTTGATTTTGCCCAGGGGGTATACGCCTTTCCCTAGGATGATGCCATGGAACGTTGTGTCCGAGGCCTCCAGGCAGGTTAGGGGGATCCTCATTGCTCGCAAGGTACTCGCAAATATAAGGTTGATGCCGCTTCCGCTATCCATGAAGACGCGACTCATGTCGAAGCCTCCGATTTGCGCCTCGAGTACGAGGGGGCAATGGCCTGGGCGGGGTACCTGAGGCGGATGGTCGCGTTTGTCGAAGGTGATGCATGACTCGCTTCCACTGAGGTACTCAGTGGTGGAGGGTGGCGAGTGCGTGGCCAAGTTGACTTGGCGAGTGATGGCCTTCTGCACCCTATTGGAGGGGCGTCCCTTTTGGATCATCATGGTGCCCATGGCCCGCGGGTACGGTTCGCCTCCGTGATGCTAGTCCGGTGCAGCTGCATTCGGGGGTGGCCCAGGTGGAGGTGGTGGAGCGCCATGTGCCACGGCACGTGGAGCGGCTCCGTAGCCTCTTTCGACTGCGTTGCGGTTCATCTGAACCAGTCCCTCATGTAGCTTGAGGAACTCGCGGCAATCCTTGAGGAGGTGGCTGGACTTCTTCTTTCCATCATGCTTGTCGATGTATAAGTGCACCGTACATGGTTCGGATAGTTTATCCTCAAGGGAGCTCGCGGGTGCCTCGTCGCGAGTGCGGCGTTGCCACACTTGCGTGGTTTTCCTGGAGCCGCGGTATCCACCGCTACGGTATCCGCTGTTGCGGTTGTCTTCGCGTCTTTTGGCGTACACCATGTTGACATCGTCGCGGTCATCGTAAATGCGCATGCGACGTTTGCCTCGGCGATCGCGTCTGCGCTCGAGGTCTGCCTCCTTGTCGGAGTGAACACGATTCTTCATTGAGTCTTCTCCATCGGCCCACCGATTCACGATCTCCATCAGGTGGTCGATGGTCTTGGGCTTTGAGCGGCCCAGCTCCTCTCTGAGTTCTAAGCGGCGGACGCCACCGTTCAATGCGTCAATCACGCGATCTTCCGAGATGTTCTCTGCGGAGTTCTTGATGATGGACCACCTTTGGATGTAGGAGCGCAGTGATTCGCCAGATCTTTGCTGGCAGCATCTCAGCTCTTCGATTGAGGCGGGCCGCTTGTATGTGCCCTTAAAGTTGCGCACGAAGCTATAAACCAGCTCATCCCAACTGCTCATGGATCCGCGTGGGAGGTTGTTGAGCCATGCTCGGGCGGCGCCCTGCACCTGTAGCTGCAAGCATTGCATGGCCGTGCTTCGACTGCCTCCGTGGAGCCTGACGGGGGAGATGTGGTCCTCAAGCCAGATCTTCGGGTCCTGTAGGCCGTCAAACATCGGGTTCTCCAACAGGAGTTTAAACCCTTTAGGCATTCGCTTCTGCCTAATGGATCTGCTGAAGCATCTGGCGCCGCAGAGCTCCACGTCCTCCTCTTCTGAATCAGTCGACCGAGCATGTCGTGCACTTGATTTGTCGATATTGCGCTGCGTGATGTCATCACGTGCGTCGTAGTCGTGGTCGTGTCGTCGTGAGCGGCGACTTCGAGACAAGTCGTGACTGTCATCGCTGGATGAGGGCGAGGAGTAACGCTTTGCTAGCGCTTTACCCTTCTTTGGTTTCGGTGCCGGCTCCTTGTCGAGGGCGGCGTCGATTAATCCCAAGCCCGCGATCATAGATCGGTGCATGGCGGCTCGGGGGTCCCCAACTGGTGGCTGGTTGTTCAGGAGGTACATGGTGGCCGTTGTCACCGCAGCCTGCGGCGTCTTGGGGACCACATTGCCCCTGGTGTCGAATGTCATAGAGCCTAAGTCGAGGACCTTTGTGGCCTCTATGCATTCCTGCTCGGTGAGATGGGCCATCTGAGACTGCCTCTTCTGGGCGAGGTGCTCGTTGCCCTTTGATGAGGATCCTCCATAGGAGGAGAGTCCAGCACGACGAAGGCTCGACTCGTCTACCTCCTTTTTGCGCGCCTCGAGTTGCGCGATTGTTTGTACTTGGCGCTTGAATTCTTCCTTCAGGAGCCAGTGATAGCCCATCAGCAACTCCTGCAGGAATCCGAAGGGTAGAGGAGTGCCTCACAGGGCCTCACGGCAGCGAGCCCATTCTTGCTCGTTGATCTTGATTACGACGCGTTCGCCGGTTTGCTCGTTTACGATGGTTGGAGGTTCGACTGCTCCTCCGTTGTCAACAGGTGTGCGATTGCCACCTTTACCACCGTTGCCGCCATTACCACCATTGCCTCCATTAGACGGGTCGGTTCCGTTGCTGCGATTGCCGCCGTTGTCGCGGTTGGCAGAGGTGTCGCCTGCGTTGATGACAGCGCACATGAAGTGATTGGGGAAGCTGCTTCTTCCACAACTCTTAGATCCAGAACCATAGGTTCCATCTTCAGTGGCCAGATCGCTCAGATCGGAGTCGCGACTGCTGTCCCTGACCGTGTTCTCGACTGTTGTTGGGGCATTGAGCTTGCTGAGGGTGCCGATCGATGGAGGAAAACATGATGCTAGGGCAATCGACGGTGCCGTCGGTTGATCAGGCATGTGAAGTGTGCCCATCTGACCGACTTGGAAGTGGAAGCTCCCGATCGCCAGGCTGATTACGTCGCCCACGGACTCGAAGGCCGGGCGAGTGGCCGACGTGTGGACGGTGAAGTCGAACACGCCAAAGAGCTGGCGAATCTCCGTTGTTGCGGAGTTGTAGATCGTGGTTGATGGGGCCGAAGAATCCGCAACATCAGCACTCCCAGTTCCCACAGACGGCGCCAATTGATGAGGGTTTAACTCATCAATGCCCATTGTTATGGACTTGGGTTTTGGAGAAGGAGGGAGCGCTGGAGACATCTATCGGCTAGCAAACAAGCACACAGGGGACAAAGATTTACCTAGGTTCAGGCCTCGTACAGGTCCCTACTCCTGCTTGTCTGCTCATGGAATTATCGAAGGAACCGAAGATTACAATGGTGCACAGATGCAATCTGGCGAGGGTGGTGGAAACTAGGGTTGCGTGTGTCCTCCTTGCCGCCCCCTCCCAGCCTTTATATAGATAGGCTAGGTCCCGGGTAGCAGGTCGAGTCGGTTACAAATTAGGGTTTCCCCTTTGAACTTTGTATCTTTAGCTTCTTCTTGTTCTTCAAGCAATCGAGAGTCCACAGGTTACTCGAATCCTTCGTTTGGGCCTTAGCGACACCGTGGGCCTGTACGTATTTAGACCGTATATACCATGCTCGAGTACCTGTAGGGTATACCCATGTCACAGGGGAAACTTAATATTGTTGAGAGACATAAAACCATTTTTCCCTCTCTCATAATAACTTTCAGTAGCATCATGAATAAAATTAACAATATAACTATCAAATAAAACATTCTTATCATGAGCCACATGCATAAAAGAATTAATAATCTCCACATAAGCATACTCATTCTTATTAATTGTGGTGGGAGCAAATTCAACAAAATAGCTATCATTATTATTCTCATCACCATAATCATCAAATATAGGAGGCATATTGTAATCATAATTAATTTTCTCCTCAATAGTAGGTGGACTGAAAATATCATATTCATCATTGTAATCATCATATATGGAGGTTTGGTATCATCAAAGTAAATTTTCTCCTCTAAAGATGGGGGACTAAAAAGATCATTTTCATCAAAACTAGCTTCCCCAAGCTTAGACTTTTCCAAAGCATTAGCAATAATAGTGTCCAAAGATTTCATACTAACAACATTGATATTAGCACGCAAATAAAGTTCCATAGGTTTTTTAATTTTCTCTTCAAACACTTCATGTCCTAACTCAAGATAAATACTATAAAGCTCTCTAATTTTTTTGTTGTTTTCCATTAAGCCTAACTAGTGAAAACAAGAAACAAAAAGACAAAATTGCAGAATCTAAAGGAAATAACTTCGAGCACTCACACCGGAGGATGTGAGTACCTTTTACCTTACCTCCCTGGCAACGGCGCCAGAAAATAGGCGTTTGCCGTGGGAGGTTCTTCTTCTTTAATCCTCCGGTGTGAATACCTTTTACCTTACCTCCCCGGCAACGACGCCAGAAAATAGCTTGATGTCTATGCACTTCTATTCTTGTAGACAGTTGTTGGGCCTCCAAGTGCAGAGGTTTGTAGAACAGCAGCAAGTTTTCCCTTAAGTGGATCACCCATGGTTTATCGAACTCAGGGAGGAAGTGGTCAAAGGTATCCCCTCTCAAGCAACCCTGCAATCAAGATACAAGAAGTCTCTTGTGTCCCCAACACAGCCAATACACTTGTCAGGTGTATAGGAGCACTAGTTCGGTGAAGAGATAGTAAAATACAAGTGGTATGGATATTACACAACGGTGCTAGAAAATAGCTTGATAGCGTGAAAGAGACTAAAGGAAAACTAAAATAAAGATGGAACCAAGCAAACATGTAACAGATCTAGTTGCAAACTATGTTTCAATGGTAAGAAACAAGGCCTAGGGATCATACTTTCACTAGTGAACACTCTCATATAAATATTGTCTTTATGATACTACTCTTAACTACTCTCCGGTTGAACACTCTAATCGATGGTAGGGCTATAAAAACACACCTCAAATTTCATCTTTCCCATCTAGAAAACCCCACACTGTCACCTTGAGTACTAGATGAGTCCAACAAACAACACAATTTCATAGAAACATCCAACTCCAAATATAACTCATAACAAGTATTTGTAATCTTTAGCCTAAGTGCCACCATGGTGTGCACGCTGTCACTTTCACACACATGGGGAGAGCAGAGATCTATTAAAGCACTTGAGTAGCAAGGTAGATCTATAGATTACAAGCTCATGATCTCAATAAGATCATGCATAGAGAGAGATGAACACATAGCTACCAGTATAACCCTTAGCCTCGAGAGAGAACTACTCCCTCCTCATCATGGGAATCAGCGATGGTGACAGAGATGGTGGTGGAGATCGATGGAGATGGCTCCGCGGGCACTTCCTCGTCCCGGCAGGGTGCCAGAATAGAGACTTTCTGTCCCCCGAATCTCCCCTTCGGTGGTGGCGGTGGTGCGGAACTTTTCGTGGATTTTTGATTGACTATTTAGGGTTTTGGTATCGGGAGGCTCTTATAGGCGAAAGAGGCAAGGTTGGTGGCCGGCCAGGGGGCCCACACCATGCCCTGGCGCGGCCTGGGCTGGCCCGCGCCAAGGGGTGGTGTGGCCACCCTGTGGCCCCCTCCGTCTCGTCTTCTGGCTCCGTGAGTCTTTCAGAAAAATATGAACTTTGGCTTTTGTCCCATCCAATTCCGAGAATATTCATTTTCTGACTTTCCTGGAACCAAAAACAGCAGAAAACAGCCAACTGGCACTGTGGCATCTTGTTAATAGGTTAGTCCAAGAAATCATATGAAAATTACTCCAAAGTTGGAACAAAACACAAGAAAGTAGATAAAACCAAGCATGGAACATCAAAAATTATAGATACATTTGCAATGTATCAGTCCCCAACACACCCAATACACTTGTCAGGTGTATAGGTGCACTAGTTCAGCAAAGAGATAGTGAAATACAAGTGGTATAGATAATTATAAGTGGTAACGGTGATAGAAGATATCTTGGTGGCGTGGAAGAGACTAAAGGCAAACTGAAATAAAGATGGAAGCAAGCAAACATGTAACAGATCAAATTGCAAATGGTGTTTTAATGCTTAGAAACAAGGCCTAGGGATCATACTTTCACTAGTGAACACTCTCATATAAATATCTTCTCTTCATGATACTACTCTTAACTACTCTCCGGTTGGACACTTTAATCAACGGTAGGGCTATAACAGCACACCTCAAAGTGAGCCTTTCCCATCTAGATAACCCCACACCGTCACCTTAAGTACTAGATAGGTCCAACAAACACCACAATTTCATAAAGACATCCAACTCCAAATATAACTCATAACAAGTAATTGAAATCTCTAGCCTAAGTGCCACATGGTGTGCACGATGTCACTTTCACACACATGGGGAGAGCAGAGATATATTAAGCACTTGAGTAGCAAGGTAGATCTATAGATTACAAGCTCATGATCTCAATAAGATCATGCATAGAGAGAGAGAAATGAACACATAGCTACAGGTAGAACCCTTAGCCTCGAGAGAGAACTACTCCCTCCTCATCATGGGAATCAGCAATGGTGATGGAGATCGTGGTGGAGATCGATGGAGATGGCTCCGGGGGCACTTCCCAGTCCCGGCAGGTTGCCAGAACAGAGACATTCTGTCCCCCGAATCTCCCCTTCGGTGGCGGTGGCGGTGCGGAACTTTTCATGGAATTCTGATTGATGATCTAGGGCTTTGGTATCGGGAGTCTCTTATAGGCGAAGGTGGAAACGTCGGTGGCCGGCCAGGGGGCCCACACCATGCCCTGGCGCGGCCTGGGCTGGCCCAGCCCGAGGGGTGGTGTGGGCACCCTATAACCCCTCTCCCACTCTCTTTCTGGCTCCGTGAGTCTTCCGGGAAAATAGTAACTTTGGCTTTTGTCCTGTCCAATTCCGAGAATATTCATTTTTTGACTTCCTGGAACCAAAAACAACAGAAAACAGGCAAATGGCATTGTGGCATCTTGTTAATAGGTTAGTCCAAGAAATCATATGAAAAGTACTCAAAAGTTGGAACAAAACTCAAGAAAGTAGATAAAACCAAGCATGGAACATCAAAAATTATAGATACATTTGCAATGTATCAACATCCCCAAGCTTAACTCTTGCTCGTCCTCGAGTAGGTAAGTGATAAAGGAAAGAATATTTTTTGAGGTGACATGCACCATCAAAGACTTGATCAAAGTATTTGTAAAACATTCAAAGCTAGGATCATAGTACTTCAATCATAACATGAAAGACAAAGTTCTAGCAATAACACAAAGAAACTATGATGCAACATGAAAAGGTACAAACGAAAGATTCATGAATAACAATGCTTTGAAAGACGTTTGTTTGTTTCACATAAAGAAAACATAGCATAATAGTATTCAGCTTGTCCCTCAATAGAGTAGCAAATATAAATGCATAGGACACCTTCAAAGTTCGTAAGAGTGACTAGATACAAATAGTTTAAAACAAGCAAGATCAAGGTATGCATCAATCAACTAGTTTTGGGACAATGCACACAGAACTAAGAATGGCCACTATGCGCTCAAAGTAGGTGCATAGAGATAGAAGGTGGAGACTCAACATAAAAGTAAAAGAAAGGCCTTCATAGAAGGAAGTAGGGATTCAAGTTTCATAAAGAGCTTCCAAAAATTATGATACTTGTTAGCTTTCAGCTCTCATTGCCCCTATCATAAGCATCTTGAAGGTGATTAAGGTTAAAGTCACACAACTAAGAGGATATGCTTGACAAGTTATAAACCGAAATCTCATGCCCCTAACTTATGAAGACCGAACCTCATGCTACTCAACTTTATTAACAAGTAAGCTCTTGTCATTGTAAGTACATGTGTATCATAAAGAACCGCCAATGGGGTACCCCTTGCACATGATACAGGAGCTATCCCATAATCAAAATGACAAGGCAAGCAGACAATGAGCATCTCAGCGATCTTTTTATTTTCTATTTGCATAGGTTTTTATTGAGGATGCTTCATAGAGTGCTCATTATGTGATGCTGCAAGTTTCCACCATGATTAGGCATGGCTTAGGCTAGCGGCCTAGGCGTTTCTCTAACACACATACAAACTCCATGATCTTACAAGTTCCACTTTTATTTCACACCGCCAGGATCCATAAGCAAAAGAACATGATATCAACGGGGTACAAAGTATAAGTGCAATGTTGAAAGCGTTCCCCATGATACATGGTTCTGCTAATTTCAACTTATAAAGCGCAAGCATATACGCAACAAAGAAGGACCCAATGGTTCAAGTTTATTAAGGGCAACAAAAGTAAAGTGTGCCATCAAGTTCGTGAGAGCTTTAATCACTAGTTTTCTCATAACAAGTTTAATTTGGAAGGTAGATAAAAACATGAATATACTTGGAATAGCATATGCTAGTAGGTAGGTATGGTGGACTCTTTGGAATAACTTAGTTTTAGGAGTTGGATGCATGAGTGGAACTCATACTTGGTTGTGGAGGCTAGCAAAAGACTGGGAGCGACCAACAGAGAGCAATAATGGCCATAATCATGCAGAGCGACAAAATTGAAGGAAATATGCCCTGAGAGGCAATAATAAAGTTTTTATTATGTATTCCTTGTATATGATAGAATTTTATTTTGCATGCTATAATTGTATTGATAGGAAATATCAATACATGTGTGTTTAATAAACAAAAAGGGTTCCTAGTTATGCCTCTCTTATAGACTAGCTTGTTGATTAACAAGATGATCAAGGTTTCCTGATCATGGACATTGGATGTTGTTAATAACAAGGTCACAACATTTGTGAAATGATGTGATGAACATTCATCCGAAGTATAGCATTACGATCAAGTCATTATGTTTATATTGCTATAACATCATACGAAGTAATCTTTATCCTTAGACCATGAGATCATGTTAATTGCTAACACCGGAAGAGTATCTTGATAACATCAAATGTCACACCGTAACAGGGTGACTATAAAGATGGGTTCAGTACTACGAAGGTGTTATGTTGATGCTCATGGATCAAGAGTGGAATTTGTCAATCCAGATGACGGATAGATATACTCTGGGCCCTCTCGGTGATATCACATTAGGATAGCTTGCAAGCAAGTGATGTGATCACTAGAATGTTATATCACGGGAACAAGAAAAGAGTGCATGTCGGTAACGAGATCAAACAAGGTATGGAGATACCGATGATCAAATCTCGGACATGTAATATATCGGGAGACAAAGGGATTTAGTTACAAGCGTTAAAGGTTCTCACGATCACAGGAGTCATCGTTGAATGTGTAGGAGTCAGTACGGATCTCCAGGTCCCGCTGCTGATTATTGATCGGAGAAGGGTCTCGATCATGTCTGCATTATTCGCAAACCTTAGGGTGGCACACTTAAGAGTTACTAGACACCATTTTGGAGCACATATGTTTCAGACGAAAGAATTACAAAGCACATGAATTGTTTCAATAGAAACCGGAAATTGTTTTGGGTGAAATTGCAGAAGGTGGTTCTGCATGTGATATTGAAATATTGCAAGGGTCTATATGCGAATGTTTGTTAATTAAAGTAATTAACAAAGTTCTGAATAAATTTAATAAAAAGAGTTTTATTAAATGAGAAAGCATTAAATAGGGAGAAATTTAATGCATTTAAAGTGGAGACTTTAAAAGGGAATGTGAAGAGGCATTTTAATGTGGAGGGGTTACCACCACATGAATGGGGGAGGTGAGGGGTCACCCCCATGCGCCAGCCATGGAGAGAGGGGGCACACCCCTCCTCCTATAAAATGCCACCCATTCCCTCCTTCATCCTCATACCTCCTAGTGAAGGATCTCTCTCCCCCTCTAGAATTATTTCCCCATGGTCTCGGGTTAGCGAGATACATGTTCCCGATGGCATTTCGTCTGGAAGGAGTTGCTGCTTCCGCTGGATCGCTGGAGCGAGGAGGTGGAGGTTGTTCGGTGGCTTGAACGTGTGTGCGAGTGCGGATGCGCTGCTGAGTTGCGGCGCTCGGACTTCCTCACGATCTTGAGATCAGCAAGTGTACGACTACATCAACCATGAGTTCCTACTCGTTAACAAAACTCGTTGTCTTCGAGGGTAAGTTCTCCATGGATGTATGTCCACCCGTTGCTCTATATCTAGTAGATAGATCTTGGCGTATAGTTCTCATCGTAGGAATTTTTTTGTTTTCTATGCTACGGACCCAACAGTGGTATTAGAGCCTGATCTATGCGTAGGTGCTTTACACGGGTAGTACACATATGTTTATATGTGGGCGATGATGATCATGTTATTGCATCTTCTATGTACTTTGGATATTGGTGGCATAGTGGGATGAAGCGGCCCGGACCAACCTTACATGTCATCATACATGAGACCGGTTCCACGACTGACATGCAACTAGTTTTGCATAAGTGGCTAGCGGGTGTCTGTCTCTCCTACTATAGTCAATATCTGATTTACAACGAGTTGCTAATAACTTGGTTATCCTCGTTGTGGTTCATGTTCGTAGGTAAGACCGGTTCTATCTCCAAAGCCCTAAGCCATGTAAAACTTGCAGTTGATAAATTAGAGGTGTCTAGTTTAGATCGTTGCTGGGCTAGTGTATTGATATGGTATTGTTGTAAGTAGATGTATGATAGATACTCTTACAACACACTTAACGTGTAAGTTCCATAGACCTTGGCCTTACACACAAAGGAATGATAGAGATCATACCACGATGCAAATGATAGAGATCAAATGCATGGACCATATCACCTCACTTCACACATTAGCATCTTATATTGCTAGTTTGGCGCTTTTGGTAGCATTATAAGATGATCCCTCATTTAGATATCAAGATAAAATGTGTTCTTCCTTAACTATGCACCGTTTTGTGGATCGTGTTTTGAGGCATCACGTGATGATCGGGTGTTCTCGACTCTGCGCTTTCATACAACAGGTGTAAGACAGTTTTACACACGCAAATACTAAGGTTCTTACTTGACGAGCCTAGCATGTATAGACATGGCCTCGGAACATGGACCAAAAGGTTAAGCATGAGTCATATAGTTGATATGCTGCCCATATAGATGCTCGCCTTTGAAGCTACACCGACTCACGTGATGATCGGACTTGGTGTAGTGGATTTGGTTCATGTAATCACCAAAAGGACACGAGGGATGTCGTTTTTAGTGGGAGTTCATTAGTAATTTGGATTAGTTGAACTCAATATATCATAAACTTAGTCTAAATATATTTTACAAATTATGTTGTAGATGGCACCACCTGCTTTTAATTTCAATGTGTTCATGGATAAAGAGAAGCTTGCTGCGAATGGTAGAAACTTCACCAACTGGGCTATGAATTTGAGGATTCTCCTCACTGCTGCACAAAAGCAATATGTGCTAGAGGCGCCGCTAGGCCCCCCACCATCTCCTGATGCCCCTGACGAGGAAAAGAACGTCTATATAACTCGTCAGGAGGACCACAACTTAGTTCATTGTGGCATACTATATGGGCTAGAGCCAGAACTTCGAAAACGTTTCGAAAATGGTAATGCCTTTGATACCATGGGAGAATTGAAAATGATTTTTGATACCCATGCTGCCGTAGAGAGTTATAATGCTTCTGAAAAGTTCTTTAGCTGCATGATGGAAGAGAACAACTTCGTTAGTGAGCATGTACTCAAAATGTCTGGATACGCTGATAAGCTTGTGTCCTTGGGAATAACGATTCCCATTGACTTAGGTATACATCGTGTTCTCCAATATCTGCCACCTAGCTACAAGAGCTTCGTGATGAACTATAATATGCAGGGCATGAAGAAGTCTCTTCCCGAGCTTCTGTCAATGCTTAGGACTACAAAAGTGGAGATTAGGAAAGAACATCAAGTGTTGATGATCAATAAGACCACCGGTTTCAAGAAGGACAAGAAAGTCAAGTAGAAGGGAAAGAAGGGCGGCAAATCTGTTGCCGCGCCTGAAAAGAAACCCCGAGCTGGCCCTAAGTCCGACACCGAGTGCTACTATTGCAAGGGTACTGTCCATTGGAAGCGCAACTGCCCCAAGTATTTGGCGGACAAGAAGGCCGGCAAGGCAAACAAAGGTATATGTGATATACATGTTATTGATGTGTACTTGACTAGTACTCGTAGCAGCACCTGGGTATTTGATACGGGATCGGTTGCTAATATATGCAACTCGGTTCAGGGGCTGCAGAACAAGCGACAACTAGCAAGGCATGAGGTCACGATGCGGGTCGGCAATGGATCAAGAGTTGATGTGATCGCCGTCGGAACGCTGCCTCTCCATATGCCGTCGGGATTAGTTATAAACCTGAATAATTGTTATTTGGTGCCTACACTGAGCATGAACATTGTATCCGGATTGTGTTTGATGCAAAGTGGTTATTCGTTTAAGTCTAAAAACAATGGTTGTTCGATTTATATGAATAATATCTTTTATGGTCATGCACCTGTGTTGAATGGTTTATTTCTGTTGGATCTCGATAGTAGTATTATGCATATTCATAATGTTGATGCTAAAAGGATTAAACTTGATAATGATATATCTACATATATGTGGCACTGCCGTCTAGGTCATATTGGCGTTAAACGCATGACGAAACTCCATTCAGATGGACTTTTGGAATCACTTGATTTTGAATCATTTGATACATGTGAGCCATGCCTTATGGGCAAGATGACTAGAACGTCGTTTTCCGGTTCAATGGAACGGGCTACAGATTTATTGGAAATCATACATACTGATGTGTGTGGACCAATGAGTGTGTCGGCGCGAGGTGGATATTGTTATTTTGTTACTTTCACGGATGATTTGAGTAGATACGGGTATATCTATTTGATGAAACATAAGTCTAAAACCTTTGAAAGGTTCAACGAATTACAGAATGAAGTGGAAAATCATCGTAACAGAAAGATCAAATTTCTGCGGTCCGACCGTGGAGGAGAGTATCTTAGTTACGAGTTTAGCACACATATGAAATACTGTGGAATAGTTTCACAACTCACGCCTGCCGGAACACCACAACGTAATGGTGTGTCAAAACGTCGTAATCGTACTTTATTGGATATGGTTCGATCTATGATGTCTCTGACTGACTTGCCACTGTCATTTTGGGGTGATGCACTGGAAACCGCTGCATTCACTTTAAATAGGGCACCATCTAAATCCGTTGAAAAGACACCGTATGAATTATGGTTTGGAAACAAACCTAAGCTGTCATTTCTTAAAGTTTGGGGATGCGATGTTTATGTGAAGAAACTTCAACCGGATAAACTCGAACCCAAAGCGGAAAAATGCGTCTTCATAGGATACCCTAAGGAAACGATTGGGTATACCTTCTATCATAGATCCGAGGGCAAGGTCTTTGTTGCCAAGAATGGATCCTTTCTTGAGAAGGAGTTTCTCGCGAAAGGTGTGAGTAGTCAGAAGGTAGAACTCAAAGAGGTTATTGAACCTTCTCTTCATGAAATGGCGACTAGCACAGCTCCAGAAGTTGTTTCAGAGTTGACTTCACCTAATGAAGAGAGAGCTAATGATATTGATCATGAAACTCCGAAAGAGGACACTACCGAACCTCGCAGGTCAAGCAGGACACGTGCAGCTCCTGAACTGTACGACAATCCTGTTATGAATTTCATGATTGATGAAATAGATGACCCTGCGACGTATGAAGAAGCGATGATGAGCCCTGATTCCAACAAATGGCTAGAAGCCATGAAATCCGAGATGGAATCCATGTACGAAAACCAGGTTTGGACCTTGGTGGACTTACCTCACGATCGAAAGGCTATTGAGAATAAATGTATTTTCAAAAGAAAAACTGATGCTGATGGTAATGTAACCATCTATAAGGCTCTACTTGTCGCAAAGGGGTTTCGACAAATTCAAGGAGTTGACTACGATGAGACATTCTCTCCCGTAGCGATGCTTAAGTCGGTTAGGATTATGTTAGCAATTGCTGCATATTTCGATTATGAAATATGGCAGATGGATGTCAAAACTGCGTTCCTCAATGGTAATATTGAAGAAGAGTTGTATAAGATACAACCTAAGGGTTTTGTCGATACTAAGGATGCTGATAAGGTGTGCAAGCATCCCGGAGTTGGAATCTCCGCTTTGATGAGGTGATAAAAGAGTTTGGATTTGTCCAAACTTATGGAGAGGATTGTATTTACAAGAAAGTGAGTGGGAGCCATGTGGCATTTCTGATATTATATGTGGATGACATATTATTGATTGGAAATGATATAGATCTTTTAAACAGTGTTAAAAGTTATCTAAACAGCAAATTTTCGATGAAGGACCTTGGTGAAGCTTCATATATATTAGGCATTAAAATCTATAGAGATAGATCAAGACGCCTAATTAGGCTATCGCAGAGTACATACCTTGATAAGATATTAAAGAAGTTTAATATGGACGGAAGTAAGAAGGGGTACTTACCTATGTTGCAAGGCAAGACATTGAGTAAGACTCAAAGTCCGGCTACGTCGGAAGAAAGAGAGATAATGGATAAGATCCCCTATGCCTCAGCCATAGGCTCTATAATGTATGCCATGCTATGTACAAGACCGGATGTGGCACATGCTCTTAGTTTGACTAGTAGGTACCAATCTGATCCAGGTTCGGAACACTGGATAGCGGTCAAGAATATCCTTAAGTACTTGAGAAGAACTAAGGATATGTTTCTTGTATACGAAGGTGAAGAAGAGCTAGTCGCTAAGTGTTATGTCGATGCTAGCTTTGACACTGATCCGGATGACTCTAAGTCTCAATCCGGATACATATTTCTCTTGAACGGAACAACAGTTAGTTGGAGGAGCTCCAAACAACCTGTGGTGGCTGGATCAACGACGGAGGCGGAATATGTTGCTGCTTCAGAAGCAGCGGAGGAAGCGGTTTGGATGAAGGAGTTCATAACGGAACTAGGTGTGGTTCCTAGTGCATTGTACCCAATGGTGATCTATTGTGACAATAATGGAGCCATAGCCAACGCCAAGGAACCAAGGTCTCACAAGAATTCCAAGCATATTAAGCGCCGGTTTCACTCCATCCGCGAGCATGTCAAGGATGGAGATATAAAGATTTGTAAAGTGCACACGGACCTGAATGTAGCAGATCCGTTGACTAAAGTACTCCCTAGGGCAAAACATGATCAACACCAGAACTCCTTGGGTGTTAGATTTATCACTATATAAACTAGATTATTGTATCTAGTGCAAGTGGGAGACTGAAGGAAATATGCCCTGAGAGGCAATAATAAAGTTGTTATTATGTATTCCTTGTATATGATAGATGTTTATTTGGCATGCTATAATTGTATTGATAGGAAACATCAATACATGTGTTTTTAATAACAAAAAGGGTTCCTAGTTATGCCTCTCTTATAGACTAGCTTGTTGATTAACAAGATGATCAAGGTTCCCTGATCATGGACATTGGATGTTGTTAATAACAAGGTCACAACATTTATGAAATGATGTGATGAACATTCATCCGAAGTATAGTATTATGATCAAATCATTATGTTTATATTGCTATAACATCATATGAAGTAATCTTTATCCTTAGACCATGAGATCATGTTAATTGCTAACACCGGAAGAGTATCTTGATAACATCAAACGTCACACCGTAACAGGGTGACTATAAAGATGGGTTCAGTACTACGAAGGTGTTATGTTGAGGCTCATGGATCAAGAGTGGAATTTGTCAATCCAGATGACGGATAGATATACTCTGGGCCCTCTCGGTGATATCACATTAGGATAGCTTGCAAGCAAGTGATGTGATCACTAGAATGTTATATCACGGGAATGAGAAAAGAGTGCATGTCGGTAACGAAATCAAACTAGGTATGGATATACCGATGATTGAATCTCGGACATGTAATATATCGAGAGACAAAGGGATTTAGTTACAAGCGTTAAAGGTTCTCACGATCACAGGAGTCATCGTTGAATGTGTAGGAGTCAGTACGGATCATGTCTGCATTATTCGCGAACCGTAGGGGGGCACACTTAAGAGTTACCGAACACCATTTTGGAGCACATATGTTTCAGACGAAAGATTTGCAAAGCGCAAGAATTGTTTCAATAGAAATCGGAAATTGTTTCGGGTGAAATTGCAGAAGGTGGTTCTGCATGTGATATTGAAATATTGCAAGGGGCTATATGTGAATGTTTGTTAATTAGAGTAATTAAAAAAATTCTGAATAAATTTAATGAAAAGAGTTTTATTAAATAAGAGAGCATTAAATTTGGAGAAATTTAATGCATTTAAAGTGGAGACTTTAAAAGGGAATGTGAAGAGGCATTTTAATGTGGAGGGGTTACCACCACATGAATGGGGGAGGTGAGGGGTCACCCCCCCATGCGCCGGCCATGGAGAGAGGGGGCACCCCCTCCTCCTATAAAAGGTCACCCATTCCCTCCTTCATCCTCACACCTCCTTGTGAAGGATCTCTCTCCCCCTCTAGAATTATTCCCCCATGGTCTCGGATTAGCGAGATACATGTTCTTGGTGGCATTTCGTCTGGAAGGAGTTGTTGCTTCCGCTGGATCGATGGAGCGAGGAGGTGGAGGTTGTCCGGTGGCTTGAACGTGTGTGCGAGTGCGGATGCGCTGCTGAGTTGCGGCGCTCGGACTTCCTCACGATCTTGAGATCGGCAAGTGTACGACTACATCAACCACGAGTTCCTACTCGTTAACAAAACTCATTGTCTTCGAGGGTAAGTTCTCCATGTATGTATGTCCACCCGTTGCTCTGTATCTAGTAGATAGATCTTGGCGTATAGTTCTCATCGTAGGAATTTTTTTGTTTTCTATGCTACGGACCCAACAGTGGTATTAGAGCCTGATCTATGCGTAGGTGCTTTACACGGGTAGTACACATATGTTTATATGTGGGCGATGATGATCATGTTATTGCATCTTCTATGTACTTTGGATAGTTCTCATCGTAGGAAATTTTTTGTTTTCTATGTTGCGGACCCAACAAAAACATCATTGATCAAAGCATAAAGTGATACTACAAGTTGAAAACTAAAGGATCATAAAGTCTTATGGTGACTTGAGATAGTCATAACATGGTGTGAGCATGTGCCAAGTCAACCCAAATAAAGCATCAAAGGAGAATACCACTATACTATGCTTTAATATGCTAAAACAATGCATGATTCATCCAAGGCACATTAAGCAATCTCAATTGTTTATAACAAGTCATGCTACTTCAAAGAATACTAAGCATAAAGCCAAAACAATATCAAGCATGGCATGACAGAGCATAGGCAACAGTAAAAAACGAGCTCTCTTTACCACTTAAGCATGAACTTTCCTACTCTTTTCCAATCCAAACCAAACTATTTTGAAAACCAATGTATGAAAGAGGGGGTCCAACCAATTTGTTCAGAAAACTAAGCAAACAAAGCAAACGAAAAACGAAAACGAAAAAGAAGACGCTCCAAAAACAACACAACTGTGCATGAAACAATAAAAATGAAGTGTTTGGATAAAACCTGGGATTTTTATTGATGAAGAAGGGGATGCCTTCAACATCCCCAAGCTTTGACACTTGTACTTCCTGAATATTTCTTGGGGTGACACGCGTGGCATCCCCAAGCTTGAGCTTTAGTCCATCATTCATCTCATTACTCATTCCTTCCATACACCTGAAATTTTTCCTTCATACGAAACTTCACACAATCTTTATTAGCAACATTAGTGCACTCAAGATAATAAGTCTTTAGATTCAGTTCTAACACCAATAAACTTCCATTAAAACAAAAGCTACTGTAGCACTTCCCTCAAAAAGTTCAATTCCCCAAATGAACTCAAAAAGGAAACAACAACAAGCAAATGCAAATAATGGCAGAAATCTGTCAAAACAGACCAGCAGGTAAAGACGAATTATTTTGAAGACCTTCTGTTGCTCAAATCAAAAAGTGTTGAACTAAATAAAGTTAGATAATAACCTGGGGCAGAAGCACAAAAATTCACGCCTCAAAAAGACGTTCAGAGATGTTACATGAATTTTTACAGTGAAGCACAGAAATCTGTTTCGGGACAGCAACTTTCCCAATCATTACTTATCTCTCATTAGAGGTTACTCCTGGAACAAAAAGCAAATAAAAAGGATAAGGAGTGGTTATTACTGAGGTAATAACTTCCAAGACTCATCTAAAACTTTTGGGTTATCTGCCAGTAAGTACTTTTCTTTAACGCATTTAAGTTAGGCATGATAGTTTGAGAAGATGCTCTCATAGAAAATATGAATTGAAGTAAAAGAGAGCATGAAGAAGCAAATTCAAAGAACATTTAAGTCTAACCCGCTTCCTATGCATAGGAATCTTGTAAAGAAACAAGTCATGAAAGCACAAAGCAACAAGCATAGGAAAGCAAAACAAGTGCAGCTTCAAAATTTTCAACATAAAGAGGGGAAAGTTAATATTGTTTAGACACATAAAACCATGTTTCCCTCTCTCATAGTAACTTTCAGTAGCATCATGAATAAAATTAACAATATAACAATCACAAGAGACATTCTTATCATGAGCCACATGCATAAAAGAATTAATACTCCACACATAAACATAGTCATTCTTATTAATTGTAGTGGGAGCAAATTCAACAAAATAGCTATCATTATTATTCTCATCACCATAATCATCAAATATAGGAGGCATGTTGTAATCATAATTAATTTTCTCCTCAATAGTAGGTGGACTGAAAATATCATATTCATCATTGTAATCATCATATATTGGAGGTTTGGTATCATCATAAGCAACAGAATAGCTATCTTCCAAAGCCGGGGAACTAAAAAGATCATTTTCATAAGAACTAGCTTCCCCAATCTTAGACTTTTCCATAGCATTAGCAATAATTGTGTCCAAAGAATTCATACTAACAACATTTCTATTAGCATGCAAATAAAGTTCCATAGGTTTTTTAATTTTCCCTTCAAACACTTCATGTCCTAACTCAAGATAGATACTATAAAGCTCTCTAATTTTTTTGTTGTTTTCCATTAAGCCTAACTAGTGAAAACAAGAAACAAAAGACAAAATTGCATAATCTAAAGGAAATAACTTTGAGCACTCACATCAGAGGATGCGAGTACCTTTTAGCTTAGTTCCCCAGCAACGGCGCTAGAAAATAGGCGTTTACCGTGGGAGGTTCTTCTTCTTTAATCCTCTGGTGTGAATACCTTTTACCTTACCTCCCCGACAACGGTGCCAGAAAATAGGCGTTTGCCATGGGAGGTTCTTCTTCTTTAATCCTCAGGTGTGAATACCTTTTACCTTACCTCCCCGGCAACGGCGCCAGAAAATAGCTTCATGTCTACGCACTTCTATTCTTGTAGACAGTTGTTGGGCCTCCAAGTGCAGAGGTTTGTAGAACAGCAGCAAGTTTTCCCTTAAGTGGATTACCCAAGGTTTATCGAACTCAAGAAGGAAGTGGTCAAAGGTATCCCCTCTCAAGAAACGCTGCAATCAAGATACAAGAAGTCTCTTGTGTCCCCAACACACCGAATACACTTGTCAGGTGTATAGGTGCACTAGTTCGGCGAAGAGATAGTGAAATACAAGTGGTATAGATAATTATAAGTGGTAACGGTGATAGAAGATAGCTTGGTGGCGTGGAAGAGACTAAAGGCAAACTGAAATAAAGATGGAAGCAAGCAAACATGTAACAGATCAAATTGCAAATGGTGTTTTAATGCTTAGAAACAAGGCCTAGGGATCATACTTTCACTAGTGAACACTCTCATATAAATATCTTCTCTTCATGATACTACTCTTAACTACTCTCCGGTTGGACACTTTAATCAACGGTAGGGCTATAACAGCACACCTCAAAGTGAGCCTTTCCCATCTAGATAACCCCACACCGTCACCTTAAGTACTAGATAGGTCCAACAAACACCACAATTTCATAAATACATCCAACTCCAAATATAACTCATAACAAGTAATTGAAATCTCTAGCCTAAGTGCCACCATGGTGTGCACGCTGTCACTTTCACACACATGGGGAGAGCAGAGATCTATTAAGCACTTGAGTAGCAAGGTAGATCTATAGATTACAAGCTCATTATCTCAATAAGATCATGCATGGAGAGAGAGATGGACACATAGCTACCGATAGAACCGTTAGCCTCGAGAGAAATACTTCCTCCTCATCGTGGGAATCAACAATGGTGATGGAGATGGTGGTGGAGATCGATGGAGATGGCTCCGGGGGCACTTCCCCATCCCGGCAGGGTGCCGGAACAGAGACTTTTTGTCCCTCGAATCTCCCCTTCGGTGGCGGCGGCGGTGCGGAACTTTTCATGGAATTGTGCTTGATGATCTAGGGTTTTGGTATCGGGAGGCTCTTATAGGCGAAGGACGCAAGGTCGGTGGCTGGCCAGGGGGCCCACACCATGCCCTGGCGCGTCCTGGGATGGCCCGTGCCAAGGGGTGGTGTGGCCACCCTGTGGCCCCTCTCCGACTCTCCTTCTGGCTCCGTGAGTCTTCCTGGAAAATAGTAACTTTGGCTTTTGTCCTGTCCAATTCTGAGAATATTCATTTTCTAACTTCCTGGAACCAAAAATAGCAGAAAACAGGCAACTGGCACTGTGGCATCTTGTTAATAGGTTAGTCCAAGAAATCATATGAAAAGTACTCCAAAGTTGGAACAAAACTCAAGAAAGTAGATAAAACCAAGCATGGAAAATCAAAAATTATAGATACATTTGCAATGTATCAGCCCCACATGTCATCCTCTCATTTGAAGAAACATGTGTATGATGGATTTTTTACCCTCTGCCGCACCTTCGTGTTCCGAACTTGATAGCGTTGCTCACTGCATCAGCCGTTTAATCAAACTCCTGGACCCCACATCTCATCCTCTCATTAGAAGAAACATGTGTATGATAGAATTTTTTCCCTCGGTCGCGCCTCCGTGTTCCGAACTTGATAGCGTTGCTCGCTGCATCTACCGTTTAATCATGATGTAGGGCCCCACCCCCACATGACATACACTCATTAGAAGAAACGTGTGTATGATGGAATTTTTGCTCTCGGTCACTCCTCCGTGTTTCAAACTTGATAGCGTTGCTTGATGCATCAGCCATTTTTCTAGGCTGCTGAGTCCCCCATGTGAGCCTCTAATTAGAAGAAAGGTGTGCATGCTAGCCTTTTTCTTGCTCGTGCCTCCCTGTTTCGAACTTGATAACGTCGCTCGAGGCAGAAACTGTATAAGGCCGTGCTACTGGGTCCCACATGCCGGTCTCTTTGTATATCAAACCTGCGTATGATGGACTTTTTTTCAGCCACATCCGCTGTTTTGACCTTGGCAACATTGCTTCATGTGGCAGTTGTGTATGGTCTTGCTGCTGAGGCCCCCATGTCACCCTCTTTGGTATGTTCTGGCGGGTGGGTCCCTGATGCCAGTCTCTTTGTATAATTATTTAACTTTTTTCAAACCCGACCATTAAACTCGAGGGATGCTGCAGGCTTGTGGGTCCGTGATGTCAGCCTCTCCGTAATGTGATATTAAAAAGTAAACCCTTTATCAAAAAAAGTAAACCCAATATATATATAAATATGTACACAAAGTGGATTCGAACTAGAGATCTTCAAATCAAATCAAATAGACATAAACTGAGTGTTTTTCCACAATACAAAGATACTAATAGAAATTGAATCAGTAAACATGTATTAGTACTACAACTTCTGTATCAGTCTTCTAAAAAATATTGTTGTGTTTCCATGTTATCTCTCTTAAAATAAAAGAGTAGTGCTACTGGAACCTCGATTTATAAAAAGCCACATAATGGACTAGTTTCTTAAAAACATGGGTAGGCAGAGTTTTTTAGTGGTGGGGGTCAATGCCAAAAAGGCCAAATAAAAAAGTTTTTGGGCTATGGTCAATGGGCTCCTATCTCAAATTTCACTAGGCTGTGTCTCGCCAAATTCAAACACAGACCTCTTCAAGGGAGGAAAAAAAGCGATAATTCCTTTGACATATATTCATGTAAAAATATGTAATGAACACACAACACATGCGCCAAAACAGGGCTGGTATCCAATGAGTTCACTTGGTGAAATCACGCTTTATATCTTTACCCTCTCATCTCTGTCCAAAATACATCCAACAGTTTCGATGACACAAAGGCAAAAGCTCTAGAGCAAGCAGCCAGTAGCAACGACAGAACATTTGACAAATTCAATACCATTTGAAATATTAAGGAGTACAGGACATAAAAAACGATAGATTCCTGGTTCATATTCAGCAACACTTGACCAATTCAGAAGCATTTCAAAGTAACTGATTCAGCAATACAAACACTGAAATTCAATATCACTACAGAGAGGGAAAATTTTGTTTCATCTCTAAAAACCATGCCACACGATCAGTTTGCCCTTTTCTCCAAGCACACTCGATCATTGGAATACAATTATTGTCATAATATTTGGTCATATAGGGAACTGTCATATAGATGCAGTTATACCATACCAGTACGTACTAGTCATAGCTCTGATCTAGCAAAAGGTTATCATAGATTTACCACCCATATATGATCAGTGGAGATAAGAAAACCACATAATTAATTACAATAGCATGTGGCCAAAGAGCTAGACAGCTAGGAAGTTCATTAACAACATGCCGCATTCAGGGCAGCGAGATACATCGACCTTGACCGTTCTTCCAATAGTAAGTTTGGCTGCTTACGGAACTTGATCCACCTAGAAGTAGCTACCAAGCGCCCATCAGTCGAGTTAATGGCGTAGCGTCCCTCGATTCGCAATCCTTCGCTCTGCATCATGAAGACTATTGTGCCCTTTCGTCCGTCCTAGAGTTGCTTTGTGGCACTCTTAGGCAATTTCTGAGTCAAAGCAAGAGATAGACGCATAATTACTAAGAGCGATGCAATAAATCATGTGAAACTTGAGAAGACATTCAGAATAGTTTATCTGCCTCCATATACTCACAAACATAATACGGTGCAACCTTGTGATGACACATGTGTAGGATATGGTCTGACAAGGTGCTGCCCGGGGTGATGAAGGAGCTTGTGTCGGTCCCTGTGCTAGGGCTGGTACTGGTGCAGGAGATGGTGCCACTAATTGTAGAGGGGCTGGTGCAGGAGCCAGAAGGCCCAGAACCGGTGCCGGCACCAGCATCTTGATGCTAGATTCCTTCTGAGGGGTAGCTAAACTTACTACAAGGATGGTAGAGGTAGATGAGAAGTGTACAAGAAAAATGGTCTCTTATACAACAGTTACTCACAAGACAGTGATCACAGGATATGATGAGTATACCAGCAAATTAAGTTACTACCTCCATTGTTTCTACTTAGGTCAACAGGCATCGGAGCAGGAACTAGGGCCAGTGCCGTTGGGGGTGCTAGCAGCTTGGTGCTGGTTACCTTCTGAGGGGTAGGTAAGGGGACTGCATGAGTGGTTAGAGAGGAATATGAGATGTGGACAAGCAAAATGGTTTCTTATACAACTGTAACTCCTAGACAGAGATGAGAGTATACAGGCGAATTAAGTTACTACCTCTATTCTTTCTCCTAGTGAGGTCAATAGGTGTCGTTATAGGAACTGGGGCCGATGCTGGTGCCGGTGCCAGCAGCTTGATGCTGGCACCCTTCTGGGTGGTACATAAGGGGAAGCGAACTTCAGAAGTGGTCAGGGTCATATTATGAGTAAAGATAATGGTGCAGAATAGTTAGTCGCAAGAAAATTATTAGAGGTTGTGATGAGTACAGAATCAAATTAATTAGTACTACCTCTGTTCTTGGTCCTTCGGTCAATAGGTGTACGATGGGGTGCAAGTATCTGCCCAGGCTTGCTAAAATCGAATGTTACCTAGTCCACCTGCTTCAGACCATTCTCACGGACATACTTGGACCAACCTCGGCCACCCAAATAGGTGGTGGCCATCGTTTGGGGGACATCCACATCATATAGTTTCCGCATGCCTTAGGTCCCTCGCTGTACAGAGTTAGAAACTTGACGTTTCCAAATATCTTGTTTATAATGGGGCGAGCGACACAAGGGACAACCTTCATGAGAAAATTGATAGAGAAGTAAGGCGACAAAAAAATGTGAGATACAAGATCTTACATCAAGTCGGTCTAAACCACTTGGAATCCATACCTGATACCATGGGTACCCTTTGTGAAGGGTGGCCATGCACCATTTTTCATCCCTCTGCCTTTGGAATGGCATACAAAGGCCCCCTTTTAATCCACAAGCTTGACAAGAGGAGGGTAGCAGAAAGGGTTGAGCAGCTAGTGCGTGGTACTGATTGAAATTAAGTGGAAAGGTTAAATTATGTAAAGAGCAAGTAAATCTAATAATATAAGACAAAACCATTGTCTGTAAAGCAAATAGGTTTTATTTTTGTGAACTTATAATGAGCATAACCATATAGTACTAGCTGATAACAATAACATGGAAAATCATAACATGTGAAATTGTGGATTTCCAAATTATACCCACTTCTTAGAGAGGTCACTGCCCACCTGGGTACTGTGTTGGCGCTTCCTCGTTGTGTAGAGGATGTCCTCTTTTTGTGCGGACATCAGGAATCTACTAGCCTCTACAGTAGCCTCAGCCTCCACAGCAGCACCTTCAATCTGCATAAATAGCAACAAAGCTCAACAGTTCAATACTATGTAAAGTTTGGTCGAACTTTTCATTGCTTGACTTTTCAAAAAATACAGTATATTCCTAAGCCTTGGGACGGAGGCAGTATAGTACATAGTAGTCACATACTGACTGTATGAGACAGTATGATAGATCTAGATCTGGATTTACATAAACATAGTGCTAGAATTAATAAAATCACACATATGTTTCTGAACATCTGATAAGCATGCATCACAACAAGCGGGTAATACTTAAATATGTATGCACCATGGTAATAAGGGTATTAAGACCAAATACCTTTCTCTTTAAGCTGGGCCCTCCCAGCTGGTCGTTGGCCTTACGCTTGTTTTTTGTGGAGTAGTGGTACTCGCCGGATCCTGTGGCATGTGGGGGTACCATCCTGTTTGCCGCACCTGGAGCACCGCACGTTCGCATGTATGTACCACCGTGCTACAGTAAATGAAGAAGAGATGGTGTCACAGAGGCTTCCATAAAAACAGGATGCAGACATAGACAACTTTTAGCACAGGGATACATCCAGGTTGCAACAAACCACTTACAGCATTGGAACGAATGGAAGAACGCAATGAATATACTGCTACATTACCTTTTTTGGCAACTTTTACGGGAACTGACGGGACCATCCCTGTCCATAGTGGCCGTGCGCGCCACTGACCCATAGTTCTGAAGGGGATCGCAGCAGAAAACAAAAAATTTCCTACGATGTAACCCAAAAACTACCTAGGATCTATCTATGTAGTAATGCGGTAACGACCGATGCGTAGAGAATACATACCCTTGTAGACCATACGCGGTTAACGTTCCGCGGGGAACGTGGTTGAAGTAGTCGTACTCGTAGCCGACCTCAAGGTCGCGAAGCTCCTCGCAGGTCACCCCTTGCTCCTTCTTCATTTTCATCGTGCAACAGCTCCGGCTCACGACATTTAAGCGCCCCAAGTGTTACGCCTCGTGTCTTCGTACACATCCGATGCACGATGAGACCTCCGACTCCCTGATCCCGCTGATACATTGCAAATGTATCTATAATTTTTTATGTTCCATGCTTGGTTTTATCCACTTTCTTGTGTTTTTTCCACACTTTGGAGTACTTTTCATATGATTTCTTGGACTAACCTATTAACAGAGACACAGTGCTAGTTACCTGTTTTCTGCTGTTTTTGGTTCTAGCAAAGTGAGAAAATGAATATTCTCGAAATTGGACGGGACAAAAGCCAAAGTGCCTATTTTTCCGGAAGTCATCAGATGCCAGAATACGAGACGGAGAGGGGCCAGAGGCCGGCCACACCACCTGGCCGCGCGGCCAGGCTTGGCCCGCGCCAGGGGGTGGTGTGGTGGCCCCTAGCACCCCCTCGGTCTCCCCTTCCACCTATATATTGTCTTCGGGACGAAAACCCTAAGGACCCGATCAAAAATCCATGAAAGAGTCTGTAGCCGCCGGCATCTCCATCCCTAGATCGGGAGGGATCTGAAGCTCTTCCCGGCACCCTGCCGGAGAGGGGAATTCACCCTGGAGGCCTTCTTCATCACCATGCAAGCCTCCGATGTGATGCGTGAGTAGTTCATCCTTGGACTACGGATCCATGTAGTAGCTAGATGGCTGGTTCTCCTCCTTTGTGCTTTCATGTCTAGATCTTGTGAGCTCCGTTCATGATCAGCATCATCTATTTGTAATTCTGCATGTTGTGTTTGTGGGGATCCGATGGATATTGAGATGCTATTTCAGATTGATTATTGATTCTATCATGTCTTTTTTATTTGTGATCTTGCATGCTTTCCGTTGTTAGTAGCTATCTTGGCCAAGTAGATGCTAGCAACTCCAAGAGTTAGTATTTATGCTCGATAGTGGGTTCATGCCTCTGGTAATGTGGGGAAGTGACAGAAATCTCTAAGGTACTAGATGTGCTGTTGCTACTAGGGAGAAAACAACAATCCTTTGTTCATAGAACAATCATATTGTTTACTTTACACGCAGTTCGTAAAGCAATAATCTGTTGCTTGCAACTTAATACTGGAGGGGGTTCGGATGATAACCTGAAGGTGGATTATTAGTCAAAGATGCAGTTGGATGGCGGTCTATGTATAATGTTGTAATGCCCAATCAAGTCTCAAAGGAGTCAAGATGATTAGTATATGCATGTATTGCTTTCTCGATGTTTGTCAATTGCCCCGCTGTAATTTGTTCACCCAGCATGTTATCTATCTTAAGGAGAGCCACCTCTAGTGAACTATGGATTCCGGTCCTTTTCTTTTACATACAATCTACAATCTTTTACTGCTTTGTGTTTACTTTCTGCAAACTATTACTTCTTTCCATTTGATACGTTTAATCCTCTGTTTTCCGCAAAACACGGTAAGATTGCCAACCTCATCGCAAGTTGGAGACAAAGTTCTGTGGTTATGTTGTGCAGGTCTCCATGTTGCTACTAGCACCGGTAGTGCGCCCTGCCAAAGCTCAGCTAGTAAGACCTTTGGGGTGTTTCCTTGCTCGTACTGGTTCGATTAAACCTTAGTTTCATACTGAGGGAAACTTGCTGCTGTGCTCATCATACCTTCCTCTTGGGGTTCCCAACGAGCTCCACATCAACACCGCTCCAGCATTTTTCTGGCGCCATACACAGAGCCATCACCCGCCGGGAGTGCGAAAGTTGATATCTGGCTAGGAATCCCTACAGTGCAACGGCGTGCTGTAGGTATGCCTCGATCGCACATCCCAGGCTTGGGGCCATGGTCACAAGGTATAGAGAGAGGGAGGGAGAAAGTCAACCAAAGGACTTCTCAAATTGTGTGTTTAATCCCACCGATGGGCAACCCTTTATATAGTCAGAGTGGGTGTGCCCTCCCCATTAGGTTAGCCATGTGGGACTAATAGTCAAAGGAAAAATACAGGAATTTTTGTCCTGGCCAATTGGGCCGAATCAACTCAGCCCAATAGACAAAAACAGAAAATAGCTAATAAAAGGAAAAAGGGGAGCAGCAGCCAGCACAACAGCCGGGTGGGCCGGCGCTGCCCCCCGTGGCCCAGCTCTCTCCCATGCGATGGCGTCCTGCAGGTCAGCCCGGGTGGGCCGGTGCCCCCCGCGGCCCAGCAGCTCCCGCGGCGGCGGCGAGTGGCAGCGACCGCCTAGCCCGGGTGGGCCGGCTTGGCCTCGCGCGGCCCGGCGGCGTAGCCCGCCAGCCAGCTCCCCGCGAGCTCCTCTTGGGCCGGGTTGAGCTAGCCTGGCAGCGGCAGTTGCTAGCTGTTGTCTGCCCTATGCGGCGGCAACTATCTGCCGCCCACGTGGGCTGGCTATTTTCTTTTATCCCTTTTCTTTTTCTGCAACTTTTCTTCTAGGCCTTTTCCCTATGGGATTCGACCTAATATAAAAGTTGCCTTTATAAATCTTAATCTAAATATTATTTAGAATATGTTAATTCATAATTAACATATAATAAATGTATATTTAAATTCCCATTTATCCGAAAACACTTTTCCGGTCTTTTCCTTTATTCTTTCTCCGAACAACTTCGGATCTCTTTGCAGAACGATTCTGGATTTCTCTTTCTCTACTGTGATTCCGTCTTACGAATGATCGCTCTCATCGTACCCGTAAGTGTATCCTCTCACGGCTTGGGAATGCTCGAGACATGATCTGTATCAATGATCAATAGAGGGACCAGGGATATCCATGTGACCCCTATGCATTCCTGATGACAATGTCATTTGAACCGCTAAATGTAGCATCCTCTTCCTTTTGTTTCTCGATACGACTTGTCCGAGATCCGATCATTGGTTTCCCATACCTTGTTCAATCTAGTTCACAACAAGTTCTGTTTTCTTGTTACCGTGATATTACATCCCCGTGACCGAGTCACACGTTGCAATATTTATGGATGTAATCTCACTAAGCCGGCCGTATGTATCTTTACCCGTCATGTCGGAGAACAAATCGCGGTCTTGCAGTCACATGTCATCTACTGTTCCTTCGGAATACCCAACGTACACCTCTATAACCACTGTATTACCAAGTGGCGCTTGATGCAGTCTAAGCATCCTCGGGAAACAGTGAGTAAAATGAGCTCACAGTCTAAGGAGAAGGAGTCTAGGTATAGTTGTTGCAACAATGAACTATATGACTTGATCATGTTGCAATCCTTCAAGGAATGTCCAATCACATCATTCTCCAATGATATGATCCCGTTGTCAGTCGGCATAAATGCCCATGATCTTGAAACCCAGATCATCCTCGTGACCAATGAACTAGTATGAATAGAGGCTACTAGGGACTTGGTTGTTTCATACCACACCTGTACCAATGTTTCTACTTGGCACAGTTACAACACAATATGAAATTATTATAAACTAATTGAGATATGACAATATAAACCTATTTATTATTTGCCTCTAGAGCATATCTCCTTCATCTCCCACTTGCACTAGAGTACAAATACTCCAGCTCGCATTTTGCTCATATAAACCATATACTATATGTGTTTACAGATCATGCATGCTCATGGGAAACGTCACGTCCATGTTCTGTTTTACCAGATCATTATGTCTTTTGCAAATTGTTAATGTCTTCCTAATTTTGACATTCACACCATTATCGTATAATGGGTCGAAGCATTTGTTTGGCGACAAAGTGAGACTTTTTGTTTCTAGTATTTATGATGACGGTCGTTTTCACCATTGTGATCTAAACTTCGAAACACACTTTGTTATCCTTTGTGTATATACTATAGTCATGGCAGCTGAACGAGGCTCAGGATCTTACAGTGACTTTAGATCAACCTCGAGGGATTTCTCATGAGCACTGGGCCCTGGGACACATCATTCTACGTTAAAAGCGAACTAGCCCCACCATAACATTATACATCACATCAGATGGAGCCTTTATACTTCTATATGTATGTAGATCCTAGTGCATGAAATGCAACTATGCCACTTACTTTGGTTCTTGCTATTTATGTACAAACTTAACTCTGGTTCAGTGATCAGCTCAAGGATCACTTAAAGACACATTCTTACAGTTAAGACTTTGTCCAACTAACCAGAACCTCGGGTCACTTTATGTCAAGTATACAACATGGTTATATGAAAGAACCTATGATTGAGGCATAGGAGATGCAATGCATCTCTTTCTTTCAACCATAGTTGCAATACTAACTCAATGCTTCATATAGTAAGAACTACTTTCTTACCTTGTTCCATTCCGAGCTTCTTCAGAATCTTTCTTAGGAAATTCTGAACATCTTTCAGAATCAAGTCCAGGAAGCATTCGACATTCAGTGTTTATTAAACTCACCAATCTATCTCGATAGATATTATTATTTAATAACTTAAACTTCATCCTTATTTATCTAACTTAAATATTATTAACACCAATCACATCATTCACATATGTCGTCCACATATCCCAGAATGATTTCACGCTCCCACTCAAATATGACATTCATGTTTGAGATCCAGGGATTTCACTTAGCTCCCACTCAAAATATGTCAGCTACATATTATGAATTAGCCAAGCTGATTTGCTCCCACTCAAATCTAGGTCCTCTCGATAATCTTGGACATTCCAAAATTCTTTGATCACCATCAAATCGAGAATTCCACCAACGAGATTTCAATGACTATTCATTTTTTCGTACTTAGGTCCATCACGCTTCTTTGTAATTCATAGGTATGTCTTGTTCAAAACATGACAAGTGGATCAACAATACAATTCCACAAACTTGTAGAATATATAGTTAAATTCTACTTTCTTTAGTAAAAGTATTTACTGAAACTTTATGATCATTATCAATAGTTTCTCCTCTATTTGTAGAGTTTGGTTTCACGAAACAAATTCTACTGCGCCACTCAACAATTTAGAGGTAAGGTCTAATACATTATTTTTGATCTTTTACTTTCTTACACTTGTATCTTCATCAAGACACATGAATTTAGGGCAACAACTAGTTTGCCTCTTTTGTGGAAGATGCATTCATAGCTTCCTAAGAATGCTCTATAAAGACTTGTTTATTCGCCACGATTTCGACCTATCGAAATCTCCAGAAACTCGAACTTTCCATAACACTTATGGTGTTGTTTCGGCGAATCTTTTAGATGTTCCTTTGTATTTCAAATGAGTGTTTGCTTATTTTGATCTCTAACTCTAAAGGACAACTATAACCCCGATAAGAGATAATATGTATCTATAAAAAATGATTATGATATTTAGACATTTTCAACATAGTTTGAATTCGTCCAACTATCATAATTTGTGAGACATCTTTCACAAGTCCCTTTTTATGCTAAAGTTAATTGAATACTTTAGTCATGTCGATCAAATCGAAGAGACTTGTTAATTCAGTTAATTAAATATCCCATTTAGTTATGAACTCATTTGAAATTTTCAAATCATTTCAAACTTCATGTTTCATTAAGTAAATACACTTATTCACTTAAGTCCACAATAAATGATTTCCACTACTTGTTGAGAATATGATACATCATTATGTATAAGTTTCAACATTTCTTCGCATATTACCGTTTTACCAGAATGCGGAGTTTTAGTCATTCTGCCCAAGTGGCATGGTTTTGCAAAGTCTCTAGATTAAGCATCTAGGACCCCGATCTTTCATAAAGAACCTGCAATAACCAAAATGACTTAAACTGTAGTGTCATTTCATTATTAAACTTTCGATATCATTTAGCATTCTAATCCTTTATAAATGTTTAAACTATTATCATTAACATAGTGATGAGAATAACTTGTTTGTAATCGTAATGTGACCATAACGGTGTTGTTCATAAGAATAGTACAAAATGGTTTGTAACTTGTTCATATGAATAATCGTCTCGCTAAAAGCAAGACACACAAACAAGGATTACAAAATTATATTCAAGTCCACTAATCCAAATGACAAACTTTGAGGAAAGTGGTGATGTCGGCCATCAATTGTTTTGCTTGCCTTCATCAAGCCACATTGCCTCAAATCCAGCAATTCTCAAGCAGATCATCCTGTTTTCACAAAGCAGGACAAGTATCAAATATTTTGCAAACTGCAACGAGTTTTGCAAGAACCACATTTATAATTTTGTATATCTAACATATATCTTTCTCATCCATGACCACCTTTTTCAATCAAGCCCTTCTAAGAGTTCTTAACTATAATGCAAGATCTCTAAGTGTTTTTCCAAACATTCTGGAGTCATCGAATTATCTCCTAATGGTTATTGTATCAAGAAGAGAAGATCACCTTTTACGAGGATATCCCTCAGGCCTGGGTATTAATCTATGAAGTTGGACCCTTCTGCCATGTTCCAAATTAAGCAATATATTCCCATGGTCGCAAAGGACCTCAATGGGATAGGCTAAGATCTACTAAGATATTTGCAAATAGACATCTAGACCAAGTTTATAATAAGAGATCAATTTATAATTGGTCTCCACTAAAATTGTCACCCCCTGGAGAACTTTAGTGATAGCATGATCCCTATCCTCTGCACCTCCCCCGATTAACACGGCCATCAGTGCATAATCAAAGGTAGACATTCAACAATGCCAATCACATCATCCATGTGACTCATGATCGATCTTTCGATCTCTTGTGTTCCATGGCGACGCTTCTATGGCGTGCTAGGCTCGCCAAATCTAACTTGTGTGTATTCGCTGTGCAACATGGATTACACCCACTGTATGCGAACGTAGATATGTCTGACCCCTACTCACCGCAGGGAGCCTCATATCGAAGAACTTTCTTGGTGGTGCACACACAAGGGGAACACGGAACATTGGAATTCAATAGGGATTATCTTATTTGCTACCGTTGAGTATCTTAATACTAGCACACAATAAGATGTAAAATAGGTATCAACATCATATGTATAGTGTGATATGATATGGTCCTTCTTGTGCCTTGATCTCCATCGAGCACTCCGGCATGATCTCCATCTTGCCTTTGGTTTGACGCCAAGTCCACGACGCCTCCACCAGGTTATCCATCAGAACGATGACTATTACTATACCACTTAGTAACAGAAAAGTAAACTACCTTACCTTCGTAACGACCAATGCCTTATCATAATCACATGCCCCCTGCAAAATAAAGTTAGACGCCTCTACTTTATCTATTGCAAGTTTTACGTGGTTGTTAGGGCTTTCGCAATAGAACCGTTTCTAAACTACGAACTTTCCAACCACAACATGGATCCGACAGTTCTCTCTATTACACCCCTTTCAGGGCCCTCTGTTGTAAATGCTATATCAACTATCGAATGAGAGATAGACACCCTCTAGCCACTTATATGGTACAAGCCGTATGTTGAGCGTGGAACCAGTCTCGCACACGGATACGCGTAAGGTCAGTCCGGGCCGCTTCATCGAACAATACTGCGATATAAACAAGTACACGTTAGAGGGTAACGACTAAGGGATCAATACCTGCACAATACTTGTGTGTAGTGGCCATACAACACTCCTACACATAGATCGGCTCTGATACCACTGAAGGGGATCGCAGTAGAATTTTTTTTCGTACGATGTAACCCCCAAAACTCCCTAGGATCTATCTATGTAGTAATGCGGTAACGGCCGATGCGTAGAGAATACATACCCTTGTAGACCGTATGCGGTTAACATTCCACGGGGAACGTGGTCGAAGTAGTCGTACTCGTAGCCGACCTCAAGGTCTCGAAGCTCCTCGTAGGTCACCCCTTGCTCCTTCTTCATCTTCATCGTGCAACAGCTCCGGCTCATGACATTTAAGCGCCCCAAGTGTTGCGCTTCGTGTCTTCGTATACATCCGGTGCACGATGAGACCTCCGGATCCCCGATCCCGCCGGGAATGCGGAATTTGATATCCGGCTAGGAATCCCTGCAGCACAACGACGTGCTGCAGGTATGCCTCGATCGCACAGCCCAGACTTGGGGCCATGGTCAAAAGGTATAGAGAGTGGGAGGGAGAAAGTCAACCAAAGGACTTCTCAAATTGTGTGTTTAATCCCACCCATGGGCAACCCTTTATATAGGCAGAGGGGTGTGCCCTCCCCATTACGTTAGCCATGTGGGACTAATAGTCAAAGGAAAAATACAGGAATTTTTGTCCTAGCCGATTGGGCCGAATCAACTCGGTCCAATAGACAAAAACAGAAAATAGCTAATAAAAGGAAAAAGGGGAGCAGCAGCCAGCACAGAAGCCGGGTGGGCCGGCGCTGCCCCCCCCCCCCCCCCCCGTGGCCCAGCTCTCTCCCACGTGGCGGTGGCCTGCAGGTCAGCCGGGTGGGCCAGTGCCCCAGCAGACCAGCAGCTCCTGTGCGCGGCTGCGAGTGGCAACCACCGCCTAGCCCGGGTGGGCTGGCTTGACCTCGCGTGGCCCAGCGGCGCAGGCCGCCAGCCAGCTCCCCGCGAGCTTCTCTTGGGCCAGGTTGAGCTGGCCTAGCAGCGGTGGCTGCCAGTTGTTGTCTGCCCTATGCGGCGGCAACTATCTGCCGCCCATGTGGGCTGGCTGTTTTCTTTTATCCCTTTTCTTTTTCTGCAGATTTTCTTCTAGGCCTTTTCCCTCTAGGATTCAGCCTAATATAAAAGTTGCATTTATAAATCTTAATCTAAATATTATTTACAATATATTAATTCAAAATTAACATATAATAAATGTATATTTAAATTCGCATTTATCCGAAAACACTTTTCCGGTCTTTTCCTTTATTCTTTCTCCAAACAACTTTGGATCTCTCTGCAGAACGATTCCAGATTTCTCTTTCTCTACTGTGATTCCGTCTTACGAATAATCGCTCTCATCGTACCCTTAAGTGTATCCTCTGACGGCTCGGGAATGCTCTAGACATGATCTGTATCAATGATCAACAGCGGGACCAGGGATATCCATGGGACCCCTATGCATTCCTGATGACAATGTCGTTTGAACCGCTAAATGTAGCATCCTCTTCCTTTTGTTTCTCAATACGACTTGTTCGAGATCCGATCATTGGTATCCCATACCTTGTTCAATGTCGTTCACAACAAGTTCTGTTTTCTTGTTACCGTGATATTACATCCCCGTGACCGAGTCACATGTTGCAACATTTATGGATGTAATCTCACCAAGCCGGCCGTATGTATCTTTAACCGTCATGTGGGTGGACAAATCCCGGTCTTGCAGTCACATGTCATCTACTGTTCCTTCGGAATACCCAACATACACCTTGATAACCACTATATTACCAAGTGGCGCATGATGCAGTCTAAGCAGCGTCGGGAAATAGTGAGTAATATGAGCTCACGGTCTAAGGATAAGAAGTCTAGGTATAGCTGTTGCAACAATGAACTATATGACTTGATCGTGTTGCAATCCTTCGAGGAATGTCCAATCACATCATTCTCCAATGATATGATCCCGTTGTCAGTCAGCATAAATGCCCATGATCTTGAAACCCAGATCATCCTCATGACCAACTGTTGGGGGGATACCCCCAGGTAGGGTCACGCCAGGGTATAAAGGCCAAGTTAGCCGAGGTACGTCAAGGTCAAAGCGAATGTTGGCCGAGTTACCTCAAGGCAGGCCGAATCTCGGGGTAACCCGGACCAGGGGGTGTCCACCTAACGGAGTATCATCTGACTTAATCCGTAAGCCAGATAGATGAACCTAACTTGTATGCAGGAACAGGTGTGACCGGATCAACTACGATCCGGGTCATAGCAAGCTTCTAGGAGAAGGAAGGAAGGCATCTCACTGGTCAAAAGTAGCCCCGGTACGCACAGCATAAGCGAAGCGCACAGGGGCAGGACCACCGAGGCATGGCCGACAAAGGTGACGACGCCGATGTCGGCTGACGCAGGCGCCGTAGAGGCTCACGTAGCCTCTGCATGGATGACGCGGGGGAAAAGCGACCCGGTCGGCTTACTATTTTTGGAGGAGGCATATTCCATGCCTCCACGTATTCCCTAAGTGGAGACCTAGCCACTCCTATATAAGGGGGGATAGGGCCTCTATAGAAGGGGTTGGTCTCATTTGGATAGAGCTTCACTAGATTGATCTCTATAGGCTAGTTTTACTTGGTTCCTGAGGGCTAGCTAGCGGGGAGAGTAAGAGAGTACCTTCTTCCTCCTCTCTCCAATACAGCTTGAGGAGCACTTGTAATCTATGAAGTGAATCAAATATAAACCTTCTATGTGAGGAATCACCTCACTATCCCTCCCTAGATTCCCCTAGTGCTATTAGTCCCCACCTTTAGCCTATCCATGGCATCTGCCGTGACACCACCACGATAGTTGGCGCCCACCGTGGGGCTAGCGGTGCTAGCAGGGGTCAAGATCCGGACGGGAAACCTCATCGGCACCGGCGAACGCATCGTCTCCGGGCTCGTTCAGCGCTTTGGAGCACTGGACTTTGTTAGCGACAACGCTGGCTGCTTCGGCACACGCCCACTTCCGCACAACAGCCTCTTCGTCAAGCTCGGTGCGCACAAGGTCTACGTTGCTGTCGATGTGTCGTGCGTCCATCCGTGGCACGTCGTCGAGGCAGGGGAGCCTCCCCTTAGCGTGGTTCACGGGGCGCGTATCACTCGCTCCCCGGACCATGCTGAGGTGATGATGACTGCGCCAGGCGCAGGTGCAAGCAAGGATCTGGCACCAGATCCGGAGGTAACACCTAAGGCACCGAGGAAAGGTAGACGTCCTCCACTAGAGAGGCCTGATAATGTACTGAGAGAGGCTATGGATAGCTTGGCAAACCCGGTAGCAGCAGTGTAGATCTGGCTCAGGCATAGGCCGAGATGGAGGGAAACTAGGCAAAAAATCCTAGAGGGAGCGAAAAAGATAGCTGCGGCTCAGCAGTCATTGAACATGACGCTGCGTGAGTACGCAAAGACAAATAAAGTAGATGCTGTAAAAGTGAAGTGGAGAAATCTCATGAGTGAAATGAACAAAGAGGGTGATACTAGGATTGAGGAGTCAGAGAACTGTTTGTCCGTGAGGGTGCCAAAGTATAGTACCCCGGTGAAAAACCTCAGAGCAGCGGATTCAGCTGCGTCCGAGTTAGAGGGTCGAACGGGTGAAGCCCGTCAGAGACAGCAAGATAGGGTCAATGAGTTGGTTCGGATCGCGAACAGGCAAAATGAGGAATTGCTCAGGGCTAACCCGGAGAGATCCGGGGCCTCCAAGATTGTTCATTCGGCGGTGGGTAACCCGTAGAAATCCGCTGGAGCAGCATCGTCTCCTCATGGTGGTCCTAGGAGAGAAGAGGTAGTAACCTCGTCTAGGAGAAACAAACAGATCGTTTCGTATGACCCGACAAGGGCAGGAAAAGCAAAAGAGGTGCAGAGAAACGATGATCAACGAGGCGTGAGCCGAGGTGAAGCTGGCCGAGGTAACCGCGACCAAGGCAATGCCGGTCAAGGAAACGCTGTAAATGGCAATGCCGGACAGCGCAACTCGGCAGGACAACCGCAACAGCGGAATATACCAAGGCAAGAGCAAAGTGCCGGCCGAGGTATGCAACAGAGAGGTGGACCACGAGAGCACGACCGGTATAATGATGGAGATTCGGAAATGGTTAATGCAGGATACCCAAGGCCGGACTATGATGTGATAGGGTCGAGATTGGGAAGCAGAGATCTGATGCCTGATGACGCCAGGTTGAAACTGGATCGACTATATAGGTCGGAGCAGATTGAAAGTCAGGGTCCTCCGGGTCCTGCGTGTTTGGGGCACCAGATCATGAAGGAGCCACTGATACCTAACTTCCAGTTACCCAGAGGCACAAAGACGTATGACGGCAGTACAAAGCCGGAGGATTGGTTGATAAACTATGCTACAACTGTGAAAATTGCTACAGGCAACTTGAGATGGGCTGTGAGGTACGTACCCCAGATGTTGGAGGGGCCAGCAAGGGTATGGCTAAACAACTTGCCGCCCGGAAGTATTAACTGCTGGATCGATTTTGAGGAAATGTTTATCAGCAATTTCTCAAGTACGTATCAGAGGCCAAATAGGCCACATACCCTAGCCATGTGTAAGCAGAGACCGAACGAGACGGACCGGGAGTTTTTAACCCGGTGGTGTACCGTGAGAAACTCGTGTGAGGGTGTGATAGAGTCGCCAGCCATAGCATGGTTTGCGCAAGGATGCAGATATGCAAGCGAGCTGTGCAAGAAGTTGCAAATGAAAATGCCAACCACTTTGGCAGAAATGATCCAGATTGTTGATTCGTATGCTTTGGGTGATCCGACTCAACCTAGGCTCGTGTCAAACGAGTCAAATGAGGAGTACTACCAGAGAGATGGATCCATATGATCCTGGAGAAATGATTATAGAGGTAAAAGAAGAGATGACAAATCAGATCACCGGTACAGTTTGCAACAAGTTGCAGCTGTGAATCAAGATCAGCCCGGAGCAGGGAGCAATCAACGTTAGAAAACTGGAGGGCAACAATGGACACCAAGGAATGATGGCAAGAAAACTTGGATGCCAGAACAGAAGAAACAGTGGCAAGAAAAGAAGGACCGTCCGAGGTATACTTATGAGTCGATGTTGGATCAGCCATGTAAATTTCACACGCCAAATCCGAGTAACCCAGCGGGTCATACAACGAGGCAATGTGAGTGGATGCGTAAGATAGAAGAAGGTGGCTCGGGGAATGCTCAGGCACCCCGGAATGATCAACCTCGGCAGGAGTTACCCGGGCAGCAATTGCTCTCTAGAGCGAACACGCAACAGCTAATGTTGCCTCCCCCTCTGCCGAGGTATGTTAATCATGAGAGAACGGATGCAGTGCATCAAGTGGAAAACCAACATCAGCCGGATCAGAGGTACCCCAGAAATGAGGGGAGGAATGAATACAGGGAGCATCATCAGAGTTACTGTGTGTTTACCACTGAGGAAACAGATAGAAAAAGCTTGCAGCGCCGACATATGGAGGTCAATGCGGTAATGCCAGCGGTGACGAGGTATATGCCTTGGTCGGACTAGGAAATTACCTGGAACATCAAAGATCATCCCAAGCTTATGTCGAGTCCTGGTTCATATGCGTTAGTGCTGGATCCGACGTTCATTGGGCCTAACATCAATGTGAGGTTCTCCAAGGTACTGATTGACAATGGCAGTAGCATTAACATTATGTATGCGGATACAATGCGCAAGTTGGGTATCTCGGAGAACATGCTCCAAGCTACAAAGACAACTTTCCATGGCATTGTGCCAGGCATCTCTTGCGAGCCAATAGGCAAGGTCCGGGTTGACGTGTTGTTCGGCACAAGAGATAACTACCGAACTGAGAATTTGGAGTTTGAAGTGGTGAACATGGAAAGTGCGTAGCACGCGTTACTCGGAAGACCAGCACTGAACAAGTTCATGGCAAGCTGTCACATCAGTTACTTGAAGATGAAGTTGCCCGGGCCAAATGGAGTGATTACCATTGCTGGGGATTTCTGACATTCCATTGAGTGTGCATTGGTCGGGTCTAACCTAGCCAAGTCACTCGTGATTGCGCAAGAGAAAAGAAAAATCTAGGAGGTGGCAGCGTTGGCTTAGTCCGCGCAGCAATATATGCCGGCGTTGAGTAATCCGCATGGAAGCGTTTCGTTCCAAGCCACAAAGGATACCAAGAAAGTGCATGTTGATGATATGTTCCCGGAGTGCACCGTAACAATTGGTGCCGGGTTAAATGATAAATAGGAAAGCGAGCTCGTCAACTTCCTCCGTGAGAATCGGGATATTTTTACTTGGTCCACACAGGACTTGCAAGGTGTTCCGAGGGAGTTGGCCAAGCACTCTTTGAACATGAGACCAAGAGAAAGGCCGATGAAGCAACCTCTCTGCCGCTTCGCCGAAGATAGGAGAAAGGTCATTGGAGATGAAATGGCTCGGTTACTAGCAGCAGGATTTATCATGGAAGTACTTTACCCGGATTGGCTATCTAATCCGGTGCTGGTGGAGAAGAATAAAGATGATCCGAACGTGGCAGTGGTTTGGCGTATGTGCATCGATTACATGAACCTGAACAAGGCATGTCCAAAAGATCCATTTCCACTCCCAAGGATAGATCAGGTCATAGACTCAACTGATGGATGTGAACTGTTGGCATTCATTGATGCATATTCTGGTTTCCAGTAGATACCTCTGAATTCGGATGATCAAATAAAGACTGCATTTATCACCCCGTATGGGGCTTATTGCTATCGCACCATGCCGTTTGGTTTACGTAATGCAGGGGCAACGTACCAAAGAGGTATGCAGAAATGTTTGCACGACCAAATAGGTCAAAATGTACAAGTGTATGTGGATGACGTGGTTATCAAGACCAAGGAAAGCAAAACGCTCCTTGACGATATCAGGCAAAAATCGCGAACTTAAGAAGGTTTCGGATGAAGCTTAACCCGGAAAAATGTACCTTCGGTGTCTCGGCTGGAAAATTACTCAGATTTCTTATATCCAGCCGAGGTATCGAAGTTAATCCAACTAAGATCCGGGCCATTGAACGAATGGAGCTGCCAAAGTGTCTTAACGATGTCCAGAAGTTCACTAGTTGCCTGGCATCGTTAAGTCGGTTTGTATGTCGGTTGGGAGAAAAGGCATTGCCTCTCTATCAACTCATGAAAAAGTTGGATAAGTTCGTTTGGACGCCGCTGGCCAATGAAGCCTTTGCCCACTTAAAGAAGATGTTAGCCACTGCACCAGTGTTAGCCTCTCCACTATCAAAGGAGCCAATGTTGCTCTATATAGCCGCAACCAACCAAGTTGTAAGTGTAGTGATTGTGGTAGAGCACGACGAAGAGGGTAAGTCGGTGCAATGGCCAGTGTATTATTTGAGTGAGGTATTATCTGCCTCAAAGCAGAATTACCCACATTATCAAAAGGTGGCCTACGGTGTCTATATGGCAGCTAAGAAGTTGAAGCATTACTTTGAGGAGCATCCCATCAAAGTAATATGTGAAGCTCCCATATCCGAGATAATGAGTAACAAAGATGCAAGTGGTAGGATTGCAAAATGGGCAATTGAACTAGCTCCCTACGCACCACAATATGGCAGAAGAGAAGCAATCAAGTCTCAGGCTGTGGCCGACTTTTTTGTGGACTGGGCCGAGGTACAATACGAACCATCGCTACCAGATCCAAACTACTGGAGGATGCACTTTGACGGGTCAAAAAGAAAAACCGGGTTAGGCGCCGGAGTGGTGCTTACCTCGCCAAATATGGACTAGCTAAAATATGTGCTGCAGATCCATTTCGCGGCATCAAACAATGTCGCTGAATATGAAGCACTTGTGCATGGGCTCAAAGTGGCAAAAGAAATTGGGATACGTCAGATCCAATGCTTTGGCGACTAGGATTTGGTAGTTCAGCAAGTGTCGGGGCTGTGGGATGCTCTTGATCCAAACATGGCATTATACAGATTCCATGTGCAGAAAATATCTGGTTATTTTGAGGGATGTGAATTTCATCATGTACCCCGGGTGGAAAATGAAGCTGCCGACATGTTGTCGAAGCTCGGATCAACCCGACAAGCAATTCCACCGGGGTTAGCATTAGAGCACCTCAGAAAACCATCTATTAGACCGTCCCCAGAAACCGACTCAATCTGCGTCCCGGAGGATACGGAATCTGGAGCTGTGCCCATGGATGTTGACATAGGAGGTGGTGCGCGAAACCCAGGGACTGCCTCGCAGGACCCGGGGACTGCTCAGCGTGATCCGGTTGAAGTTATGCCGGTGGATCAGATGGAAATTGATGAGGATGTGTTCCCTGGGCGAGCAATACCAGCTTGGGCACTGCCTATATTTCAATTCCTGAAAGATGGAACGTTACCCACTGAGAAGGCGCTATCCAGGAAAACTCAGGGGAGAGCAAAGGCATACATAATCATCAATTCCGAGCTATACAAAAGGAGTGTGACCAATGTGCTCCAGCGATGCGTTGACCCAGAAGAAGGGCTAGACATCCTCCGAGATATACACCAAGGGGAGTGCGGGCATCATGCCTCGTCCCGAGCCTTGGTGGCAAAAGCTTTCCGACATGGATTCTATTGGCGAAGTGCCTTAGAACAAGCAGAAGATCTGGTGAGAAAATGCAATGGTTGTCAGAGGTATGCTACTAAGACACATATGCCTATGTCGGAAATCAAGACCATACCAATCACATGGCCATTTGCTGTATGGTGTTTGGATATGGTTGGCCTGTTCAAACCAACAAGGGGGAATATGACTCACATTTTGGTCATGGTGGATAAGTTTACAAAATGGATTGAAGTGAAGCCAATAAGAAAGTGTGATGGAGCTACGGCCGTAACTTTTCTCAAAGACATCATCTTGAGATACGGTTATCCTCACAGTATTATAACTGATAATGGCACAAATTTTGGTGAAGGAGCATTTGCGCGATTCTGCCGAGATAAGAAGATCCGGCTGGACGTTGCCTCGGTAGCTCATCCTGCATCGAACGGACAAGTGGAGAGATCCAACGGATTAGTATTATCCAGGATAAAACCCCGGCTCATTAAGCCACTGCAAAGATCAGCAGGGTGCTGGATAGAAGAACTACCAGCGGTACTGTGGAGTTTAAGAACAACTCCAAATCGATCAACAGGCTATACGCCATTTTTTCTGGTGTATGGGGCAGAAGTTGTATTACCATCCGACATATAGCATGATTCGCCTAGGGTCACCCAATACACAGAAGCCGAAGTGCAAGAAGCCCGGCAAAATGATGTTGATCTGCTAGAAGAAGCGAGAGAATTGGCATTGTCCAGATCCGCCATATATCAGCAAAATCTCCGACGCTATCATAGCCGGAAAGTAAGCCCCCGAGTCTTCCGGGAAGGCGATCTGGTGCTGCGGTTGGTACAATGTACTGCTGGCATGCATAAGTTATCCCTCCCATGGGAAGGGCCATTCATTGTGAGCAAAGCATTGCACAATGATTCATATTATCTTATCGATGCAAAGCCATAGGAAAAGAACAAGGCGGACAGGTCCGGCGAGGAATCTAAGCATCCATGGAATGTAGCTCTACTTCGTCGTTTCTACAGTTAGCAGAGAAGTGTATGTATCCGAGTCTTCTCATATGTCGGTGTGTATGCCGGCAATGAGCTTATCAATGAAATGTTGGCATCTTAAGCAGTAACTCGGGGACTACCTTAATAATATTTGTTGTCTTTTATTATTTATACGTCATCTGGAGTAAGTTGTTCTATTTAACTCAGATTAGTAGTGTGTGAGCACCAAAAACCCAACTCTTCGACTTGCTGCTGTCCAACAAGATTTGGCTTCATGGCAAGCAAGAGAACAAGTTTGGAATTGCCTAGCACATGAAAAACGACTAAGGAAAAGAACATAATCGAGCCGACGTTTATTTTCCGGACTAACCCTGTATTTACTTTCAAATTGTTATGCTGAATTATTTTGAGCTAAGCCTAAAGTTTCCAAGTATTGTTAAGACAATTTTTGAAGCTCGGATTCGTAAGTCGTAAAACCGAATCAAGGTAGACATGAACCAAGCCAGAAAATTGGACGAACAAGAAAATGAAACTCGGGGACTACGCCCAAGTTACTCTAGCATAAAAACTTAGTAGCAAAATATCACATGTGTACTGGATACAATTCCACCCGGCATACCGGGGATCTGATAAATTTTAAAGTGTTTTCACTCAAGGAGCAGCAGGAGAAGGAAGTTCGGCATCAACTTCGTTGTCTTCGATGTCGGAGGCATCGCCCTCTTCAGCCTCATCTGAGCCGTCTTCAATGTTCTCAGCATTTTTGTCACCAGCGGCTTCCAGGAAGCTCGGACCCTTAGTCTATTCATGAATGGGAGCATATTCAATGAGGCTATGGGCGCAAGTTTGGCGTCGAGCTACCCACTCCGGGTCATTGGACCATTTGGATCGGGTGCGTAGGCGCGTCAAGTGGTTGAGGTCGATCTTCTCGTACCACGTGAGTATGTGGTGAAGAACGGTCTCAGCTGCGGCATGTCTAGCGGACTCCCTCCAAAGGTCGAGTTGGATCTCGATTTCCATCATCTTTTCAGCGAGAATTGCGGTTCTCTCTGGAGTGTCTTTGCCAGGCCAGAACGTGTTGAAGATTCGGACTACAACGTCAAGGAGATCCTTGCCATAGTTCTTGATGATTTCCACGCGAAATGACAGGCTGCCCAACAGGTCCTCCATGTCATAGGGAATGTATTCACCGTCAGGAGCAACAGGAGTACCCCTATCTCGGCGGAAATTAGCAATAGCGGCGCTCGCAATGGCAGTGCCCTCTCGAAATTTGCCTGAAAACGTGACAAGAGAAGCAAGAAATGAAAATACATGTGAAGTAACCCGGAGGAATATGCCGGATAAGGGAAAGGAACTTACGTAAAATGTGGCTATGGATCCGGGTCAATTCCTTGGTACAGTCATCGCGTCTTTTTCGGAGCTGCACAAGTTCAGCGTTCGCCGACTCAAGCTTGACGTCGGCCTCCTGGAGAAGTTCTCGGTCCTTAGCAATTTGGAGATTGAGGCGCTCGCGCTCCTCAGTATAGTCCTGGCCAGCCTTTTCAAGCTCAGATTGGTGTTGCGCTTTCATTTTCTTCATCTCAGCTTTCAGCTTGGCGATCTCATCATCCTTGGTTCGGAGGAGGGCAAGCTCATCGTCTTTCTTCTTGAACTCGGCTTGATGCTGCCCTGCTTGTTCGAGAAAATGCAGCATCATATCAGGCACGGGCACACTATCTTCTAGCAATACTGAAATATTTTGTTAACCCGGCAAAGCCGAGGTATGAATGTTTTCCGAGCGAAGGAGAAAAGGAGATAGAAAGCATAGCAAGGTCGGACAAAAGTAACTTGCCCTTAATCTGATCCAGATTCTTCCTCATAAGCTTGTTCTCAGCCTCCAGCCCAGCTGCGAAAACCGAATGATGGATTAGTTCAGCAGAAAAAGATGAAGGAAAACAGAAAAATGTGAAGAAAAGAACTTACCCCTTTTCTCGTGCTCAGTGAGATGTGCATTATGCTTTGCGAGCAGCATTTTGGGAGTGTCCAGGAGATGCTGGAACTCAGCACTCCGGCGGTTGGTGGTCACCCGAAAAGAGTACAAAAATATAGCTTTAGCCTTGTGCATATTCGAAGTGTACACGATCCAGGCCAAGTGGAACTTAACCCGTCTCTAGGTGTGTGCATATTCGAAGTGTACATGATCCGGGCCAAGTGGAACTTAACCCGGCTCTAGGTGTGTGCATATTCGAAGTGTACAAGATCCGGGCCAAGTGTAACATAACCTGGCTCTAGATGTGTGCATATCTGAAGTGTACAAGATCCGGGCCAAGGGGAACTTAACCCGGCTCTAGGTGTGTGCATATTCGAAGTGTACAAGATCCGGGCCAAGCAGAACTTAACCCGGCTCTAGGTGTGTGCATATTCGAAGTGTACAAGATCCGGGCCAAGCAGAACTTAACCCGGCTCTAGGTGTGTGCATATTCGAAGTGTACAAGGTCCGGGCCAAGGGGAAGTTAACCCGGCTCTAGGTGTGTGCATATTCGAAGTGTACAAGATCCCGGCCAAGCGGAACTTAACCCGGCTCTAGGTGTGTGCATATTTGAAATTGTCAAGGAGCTACGTTAGTTTTCTAAGGAGCATCCGGCCGAGTAACAAGTTACTCCCCCGGAGGCTCGGGGACTAATGGTTATACCACTAATATATACAGCATGCTAAGGAAAAGGTGAACTAACGTACCTCCATCATCCGACCCACGAGGTTTATTGCCTTAGAGGCTGTGTTCATTTGAGCGGAAAACTCGGCGGGACCGAACTTCTCCGGGAGATCGTCGTTGTAGACGAACTCCGCCTTGTTCCAGTTGTTCATAAACTCAATCAAGGTCGGAGGATATCGTTCACCGCTGAGCATGTGGGGCGCCACCAAGCCCTTGGCATGTGCTTCCCTCCTCTCAACCTGAGCAAGGGCTAGGCTGGTGGGCAGAACAAGTTGCTGCGCATTAGCTGGCTCGACAGGGGCGTCCTTTGGTGCTGGAGGCTTCTTGGAAAGCATGGACGCGAGAGTGTGCTGTCCATCCTCGATGGACGCTGCCCTGGTGGCGTCAAGGGCCTTTTTGCCTTTGGGCTGCTGAGAGGAGGAAGTGGTAGCAACAGATTTAACCTTGGGAGCTGCCTGGGCACTTTCTCGCCGAGACTGAGAAGACTCGGACGAGGCAGAGGGGCTTGGCGTTGCTGGTTAGGTTGCTGGCGCTGGAGTTGGTCCTGGTACTGGTGCTGGTGCCATTTTCTTCTTTGGAGGAGGTACTGAGGTAGACTCGGTGGTAGCTGGTTGCAGCGGAGCCGAAGTGGTGGATGTCGTTGCCTCGGCTGGGCCAGTCTCCCCTGCTCCAAGGTTGCCCCCCTCTTGCCGAGGTGGGCTAGAACCCGGAGCAGCCGCTGAACCCTCCGGAATAGGGCTCAGCGGGCGTGAATCGTCGCCACGAGGGGGAGAGGGGCTAAGTCGGAGCGGCGAAGCGATGCTAGATCCACTCTGGGGGATGTCCACCACGGCCCTGCTGAATCTAACAGTGTTAGCTGAGAAACTATAACAATGCAAGAGCAAGTAAATGGCAGAGGGAAAAAGAGACTTACGCATCCGAGGCCAGGGGCTCCTTGGGCTTCCGAGCCCTTCGTGCTGGGGCCTTGGTTGCAGGTTTGGAGGCAGTCTTATCCCCGAACTTCTTTCGCCTCTTGGCTGGCTGAGAAGGTCCGGAGGATGAAGTGGATGCGGCTTCCCTTTTCTTCTTCGGCGCAACCGGAACAGGATCACCCACGGCAAGGGGAGGGTCCTCATGGATCTGCCCATCGGGGTTAGCTGATGCCGGAAAAGCATAAGACAGGGGGACTGCGTCAAATGCTTCCATCACCTCAACATCCGAGTCATCTTCATCGTCAGGCCAATCTCTAATAGAAGAGAGTTTACCGGTGGGTCGCTTGGTCGCGTCGGCCATTGGGAGGAACATCTCCTGGTCCGGTTCTTCCTCGTCTGAGCTATCCCGGTCAGGCGCACATTTGAGGGTGGCATTGGTGCCATCCTCGATAGTTCACTGAAGGAATTGCTAAGGGATAAAAAAGACAACCGAGTTAAAAATACAACAGCAACCGACATAAGATTTAATTTGGAGAAAGCTTGTGGCACCAAGCTTACCACGGGAGGAAGCCTATCCCGGTAATAGTGCTCAATTCCCCACGTCTACTCAGAGGAGAAGTCCTTGTGGGTGGTGAAGAGGGCCTTGACCCGACGATAGATTTCTGTGTTGCTCAGCTCAAAAGATGAGGTCCGGTTGGGTTCGCGGCCCCAGCTCATGTGGCACACTTTGTGAGTGTGTTTCTGGAGAGGGGAGATCCGGTTGCGTTCGAATGTGATCATGGTGTCCTCATTGCGCAACCCGAGCTCCTTCAGCTCTGCAAACCTTTTGTTGACCTGGTTGGCCAATAATGTGGGCTTCTTGGGGACAACGTCCCACAACTCCGGGTTAGGAGGACCCGGAGCATAGGGGAGAAGCCGGATCAAGTCTTCAGTGCCGTCGTTCCGAACATAAAAGAAGGTCCGGGCCCATCCTTTGCAGGAATCCAGCCCGGTAACCCGGGGGAAGACGGAGAGCCTCTGGGGTGAAATGGACGTAGCACCGAACTGCGTAAGTTGTTTGTCCTCCGGCTCTAGATCGACATTCGGAATAACATTACGACGAAGGCCAAAGAACTGGATCCATAGCTCCTTTGTGGGCCATAATACGGCATAGCCTTCGATCGTGGAGGCGAAAGCAGAGAGAGATGTGATAACATTGGCAAGAAGGTGGTGCGGCTGGAGTTCGTAGGTGTTCAACCAATCATGAAAAAAATCGCTAACTGGCAAACCGAACCCTCGCTGGAAGTGTGACAAGAACACCACAAACTCACCTGGATTGGGTGAGGGGGCGAGTTCGGCAGAAGCGAGGCGTGCAGTGACTCCGGCGGGGATGCGTCTGGTGCGGTAGAGCCAGTCCAGGTCATCCTGGCAGACCCAGGATCCAGCCCACACACCGCGATCCGCCGTCGCAGCGTCCTCCTACATCTCCTGCTCGGCAACGACAAGCTCCTCTTTTGTCATCTCAAGTTTGTTGCCCTCACTATCGCTAGCGGCGGTGGGGGGCAGCGGCCTAGATTGATAGCGACCCGTGGCGGAGGAGCTGCGCAGCAGCGACGACGATGCAAATGCGTGTGGAAGCAGTGCGGTGGCGGCGCTGCTACTCAGACGCGGTGGCGGCGGTGCTGTCGTGGGAGAAGACGAAGGAGAAGAGCTAGAGGCAGAGGGGCGCGGAAGGCGGAAAAGACCCAAGGGGCGCACCCCTCCCCTATTTAACCGCTCCATCGAGGAGGAAGTGGGATCCTGCTGTGCAGATATGCCACACGGTGTAGCCGTGTATAAACCAGATGGACCAATCAGAGAAGAGCCACACGAAACACCACAGGGTGTAGGAGATCCCATGACATGACACATTGATGCAGTTAACGAGGAGCCAGGCCAGACGTGACGTGCGCCACAGTGATAACTGACAATTACTGCAGCGGTTACTATGGCTGGCCCTTAAAATGAGGCAACCTAATGATTAGCCTCCATGTGGGAAAGCGTACGAGAGAAGTAAAGATAACCCGGATGGGATTATGGTAACCCGTCCAGCAAGTGAAAACTTGAAATGTGCCAAGGGAAAGTAAACCCATGAGATCCGAGATAAGAGGTAACTCGAAGAAGGAGCACAAAGCTCGGAGAGATTGAACCTGCTGTGCCCTTAGCGGCTAAGGCAACTAAGAGCGCACCAGCTTCGGGGACTAATGTTGGGGGGATACCCCCGGGTAGGGTCACGCCAGGGTATAAAGGCCAAGTTAGCCGGGGTACGGCAAGGTCAAAGCGAATGCTGGTCGAGTTACCTCAAGGCAGGCCGAATCTCAGGGTAACCCGGACCAGGGGGTGTCCACCTAACAGAGTCTCATCCGACTTAATCCGTAAGCCGGATAGATGAACCTAACTTGTATGCAGGAACAGGTGTGACCGGATCAACTACGATCCGGGTCATAGCAAGCTTCTAGGAGAAGGAAGGCATCTCGCTGGTCAAAAGTAGCCCTAGTACGCACAGCATGAGCGAAGCGCACAGGGGAAGGACCACCGAGGCGTGGCCGACAGAGGTGACGACGCCGATGTCGGCTGACGTAGGCGCCGCAGAGGCTCACGTAGCCTCTGCATGGATGACGCAGGGGAAAAGCGACCCGGTCGGCTTACTATTTTGGGAGGAGGCATATTCCCTGGAATATGCCTCCACGTATGCCCTAAGTGGAGACCTACCCACTCCTATATAAGGGGGGCTAGGGCCTCTGTAGAAGGGGTTGGTCTCATTTGGATAGAGCTTCACTGGATTGATCTCTATAGGCTAGTTTTACATGGTTCCTGAGGGCTAGCTAGTGGGGAGAGTAAGAGAGTACCTTCTTCCTCCTCTCTCCAATACAGCTCGAGGAGCACTTGTAATCTGTGAAGTGAGTCAAATATAAACCTTCTGTGTGAGGAATCACCTCACTATCCCTCCCTGGATTCTCCTAGTGCTATTAGTCCCCACCTTTAGCCTATCCATGGCATCTGCCGTGACACCACCACGACACCAACGAACTAGTATGAATAGAGGCTAATAGGGACTTGGTTGTTTCATACCACACATGTACCAATGTTTCTACTTGGCATAGTTATAGCACAATATGAAACTATTATAAACTAATTGAGATATGACAATAAAAACTTATTTATTATTTGCCTCTAGAGCATATCTCCTTCAAGTTCTCCATACAGAATCTGACGCAAAATCCATTGCACATTACGAGTAGCAACTAAAGGTTGCAGAAGTGAAGAACACCAAAAACGAACCCGACCAAATGCCCCAATTAGAACAGTGGTGACCATGCCCTGATCCGGAATCCATACGTAATCAGTACCACCTCCCCCCCACCACCACCCCACCCCACCTAAATGACTGAATCAATTAGAGAAGAGGAAAATATCCTGATTAGGTGATTCCGAGCTGAGCAATAAGCAAGAACTCCACAATCAAAGAATATTGAATACTACTACTCCTAGTACTAATAGTACACCAATGGCCCAATCGGAAGCAAATTAAGCAAAGCCGGATTTTGAGGTGAGCAAATACACCCACCTATTTCAACAAGAACTCCCCAATCGGAGGTTGCACCAGTTCCAACAGTTGCTTACTGGATGTGAGCTAGCCAGTGATGGTTTCATGTCTTGTCGTCGGTAGAAAGGCATGGGCATGGGAGTAGTAGTAGTAGTGCTAATAGTAGTAGGGCTAGGTAGTACACTTTTTTCTACAGTAAGTATTTTTAAGTGGTAGTGGCGGGAACATTTTTCCGGAAGAGAATCCCGAATTTTTGATCCCAGCTATCACGTGGTGGCCTACAGCTGTTTCAAGCAGGACCCACGTCAGGGGTGAGTTAAAGCAGGTCCCACATCAAGTGGGTGAGATAATTGACCGAGCCAACCTCCTCCTTCCCTTGGTACCAGTACTAGTTCTCCCGGGTTCCTCTCCAAGGACAGAGAAAATCGCCCCTCTTCGAATCAAATTGATCGCAACTTACTATCCTTCTGCTGATTCGTCTCACAAAGCAGTAGACAAGACGGCGATAGTTGCAACATAGGTCCTCAAAAATAGTTTAGGAATCGATAAAATGATAAGCTTGGATTTCAGACTAGAAACACACACAAACACACATATACTATGTATATACCAATATACAGAATAGTTTCCAATTACAATTCTGCTAACAAAGGCCTAGAAATCATAATAAGGTAGCTCCATATTACAGAACTACGACACTAGCGAACCAATCATGGGATAGCTCTACACCCCAAGAGTTTTGCAGCTGGGCTAGTGGTCATGCACGACACCAAAAGTACACCGCTGATGATCAGCAGCCCTGCATAATATCCATCCATATGCAGTGTACCTGATCCACAGCCTCAGGTACAAGCTCATCAATGAAGATGTTATCGTCATTACCATCAAAGGCCTCTTCAGTCGTCTGCTTTTGTGATTAGTAGATTAACAAATACGTTTATAGACAAACATCAAAGACACACAACCTGAACATTTGTCGTTCTACAGATATACCTTGTCATCTGGCATAGCAGTAGTACCAGAAATGAAACCTATTTCATGCAGCTTGTGCTTTTTCTCTCCTCCCCCTTCTCCAAGTTGATCTAGATGCTCAGGAGCTTCCTCTTTCAGTTGATCTAGTTGATCAACATCTGCTTCCCCTAGTTGATCTTGATGATAAAGATGTGCTTCCCCCGGTTCATATGGAGGATCATATGGTTCACCATGAAATACCCATCTAACATATGTGCTTAGCATCCCAAATGTAAAAATATGGTCTTCCACTATACTTTGAGGCAGCACCCTACGATTTGCACACAACCGGTAGGGGCAATGTACTTTTGAGTTGTCACAATGAGATCTAACAAATCCCACAAATCATAGAACATCAAGGATATGTTTAGCGATGCCTAATGAAGCAATCTCTATCCAAAATCTTCCCATATGTTTAACTATGACATAAAGGTTGGTTATTATTAAAAGAAAAGAACAAAACATATAGATGAAGTACAAAAACTGTATATGCTATGCATTTTAGCAAACATATTGATAGCAAAAATCACCGAAGGAATTTAGGGACACAGATCCAGCGCAGAATAAACTATGACCATGCAGATTGAGGACAAATTAAACCACGTAGGAGTATTTGAAAGGGAAATAAAATGCCAACCAGATCGAGCTAGAGATAGAAGTACTACCGTGGGATCGACATGCCCACCGGTGCGTCTCAAGAAGATCGACGGGTAGGGAAAGCTTCTTCGCGCATGTTGGTGATGAGGAGCGACCGTAAGCGTGTCTGTTTGTGGGGAAGGGGTGAGGCCTAGGAGGTGGAGAGGGATAACTTTGGAAATTCTGACCTACCTTGCTTTGGGAAACACCATATACGTGGCCCACCTGCCAGTCACCATAGATCAAAATTGATCCAAAAGTTGTCAAAATACAAGTTTATGTTTTACCATCGAAACTAATGCACATAGCATTGCACTTTGTGAACGAATGGCTTTATGTCAAAATGTTATTTAATTTCAGCATCTTCAGCTTGGAAGATTGGAAACTCATGAAACTAGGGCATTATCCATCAAATCTGGAATCTCCTTTGTAAACAATTGCTTGAAATGCCAAGATGCACTTATCTACCAAATATGGACAGGTTTGTAAGCATGGTTGGCGAAGATGCTTCAATGTATGGAATAGTACAAAAGATGAAAAAGGTACAGAAATTATGGTTGTGACCTTGCTCCTCTTGTTTGAAAGCCTTGAATTAAAGTTCATTAATTTCGGCAGATGTTTACAAACTCATTAAATGCTGGAAAGCATACAGGCCCGTGGGTCTATCTGACGGGGACAACATCCCAAGTGGGAGTAGCGTACCTTAGAAGCTACAACATCAAAATTTCAGCAGAGCGCCGAAATATCCCGCCCACCCATTCAAACATCCCACCCATCCATTCAAATATCCAGCCCCCCAAAAAACATCCAGCCCCAAAAATTTATTTTATTGCACAAATTTAGCATGGAAGCTTGAAAGGGCGTTATACATTGTGTGAAAAAGGGGCGGTGGAATTTTGAGCCATCATCTTTGTAGTTGCTTCACAACAAAACACATTGTTCTTACTTGAAAATTCAAAAACAAACTTCAAATTTGGAAGAAAACATATTGGTTGATTTGCAAAGATGCACCGATCTACCAAATATGGACACGTCATCATAAACTATTTCTTGAAAGCCTTAAATTGTTCGAAAATTTCAGCAAATGCCTAGAAACTCTCTTAAATGCTGGGAAGCAACTCTGGCTGGCGTGTGGGCCTAGACAATGACAGCGCGTCTGAGAGGCCCCACGCCGGAGTAGCGTATGCTAGAAGCTTCGACCTCAAAATTTGGTACGGCGCCCAAACATCGCACCCATCCATTAAAATATCCCGCGCATCCATTCAAACATGCTTCACCTCTTTCTAGAATGCAAAATTCCTCTGCTATCCCTGCTCTGGAAACAAGAATCCAAGGGAGCACTGCAATAACAGAGGGATATAGGTGGTAAATTCACGTTCTCCCAAGTGCATCACCCCATCCATGTTTCCTAGCCCTTCTTCAATACTTACCTTCCTGCCCACTCCAACCTACAATGACTTTTTGGACCACTATGCAAGTGACCCACATGTCAATGAGCCAGAATTACGGGAAGTAGAGTTTTCCATCGCTTGTTGTTGAAAATTCGAACATTTTTCGCTAAACCGAGATAAAATCGTTAAAATCATCCAACCTGGCTTATACTATCATTCCACTATGTCAGAGTAAAAGCTAAAAAACAAAGCCAAAAACACGTTCGTAGCTTTATAAGCCAAAAATCAAAATCCAGAATTAGAGCCCAACCAAACAACGCCTAAATCTCAAGGAACTCTTCCTCTTTCTCCCTTGTTTTAGTACCTGTGTACCTTCAATTTTATTTAACAAAAAATATGACCAAGAAGGATATCATCGACTTGTAGATCAATTTTTGAGATACTTTCATTAAATTGCGGTAACACCATTCTGTTCCACAAATATATATAACCATAAAGTTTGAAAATATTATTAAGAATTCACGGAATCCTAAACCATAAAATCTAAACCCCTAAACCCTGACCAAGTAGGTATCGTGTGTAACACCCCAAAAATATGAATCAAGATTATCAAGTTCTAATCACCCAAGTTTAGGGTTAACAAAAACTTTTATTACTAAATTGAATATGAATGTATGTGTGATTTGCATTAGTGTATGATTGAGTGAAATTGCCATGCTTGATTGCTAGAAATGATAAGAAATGGTTTAAAGATGAATACTACATCATCTAGGCCAATTACAAACAAAATCCAGAGAAAAAGAAATCAAATATGAATCAAATGATCATTTTGACCAAAGTTAACCACTAGGCCACTTTGTGAGTTCCTAGTAAAGAATTTCTAACAGAAACATGTCCATTTCTTTTCACCCCTTGCTAGACCAAGTAAAAGTGAACCCAAGGCCACTTTACAAAATCATAGAAACTATTTTCATATCTATTTAAAGGACAGTTCAAAATTGAATCAAGTTCATATGGTAAGATCACCATTTTTCAAAAACCACTCAAATCAATTCACCTTGACAAACCCAAGCAACCAGAGACTACCAAGCATAAGTTTAGATCACTCACCAAATTTCATTCAAAAATTTCAAACTTAAGTTCATGCGGCCATTTGGTCGAACACATTGCAGACACTAATTAAACCCTGCCTAACTCCACTGTTTGGAGCAGTGATCACTCGACCATTTTCCCCCATTGCACTCCCCCTGTCTCCCCCAGCATCTAGCAGCACAAGACACGCACCCCCCTTTTACCATTGCGCAAGTGCAGTGCCACCCAAAGCTGGCCACGCCGGCTGACCATGGACCGCTTGCCACAGAACATGCCGCCCTCGTCCATGATGTCCAGGAGGCAGGCCCCCGTCCACCGCCACCCCATGTCCAGCCCTCGACCGCAGGAGAGCCATGGACCACCAAAAAATCACCGCGCACACTTTCTCTGTGCCATGCCGAGAGCACGGCAGAGTACTGTAGCCGACCAGCTCGCACACGCCGCGCCTCGCCCTCTTCACGCGTGCACACCCTCGCCATAACACCATCTAGCTCCCAAACATCCCCGTTCACCGCCGCACGACCCGTAGCCCCCGTACGCTGTCTCGAACACTGCCAGTTCTGCGCAGAGCACCACCCGCGCCTGACCATTCTCGACCGCCCCGTGCCGCGCCTTTAAGCCCATGATGACCGCTAGGAAGCACCGCATCGCCCCTACCCTCATCCACGCCGATTGCTCACTGTACCGCCATCGCCGGAGAAGCCATCCTACCCCGCTCTGTCCCTCTCACCGGTGTATAAATAGAGGCCAACCCTGCCTCAATTCACCACACCATCTCACTCCCCACTCCTCACAGAACCTCCCACCCCTTTCTCGGAGCAAGGTCAGCACCAGCCCGCCGGAATTTGGCCGGAGTCCGCCGCTGCAGAGGAGAACAAGAGTCGTCGATTGGAGCCGCCCTAGGAGCCGCCGCGACCACCGTTCGAACCGCCGTCATCTACAATGTCGTTCGCCCCCATCTCTAACCCTAGATGGAGCCCTGGTGAGCCTCACACAACCCCCACCGCCGCATTAGGGTTCAGTCCTTGCCGAAGCTGTTCGACGTAGGAGATGAACCTCAGCCATTAGATCGCATTCTAATCGTAGGGCCTAGATTGAAAGATACCGCTTCGTTTAGATAGAGCCACTGACTAGTGGGACCCCCTTGTCAGCATCCCGCTGCACCCGCGTAGTGCAGCTGGGCCGGCCCATTTACTTTCCTGTGCAGGCCTGTAAATTCAAATAGTTGTTTTTTCATTTTAGTTGAAACCATATCTGTTAGTAGATTCAAATATCAATTCAAAGATATTCACCAAACCAAATTGCATGATTCCAATTTTGTTAGAAAGGTATTCAAAATATCTATCCAAGCCCGTTGGATTCAAATCATTTGAAATTATAGATCACCTATACCAAAAATAACAAGACAGAGGCTTTTGGAACTTCAAATATTTTTCAAAAATCAACAATAAATGCTTTTGAGTTGATTCCAACTCTCAAAAATTCACATTTGACAAGATCTATCTGAATATGTAAAAATATGTAGGGTTACATGTAGTGATCTTGGACTAGTACTAAAAGAATGCTATATAGGGATTTCTAGTCACTTTAATTGTAGTAAATAGTAATTTTAAACTTTATAAAATATGACCACCACTTTAAATCACATTCCCAAGTATTAGAATATGTGGTGATGACATGTGTCAACATGATCCCATATTTTAATTGGAGAATATTAAATCTTTAGTCTTTTCAATGAGTAGAAATTACTTTTCTAAAATAAGACAAACAATATTTAGTCTTTATTTCATGTGATGATTGTGATGATGCTATATCATCAAGTGTGAGACTTAGTTTGCTAAATAGAAATAGTTAAGTATTGTCTGGTGATTGTGTACCCCGTGTTCATTTATAGACGATAGTACCGACCCGGGATACAAGGAGTAGGAGTACTACCAAGAAGAAGAAGGGAACTTCATCCACTGCACTACTCAAGGCAATCCTAGCACTACAGTTTAACTATGCAAGCTAACACTTGCATGTTTCCTAACCATGCAAGCTAGAACTATGCAAGTTATCCTTGCAAGATAACCTATGCAAGATGCATTAGGCATGCTTTGGTTATACAACTTTGATTATACCAATCCGAAGTTTTACTTGCAAGATTTATTATTTACTTTTAGTTAGTGCTTTGTGAGTATTGGAAAAATCGTATAGATACCATAAAGAGTATAAAACTAGACCTAAGTAGTTATACTTAGATGCCATTAAAAAGCATAAAACTAGAATTGGATAGTTACACTTGATTAGCACCCCTTCTTAGTGACACCCTCATTGCTAGTAGCTAGTGCTAAACTACAACTGATCACTCAGATGGGAATACGTGGAGAAATGATTATGAAAACCTTGGAATGATGGTTCATTCTATTGAAATGTTTTAACATGGTGATGAACACAAAATGATTTGATGATGAAACTTCTTGAGGCATGAGCCTTGGTTTTGATAAAAACTGATGGTTGGGTTCGGATGCGATACCAATCCAATTTTACCATACAACCACAATACCTGAATTGGGTAGGGCTTAACTGGAAGTTTATATGCCTTAGTATGGGTTCCCACGCGGAAAGAGGTTGATATGAGGCTACCTCGTGAATGTGAATGTCCACCTATGCAGTGCCCAGGATGGCAGATGGCCATGGCTGGGAGGCCAAGCTCATAGGGGAGGTGCCTATACTAGAGTGTGTAATAGAAAGGTTAGGATTGATTATCCGCATACTAAGTATGATGATTCGGGATTACCCCTAACGGATGTATCAAATTTTGTGGTGAAAGTGTACCACCTCTGTAGAGTATCAAACTATTCGAATAGCCACGTCCATGGTTATGGACAGTTGGAGTGGCCATACTGTTTCGTTGTCAGATGTTTTCAAAAATGACTTGTGAATTGAACTATGACTTTGACTTAACCATAACAGGGTTGTGGACATGAAAACTAGGTTCCCACTTAAGTGATTAAATTAGGTTCTTTAATTTTTGAACTCCTTATGAAATAAACCTGGCTTTTTGAAAATAAACCTAGAGCTTAAGATTCCTACTAGAACTACCTTACTTGTTAGTGATAGTTTGCGAGTACTTAAAGAGTACTCATGGCTTTGTCCTTGGCTATTCCCGTGGCCAGACTATGAGGAGGACTACCAGGAAGATGGACAGCAGGAGGTCTATGACAACTAGGATCATCTCCCATCGTCAGCATTGCCTGTGACTCTGAAGATGGAGCCCCTACTGCGTTTATTTTCCGCTGCTTGATTTGTATTAAGACTGGATCATGAGATCCTTTATTTGTAATACCTTATTATGGTTTGTAATGGATGATGTACTGTGGTACCAATTCTGTTATGTCTCACAAAAATGGTAATCCTGGGATTGTGAGGTATGACATAACAAGCATCTGGGATTAAAAATCTAGGTGTTGACAAGTTGTTATCAGAGCCATCCTAACCATAGGAGACCCTAGTTAGAATGGACGTCCAAACAAAAAAACTTAGTTTCAAAACAAAAGAAGTGAGTATTTAAGAAAACCTATTCCCACTCTTATCCTTGATTCTTTCAAAAAAGTCATGTTACTCAAAAATTCTTGCATTCCTACATAAAAATTTGACACACTTGATCACCTGACTAACTTACTCACCCTAAATTCTTATAGATGGAAGTCCAGTATTGCAAGTTCTACCAGCTGGGCAATGGAGGCCACCTGATCTTTGAGAGGGATCTAGATGCACTATCAGAGTATCTTGAGCGCCCACATCCGGAATTCTTCGGGGCCCAACTCAATGATCACATAGGAGGAGATCTACAATGGCTGATAGTTGCAGATCTCAGAGGCAAGATGGAAGCACCCACTTTGGAGAAGATCCAATTCACCTTGCGTGAGAACAACTCGCTAGATGGACTAGCCAGGGCTATGCACGAAGCTCTTGCCCGTCTGTGTGGGCAAAACATCAACCAGATCTAGGGAACTCGCTTTGCTCACTACACAAGGCGTGATTCTATGGGAATGCCCTTGGAGATGCTAGGACACCAAGAGCTGAAGCACCAGGTGGAAAATCTTGACTTCATGTTGTATGATAGGCAGAAGGAGTTGGACAATGCCCATGCCTACGCCAACCACAACCATGCCATTGTAGTCAAGAAGGACCAGACCCTCGCAATCCTCGCCAAGGAGCGCCAATCACTTCGTCGTCAGCGTGACAAGAAGGATCGCACCATCGATCGTCTTTGCAAGAAGGTAGCCACTCTCGAGAAGACCATCCATGAATAGGAAATCCAGCTTGAAGCAAAGGAGGAGGAAGGTGAAGATATCCAGGGAGATCTTTACTCCTACCTCACTGATGACAACGACTACCTGGAGGATGATGTCATGGAGTTCCACATTGATGATGATGATTCCGACTTCATTGATGATGATTAGCTTCACTTGATCACTACCGTAGGAATGAGTTGTACTAGTCCCACTGTATCATAGTTTCACATAATGGTTCTTAAAACCATCTGTTTTCTAATTGTGTTGTGGTGTGTGTTTGTATTGTGTGCTTTGAATGAATGAGAGGAAGTTGTTAATTTGAAAAACCTGAGTCAAACTCAAAGTTTAAAGCTTTAGAAACAAAACCATGAACCCTAGAGATTTCCCTCTTATCTCATTATCTATCTCAATCTTCAGATGACTCGTGGAAATCCCGGAGGAAGCAGTTCATCTCAGAACCCGATGCTGCAGATTCTGCAAATGCTAGTTTCTAACCGTGAAGCTAGTAGAGCCGAACGCCAAGCCAACCTAGACACTCTTCAACAAATATCTCAGATGACACACAATAATCAAGGTCATGGAAAACAGGATCACCATGGATCCAAGCTCAAGAACTTTCAGAATACCAACCCACCTATCTTTAATAAGTCTGAGGATCCCTTAGATGCTGATGAAGGGAATATGCCCGAGAGGCAATAATAAAGTGGTTATTATCTTATTCCATGTTTATGATAAATGTTTATTTTACATGCTAGAATTGTATTGCTAGGAAACATCAATACATGTGTGTTTAATAAACAAAAAGGGTTCCTAGTTATGCCTCTCTTATAGACTAGCTTGTTGATTAACAAGATGATGAAGGTTTCCTGATCATGGACATTGGATGTTGTTAATAACAAGGTCACACCATTGGTGGAATGATGTGATAAACATTCATCCGAAGTATAGCATTACGATTAGAGTCATTATGTTTATATTGCTATAACATCATACGAAGTAATATTAGTCCTTAGACCATGAGATCATATTAATTGCTAACACCGGAAGAGTATCTTGATAACATCAAACGTCACACCGTAACAGGGTGACTATAAAGGTGGGTTCAGTGCTATGAAGGTGTTATGTTGAGTCTCATGGATCAAGAGTGGGATTTGTCCATCCCGATGACGGATAGATATACTCTGGGCCCTCTCGGTGATATCACATTGAAATAGCTTGCAAGCAAGTGATGCGATCACTAGAATGTTATATCACGAGAACAAGAACAGAGTGCATGTCGGTAACAAGATCAAACTAGGTATGGAGATACCGATGATCGAATCTCGGACATGTAATATATCGCGAGACAAAGGGATTTAGTTACTAGCGTTAAAGGTTCTCACGATCACAGAAGTCATCGTTGAATGTGTAGGAGTCAGTATGGATCTCCGGGTCCCACAGCTGATTATTGATCTGAGAGGGGTCTCGGTCATGTCTGCATTATTCGCGAACCGTAGTGTGACACACTTAAGGGATACCGACACCATTTGGAGCAAATATGTTTCAGATAAAGATTTAAGAAAGCGCTGGAATTATTTCAATAGACACCAAAACTGTTTCGGGTGAAATTGCTGAAATTGGTTCTGCATGTAATATTGAAATGTTGCAGGGGGTTTTATGTGAATGTTTGTTAATTAAAGTAATTAACAAAATTCTGAATAAAAAAATAAAAGAGTTTTATTAAATGAGAGAGCACTAAATTTGGAGAAATTTAATGCATTTAAAGTGGAGACTTTAAAAGAGAATGTGAAGGGGCAAATTTATGTGGAGGGAGTTACCACCACATGAATGGAGGAGGTGAAGAGACAGCTCCTCCATGCACCGGCCATGAAGGAGGGGCACCCCCCTCCTCCTATAAAAGGCCACCCCCTCCTCACTTCTCACACACACCTCCTTGTGAAGGATCTCTCTCCCCCTCTAGTATTATTCCCCCATGGTCTCGGATAAGCGAGATACATATTCCCGGTGGCTTTATCTGGTAAGGAGTTGCTGCTTCTGCTGCTTTGATGGATCGAGGGACGGAGGTTGTCGGGGTATCGGACGTGTGTGCGATCACGGATGCACCGCTGCTTTGCGGTGCTGGACTTGGTGGTGCTGGAGCTGGATCTGATGGACGTGCTGGAGCCGGACCTGCTGGAGATAATTTCAAGATCGTGATGAAGTCCAGAAGGTCCGGCTCCAACACCACCAAGTCCAGCACCGCAAAGCAGCGGAAGCAGCAAATCCTTTCCAGATAAATCCACCGGGAACATGTATCTCGCTAATCTGAGACCATGGGGGCATAATACTAGAGGGGGAGAGAGATCCTTCACAAGGAGGTGTGAGTGAGAAGTGAGGAGGGGGTGGCCTTTTATAGGAGGAGGGGGGTGCCCCTCCTTCATGGCCGGCGCATGGAGGGGGTGACCCTTCACCTCCTCCATTCATGTGGTGGTAACCCCTCTACATTAAAATGCCCCTTCACAATCTCTTTTAAAGTCTCCACTTTAAATGCATTAAATTTCTCCAAATTTAATGCTCTATCATTTAATAAAACTCTTTTATTATTTTTGTTCAGAATTTTGTTAATTACTTTAATTAACAAACATTAACATAAAACCCCCTCCAACATTTCAATATTACATGTAGAACCAATTTCAGCATTTTCACCTGAAACAGTTTCGGTGTCTATTGAAATAATTCCAGCGCTTTCTTAAATCTTTATCTGAAACATATTTGCTCCAAATGGTGTCGTTATCCCTTAAGTGTGTCACCCTATGGTTTGCGAATAATGCAGACATGATCGAGACCCCTCTCAGATCAATAATTAGAAGCGGGACCTGGAGATCCATACTGTGTCCTACACATTCAACGATGACTTCTGTGATCGTGAGAACCTTTAACGCTAGTAACTAAATCCCTTTGTCCCTCGATATATTACATGTCCGAGATTCGATCATCGGTATCTCCATACCTAGTTTGATCTCGTTACTGACATGTACTCTTTTCTTGTTCCCGTGATATAACATTCTAGTGATCACATCACTTGCTTGCAAGCTATTTCAATGTGATATCATCGAGAGGGCCCAGAGTATATCTATCCGTCATCGGGATGGACAAATCCCACTCTTGATCCATGAGCCTCAACATAACACCTTCGTAGCACTGAACCCACCTTTATAGTCACCCTGTTACGGTGTGACGTTTGATGTTATCAAGATACTCTTCCGGTGTTAGCAATTAACATGATCTCATGGTCTAAGGATAAAGATTACTTCGTATGATATTATAGCAATATAAACATAATGAATTTGATCGTAATGCTATACTTCTGATGAATGCTCATCCCATCATTCCACCAATGGCGTGACCTTGTTATTAACAACATCCAATCTCCATGATCAGGAAACCTTGATCATCTTGTTAATCAACAAGCTAGTCTATAAGAGAGGCATAACTAGGAACCCTTTTTGTTTATTAAACACACATGTATTGATGTTTCCGATCAATACAATTCTAGCATGTAAAATAAACATTTATCATAAACATGGAATAAGATAATAACCATTTTATTATTAACTCTCGGGCTTATTACCTTCAGTCTCCCACTTGCACTAGAGTCAATAATCTAGTTTGAAAAACTTTGCGTATTGAACACCTATGGCTTTATGGTGTTGCATATACGCTATTGCTAGTGGTTAACATAATCTTTGGATCTGACAGTTTCAGGTCCGTGTGTATTTGCATGTCTCTGCGTCTCTACGCATCACTCATTCTCAAATGAGATGGCATTGTATAGATTTGGTCCTTTGGTGAGACCTTTAGTTCGTTCGGCTCAAAATATGTTGATATTATTGTCACACAATATATCTTCATAGTATTAGCCCACTTTGAACCACACCTAGTTTGATAACAAACTACTTAACACAAATGCCCTCCTTTGCTGCTACTATAGCAGTCATATACTTAGCCTTTAGTTGTAGTATCCGTCACAATGTCTCAACTTTGGAACTCATCCAAATCCATCATGGAACATCCTTTCATTACATTGTGCCACCCATAGTCTAAATTGAGATAAATTTAATTTGTATCTTGTGACAAAACTAGTATCAATCTAACACTTTACAATGAACTACCTTTAACTATTTGTCACTTATACATTATATATTCTTAGTTCTTCCAAAGCTCATAAGGATATCTTTACTATTGTCCAATGATCATCTTATGAATCATTCTGGTATATGCTCATAACATTTAGAGCATAGGACATTCTGGATATATACATATCATGGTATAATCGGTCTAAATCTTCATGTGATTTTACTCACCAAGTGTTGAAACACTTGAATTTTGATACAATCCTTTCCATACAGCAAGAACCTTTCTTGTTGTTTCCATATTGAACCCTTTCAATATCTCATATATGTATGTCTGGCACAACCATATTAGTGCCTTAATCTATCCATACAGATATTGATGCCTAATATTCTGGATTTGCCCAAGTCTTTCATCGAAATCTTATTTTAATGAAATCCTTAACTTGTGTCAATTCAAGATACATCATTTCCAATCAACAATATGTCCTCTACATAATGTATTAGAAATATGTCTCAGCGCTCCCACTTAATTTCTTGCAAATGCAAGCATCTTCATCATCTCCGATGAATTTAAACTATTTAACAGTTTCATCATGGTGAAGATTCCAACTCCGCTATGCTTGCTTCAACTATTGAAGTTTACATGCCATTTTAGCACCCTTTGAATTAACAAAACCCTTCGGACCATGTCATGTACATGTCCTAGGTTACCGTTCTATTAGAAGAACCTTGTTTTGTTTATTCAACTACCATATACCAAATTATATGTAGTGGTTGCTACATTAATCCGTCAAGACTATATATCGCTATGAAAGATCAAATCTTGTCATAGTTAACTCCTTGAACATTTTCGTGAACTTCTTTCCGACATGTCGACTATTTCATAGATGTTAAACACCCATGTCTTATTTATTTATAGATCCAAAAACGACCGATAGGCTTCACGCCTTTCCGGAGGGTCTTCCAAGTTCAGAAACTTGTTTTCTCGTGTATGGATACTATCATGGATTCTATGACTTCTAGTCATTTTATGGAGTCAGGGCCCATCATCGCTTCTTTGCATGTAGTCGGTTCATCATTGTCAAAACAATAACGACTTGCTTATCAAATCTTACTATTTGATGCTTACCGACCCACACGGTTCTATAGGAACTCTAATCTCCGAGATCACACCTTTTGTAATCACGAGAGCCATGAGCATTGTGGCCGCCACCGGGACACTTTCCGGCGCTGCGCTACTTAGCACATATAGTTAAGGTTCAACAACCTTATCAAAGTTCTATTGTCCTCCCACTTAACTTTTCACGAAAAAGTCCTTCTCAAGAAACTTGACGTTCCAAGTAACAAACTCTTTTGTCCTCGGTGTTATGGAGAAATTCCCAACAAATTCTTTGGGATAACCTACAAAGACGTGCTTATCCGACTTTGGTTGTAAACATTTTACTTATGCATAGCATACCAAAATTTAAGAAAAGACAATTCGGGTTTTATCCCAAACCATAACTCATATGGTGTCATTTCAATGGATCACGATGGTGCTCTTTTCAGTGTAAAAGCGGTAGTCTCTAAAGCTTCAATCCTTAAAACATAATGGCAGTTTTATAAATGACACCCTTGATCTTACCATGTCAAACATGGTTTGATTTTATCTCTCGAATATGCCATACTCCTATCGTTTATCGGGAAACACAAATCATGGAACAATTCCTCAAGTCTTAGGTGTTTTTGCTAAACATGTAACTCAAATATCTTTCTTTATGATTGAATCATAAACTCTTTATTTTCTTGTTACAATGATTTTCCACTTCATCTTGAAAGTCTTTGAACAATTTTCAAATGTTTCATACTTCTTCCTTATTAAGTAAATATACAGATATATTCACTCAAATTTTTGGAGAAAGCATATGAAGCAAAAATATCCATCGCATATGGCTACACATAATGGACTATGCACATCAGCATGCACAATTTCCAATAAGCTAGTCATCCGTTCCTCTCTAGCCTATGGACGGAGTTTCAATTATCTCGAGGAAAGTCTCACATGCGTCAATTGATCAAAATCAAAGGCTCGAAAAATCCATCAACATGGAGTTTCTTCATGTTTTCTTTCAAATATAATTTAAACAGCGATGTCACTTCATAAGTGATCTTTCAATCATTTGTCTTGCGACATTTTAGCAATAGTGTTTATGGATGTAATTTCTCCAACTAGACTTGTAAAAGTTCATCCATCCTTTATGGAATACGGTAATTATTTGAACAGCCATTGTTCTCATGATACTAGAACAAAATAACAATTATTTAAACAAATCTTGAAGGCTTGGTTTGATGACAACGAAAAACACAATAACACTTTATTTGTTTTCGATGAACATCATCACTCATTCTCTTGTTGGTTACTTAGGCCATTGTAGTTCATGAATTGCGTTGTCCTGTATGACACTTCATACCAACCAATTCGGTATCCAATACCTAAGAACCACATTGTTTAACAAGCAAGGAATATAGCCATAACATGTATATCTTCTATATACCTAAGTTGGACATCCCCAGCCTTTTATTTTCTGCCAAATATTTTATAGATTATCTTTCAACAATTCCTTTTTCTTTTAAAAGAATCTATCAACATCAATAGTGGTGTCATCAACATGACACATGGTACAAAGCGTATATAGTCAACTACTAATACCTTTGGACTTGCACTTTGAAGTGGATCACCATCATCAAATGTTTGGTGTTCTTTCAAAAATCCATTCTTTAGTAATCTATTAGTGTAGTAAACATTTTACTTACATCTTCTATTCATCCTTATCATGACAACTTTCATGATCAAGCTACTATAGCTTATAAGGAAGAATCACAAGTATAATATCAGTTCTCAAAACCTTTTTGGTAGATTCGGATGCCTAGCATCTCCATCCTTCACAAATTCTCATCCAATATGAGGACATGTATTTTGCTAAATTATACTCTATCATAATGCAACCAAAAACATTGTTTCATATATCACAATATCTTTCACACATGATGGTTTCTGAAACAATTTCCAGCTCCAATATAATCTTGATATTAAAACAACTTTTTGAATATCAATAATCATGGAGGCAAACATGATACTTTAGATACTAACATTGGAATTCTTACTCTTGATTTAATACTACTTATTAAACTTCATGGAGTAAATAGATTTTGCTGAAAGTTTGCAATAGGACTTATAAACTTTAAATTGACATTCAAAACAATACGATACCGGTTCGTAAAGTAAATATCCAGAATTCTATAGTTCTATTATCTCAAATAAAAACTAAGCATAAGGTAGAAAACGAACGCCAATGACTACAACAAACTTTGCAAATTCACTTTGATTTAATTTATGACAAATTTGGTTCGACTAATCCAAATTAGAAATGAACTCCCACTCAAAAACGACATCCCTCGTGCCTTTTTGGTGACTACATGAACCAAATCCACTAGACCAAGTCCGATCATCACGTGATTTGATGTAGCTTCAAAGGCGAGCATCTATATGGGCACCATATCAACTATATGACTCATGCTTAACCTTTCAGTCCGTGTTCCGAGGCCATGTCTGTACATGCTAGGCTCGCCAAGTAAGAACCTTAGTACTCACATGTGTAAAACTGTCGTACACCCGTTTGTATGAAAGCGTAGAGTCGAGTACACCCGATCATCACGTGATGTCTCGAAATACGATCCACAAAACAGTGCATACTTAAGGAAGAACACATTTTTATCTTGATATCTAAATGAGGGATCATCTAACAATGCTACAGAAAGCGCCAAACTAGCAGTATAAGATGCTAACATCTAATGTGTAAAGTGAGATGATATGGTCCATGCATTTGATCTCTATCATTTGCATCGTGGTATGATCTCTATCATTCCTTTGTGTGTAAGGCCAAGGTCTATGGAACTTATACGTTGAGTGTGTTGTAAGAGTATCTATCATACATCTACTTACAATAATACCATCTCAATACACTAGCCCAACAACGATCTAAACTAGACGCCTCTAATTTATCAATTGCAAGTTTTACGTGGCTTAGAGCTTTCGGAGATAGAACCGTTCTTACCTAGGAACATGAACCACAATGAGGATAACTAAGTTATTAGCAACTCGTTGTAAATCAGATATTGACTATAGTAGGAGAGACAGACACCTGACAGCCACTTATGCAAAACAAGTTGCATGTCAGTCGTGGAACCGGTCTCATGTACGATGACATGTAAGGTTGGTCCAGGCCGCTTCATCCCACTATGCCACCAATATCCAAAATACATAGAAGATGCAATAACATGATCATCATCGCCCACATATCAACATATGTGTACTACCCGTGCTAAGCACCTACGCATAGATCAGGCTCTGATACCACTGTTGGGTCCGCAGCATAGAAAACAAAAAAATTCCTACGGTGTGAACTACACGCCAAGATCTATCTACTAGGTACAAATCAACGGGTGGACATACATCCAACGAGACCTTACCCTCGTAGACAACGATCTTTGTTTACGAGTAGGAACTCGTGGTTGATGTAGTCGTACACTTGCCGATCTCAAGATCGTGATGAAGTCCAGCAGGTCCGGCTCCAGCACGTCCATCAGATCCAGCTCCAGCACCACCAAGTCCAGCACTGCAAAGCAGCGGTGCATCCGTGATCGCACACACGTCCGGTACCCCGACAACCACCGTCCCTCGCTCCAGCAAAGCAGCAGAAGCAGCAACTCCTTTCCAGATAAAGCCACCGGGAACATGTATCTCGCTAATCCGAGACCATGGGGGAATAATACTAGAGGGGGAGAGAGATCCTTCACAAGGAGGTGTGTGTGAGAAGTGAGGAGGGGGTGGCCTTTTATAGGAGGAGGGGGTGCCCCTCCTTCATGGCCGGAGCATGGAGGAGGTGACCCTTCACCTCCTCCATTCATGTGGTGGTAACTCCCTCCACATAAATTTTCCCCTTCACATTCTCTTTTAAAGTCTCCACTTTAAATGCTTTAAATTTCTCCAAATTTAATGCTCTCTCATTTAATAAAACTCTTTTATTAATTTTATTCAGAATTTTGTTAATTACTTTAATTAAGAAACATTCACATAAAACCCCCTGCAACATTTCAATATTACATGCAGAACCAATTTCAGCAGTTTCACCCGAAACAGTTTCGGTGTCTATTGAAATAATTCCAGCGCTTTCTTAAATCTTTATCTGGAACATATTTGCTCCAAATGGTGTTGGTATCCCTTAAGTGTGTCACCCTACGGTTCATGAATAATGCAGACATGATCGAGACCCCTCTCAGATCAATAATCAGAAGCGGGACCTGGAGATCCATACTGACTCCTACACATTCAACGATGACTTCTGTGATCGTGAGAACCTTTAACGCTTGTAACTAAATCCCTTTGTCCCTCGATATATTACATGTACGAGATTCGATCATCGGTATCTCCATACCTAGTTTGATCTCGTTACCGACATGTACTCTTTTCTCGTTCCCGTGATATAACATTCTAGTGATCACATCACTTGCTTGCAAGCTATTTCAATGTGATATCACCGAGAGGGCCCAGAGTATATCTATCCGTCATCGGGATGGACAAATCCCACTCTTGATCCATGAGCCTCAACATAACACCTTCGTAGTACTGAACCCACCTTTATAGTCACCCTGTTACGGTGTGACGTTTGATGTTATCAAGATACTCTTCCGGTGTTAGCAATTAACATGATCTCATGGTCTAAGGATAAAGATTACTTCGTATGATGTTATAGTAATATAAACATAATGACTTTGATCATAATGCTATACTTTGGATGAATGTTCATCCCATCATTCCACCAATGGTGTGACCTTGTTATTAACAACATCCAAAGTCCATGATCAGGAAACCTTGATCATCTTGTTAATCAACAAGCTATTCTATAAGAGAGGCATAACTAGGAACCCTTTTTGTTTATTAAACACACATGTATTGATGTTTCCGATCAATACAATTCTAGCATGTAAAATAAACATTTATCATAAACATGGAATAAGATAATAACCATTTTATTATTGCCTCTCGGGCATATTCTCTTCAAGAATTACATCTAAGTATAACTAGATAGGCCAAGTTTTATACTCTTTATGCTATCTAAAAAGTAAAGAACTTTGGTAAAGTAAGAAAGTAAAGCTTGCAAGTAAAACTTGGGATGGGTATAAACCAAAACTATATAACCAAAGCATGCCTAAAGCATTTGCTTAAGTTAAGGGGGCAAGTGTTAACTTGCTTAGTTCTAGCTTGCTAATAATAGCTTGCATAGTTAAGAAACTTGCAAGTGTTAGCTTGCCTTGATTGGTGCAGTGATTGAAGTTCTCCTCATCTTCTTCGGGGTATAACTCCTCCTCCTCGTAGACTTGGTCGGTACTATCGTCTATAAATGAATACGGGATACACAATCACCAAAAAATACTTAACTAGTCTATTTATCACCCTAAGGTTCAAACTTGATGATCTAGCATCATCACACTGATCACAAGATTTAAAGAACTAGTTTCATTTATTTTATTTGAGAAAAGTAATTTCTACTCATTGAATTTAATTATGATTTAATATTCTCCAATTAAAATATGGGATCATGTGGACACATGTCATCACCACATATTCTAATACATGGGAATGTGATTTAAAGGGTTGGTCACATTTTATAAAGTTTAAGATTATTATTTAATAGATTTAAAGTGACTAGAAATGACCTAATAGCATTATTTTGGTACTAGTCCAAAGTCACTGCATGCAATCCTAGATATTATTACATATTCAGATAGTTATTGTCAAATGTGATTTTTGAGAGTTGGAATCAACTCAAAAGCTATTATGGTTGATTTTTGAAAAATGTTTGAAGTTGCAAAAGTCTCTGTATTGTTATTTTTGCTATATGTGATCTGTAACTCCAAATGATTTAAATCCAACGGGCTTGGATAGATATTTTAATTACCTTTCTAAAAAAATTTGAATCATACCTTTTGGTTAAGTGAAACTCTTTGAATTGATTTTTTAATAAGTGGAGAGAGTCTAGTTTCAATTAAAAAGGAATATACTAATTTGAATCTGTGGGCTAGCACGGGAAAGGAAATGGGCCGGCCCAGCTGCACTGCGTGGGTGCAGCGGGCTACTGACAGGGGGTCCCGCACGTCAGCGGCACATCTAACGCGAAGCAGTACGGGGCAATCTCAGCACTACGATTAGAAGATGATCGAACGGTTTTGGTTCGTCATCCTCGGTGAACAGGTCTCCGGGGAGGACGAACCCTAGTAGCATGGTGGGGGTCTATGGGGGCTCACCTAGGCTCCAACTAGGCTTGGTGATGACGGTGTTCGGGCTGGTAGACGACGGCGGTTTGAGGCGTGGTCGTGGTGGCTCCTGGGGCAGCTTCAATCGACGGCGCCTCTTCTCCTCTACTGCGGCAAACTCCGGCGAAATTCTGGCGAACTGCGGCTCGTCTTGCTCCGGGGATGGTGTGGGAGGATCAGTGGTGAGAGGGGAGTGAGATGGTGTGCAGAAATGGGGTGGAGAGGGCCTCCTTTTATAGCTCGACGAAGGGGGCAGCGCGGCATGCTCAGGCGATGCTGGCGACATGGGTACGGGCGGCTATCGGCATGGCTGCGGGCGCCGGTCGATGCGGTGCTTAAGGGCAGTTCTCATCGGCTTGATGGCGTGGCAAGGTGCGGTCTACAATAGTCGAAATTATGCGGTGTTCTGCACAGCAGAAGCGGTGTTCGGCGCAGCGCACGGTGGCTACGTGTCAAGCGGCGGCGAACAGGGGTGTCTGGGCGGCTGCTGGAGTCATGGCGGAGCAGTGCGCGTGGGGTGAGGTCGAGGCACGGGCTGGCGGAGCTGGTCGGGCGCGGCCTTCTGGCGCATGCTCGACATGGTGCAGACGCTCTAGGAGCGGTGCTCCTGGGGTGGTCCATGGCCTGGCTGTGATCGAGGGGTGGACAGGGAGAGGCGGTAGGCTGTAGCGATCCTCCTAGGCATCCTCGATAGGCGCGGGGTGGTCTGCTGCGACTTGGACATGGTCGATCGGCAGTGACCAATTTTGGGCGGCACTCTACTGGTGCAGCAGCGAAGAGGGGTGGCTGTCTGCTGCTGCTCGACACTCAGGGGGACAGGGGAGAGAAGAGGGGACAAAGAGGTGGGAGATTACTATGCACAACTGTGGAGTTTGGCAGGTGATTAATTTGTACAGACAAGGTGTTTGTTTAAATGGCCGAAAGAGATTTACATTTGAATTTTTGATTCAAATTTTTTGAGTCATCTTGTATTAAGCTTGAGTGACTAGGTTTGCCTAGGATTGCCAAGGTGAATTCATTTGATGTGTTTTTGAAAAAGTGGGATCTTCTCATATGCATTGGATTCAATTTTCAATTGTCATTTAAATTGAGTGGCTAAATGTATTTGTAAGTTTTTAAAGTGGGCCTTGGTACATCTTTACTTGGTCTAGCAAGGGGTGAAAAGATCCAGAAATGTTTCTATTAGGAATTGACTTCTAGGAACACCTAAAGTGGCCTAGTGGATTAAAATGGTCAAAATGACCATTTGCCTTATTTAACTTCATTTGACTTCTTTCTCTTTGGATTTTATTTGTAAATGGTCTAGATGATGTGGCATTCACCTTTAAACCATTTCACAACATTTAGAACAATCAAACATGGCATTTACACACAATTCTATACTAATGCAAACACACATGCATTCATATGCCTTTTCTTTAATAAAAGTTTTTGTTAACCCTAAATTGGGTGATTTGAACTTTGATACCCTTGATTAAAGTTTTGGGATGTTACAATGTGTGTTGATGCAGGAAGGCAAAGTCATAGCATATCTGTCCCGAAAACTGAAGCAACATGAGCAAAACTACCCCACCCATGACCTTGAACTAGCAGCCGTAGTTTTAGCCTTGAAGACATGGCATCATTACCTTATGGGTAACCACTGTGAGATTTATTCGGATCACAAGAGTCTAAAGTATATTTTTTACCCAGAAGGAGCTAAATAGGAGATGGATAGAGTTAATCAAGGATTATGACCTTGACATTCACTATCACCCTGGCAAAGCCAATGTGGTAGCGGATGCCCTTAGCAGATTGCCGTGTAGATTAAACACCATGATAAAAGAAGCCCAGACAAGTTTGCATGAAGAGTTGGAATAGTTTAGAACGGAGCTAGTTAGCAAAGGATTTTTAGCTAGCTAGTTTAGAACAGAATCAAACATCGTATTGGTACAGGGAAGGTACCAGGATTCACCGAGGATGAACAAGTAGTTTTGTGGTACAAAGGACGTATTTGTGTGCCAGCAGATTCTGTGTTGAAGCAAGTTATCATGCAGGAAGCTCATGATACTCTTTATTCTATCCACCCCGGAGGAACGCAGATGTATCAGGATTTGAAGGAGCAATTTTGGTGGCACAAGATGAAGAGATAAATCGAAAGCTACATAGCTAAGTGTGATATCTGTCAGCGAGTCAAAGCAGAACATCAGAGACCCGCAGGACTTTTCCAACCATTGCAGATTCAAGAATGGAAATGGGATTCTGTCGGAATGGATTTCATCACCGGTTTGCCTACTTCTAGTAGGGGGAATGACTCTTTTTGGGTCATAGTGGATAGACTGTCCAAGGTAGCCCATTTTATACCTGTCAAGACTACCTACCAGACTTCGAAGCTGGAAGAGCTGAACATTGCAAGAATCATCAGTTTGCAAGGAACCCCCAAGACCATAGTGTCGGATCGAGGAACCCAGTTTACCTAAAGATTTTGGCAGAAAGTACAAGAAGGATTAGGAACCAAGCTGAATTTTAGCACAACTTATCACCCGCAAACTGATGGACAAACTGAAAGAGTCAACCAAATCTTAGAAGATATGTTGAGAGCTTGTTTGCTAGAATATGGATCAAAATGGGAAGATTGTCTGCCTTTCGCAAAATTCTCATACAACAACATTTATCAAGCTAGTTTGCAAATGGCCCCATTTGAATTCTTGTATGGAAGGAAGTGTCATACCCTGTTGAATTGGTCGCTAGTAGGAGAGTGTCAGATTTTGTGTAGTCAAGTCTCTACACAAAATCTCCGACATTGAAAGTCAGGTCTCTACGTCTCTTGTTAGCATAACTCTTCTGTCTGGATTGGGCGGTCTTGAGGTGCTCACGGACTTTGTAAACATTCTCTTCGGCATCTTGTAGGATGCCGGGTCCGAAATTCTGACTCTCTCCTACTTGCGACCAATTCAAAGGGGTATGACACTTCCTTCCATATAAGAACTCAAATGGGGCCATTTGGAAACTGGTTTGATAACTATTGTTGTATGAGAATTCTTCGAAAGGCAGACAATCTTCCCATTTTGATCCATACTCTAATACACAAGCTCTCAACATATCTTCTAAGATTTGGTTAACTCTTTCAGCCTGTCCATCGGTTTGTGGGTGATAAGTTGTGCTGAAATTCAACTTGGTCCCTAATCCTTCTTGGACTTTCTGCCAAAATCTCGAGGTAAACTGGGTTCCTCGATCCGAAACTATGGTCTTGGGGGTTCCATGCAAACTGATGATTCTAGGAATGTACAACTATGATAGCTTTGAACTCTGGTAGGTTGTCTTGACAGGTATAAAATGGGCTACCTTGGACAGTCTATGAACTATGACCTAGATAGAGTCATTTCCCCTACTAGAAGTAGGCAAACAGGTGATAAAGTCCATTCTGATGGAATCCCATTTCCATTCCGGAATCTGCAATGGTTGCAGTAGTCCTGCGGCTCTCTGATGTTCCGCCTTGACTCTCTAACAAATATCACATTTGGCGATGTAGCTTCCGATTTCTCTGTTCATCTTGTGCCACCAAAATTGCTCCTTCAAATCCTGATACATCTTTGTTCCTCCGGGTTGGACAGAATAAAGAGTATCTGTTGCAGTGTGGCTAGGTTGGCTTGGCGCTCTTCTCTACTAGCTTCACGGTCGGAAACTAGCATCTGCAGAATCTGCAGCTTTGGGTCCTGCGATGAGCTGCTTCCTCCTTGGTTTCCACGAGGCATCTGAAGATTGAGATAGATAAAGGGGTAAGAGGGAAAGTTCTAAGGTTCGTGGTTTTGTTTTCAAAGCTAAAACTTTGAGTTTGAACTCAGGTTTTGCAAACTAACTCCTTCTCATTCATTCATTCAATCAAAGCACACGATACAAACACACACACCACAATATGAAAGAAAAACAGATGGTTTTAAGAACCATTCTGTGAAGCTAAGACACAGTGGGACCGATACAACTCCTTCCTATGGTATTGATCAAGTGCATCTACTCATCATCAATGAAATCGGAGTCGTCATCATCGGTGTAGCAATCCATGGCATCATCCTCCAGGTAGTCGTTGTCATCACTTAGGTATGAGTGAATATCTCCCTGGATGTCTTCACCTTCTTCCTCTTCTTCCTTTGCTGCAAGCTGGACTTCTTGCTCCTGGAGGGTCTTCTCGAGGTCGGCCACCTTCTTGCAGAGACAAGCGATGGTGCGATCCTTCTTCTCACGCTGACGGCAAAGTGATTGGCGATCCTTGATGAGCAGGGTGAAAGTCTGGTCCTTCTTGGCTGCAATGGCAAGTTTGTGGTTGGCGTAGGCTCGAGCATTGTCCAGTTCCTTCTATCTATCATACAGCAGGAAGTCAAGATTCTCCACTTGGCGCTTCAACTCTGGGTGACTTGGCATCTCTAATCGCATTCCCATAGAATCACGCCTTGTATAGTGAGCAAAGCGAGTTCCCTGGATCAAGTTGATGTTTTTCCCACACAGACGGTCAAGAGCTTCATGCATAGCCCTGGCTAATCCATCTAGCTAGTTGTTATCTCTCACGGTGAATTGAATCTTCTCAGAAAGGGGTGCTTCCATCTTGCCTCGAAGATCTACAACTATCAGCCATTGTAGATCTCCCCTTGGAAAATCCTTGAGTTGAGCTCCAAAGAATTCCGGATGCGGACGCTCAAGATGCTCTGACAGTGCATCAAGATCCCTCTCAAAGATCAGTTGGCCTCCGTTGCCCAACTGGTAGAACTTGCAATACTGGATTTGGGATGCCACAAACTTGCCATTGCAGCCATCTATAAGAATTTAGGACGAGTAAGTTAGTAAGGTGATCAAGTGTGTCAAAATTTTATGTAGGGATGTAAGAATTTTTGGAGGAACATGATTTTTTTTAAAGAATCAAGGAGAAGAGTGGGAATATGTCTTCATAAATACTTACTTCTTTTGTTTTGAAACTAAGTTTTTGTTCGGACGTCCATTCTAACTAGGGTCTCCTATTGACGAGGGTTTAACTCACCAATGCCCATTGTTACGGACTTGGGTTTTCGAAAAGGAGGGAGCGCTGGAAGCATAAATTGGCTAGCAAACAAGCACACAAGGGACTCGAAGATTTACCCAGGTTCAGGCCTCGTAGAGGTCCCTACTCCTGCTTGTCTGCTCGTGGAATTAAGAGAGAAATCAAAGATTACAATGGTGCGCAGATGCAATCTGGCGAGGGTTGTGGAAACTAGGGTTGCGTGTGTCCTCCTCGCCGCCCCTTCCTAGCCTTTATATAGATAGGCTAGGTCTCGGGTAGCAGGTCGAGTTTTTTACAGGTTAGGGTTTTCCCCTTTGAACTTTCTATCTTTAGCTTCTTCTTGTTCCTCAAGCAATCGAGAGTCCGTAGGTTATTCGAGTTCTCTGTTTGGGCCTTGGCGACACCATGGGCTTCTGCTGTATTCAGACCGTATATACCAAACTCGAGTACCTGTAGGGTATACCCATGTCAGTAGCCCCCGAGTGTCCAGTGGAATCGCAGATTCGACAGGGGACTTTGTGAAGCCTTTCGAGTGCATGAATGAGTATATTTTCGACTACTCTATTTGTGTCATAGGGATTGTTGATGTGCGTGCTTGATTTAACCGATGTATTGGTATCAGTTAACTACCTTAGGGTAAAACAACACAATCTACTCGAACTCGAGTCCCCAGACTCGAATCCGGAAAAGTGCCGGTGTAATTCGACTCAAGTCATGGAGGTCTTACATGAGTCGAATTCCAGTATATGGGTGTGAGCACTCGACGCGTCCGTCAAGGCATGTTCATCATACCTGTTGGCACGAATATATTTCTGGTAGTGCGCAGTAAATGCATTGCCAGGCCTTATTCAGGTCTTATCTTCACGCTGCAAGCGTGGCATCCGAATTTTGTCATCACGGAGATGATTCGGGTAACCCAGGAGACGCAGTCTCTTTTTGGGAAACATCATGAGGTGGTGTCGCCATAAGCTTCGAGTGTCGATGTTATCAACACATAGTATGATGTACAAATAATCATAGGGTGCATGACCAGCGCTCCCTATGGGAGTAGCCCCCTAGTGCCTGGTTGAGTCGAAGACTCAGGCAGGGACTAAAGAACTTTTGCGACTACTGTCGTCTTTTGTTTGCTTGTTTCAGTCAAATTTAATGCCAGCGCTCCCTATGGGAGTAACCCATGTCCATAGTCGAATCGTGGATTCGAGTGGTTGGGTATGCTTTGAATGTCCATATTCCTGCAGAAGAGAAAAAAAAAATGTAGGGTGCGCGACCAGCGCTCCCTATGGGAGTAGCCCCCGAGTGCTTGGTGGAGTCGAAGACTCGAGCAAGGACTCAAGTAGTCGAAGTCTTCTGCTGCTCAATTTTGGATGACATCAGTGCTGGCGATATGATGACCTCAGTTGCCCGTGTGAGCGGGTTTGACGGGACATGACGAGCGGTGGGTCCCATTTTCTAACTCTGACTTGACCGGGCATGCGTAATCTCTGTTTTAACTGTGCCTCCTCGATTTCCGCGCGTAATGGGGGTACTGGGGGACGGTTCACGGTTCGGGTCCTCCACGTGTCGATCTCGATGAACGCCACGCGTCTGGTAGGGTTTTTCCTGGCCGTTGGATTGCATCTTTCAGGGGGTTAAGTAGCAGTGATGCGATGGTAGTTTTTCACATATGCTCCTCTGCCTTTGCATCCGTCGCCACTGCTGCTACCCCTTTGCTCTTTGTGTTCATCTTTTCTCGCGGTGCTGGACCAGCTCCGCGTATTCCCCAGTTACTTCCTCCGGTCACACCGCCACCGTAAGATGGGGAAGAAGAAAGGAGGTGCTGCGGCTGAGTCCACCGCCGCCACTGTTGCTGCCAAGAAGAAGGGTGGCTCTACTGCTGCGGGCACCAGCACTGCCATCACTGGAAAGAAAAAGGGCAAGGGCACTCGCGTCACCAATGGCGCGTGGCGCGCGTCCGTGATCAAGTCTTCTGAGCTCCGTCTCCTACGCCAGGACGGAGTTCTATCTTTAAACGTCGCTGACGCGCGTGTCCCTTATGGTGAGGTAATTCCTTCTCCCCCTGTCGGTTTTTGGGTGATGTTCCTAGCGTTCATCATCCGCGGTCTCTCGCTACCCCTACATCCTTTCTTCAGGGGGGATTCTCGATTTCTATGGGCTCTAGCTGCATCAGCTGTCCCCCAACTCCATCCTTCATGTAGCTTGCTACATTACTCTTTGCGAGTGCTGGCTCGGAATCAAGCCGCATTTCGGTCTTTTCAAACGTCTCTTCAAGCTGAAGCGCCAGTCGGCGTCTGGCTCCGTAGTCTATGATGTAGATGGCTACGATATCCACGTCGACTCCGTCACGTACTTCGACATCAAACTTATGGCGTCCGTCCAAGGGTGGAGGGACAAGTTGTTCTACATCCGCGACCAGAAGGCCGACGGAGACCACTTCGGACTCACGCCCTTCGATCCCGCGACACCATGCAAGAGGAGGCGCTCCTGGAAGAACGTAGTGATGCCCAGCGAGTCCGTGGAGACAGATGTGCTGTACAAGCGTGTCTACAACCTCGAGAGTCACATGGGAAAAGAGGAGGGAGGTTGCACCATCATTCGCACATGGCTGCGCCGTCACGTCCAGCCCCTGCAGGCCAGAGTCCACCCTATGTTCCAGTGGGCTAGAGCGGATGATGTCACTCACTGTCGTTGTATTGGGAACGGCAGTACCTAAAGAGGTTAGATAGAGGTGTGGGGACTAGCAGGGAAGCTATCGACGGCGTCCGCAGGCGGGATTGGGTACAAGCGAGCGTAGCTGGACGTAGGAAGTACCCAGGTTCGGGGCCCTCGTGATGAGGTAAAGCCCCTACTCCTGCCGGATCTGACTATGTGGGATATACGAACTACAAGCGCTCCTTGAGCTGTATTTGCTAGCTACCGCCTTAAATGCTGCGAGACCAACCCTTTCTACTGAGGCCTTGCCTCTCCTTATAAAGGCAGAGAGGCAACGGTCTCACTAGCAAATCTGACTAGCGGGCCCCACATGCGGGTCCCAGCCGGCTGGTCATGTACAGTGTCCGGTATGGTGTGTCTTATCGGAGTATGAGCGGTATGGCTGTCGTAGGCACAGTGGACGCCGTGCGAGCCTGCCATCAGCATCGGGCCACTGTTCCTGCGTCACCCCCGCAAAGTCTTCGGTATGGCCGGGTGGTTGCCAATCTTGTCATCGTACAGGGCGTACCGTGCACTGATACGCACGTCGTCCTGTCTCACTAATTGGGTTCGGCTACTTCTTGCTGACCCGGCTACCGAACGGTAGCCGGCCTGTCTTGCCCTGTCCGGCTGTGCTCCCTAGTGAACCAGTCGTGCCTCCCTTCGATGCTTCTAATCCTCCTCTTGAGGTATGGTTGTGCTACGAAGTAGCTTTTATTTGTTAAATGCTTCTCTTTTCCTGACTTGTACTAACTTGTTTATTGTATGCAGGATTTGAGTGTATCACCCTGTATGCCCCCTCTTCCTGAGGGGGTTATTCCTCATGAGGCCTGGGAAGAGGATGAGTCAGAGTCAACCGTCCCATCTGATGTGGAGGAGGAAGCCCCCGAGTTGAGTAGTCCGGACACTCGCAAGCGTTCGCGCAGCAAATATTCGGATGCGTCGTCTCCTTCAACTCCGGAAGGTGCAGCTGTTGGTGCAGAGTCGCCAATTCCTGCCGTTCTTGTGAGCACCGTGGCGCCATCTTCTCATAAGAAGATGCGACTGCCGAAGGAGTCGTCATTAGAGTCGGGGGATCAAACCTTCGATTTTGACAAATTTGATTGGTGAGTATACAGGTCTTCCTTTTTGGTTCTTCTTTGGAATTTTATTCTCTTGATGTTGGTTTTCTTCTACAGTCATCCGGCATCATCATCTTCTGGCGACGTCCAATTTTTGAAAGAATCTGGAGTTGCGACCTCTAAGGCCAAGAAAGTGGTTGAGCGCACTCCTTCTCCTCCCTTGGCAGCCCACTCCGGACATAATTCATCGAGTTCTCCCCATGATGTGGACCATCGGATGGTTATCCGGACGACTGCGTGTCAATCGACCTCGGAGTCATTGGAGGATCATGTATGTGTAGCATCACTTCTTCTGATTTTGCAGTCAAAATTTTCATCTATGCCATGTGCTGACCCTTTGCTATTTTTGTCACAGCTCATTGTCAAGGAAGCCGCTCATCTGGCAGAGCAGGTTCTTGTGATGGGTCGTCAGCATGCAATGCTGGACAATCGCCATGGCGCGGCTGAAAGTGAGTGTTCTTTTCCTTTTCTTATGCATCCTTGTGATATATTCGAGTGACAGTTAATTTTTATTTGTCTCACAGCTGAGCATAATGCACTCCTTCGCGATGCCGCTTCCCTTGAGAAAACGCTCACCGCGACAGTGAAGAGCCGCAATGAGGCCATCACAGCACAGAACGAATCACGGAAACACGAAGAGGATCTGCACGCCTCCCTCGCAGCTAGGGAGAAGTTGTTCGAAAAACAGCTTTTCTCGATTGCCAGGGCCCTCTTAGGTATTCCCTTGTCTGGATTTTCGTCGTGTCCCTTCTTTCGAATCTGTTGCTATGCTGACTTTTGTGCCAATGCTTGATTTTTGTGTAGATGCCACTGGTCTGAGCTTCGACCCCCAGGCACTCCGTCGTGATGATGCTCTGGCAGGTGCCATCTCTGCAATCGAGGATCGCAGTGCTGCTGTTCAGGGGACGCTCACATGGGCGAAGGGCGTGCTCAGTCGCCTCCGTGAGGAGCTGGCACCCAAGGCTGAGTTGATCGAAAATATGGATGAGTTGGTGGAGTCCCTTGCTGGAGGCATTCCTACGAGCTTCAAAAACTCAATCTGTGCGGCTGGCACTTCAATGTCACTCGTGATGGTTCAATCCCATGGAGTCGAGGTTGATCCTGCAACGGTCTCCAAGGCGATGCCTGTCAGCGCGGATGGCCAATAGGTAGTCTTTGCTCCTTTCGCAACTTCTTGTGGCAAGTACGGGCTGCAGTAGATCAATACAGTTGTGAAGTACTCTGAGGAGCTGCAACGAGCCAAGAAGGCGGCGAAGGCTACGATGTCAGGGGCCGGCAGAAAGTTTATGGCATCTGATACTGCCACAGACTCGATGAGGCCCCCAAAACCGAAGTCCAAGTCGAAGAAGCCAGTTGCTCCTCAGTAGTCGTATCTGTAATAGTTAAATAGCTTATTTCTTTTGTCTGCAACATGCCTTTTGGCGAGTGTATCTACTGATACTTTATTATGCTTGAATGCACTCAAGTCTTTTGTCTATGCATCACCTTAGTCTTCTTATTGTCTCTTGCTTGACTTGTGGTAGGGCACATCGAGTGGTCTTTTGAGTGAACCTGGGAATACGCCACCCCTGATGATACTTTGGTGCAGTCGCTCTCAAGGCTGGATGAGCTGTCTCTGCTCTCGCGACTCCATGTGCCACAGCGCCTGGGGAGGCTCCGTAGCCCTTGTTGACTTCGTCGTGGTTCATCCGAGTCAGGCCCTCATGGAGTTTGAGGAACTCGTGGCAGTCTTTGAGGAGGTGGCTAGATTTCTTTTTGCCATCATGCTTATCGATGTAGAAGTGTACGGTGCATGGTTCGGACAACTTGTCTTCAATGGATGTGGCGGGCGCCTCATCGTGAGTGCTGCGCTGCCATACTTGCGTGGTTTTCCCAGAGTCGCAGTATCCACCGCTGCGGTAGCCGTTGTTACGGTTGTCATCGCGTCTGTCAGCGTAGCCGGCTGCGACCATATTGACGTTGTCGCGGTCATCGTAGATCGTCATTCGATGTTTCCTTTGGCGGTCGCGTCTGCGTTCGAGTTCTGCTTCCTCGTCGGAGTGAACACGATTCTTCACCGAATCTTCTCCATCATCCCACCGATTCGAAATTTCCATCAGGTGGTCGATGGTTTTAGGCTTCGAGCGGCCTAGCTCCTCCTTGAGCTCTATGCGGCGAACACCGCCATTGAACGCGTCGATTGCACGGTCTTCTGAGATATTTTCTGCGGAGTTCTTGATGATGGACCACCTCTGGATGTACGAGCGCAGTGATTCGCCCAATCTTTGCTGGCAGCACCTCAGCTCTTCGATTGACGCGGGCCTTTTGTAGGTGCCCTTAAAGTTGCGCACAAGCTGTAAACTAGTTCCTTCGAACTGCGAATGGATCCGCGTGGGAGGTTGTTGAGCCATGCTCGGGCGGCACCCTGTAGCTGTAGCTGTAGGCATTGCATGGCCGTGCTTCGACTCCCGTCGTTGAGCCTGACGGAGGAGATATGGTCGTCTAACCAGATTTTCGGGTCCTGCAGACCGTCAAACTTTGGGTTCTCTGATGGGAGCTTAAATCCTTTGGGCATTCTATTTTGCCTGATGGCCCTGCTGAAGCATCTAGCGCCACAGAGCTCCACATCTTCATCTTCTGAGTCAGTCAATCGGGCATGTCGCGCCCTTGATTTGTCGATTTTACACTGCGTTGTAGTCGTGGTCGTGGTCGTGTCACCATGAGCGGCAGCGTCGAGACAGGTCATGACTATCGTCGCTGGATGAGTGCGAGGAATAGCGTTTTGCTAGAGCCTTGCCTTTCTTCGGCTCCGATATTGGTTCTTTGTCGAGAGTAGCTTTGATTAACCCCAAGCCTCCGATCGTAGATCGGTGCATGGCAGCTCGAGGGTCTCCAACTGGCGGCTGGTTGTTGAGGAGGTACATGGTGGCCGCTGTTACCGCGGCTTGCGGCGTTTTTGGAAGCACGTTGCCACGCGTATCCACCGTCATGGCGCCGAAGTCGAGGACCTTTGCGGCTTCAACACGCTCTTGCTCGGTGAGGTGGGCCAGTCGAGATCGCCTCTTGTTAGCGACGTACTCGTTGCACTTGGAGGAGGATCCTCCGTGGGAGGAGAGCCTAGCCCGTCAGAGGCTCGACTCATCTACCCCCTTTTTACGCACCTCGAGTTGCGCGATCATTTGCAGTTGGCGTTTGTATTCCTCTTTCAGGATCCAATGGTAGCCCATCAGTAGTTCTGGTGGGGCGCTGAAAGGCAGAGGGTGGCCTCATAGGGCTTCTCGGCAACGAGCCCACTCGAGATCGTTGAGCCTGATCACGACGCGTTCACTGGTTTGCTCGTTCACCATGGTGGGGGGTTCGGCTGCCCCTCCGTTATTGACGGTTCATTTTTATTTGTCTCACAGCTGAGCATAATGCACTCCTTCGCGACTCTGCTTCCCTTGAGAAAACGCTCGTCGTGGCGGTGAAGAGCCGCGATGAGGCAATCGCATGACAGAATGAATCGCAGAAATGCGAAGAGGATCTACGACCCTGCCTCGCAGCTAGGGAGAAGTTGTTCAAAGAACGGCTTTTCTAGATTGCCAAGGCCCTCTCAGGTATTCCCTTGTCTGGATTTTCGTCGTGTCCCTTCTTTCGAATCTGTTGCTATGCTGACTATTGTGCCAATGCTTGATTTTTGTGTAGATGCCAGTGGTCTGAGCTTCGACCCCCAGGCACTCCGTCGTGATGATGCTCTGGCAGGTGCCATCTTGGCAGTCGAGGATCGCAGTGCTGCTGTTCAGGGGACGCTCACCAAGGCCAAGGGCGTGCTAAGTCACCTCCATGAGGAGCTGGCGCCCAAGGCTGAGTTGATCGAAAATATGGATGAGCTAGTGGAGTCCCTTGCTGGAGGCATTCCTGCGAGCTTCAAGAACTCACTCCGTGCGGCTGGCGCTTCAATGTCACTCGCGATGGTTCAAGCCCATGGAGTCAAGGTTGATCCTACAGCGGTCTCCAAGGTGATGCCTGTCAGCACGGATGGCCAACAGGTAGTCTTTGCTCCTTTCGCAACTGCTTGTGGCAAGTACGGGCCGCAGCTGATCAATACAGTTGCGAAGTACTCTGAGGAGCTGCAATGAGCCAAGAAGGCGGCGAAGGCTGCGACGTCAGGGGCCGGCGGAAAGTCTGTGGCATCTGATACTGCCATAGACTTGATGAGGCCCCCAAAACTGAAGTCCAAGTCGATGAATCCAGTTGCTCCTCAGTAGTCGTATCTGTAATAGTTAAATATCTTGTTTCTTTTGTCTTGAACATGCCTTTTGGTGAGTGTATCTGCTGATACTTTATTATGCTTGAATGCACTCAAGTCTTTTGTCTATGCATCACCTTAGTCTTCTTATTGTCTCTTGGTTGACTTGTGGTAGGTCACATCGAGTGGTCTTTTGAGTGAACCTCCGAATACGCCACCCCCTGATGATACTTTGGCGCAGTCACGCTCAAGGGTGGATGAGCTGTCTCTGCTCTCGCGACTCCATGTGCCACAGCGCCTGGGACGGCTCCGTAGCCCCTGTTGACTGTGTCGCGGTTCATCCGAGACAGGGCCTCATGGAGTTTGACGAACTCGCGGTAGTCTTTGAGGAGGTGGCTGGATTTCTATTGGCCATCATGCTTATCAATGTAGAAGTGTATGGTGCATGGTCTGGACAGCATGTCTTCAATGGATGCGGCGGGCGCCTCATCACGAGTGCTGTGCTGCCATACTTGCGTGGTTTTCCCAGAGTTGCGGTATCCACCACTGCGGTAGCCGCTGTTGTGGTTGTCGTCGCGTCAATCAGCGTAGCCGGCTGTGACCATATTGACATCATCGCGGTCATCGTAGATGCGCATTCGATGTTTGCTTCGGCGGTCGCGTCTGCGTTCGAGTTATGCTTCCTCGTCGGAGTGAACGTGATTCTTGACCGAATCTTCTCCATCAGCCCACCGATTCGCAATTCCCATCAGGTGGTCGATGGTTTGGGGCTTCGAGCGGCCCAGCTCCTCCCTAATCTCTATGCGGCGAACGCCGCTGTTGAATGCGTCGATTGTGCGGTCTTCCGAGATATTTTCTGTGGAGTTCTTGATGAGGGACCAACTCTGGATGTAGGAGCGCAGTGATTCGCCCGACCTTTGCTGGCAGCACCTCAGCTCTTCGATTGACGCGGGCCTTTTGTAGGTGCCCTTGAAGTTGCGCACAAACCTGTAAACTAGTTCTTCCCAACTGCAAATGGATCCGCGTGGGAGGTTGTTGAGCCATGCCCGGGCGGCGCCCTATAGCTGTAGCTGCAGGCATTGCATGGCCGTGCTTCGACTCCCGCCGTGGAGCCTGACGGAGGAGATTTTCGGGTCCTGCAGACCGTCAAACTTTGAGTTCTCTAATGGGAGCTTAAATCCTTTGGGCATTCGCTTTTGCCTGATGGCCTTACTGAAGCATCTAGCGCCACAGAGCTCCACATCTTCGTCTTCTGAGTCAGCCGACCGGGCATGTCACGCCCTTGATTTGTCGTTTTACACTCTATGATGTCATCACGCGCGTCGTAGTCGTGGTCGTGTCGCCGTGAGCGGTGGCGTCGAGACAGATTGTGACTATCGTCGCTGGATGAGGGCGAGGAATAGCGTTTTGCCAGAGCCTTGCCTTTCTTCGGCTCCGGTATCGGTTCATTGTCGAGAGCAACTTCGATTAACCCCAAGCCTGCGATCATAGATAGGTGCATGCCAGCTCAAGGGTCTCCAGCTGGCGGCTGGTTGTTCAGAAGGTACATGGTGGCCGCTGTTACCGCAGCTTGTGGAGTTTTTGGAAGCACGTTGCCAGGCGTATCCACCATCATGGAGCCGAAGTCGAGGACCTTTGCGGCTTCAACACGCTCTTGCTCGATGGGGTGGGCCAGTCGAGATCGCCTCTTGTTAGCGACGTACTCGTTGCACTTGGAGGAGGATCCTCCATGGGAGGAGAGCCCAGCCCATCGGAGGCTCGACTCATCTACGGCCTTTTTACGTGCCTCGAGTTGCGCAATTGTTTGCAGTTGGCGTTTGTATTCCTCTTTCAGGAGCCAATGGTAGCCCATCAGTAGTTCTTGTGGGGAGCCGAAAGGCAGAGGGTGGCCTCGTAGGGCTTCTCGGCAGCGAGCCCACTCGAGATCGTTGAGCCAGATCATGACGCGTTCGCTGGTTTGCTCGTTCACCATGGTAGGGGGTTCGGCTGCCCCTTCGTTATTGACAGTTTATTTTTATTTGTCTCACAGCTGAGCATAATGCACTCCTTCACGACTCCGCTTCCCTTGAGACAACGCTCGTCGTGGCGGTTAAGAGCCGCGATGAGGCAATCGCAGCACAGAACGAATCGTAGAAATGCGAAGAGGATCTGCACGCCTCCCTTGCAGCTAGGGAGAAGTTGTTCGAAGAACAGCTTTTCTGGATTGCCAAGGCCCTCTCAGGTATTCCCTTGTCTAGGTTTTCGTCGAGTCCCTTCTTTCGAATCTGTTGCTATGCTGACTATTGTGCCAATGCTTGATTTTTTTGTAGATGCCAGTGATCTAAGCTTCGACCCCCAAGCACTCCATCGTGATGATGCTCTAACAGGTGCCATCTCGGCAATCGAGGATCACAGTGGTGCTGTTTAGGGGACGCTCACCAAGGCCAAGGGCGTGCTAAGTCGCCTCCGTGAGGAGCTGGCGCCCAAGGATGAGTTGATCAAAAATATGGATGAGCTGGTGGAGTCCCATGCTGGAGGAATTCCAGCGAGCTTCAAGAACTCACTCCGTGCGACTGGCGCTTCAATGTCACTCGCGATGGTTCAGTCCATGGAGTCGAGGTTGATCCTACAACGGTCTCCAACATGATGCCTGTCAGCACGGATGGCCAACATGTAGTCTTTGCTCCTTTCGCAACTGCTTGTGGCAAGTACGGGCCACAACTGATCAATACAGTTGCGAAGTACTCTGAGGAGCTGCAATGAGCGAAGAAGGCGGCGAAGGCTGCGACGTCAGTGGCCGACGGAAAGTCTGTGGCGTCTGATACTGCCACAGACTTGATGAGGTCCCCAAAACTGAAGTCCAAGTCGAAGAATCCAGTTGCTCCTCAGTAGTCGTATCTGTAATAGTTAAATAGCTTATTTGTTTTGTCTTGAACATGCCTTTTGGCGAGTGTATCTGCTGATACTTTATTATGCTTGAATGCACTCAAGTCTTTTGTCTACGCATGACCTTAGTCTTCTTATTGTCTCTTGGTTGACTTGTGGTAGGTCACATCGAGTGGTCTTTTGAGTGAACCTCCGAATACGCCACCCCCTAATGATAATTTGGCCCTGTCGCGCTCAAGGGTGGATGAGCTGTCTCTGCTCTCGCGACTCCATGTGCCACAGCGCCTCGGGTGGATCCGTAGCCCCTGTTGACTATGTCGCGGTTCATCCGAGCCAGGCCCTCACGGAGTTTGACGAACTCGCAGTAGTCTTTGAGGAGGTGGATGGATTTCTATTGGCCATCATGCTTATCGATGTAGAAGTGTACGGTGCATGGTCTGGACAGCTTGTCTTCAATGGATGCGGCGGGCGCCTCATCGCGAGTGCGGCACTGCCATACTTGCGTGGTTTTCCCAGAGTCGCGGTATCCACCGCTGCGATAGCCGTTGTTGCGGTTGTCGTCGCGTCTATCAGCGTAGCCGGCTGTGACCATATTAACGTCGTCGCGGTCATCGTAGATGCGCATTCGACGTTGGCTTCGGCGGTCGCGTCTGTGTTCGAGTTATGCTTCCTCGTCGGAGTGAACGTGATTCTTCACCGAATCTTCTCCATCAGCCCACCGATTCTTAATTTCCATCAGGTGGTCGATGGTTTGGGGCTTCGAGAAGCCCATCTCCTCCCTAATCTCTATGCGGCGAACGCCGCTGTTGAACGCGTCGATTGCGCGGTCTTCCGAGATATTTTCTATGGAGTTCTTGATGAGGGACCACATCTGGATGTACGAGCGCAGTGATTCGCCCGACCTTTGCTGGCAGCACCTCAGCTCTTCGATTGACACGGGCCTTTTGTAGGTGCCCTTGAAGTTGCACACAAACCTGTAAACTAGTTCTTCCCAACTGCGAATGGATCCGTGTGGGTGGTTGTTGAGCCATGCCCATGCGGCGCCCTGTAGCTGTAGCTGCAGGCATTGCATGGCCGAGCTTCGACTCCCGCCGTGGAGCCTGACGGAGGAGATTTTCGGGTCCTACAAACCGTCAAACTTTGGCTTCTCTAATGGGAGCTTAAATCCTTTGGGCATTCGCTTTTGCCTGATGGCCTTACTGAAGCATCTAGCGCCACAGAGCTCCACATCTCCGTCTTCTGAGTCAGCCGACCGGGCACGTCACGCCCTTGATTTGTCGATTTTACGCTCTGTGATGTCATCACGCTCGTCGTAGGCGTGGTCGTGTTGCCGTGAACGGTGGCGTCGAGACATGTTGTGACTCTCATCGCTGGATGAGGGCGAGGAATAGCGTTTTGCCAGAGCCTTACCTTTCTTCGGCTCCGGTATCGGTTCTTTGTCGAGAGCAGCTTCGATTAACCCCAAGCCTGCGATCGTAGATCGGTGCATGGCAGCTCGAGGGTCTCCAGCTGGCGGCTGGTTGTTGAGGAGGTACATGGTGGCCGTTGTTACCGCAGCTTGCGGCGTTTTTGGAAGCACGTTGCCACGCGTATCCACCGTCATGGAGCCAAAGTCGAGGACCTTTGCGGCTTCAACATGCTCTTGCTCAATGAGGTGGGCCAGTCGAGATCGCCTCTTGTTAGCGACGTACTCGTTACACTTGGAGGAGGATCCTCCGTGGGAGGAGAGCCCAGCCCGTCGGAGGCTCGACTCATCTGCCGCCTTTTTAAGCGCCACGAGTTGCACGATTGTTTGTAGTTGGCGTTTGTATTCCTCTTTCAGGAGCCAATGGTAGCCCATCAGTAGTTCTTGTGGGGAGCCGAAAGGCAGAGGGTGGCCTCGTAGGGCTTCTCGGCAGCGAGCCCATTCGAGATCGTTGAGCCTGATGACGACGTGTTCGTCGGTTTGCTCGTTCACCATGGTTGGGGGTTCGGCTGCCCCTCCGTTATTGACTGTTTATTTTTATTTGTCTCACAACTGAGCATAATGCACTCCTTCGCGACGGTGCTTCCCTTGAGAAAACGCTCGCCGCGGCGGTGAAGAGCCGCGATGAGGCAATCGCAGCACAGGACGAATCGCGGAAACACGAAGAGGATCTACGCGCCTCCCTCGCAGCTAGGGAGAAGTTGTAGATACCAGTGGTCTGAGCTTCAACCTCCAAGCACTCCGTTGTGATGATGCTCTGGCAGGTGCCATCTCGGCAGTCGAGGATCGCAGTGCTGCTGTTCAGGGGACGCTCACCAAGGCCAAGGGTGTGCTTACTCGCCTCCGTGAGGAGATGGCGCCCAAGGCTGAGTTGATCGAAAATATGGATGAGCTGGTGGAGTCCCTTGCTGGAGGCGTTCCCGCGAGCTTCAAGAACTCACTCCGTGCGGCTGGCGCTTCAGTGTCACCGATTGGCGGAGGAGTCTGCGTTGATGACGACGCACATGAAGTGGTTGGGGAAGCTGCTGCTCCCGCAGCTTTTAGATCTGGAACCGTAGGCTCCATCTTCAGTTGCCAGATCGCCCAGATTGGATTCGTGACTACTGTCACTGACCGTATTCTCGACTGTTGTCGAGGCATGGAGCTCACTGAGGGTGCCGATCAGCGGAGGGAACCAGGATGCTAGAGCAATCGATGGTGTCGCCGGCTGGTCAGGCATGCGAAGCGTGCCCATCTGACCAACTTGGAAGCGGAAGCCCCCGATCGCCATGCTGATCCCATCGCCTACGGACTCGAAAGCCGAGCGAGTGGCTGGCGTGTGGATGGTGAAGTTGAACGCGTTGAATAGCTGGCGAATCTCCGTTATTGCGGAGTTGTAGATCACAGTTGATGGGGCCGAAGAAGCCGCAAAATCAGCACTCCCAATTCCCACATACGGCGCCAATTGATGAGGGTTTAACTCATCAATGCCCATTATTATGGACTTGGGTTTTGGAGAAGGAGGGAGCGCTGGAAGCATCAATTGGCTAGAAAACAAGCACACAGGGGACTCGAAGATTTACCCAGGTTCATGCCTCGTAGAGGTCCCTACTCCTGCTTGTCTGCTCGTGGAATTAACAGATAAATCGAAGATTACAATGGTGCGCCGATGCAATCTGGCGAGGGTTGTGGAAACTAGGTTTGCGTGTGTGTCCTCCTTGCCGCCCCCTCCTAGCCTTTATATAGATAGGCTAGGTCTCCGCTAGCAGGTCGAGTCGATTACAGGTTAGGGTTTTCCCCTTTGAACTTTCTATCTTTAGCTTCTTCTTGTTCCTCAAGCAATCGAGAGTCCGTAGGTTACTCGAGTTCTCTATTTGGGCCTTGGCGATGCCGTGGGCTTCCGCTGTATTCAGAACGTATATACCAAACTCGAGTACTTGTCGGGTATACCCATGTCACCTATGGTAAGGATGGCTCTGATACCAACTTGTCAACACCCGGGTTTTTAACCCCAGATGCCTGTTATGCCATACATCGCAATCCCAGGATTACCATTTTTTCGAGACATAACAGATTGGATATCACAATACATCATCCATTACAAACCATAATAAGGTCTGACACAAATAAAGGATCTCATGATCCAGTCTTAAAACAAACAAGCAGCGGAATAATAAGCGTAGCGATGGGCTCCATCTTCAGTGTCACGGGCAATGCTGACGATGAGAGATGATCCTAGTTTTCGTAGCCGTCCTGCTGTCCATCTTCCTCATAGTCCTCCTCATAGTCTGGCCACGGGAATAGCCAGGGACAAAGCCATGAGTACTCTTTAAGTACTCGCAAACTATCACTAACAAGTAACGTAGTTCTAGTAGGAATGCTAAGCTCTAAGTTTATTTGCAAAAGCTAAAATTTAAACCTAAGCTGAGTTCAGAAACAAAGAAAGGTAAAGTAAAGTTCTAAAATCACCTAAGTGGGAACTTAGTTTTCATAGTTGCAACCCTGTTGTGGTCAAGTCAAGTCACAATTCATTTCATAAGTCATTTTGAAAACATCTGACGACGGAACAGTATGGCCACTCCAACTGTCCATGACAGCGGACGCGGCTATTCGAATAGTTTGACACTCTGCAGAGGTGGTACATTTTCACCAAAAAATTCGATACATCCGTCAGGGATAACCCTGAATCATCATACTTAGTATGCGGATAATCAATCATAACCTTTCCTTTACACACTCTAGTATCAGCACCTCTCCTATGATCTTGGCCTCCCAGCCATGGCCATCTGCCATCCTAGGCACTACATGGGTGGACATCATCAAGAGGTAGCCTCAGCTCAAACCTCTTCCGGAGGGAACCCATACTAATGCATATAAACTTCCGGCGAAGACTTACCCAATTCAGGTATTGTGGTTGTACAGTAAACTTGGAATGGTATCGCATCCGAACCCAACCATCAGCTTTTATAAAGGGCTAAGGCTCATGCCTCAACATTTTCATCATCATAAACCATTTGTGTTTCTCAACACATTTCAAAACATCTCAATAGAATGCATCATTCCAAGGTTTTCATAAGCATTTTCACCAAGTATTCCCATCTAAACTAATCAAGTTTTATGCCTAGCACTAGCCACTATGGTTAAGAGTGTTCACTAGTGAAGGATGCTAATCTCAATCTCATGGCATAGAATGACATCTAAGTATAACTAGACAGGCCAAGTTTAATACTTTTTATGCTATCTAAAAAGTAAAGAACTTGGTAAAGTAAGAAATTAAAGCTTGCAAGTAAAACTTGGGATGGGTATAAACCAAAACTATATAACCAAAGCATGCCTAAAGCATTTGCTTAAGTTAAGGGGGCAAGTGTTAACTTGCTTAGTTCTAGCTTGCATAGTTAAGAAACTTGCAAGTGTTAGCTTGCCTTGATTGGTGTAGTGATTGAAGTTCTCCTTGTATACTTCGGGGTATAACTCCTCCTCCTCGTAGACTTGGTCGGTACTATCGTTTATAAACGAATACGGGATACACAATCACCAAACAATACTTAACTAGTCTATTTAGCACACTAAGGTTCAAAGTTGATGATCTAGTCATCACACTCATCACAAGATTTAAAGAACTAGTTTCATTTATTTTATTTGAGAAAAGTAATTTCTACTCATTGAAATAAATTAAGATTTAATATTCTCCAATTAAAATATGGGATCATGTGGACACATGTCATCACCACATATTCTAATACATGGGAATGTGATTTAAAGGGTTGGTCACATTTTATAAAGTTTAAGATTATTATTTAATAGATTTAAAGTGACTAGAAATGCCCTAATAGCATTATTTTGGTACTAGTCCAAAGTCATTGCATGCAATCCTAGATATTATTACATATTCAGATAGGTATTGTCAAATGTGATTTTTGAGAGTTGGAATCAACTCAAAAGCTATTATGGTTGATTTTTGAAAAATGTTTGAAGTTGCAAAAGTCTCTGTTTTTTATTTGTGCTATATGTGATCTCTAACTCCAAATGATTTAAATCCAACGGGCTTGGATAGATATTTTAATTACCTTTCTAACAAAACTTTAATCATGCCATTTGGTAAAGTGAAACTCTCTGAATTGATTTTTGAATAAGTGGACAGAGTCTGGTTTCAATTAAAAAGGAAAATACTAATTTGAATCTGTGGGCTAGCACGAGAAAGGAAATGGGTCGGCCCAGTTGCACTGCGCGGGTGCAGTAGGCTACTGACAGGGGGTCCCGTGCGTTAGCGGCACATCTAACATGAAGCGGTATGGGGCAATCTCAGCGCTATGATTAGATGAGGATCAAACAATTGTGGTTCGTCATCCCCGGTGAACAGGTCTCCGGCTAGGACGAACCCTAGCGGCACGGTAGGGGTCTACGGGGGCTCACCTAGGCTCCAGCTAGGCTCGGTGATGGGTGTGTTCGGGCTGGTAGACGACGGCAGTTCGAGGCGTGGTCGCGGTGGCTACTAGGGCAGCTTCAATCGACAGGGCCTCTTCTCCTCTGCTGCAGCAAACTCCGGCGAACTACGGCTCGCCTTGCTCCGGGGATGGTGTGGGAGGATCAGTAGTGAGAGGGGAGTGAGATGGTGTGCAAAAATGGGGTGGAGAGGGCCTCATTTTATAGCTCGACGAAGGGGGCAGCACGGCATGGTCAGGCGGTGTTGGCGACATGGCTACAGGAGGCTATCGGCATGGCTACAGGCGGCACTCCATGCGGTTCTTCAGGGTGGTTCTCACGGGCTTGATGGTGCGGCAAGGCGCGCTCTACAACAGTCGGAAACGTGCGGTGTTCTGCATGGCAGAAGTAGTGTTCGACGTGGTGCACGGTGGCTGTGGGTCAAGCAGCGGCGAACGGGGGTGTCTGGCGGCTGCTGGGGTCATGGCGGAGCAGTGCGCGCGAGGGTGAGGTCGAGGCGCGGGCTGGCGGAGCTGGTCGAGTTCGGCGCTCTGGCGCGTGGTCGGCATGGCGCAGACGCTCTAGGCGTGGTGCTCCTGGGGTGGTCCATGGCCTGGATGTGATCAAGCGGTGGATAGGGAGAAGCGGTAGGTTGCGGCGATCCTCCTAGGCATCCTGGATAGGCGCGGGGTGGTCTGCTACGACTTGGACATGGTCGACCGGCAGTGACCAATTTTGGGCGGCGCTCTACTGGTGCAGCGGCGAAGAGGGGTGGTTGTCTGCTGCTGCTAGACACTCAGAGGGACAGGAGAGAGAAAAGGGGACAGAGAGGTGGGAGATTACTGTGCACAACAGTGGAGTTTGGCAGGTGATTAATTTGTGCAGACAAGGTGTTTGTTTAAATGGCTGAAAGAGATTTACATTTGAATTTTTGATTCAAAAAATTTGAGCGGTCTTGTATTAAGCTTGAGAGACTAGGTTTGCCTGGGATTGCCAAGGTGAATTCATTTGATGTGTTTTTGAAAAAGTGGGATCTTCTCATATGCATTGGATTAAATTTTCAATTGTCATTTAAATTGAGTGGCTAAATGTTTTTGTAAGTTTGTACATCTTTACTTGGTCTATCAAGGGGTGAAAAGATCTAGAAATGTTTTTGTTAGGAATTGACTTCTAGGAACACCTAAAGTGGCCTAGTGGATTAAAATGGTCAAAATGACCATTTGCCTTATTTAACTTTATTTGACTTCTTTCTCTTTGGATTTTATTTGTAAATGGTCTAGATGATGTGGCATTCACCTTTAAACCATTTCACAACATTTAGAACAATCAAACATGGCATTTACACACAATTCTATACTAGTGCAAACTCACATGCATTCATATGCCTTTTCTTTAATAAAAGTTTTTGTTAACCCTAAATTGGGTGATTTGAACTTTGATACCCTTGATTAAAGTTTTGGGATGTTACAGTGTGTGTTGATGTAGGAAGGCAAAGTCATAGCATATCTGTCCCGAAAACTGAAGCAACATGAGCAAAACTACCCCACCCATGACCTTGAACTAGCAGCCGTAGTTTTAGCCTTAAAGACATGGCATCATTACCTTATGGGTAACCGCTGTGAGATTTATTCGGATCACAAGAGTCTGAAGTATTTTTTTACCCAGAAGGAGCTAAATAGGAGATGGACAGAGTTAATCAAGGATTATGACCTTGACATTCACTATCACCCTGGCAAAGCCAATGTGGTAGCGGATGCCCTTAGCAGATTGCCGTGTAGATTAAACACCATGATAAAAGAAGCCCAGACAAGTTTGCATGAAGAGTTGGAACAGTTTAGAACGGAGATAGTTAGCAAAGGATTTTTAGCTAGCTAGTTTAGAACAGAATCAAACATCGTATCGGTACAGGGAAGGTACCAGGATTCACCGAGGATGAACTAGTAGTTTTGTGGTACAATGGACGTATTTGTGTGCCAGCAGATTCCGAGCTGAAGCAAGTTATCATGCAGGGAGCTCATGATACTCTTTATTCTATCCACCCCGGAGGAACGCAGATGTATCAGGATTGGAATTAGCAATTTTGGTGGCACAAGATGAAGAGATAAATCGGAAGCTACATAGCTAAGTGTGATATCTGTCAGCGAGTCATAACGGAACATCAGAGACCCGCAGGACTTTTGCAACCATTGCAGATTCAACAATGGAAATGGGATTCTGTCGGAATGGATTTCATCACCGGTTTGCCTACTTCTAGTAGGGGGAATGACTCTTTTTGGGTCATAGTGGATAGACTGTCCAAGGTAGCCCATTTCATACCTGTCAAGACTACCTACCAGACTTCGAAGCTAGAAGAGCTGAACATTGCTAGAATCATCAGTTTGCAAGGAACCCCCAAGACCATAGTGTCGGATCGAGGAACCCAGTTTACCTCAAGACTTTGACAGAAAGTACAAGAAGGGTTAGGAACCAAGCTGAATTTCAGCACAACTTATCACCCGCAAACCGATGGACAAACTGAAAGAGTCAACCAAATCTTAGAAGATATGTTTAGAGCTTGTTTGCTAGAATATGGATCAAAATGGGAAGATTGTCTGCCTTTCGCAAAATTCTCATACAACAACATTTATCAAGCTAGTTTGCAAATGGCCCCATTTGAATTTCTGTATGGAAGGAAGTGTCGTACCCCGTTGAATTGGTCGCTAGTAGGAGAGTGTCAGATTTTCGGACCCGACATCCTAGGAGAAGCCGAAGAGAAGGTTCACAAACTCCGTGAACACCTCAAGAGCGCCCAATCCAGACAGAAGAGTTATGCTGACAAAACACGTCGAGACCTGACCTTCAATGACGGAGATTTTGTGTATCTCAAAGTTTCACCCTTGAAAGGAATGCAACGTTTTCAACTGAAAGGGAAGTTAGCCCCTAGATATATTGGACCCTTCAAGATTTTGAATCAACAAGGAGAAGTATCATATCAATTGGGACTGCCAGAGGAGATGTCATCCATACATGATGTGTTCCATATCTCGTTACTTCGCAAATGCTTAGAAGTTCCGGAGAAGACAGAAGTGTTCAAGAACATCGATCACCAAGCCATAGATATCAACAAGGATCTGACGTATCATGAAGTACCCATTCGTATTTTGGAAGAAGCCTTCAGAACCACCAGGACCTAGAGTATCAAGTTTCTCAAGATCGAGTGGAGCAACCATATCGAAGAAGAAGCTACTTGGGAGCGAGAGGATTACATTAGACTGAGTTTCCAAATCTCTTTAGTTCCTAGCTTTTTCTTAAATATCGAGATGAGATTTTGTTTAAGGAGGGAAGGTTTGTAACACCCCAAAAATACTAATCAAGATTATCAAGTTCTAATCACCCAACATTAGGGTTAACAATAACTTTTATTACTAAATTGAATATGAATGTATGTGTGATTTGCATTAGTGTATGATTGAGTGAAATTGCCATGTTTGATTTCTACAAATGATAAGAAATGGTTTAAAGATGAATACTACATCATCTAGGCCAATTACAAACAAAATCGAAAGAAAAATAAATCAAATATGAATCAAATGATCAAATGGTCATTTTTACCAAAGTTAACCACTAGGCCACTTTGTGAGTTCCTAGTAAAGAATTTCTAACAGAGACATGTCCATTTATTTCTACCCCTTGCTAGACCAAGTAAAAGTGAATCCAAGGCCACTTTACAAACTCACAGAAACTATTTTCAAATCTATTTAAAGGACAATTCAAAATTGAATCAAGTTCATATGGTAAGATCACCATTTTGCAAAAACCACTCAAATCAATTCACCTTGACAAACCCAAGCAACCAGAGACTACCAAGCATAAGTTTGGACCACTCACCAAATTTCATTCAAAAATTTCAAACCTAAGTTCATGCGGCCATTTGATCGAACACATTGCAGACACTAATTAAACCCTGCCTAACTTCACTGTTTGGAGCAGTGATCACTCGACCATTTGCCCCCATTGCACTCCCCCTGTCTCCCTAGCATCTAGCAGCACAAGACACGCACCCCCTTTTGTCGTTGCGTCAGTGCAGCGCCACCCGAAGTTGGCCACGCCGGCCGACCATGGACCGCTTGCCACAGACCGCGCCGCCCTCATCCATGATGTCCAGGAGGCAAGCCACCATCCACCGCCACCCCCTATCCAGCCCTCGACCACAGGAGAGCCATGGACCACCAAGAAATCGTCGCACCCACTTTCTCTACGCCATGCTGAGAGCACGCCAGAGCGCCGCAGCCGACCAGCTCGCACACACCGCACCTCGCCCTCTCCGCGCGTGCACATCCTTGCAATAACACCAGCTAGCTCCCAGACATCCCCGTTCGCCCCCGTGCGACCCATAGCCCCCGTGCGCCGTCTCGAACACCGCCAGCTTTGCATAGAGAACCGCCCATGCCCGACCATTCTCGAGCGCCCTGTGCCGCGCCCAGCACGTGATGACCACTAGGAAGCACTGCGTCACCCCCTACCCTCAGCCACGCCGATAGCTCGTTGTACCGCCGTCACCGGAGAAGCCAGCCCATCTTGCTCTGTCCCTCTCGCCGGTGAATAAATAGAGGCCACCCCCGCCTCAATTCACCACACCATATCACTCCCCACTCCTCACAGAACCTCCCACCCCTTTCCCGGAGCAAGGCGAGCACCAGATCGTCGGAATTTGGCCGGAGTCCACCGCTGTAGAGGAGAAGAGGAGCCATCCATTGGAGCCGCCCCAGGAGCAGCCACGACCACCATTCGAACCGCCGTCGTCTACAACATCGTTCACCCCCATCACCGACCCTAGCTGGAGCCCTGGTGAGCCTCACACGACCCCCACTGCTGTGTTAGGGTTCAGTCCTCGCTGGAGCTCTTCGATGTAGGCAATGAACCTTAGTCGTAAGATCGCATTCTAATCGTAGGCCTAGATTGAAAGATACCACTTCAGTTAGATAGAGCCACTGACTAGTGAGACCCCCTTGTCAGCAACCCACTGCGCAGGCCTGTAAATTCAAATAGTTTTTTTTTCATTTTAGTTGAAACCAGATTCTGTCAGTAGATTCAAATAATCAATTCAAAAAGATTCACTGAACCAAATTGCATGATTCCAATTTTGTTAGAAAGGTATTAAAAAAATCTATCCAAGCCCGTTGTATTCAAATCATTTGAAATTATAGAACACCTATACCAAAAATAACAAGACAAAGGCTTTTCCAACTTCAAACATTTTTCAAAAATCAACCATAAATGCTTTTGAGTTGATTCCAACTTTCAAAAATCACATTTGACAAGATCTATCTGAATATGTAAAAATATGTAGGTTTACATGCAGGGATCTTGGACTAGTACTAAAAGAATGCTATATAGGCATTTCTAGTCACTTTAATTGTAGTAAATAGCAATATTAAACTTTATAAAATATGACCACCACTTTAAATCACATTCCCAAGTATTAGAATATGTGGTGATGACATGTGTCAACATGATCCCATATTTTAATTCGAGAATATTAAATCTTAAGTCTTTTCAATGAGTAGAAAATTACTTTTCTAAAATAAGACAAACAAGATTAAGTCTTTATTTCATGTGATGATTGTGATGATGCTAGATCATGAAGTGTGAGCCTTAGTGTGCTAAATAGAAATACTTAAGTATTGTTTGGTGATTGTGTACCCCGTGTTCATTTATAGACGATAGTACCAACCCGGGATACGAGGAGGAGTACTACCAAGAAGAAGAAGAAGAAGAGAACTTCAACCACTGCACTACTCAAGGCAAGCCTAGCACTACAATTTAACTATACAAGCTAACACTTGCACGTTTCCTAACCATGCAAGCTAGAACTATGCAAGTCATCCTTGCAAGATAACCTATGTAAGATGCATTAGGCATGCTTTGTTTATACAACTTTGATTATACCAATCCCAAGTTTTACTTGCAAGCTTTATTCTTTTACTTTACCAAAGTTCTTTACTAAAATGTTTATAAAAACCTTGGAATGAGGGTTCATTCTATCGAAATGTTTTGACATGTGTGATGAACACAAAATGATTTGATGATGAAACTTCTTGAGGCATGAGCCTTGGTTTTGATAAAAACTGATGGTTGGGTTCAGATGTGATACCATTCCAATTTTACCGTACAACCACAATACCTGAACTGGGTAGGGATTAACTGGAAGTTTATATGCCTTAGTATGGGTTCCCTCACAGAAAGAGGTTGTGCTGAGGCTACCTCGTGAATGTGAATGTCCACCTATGTAGTGCCCAGGATGGCAGATGGCCATGGCTGGGAGGCCAAGCTCATAGGGGAGGTGCCTATACTAGAGTGTGTAATTTAAAGGTTAGGATTGATTATCCGCATACTAATTATGATGATTCAAGGTTACCCCTAACGGATGTATCGAATTTTCTGGTGAAAGTGTACCACCTCTGTAGAGTGTCAAACTATTCGAATATCCGCGTCCGTGGTTATGGACAGTTGGAGTGGCCATACTGTTCCGTTGTCAGATGTTTTAAAAAATGACTTGTGAATTGAACTATGACTTTGACTTGACCACAAGAGGGTTGTGGACATGAAAAATAGGTTCCCACGTAAGTGATTAAATTAGGTTCTTTACTTATTGAACTCCTTATGAAATAAACATGGCTTTTTGCAAATAAACCTGGAGCTGAAGATTCCTACTAGAACTACCTTACTTGTTAGTGATAGTTTGTGAGTACTTAAAGAGTACTCATGGCTTTGTCCCTGGCTATTCCCGTGGCTAGACTATGAGGAGGACTACAAGTAAGATGGACAGCAGGAGGTCTATGACAACTAGGATCATCTCCCATCATCAGAATTGCCTGTGACTCTGAAGATGGAGCCCCTACTACGTTTATTTTCCGCTGGTTGATTTGTATTAAGACTAGATCATAAGATCCTTTATTTGTAAGACCCTATTATGGTTTGTAATGGATGATGTACTGTGGTACCAATTATGTTATGTCTCGCAAAAATGGTAATCCTGGGATTGCGAGGTATGGCATAACAGGCATCTAGGATTAAAAATCCTGGTGTTGACATCGTACAACTATAGATCAAAAATTGAGATACTTCCGTTAAATCAGGTAACGCCATTCTATTAGATGAATATAAGCATAAATCCTGAGAATTACCAAAAATTCTCTGAACCCTAAACCGGAAACAACCCATAAAACTAAACTGTAAAACCCTAAACCCTCGACCCATAAACCCTAATCAAGCAGGCATCATGCACTTATATATCAAAATTTGAGATACTTTATTAAATTTCTATAACGCCATTCTATTCCATGAATATAAGCATAAAGCTTGAACATTATCTAAAATTCCTGAAATCCTAAATTCTAAACACTAAACCCTAAATCCTTACCAAACACGTAGCATGAACTTATCGATCAAAAATTAATATATTTTCATTAAACTGGTAACTCCATTCTATACGATGAATATAAGCATAAATCATGAGCATTATCTAAAATACCCTAAAGCCTAAACAACCCCTAATAAAACCTAAACCTAAAACCCCAAACCCTCAACCCATAAACCCTAAAATATCAGGTATCATACTTTCAATGATTTAGGTAACGCCATATATATTCTATTCGACAAATATAAGCATAAAGCTTGAATATTATTGAAAATTCAAAAAAAAACCTAAACCCTATTCAGTCCATAAAACCTAAGCCGTAAAACCCTAAAGGCCTAAACCCTCGACCCGTATAAACCCTAACCAAGCAGGTATCGTGGACTTATAGATCAAAATTTTAGATTCGATCTTTCATTAAATTGCGGTAACGCCATTCTATTCCCCGAATATAACAATAAAGTTTGAATATTATTGAAAATTCCCGAAAACCAAAACCCCTAAAACCCAAATCCTAAACCGCTAAACCCTATAACCCTAAACCCTAAACCCTCACCAAGCACGTAGCATGCACTTATAGATCAAAATTTAAGATAATTTTGTTAAATTGGGTAACACCATTCTATTTGACGAATATAAGCACAAATCCTGAGTAATAACAAAATTTCCCTAAACCCTAAACAACCCCTAAAACTTAAACCATAAACCCTAAAGCCCTAAACCCCCAGCCATAAACCCTAACCAAGAAGGTGTCATGCACACATTGCTCAAAATTTGAGATACTTTTATTAAATCAGCTAACACCCATTTTGTTCTATGAGTATAAGCATAAATCTTGAGCATTATTGAAAATTCGCTAAACCCTAAACCCTAAACAACCCATAAACTAAACTGTAAAAACGTATAACCCTAAACCCTCGACCCATACACCCTAACCAAAGCAGGTATTGTGCACTTATACATCAAAATTTGAGATACTTTCAATAAATTGATGTAATGCCATTCTATTCAACGAATATAAGCATAAAGCAAGTTGAACATTATTTAAAATTCCCAAAACCCTAAACCCATACCAAGCACGTAGCATGCACTTATATATCAAAATTTGATATACTTTCATTTAATTTGGTAACGCCATTTTATTCGACGAATATAAGCATAAATCTTGAGCATTATCAAAAATTCCCTAAACCCTAAATCCTAATCAACCCCTAAAACCTAAACCCTAAAACGCTCAACCCATAAACACTAACCAAGCAGGTATCATGCACTTTATAGATCAAAATTTGAGATACTTTCAATAAATTAGGTAACGTCATTCTATTCGACGGATATAACAATAAAGCTTGAGCATTATTCTAAATTCGCTAAACTCTAAACCTTATACAACGATAAAACCTAAACTGCAAAACCCTAACCAAGAAGGTATCATGCACTTATAGATCAACATTTTTGATACTTTCATTAAAGCAGGTAATGCCATTCTATTCAAAAAATATAAGCATAAATATTTGAGCATTATTGAAAAACGCTAATCCCTAAACCCTAAACAACCCATAAAACCTAAACCATAAAACCCTAAATCATCAACCCATAAACCCTAAACCAGTAGGTACCGTGCACTTATAGATCAAAATTTGAGATACTTTCATTAAATTGTGGTAACGCCATTCTTTTGCATGAATATAAGCATAAAGCTTGAACATTATTGGAAATCAAAAACCCTTAACCGTAAACCCTAATAACCTCCTAACCTTAGAACTCTAACTTCCTAACCCTAGAACCCTAAACCCTTACCAAGGAGGTATAATGCACTTATAGATCAAATTTTGAAATACTTTTATTAAATTACGATAACGCCATTCCATTCCATGAATATAACCATATATATAAAGCTTGAACATTATTATTGAAAATTTCTTAAACCCTAAAACCTAAACAATCATATAACCTAAAACCTTGAACAACCCTAAGCCCTAAATCATGAACCCTAGCTAAAGCACTAAACCCTAAAAGCCTAAACCCTAAAATACTAAACCATAAACCATGAACCCTTAAACCCTCAACCCAAAATAAAACACCGAACCCTAATCTTAACCCTAGGCTATATATACTTTGAGGGAAAACCGGGGCAGGGGGATTTTATGCCATGTTTTGTAGTAGCTTCATTACTAAAGCCATTGTTGTGCCTTAGAAAATTGAAATAACTTCCAATTCGCAAGCTTCCTTTGTAAATAATATTTTAAATGCCAATACACACCATAACAAATATGGATAGGTTATTATAAACTATAGAAAAGATATGGCCATGACCTTAGTCATCTTGTTTGAAAGCCATGCCTATTCTTACATGGTACTCCATATATTGTGATATAATTTTTTCTCAGAAATTATCAAATTTCAAGATTATATTTTCCCATGGAAACTAGCTAGTGCACATAGTGAGAAATGAAGACAGAAAATAATGGATGCATTTCTTTTTATATTTTGTTTCTTTGTATTTTTTGTAAATGGACGAAATTAGGTGTCATTACCATTCATATCAAAAAGTTGAATTTTCCAAAACTCTTAGTGGTTCTCCAATACTTGACTACTTAATATCTTTGAATTACTATAAAAAGTCAAGAGCAAGGTATATCACATAGTTTCTAGTTCGAAATTAGACATATTTACTTCAGATTGTCAAAAAGTCATTTTATTGCATAGATTTAGCTAGAAAGTTCGGAAATTCATGAAAGTTGGGCATTGTGCATCAAATGTAGAATCTTCTTTTGAAATGACAATATACAACTATCTACCAAATATGGACATGCTATTATAAACAATAACAGAGATATGGTCGTGACCTTGGTCATCTTGTATGAAAGCCTTCAAAGATATATTGTTTATCAATTTTGGCAAATGTGTGGAAACTCATTTATATGTTGGTAAGCATACTGTCGCTGGCGTGTGGGTCTAGATGGGACCAGCACGTGAGAGCATCCGCGTCAGAGTAGCGTACGTCGGAAGCTTCAACCTCAAAATTTATGCATGGCGCCGAAACATCCCGCGCACATCTATTCAAATATCCCGCGCATCTATTCAAATATCCCGCCCCGCTTTTTGCAAATGCAAAATTCCTCTTCTATCCCTGCTCCAGAAACAAGGACCGTGGGAGTACTACAATAATAGAGGGGTATAGGTCATAAATGTGCGTCATCCCACCTATATCCCCTATCGTCTCTTCCCCGCCCACACCCCTCCAACCTTGACCTTCCTCTAGCTGCTTCACCGTCGGCCCTCTCTTCCACAACGGAGCTCTTCCACTACAGGTGCTCCTCACCGGAACTATTTCACTGACTCCCTTGCAACATTGGATCTTCTTCACCAACGTCGTCGTCTACCCTACCAGGTCCGCTTCACTGAATAATTCGTTGCTGACCCCGAAATGCCGAGCCGCCACCCACTTTCTAGTCCCACCCGTCCTCGCCGCGCAGCGGCAATTTCTCTTGCCTGTTTGCTATATTTTTGGTACTCGTAAGCTACAAAATCTATAGGATGTTGTGTCAACACCCGGATTTTTTAAGTCCAGATGCAAGTTATGCTGTACATTGCAATCCCAGGATTACCATTTTTGCGAGACATAACAGAAGTGGTACCACAGTACATCATCCATTACAAACCATAATAAAGGTCTTACAACTAAAGGATCTCATGATCCAGTCTTAATACAATCAAAGCAGCGGAAAGTAAACGTAGAAGGCTCCGTCTTCATGATCACAGGCAATGCTGACGATGGGAGATGATCCTAGTTGTCATAGACCTCCTGCTGTCCATCTTCCGGGTAATCCTCCTCATAGTCTGGCCATGGGAATAGCCAAGGACAAAGCCATGAGTACTCTTTAAGTACTCACAAACTAACACTAGCATGAGTAAGATAAATATTTGGTAGGAACCTTCATCTCTAGTTTTGTTTGAAAAAAGCCAGGTTTATTTCATAAGCCTTAAGGGTAAAGACCTAAGTTTAGTTCTCTACATTACTTAAGTGGGAACTTAGATTTCATGTCCACAACTCTATTGTGGTTAAGTCAAGGTCATCTTTCAAGTCACAAATCATTTTGAAAACATTTTACAACGGAATAGTATGGCCACTCCAACGGGCTTGTTCGTCTATGGTACCAAAGTTGGCAGGCCAGCGCATGGCGGTACCTAAGTTGCTTGAAATCACCGCGTTTCGAAAAGTTGGGCCGCCAACTACCGAGAGGGGCCATTTCGATGCAAACTCGTCTCACCCCTACCAAATCCAAACATGCCATGAAACTGCCCCGTGAAGTAGACGGTCGGGACCCACATGTCAGTAATATTTCCGACGCGAGCGCTGACGCTGCAACCACGTGGCGAAAGGAGATACTAAAGGAGCATCGTGCGTTGACCAAATTCACAAATCCACCCCTCCCTCCTTTCGCAAGAACCCTAGCACCGGCGGCGTCGAAATCCCCTCTCCAACCAGAAAGATCTCGTCGGGCATTTGACTTCCGGTGCCAAGTTGATGCGCCTACTCGCTGCTACCGAGCTCTAATGCCGAATGTCGTGCCAGCCATTGCCATGATCTAGCCCGCCTCTACCACCGACGAGCTGAGCAGCGTGGAGGATGGCAGATCCATTTGCCGAGGAAGAAGTACTTCTGGCTAATTTCGGGTGAGCTACTCTTCTCTTTGCTATTCGCACTACCTATAACTGCTAGCTGGCTATTGGCATTACAGAGATATATCGAACATAGAATTGTTTGCTAGCATGACGCTGACAAACAATTCTTATCTTATGTCTCCAATTTTCTGTCAACTAGGATCTCCGCTGAACCCAGCTACACGGTTCTGGTGAGCATTTGCGGCCACCTAATTAAATTAGCACATGGGAAGAGCATGTGGAAAGAGGCTCACAGTCTGAAGATGGAAGTGGTGTCTGTGTAGTTATGCATTATCCCTAGTTTGGTTGCTGCTATGCGTGAACTTGCTAAAATGAGGCCAGAGCAGACTACACGGTTCAACCTCGTTGATGACCGAGGCTTCAAGGTTCCTATAGCGCGTGACAGTTAGCTAATTGGGTTGATGAAACAACATGTTAGGCTTCGCGTGGTTACGCTGGTGTGTAACATAGTGGATGAGGAAGCTCCTGCTACTAGGAGTCGCCCAGCTATTATTGGACAGGGAGGTCTAACTCGAACCCCTGCTATTGTTGAGCAAAATGTGGTTCCTCATCCACGACATGCTTCTGTCAGGCAACCTCCTCGTAGGAGTCCCCATATTGCCGTTGTGGAAAACTCTGCTCTGGAATCTGCTGGTACTGGTCATCCCCGTCCCCGTGCCCGTGTTGTTGCGGCTGCTGCTCACCCAATCCATGCCGCTGTTGAGCAAACTAAGGCGTCCGGAGGCTGCCCCGCTGTTGTTGCCAAGACCGCCGCCTTATGTGCTGCTCCTCCTCGAAACCGTCCTCAAGTTGTGTGAACCCGTGCTCTGGAATCTGCTGGTACTGATCGTCCTCGTGTTGTTGTTGATCTGGATGCTGTTGACCCAATCTCTGCCGCTGTTGAGCAAACTAAGGCTTCCGGAGGCTGCCCCACTGTTGTTGCAAAGACTGAACCATTCTCTCCTCCTCGAACCCGTGCTAGGGTTCAGCCAGCTACTGGTCTGAAGCCAGCTCATGGGATGGAATCTACTAGCACTTGAAACACTTCTGTTGTGGGAACTGCTCCTGATCGTCGAGGTGGCATGGCAACAGCTGATCCTATTGTCGCTGCCGTTAGAAGGGGGCCTCGCCTTGCTCCTGGTCATGGTACTTCCACCAAGGTTGATCCAGCTAACGATGATGCTGGTGATGGCGGCCGTGGCATTGGGGCTAGGTCTGATGGTGCCACTCCATCTCTCGAACCTCTCGAAGGATTCTATCCTGAAGAACCTGATGATGGCAAAGTAATCGTTCGTATCGGTGTCGTGGATTATACTGCAAAATTAGATGATGGCACAGAAAAATTCTATGACGAGTTTGATGTAATCCTTGGCAGATACGACCCTGAAGTGGTAGAGTTATCTAACCTGATGGCATCGTTACATGTGAAGGTGATGTGGGGGTCCTCCCAGGAAGCACGTTTGTTATATTATGGTTACAGGAGCAAAAAGGCTGTCAAAATGAAAGATACCAGGGATTTAGTCGTACCGTTTACAAGGAAACATTATAGAGGTGAAGTTTACTTCCACTTGGTAGTTCTCACGGTTGGAGAGGAATTGGAACTCGACAATAGAGATGGACTTTTAGAAGGAATGCATGACCTGATCCATGGCATCACTAGGGCTGGTGCGACTGAGGGTGGCTTCGAACAGAGGAGAGTCTTACAGAGGAGAGTCTTACAAAGGAGCGTCATAAAGAGGAGTAGGAAGAGCATCCCCAGAAAGGGCACCCCGAAGAAGAACGTCACCAAGGAGACCATGCCAGAGAAGAGGACACCCAAGAGTCGCACGACAAAAGGCACCATGCCGCAGAGTACACCCCTAAGATCCAGTCAAAATGCCACACCGAACGGTAGCAGCAAAAACGCTAAGACGGCGAGCACGGTGGTGAACACTCCTAGGAGTGGTAGCAAAGAGGCGAAGATGGCCAGCACGGAGGCTACCACACCCAGTGGGAGCAGAAAAAACACTAATTTGGAGCGAAACACGCCACTGTCAGGGAATTATGCAATCACGAAGGAGAACATGCCCAATAGTAGCAGCAAAAGGGCTAATTTGGAGCAGAACACGCCGCTGAGGTCAGGCAATAATGCCAGCATGAAGGAGATGACGCCCAATAGTAGAAGCAAAATGGCTAATTTGGAGCGGAACACGCTGCTAGGGTCAGGCAATAATGCTAGCACGAAGGAGAACACGCCCAATAGTAGCAGCAAAAGGGCTAATTCGAAGAAGAACACGTCGCAGAGGTTGGGCAATAATGCCAGCACCTTGGAGCCAACACCCGTGAGGGGAGGCAGTAAGGAGATCACACCAAAGAGCGGCAGCAAAAGGCCTAGTTCGATGGGGAATGGAACGTGGATGTCAAGCCCTACTGATACCATCAGGAAAGATTACATTAGGAAGGAGGATGTACACAGGAAGAGCAAGAGGGTTCTGTACACTCAAGATGAAAATGATTCTGACTACTGTTTGTCCACTGAAGTACCTGGGATGCGTGCAAACGTAAGACCACCCCATGTGGTTGTAGCACAACGAACCGAGTGTCTTGGAGAAAACAGAGTTGTCGGTGAGGTGGACTGGGGCAATGTTCCTGTCCATCCGGGTGGATACGATGGTGCAGCCCCACCCATGGGAGTCAATATGATGTGTGCAGTACTAGGCATTAGAGACGATGGCGAAGATTCTGAATCAGATGAAGAAGCAGGCACTGTAGAGGATCAAGAATCTGGTGATGATGAAATAGACGAGGAACTTAACGATGAGGCTGGTATTCCAGTCGATGATGAAGGGAATATGCCCGAGAGGCAATAATAAAGTGGTTATTATCTTATTCCATGTTTATGATAAATGTTTATTTTACATGCTAGAATTGTATTGATCGGAAACATCAATACATGTGTGTTTAATAAACAAAAAGGGTTCCTAGTTATGCCTCTCTTATAGACTAGCTTGTTGATTAACAAGATGATCAAGGTTTCCTGATCATGGACATTGGATGTTGTTAATAACAAGGTCACACCATTGGTGGAATGATGTGATGAACATTCATCCGAAGTATAGCATTACGATCAAGTCATTATGTTTATATTGCTATAACATCATACGAAGTAATCTTAGTCCTTAGACCATGAGATCATGTTAATTGCTAACACCGGAAGAGTATCTTGATAACATCAAACGTCACACCGTAACAAGGTGACTATAAAGGTGGGTTCAGTGCTATGAAGGTGTTATGTTGAGGCTCATGGATCAAGAGTGGGATTTGTCCATCCCGATGACGGATAGATATACTCTGGGCCCTCTCGGTGATACCACATTGAAATAGCTTGCAAGCAAGTGATGTGATCACTAGAATGTTATATCACGGGAACAAGAAAAGAGTGCATGTCGGTAACGAGATCAAACTAGGTATGGAGATACCGATGATCGAATCTCGGACATGTAATATATCGCGGGACAAAGGGATTTAGTTACTAGCGTTAAAGGTTCTCACGATCATAGAAGTCATCGTTGAATGTGTAGGAGTCAGTATGGATCTCCAGGTCCCGCTGCTGATTATTGATCGGAGAGGGGTCTCGATCATGTCTGCATTATTCGCGAACCATAGGGTGAAACACTTAAGGGATACCGACACCATTTGGAGCAAATATGTTTCAGATAAAGATTTAAGAAAGCGCTGGAATTATTTCAATAGACACCAAAACTGTTTCGGGTGAAATTGCTGAAATTGGTTCTGCATGTAATATTGAAATGTTGTACGGGGTTTTATGTGAATGTTTGTTAATTAAAGTAATTACCAAAATTCTGAATAAAACTAATAAAAGAGTTTTATCAAATGAGATAGCATTAAATTTGGAGAAATTTAATGCATTTAAAGTGGAGACTTTAATGGAGAATGTGAAGAGGCAAATTTATGTGGAGGGGGTTACCACCACATGAATGGGGGAGGTGAAGGGTCACCTCCCCATGCGCCGGCCATGAAGGAGGGGTACCCTCCCCTCCTCCTATAAAAGGCCACCCCTCCTCACTTCTCAAACACACCTCCTTGTGAAGGATCTCTCTCCCCCTCTAGTATTATTCCCCCATGGTCTCGGATTAGCAAGATACATGTTCCCGGTGGCTTTATCTGGAAAGGAGTTGCTGCTTCTGTTGCTTTGCTGGAGCGAGGGATGGAGGTTGTCGGGGTACCGGACGTGTGTGCGATCACGGATGCACCGCTGCTTTGCGGTGCTGGACTTGGTGGTGCCGGAGCTGGATCTGATGGACGTGCTGGAGCCAGACCTGGTGGACTTCCTCACGATCTTGTGATCGGCAAGTGTACGACTACATCAACCACGAGTTCCTACTCGTTAACAAAGCTCGTTGTCTATGAGGGTAAGTTCTTGTTGGATGTATGTCCACCTGTTGCTTTGTACCTAGTAGATAGATCTTGGCGTGTAGTTCACACCGTAGGAAATTTTTTGTTTTCTATGCTACGGACCCAACAGTGGTATCAGAGCCTGATCTATGCGTAGGTGCTTTGCACGGGTAGTACACATATGTTTATATGTGGACGATGATGATCATGTTATTGCTTATTTCATGTATTTTGGATATTGGTGGCATAGTGGGATGAAGCGGCCCGGACCAACCTTACATGTCATCGTACATGAGACCGGTTCCACGACTGACATGCAACTTGTTTTGCATAAGTGGCTAGCAGGTGTATGTCTCTCCTACTATAGTCAATATCTGATTTACAACGAGTTTCTAATAACTTAGTTATCCTCGTTGTGGTTCATGTTCGTAGGTAAGAACGGTTCTATCTCCGAAAGCCCTAAGCCACGTAAAACTTGCAATTGATAAATTAGAGGCGTCTAGTTTATATCGTTGCTAGGCTAGTGTATTGATATGGTATTGTTGTAAGTAGATGTTTGATAGATACTCTTACAACACACTCAACGTGTAAGTTCCATAGACCTTGGCCTTACACACAAAGGAATGATAGAGATCATACCACCATGCAAGTGATAGAGATCAAATGCATGGACCATATCATCTCACTTTACACATTAGATGTTAGCATCTTATACTGCTAGTTTGGCGCTTTCTGTAGCATTGTAAGATGATCCCTCTTTTAGATATCAAGATAAAAATGTGTTCTTCCTTAAGTATGCACCGTTCTATGGATCATGTTTCGAGACATCACGTGATGATCGGGTGTTCTCAACTCTACGCTTTCATGCAACGGGTGTAAGACAGTTTTACACACGCGAATACTAAGGTTCTTACTTGGCGAGCCTAGCATGTACAGACATGGCCTCGGAACACGGACCAAAAGGTTAAGCATGAGTCACATAGTTGATGTGATGACCATATTGATGCTCGCCTTTGAAGCTACACCGACTCACGTGATGATCGGACTTGGTGTAGTGGATTTGGTTCATGTAATCACCAAAAAGGCACGAGGGATGTCGTTTTTGAGTGGGAGTTCATTTCTAATTTGGATTAGTCGAACTCAATTTGTCATAAACTAAATCAAAGTGAATTTGCATAATTTGTTATAGTCATTGGCATTCGTTTTCTACCTTATGCTTAGTTTTTATTTGAGATAATAGAACTATAGAATTCTGGATATTTACTTTATGAACTGGTATCGTATTGTTTTGAATGTCAATTTAAAGTTTATAAGTCCTATTGCAAACTTTCATCAAACTCTATTCACTCCATGAAGTTTAATAAGTAGTATTAAATCAAGAGTAAGAATTCCAATGTTAGTATCTAAAGTATCATGTTTGCCTCCATGATTATTGATATTCAAAAAGTTCTTTTAATATCAAGATTATATTGGAGCTGAAAATTGTTTCAGAAACCATCATGTGTGAAAGATATTGTGATATCTGAAACAATGTTTTTTTGGTTGCATTATGATAGAGTATAATTTAGCAAAATACATGTTCTCATATTGTATGAGAATTTGTGAAGGATGGAGATGTTAGGCATCCGAATCTACCAAAAAGGTTTTGGGAACTGATATTATACTCGCGATTCTTCCTTATAGGCTTTAGTAGCTTGATCATGAAAGTTGTCATGATATGGATGAATAGAAGATGTAAGTAAAATGTTTACTACACTAATAGATTACTAAAGAATGGATTTTTGAAAGAACACCAAACATTTGATGATGGTGATCCACTTCAAAGTGCAAGTCCAAAGGTATTAGTATTTGACTATATACGCTTTGTACCATGTGTCATGTTGATGACACCACTATTGATGTTGATAGATTCTTTTAAAAGAAAAGGGATTGCTGAAAGAGAATCTATAAAATATTTGGCAGAAAATAAAAGGTTGGAGATGTCCAACTTAGGTATATAGAAGATATACATGTTATGGCTTTATTCCTTGCTTGTTAAACAATGTGGTTCTTAGGTATTGGATACCGGTATTGGATACCGGTATTGGATACCGAATTGGTTGGTATGAAGTGTCATACAGGACAACGCAATTCATGAACTACAATGGCCTAAGTAACCAGCAAGAGAATGAGTGATGATGTTCATCGAAAAACAAATAAAGTGTTATTGTGTTTTTCGTTGTCATCAAACCAAGCCTTCAAGATTTGTTTAAATAATTGTTATTTTGTTCCGGTATTATGAGAACAATGGTTGTTCAAATAATTACCGTATTCCATAAAGCATGGATGAACTTTTACAAGTCTAGTTGGAGAAATCACATCCATAAACACTGTTGCTAAAATGTCGCAAGACAAATGATTGAAAGATCACTTATGAAGTGACATCGCTGTTTAAATTATATTTGAAAGAAAACATGAAGAAACTCCATGTTGATGGAATTTTGGAGTCCTTGATTTTGATCAATTGATGTTTGTGAGACTTTCCTCGAGATAATTGAAACTCCGTTCATAGGCCAGAGAGGAACGGATGACTAGCTTATTAGAAATTGTGCATGTTGATGTGCATAGTCCATTATGTGTAGCCATATGCGATGGATCTTTTTGCTTCATATGCTTTCTCCGATATATTTGAGTGAATATATCTGTATATTTACTTAACAAGGAAGAAGTATGAAACATTTGAAAATTGTTCAAAGACTTTCAAGATGAAGTGAAAAATCATTGTAACAAGAAAATAAAGAGTTTATGATTCGATCATAAAAGAAGATATTTGAGTTACATGTTTAGCAAAAACACCTAAGACTTGAGGAATTGTTCCATGATTTGTGTTTCCCGATAAACCATAGGAGTATGGCATATTCGAGAGATAAAATCAAACCATGTTTGACATGGTAAGATCAAGGGTGTCATTTATAAAACTACCATTATGTTTTAAAGATTAAAGCTTTAGAGACTACCGCTTTTACATTGAAAAGAGCACCATCGTGATCCATTGAAATGACACCATATGAGTTATGGTTTGGGATAAAACCCGAATTGTCTTTTCTTAAATTTTGGTATGCTATGCATAAGTAAAATGTTTACAACCAAAGTCGGATAAGCACGTCTTTGTAGGTTATCCCAAAGAATTTGTTGGAAATTTCTCCATAACACCAAGGACAAAAGAGTTTGTTACTTGGAATGTCAAGTTTCTTGAGAAGGAATTTTTCGTGAAAAGTTAAGTGGGAGGACAATAGAACTTTGATAAGGTTGTTGAACCTTAGCTATATGTGCTAAGTAGCGCAGCGCCGGAAAGTGTCCCGGTGGCGTCCATAATGCTCATGGCTCTCGTGATTACAAAATGTGTGATCTCGGAGATTAGAGTTCCTATAGAACCATGTGGGTCGGTAAGAATCAAATAGTAAGATTTGATAAGCAAGTCGTTATTGTTTTGACAATAATGAACCGACTACATGCAAAGAATCGATGATGGGCCCTGACTCCATAAAATGACTAGAAGTCATAGAATCTGTGATAGTATCCATACACGAGAAAACAAGTTTCTAAACTTGGAAGACCTTCCGGAAAGGCGTGAAGCCTATCGGTCATGTTTGGATCTATAAAGAAATAAGACATGGATGTTTAAACATCTATGAAATAGTCGACATGTCGGAAATAAGTTTACAACAATGTTCAAGGAGTTGACTATGACAAGATTTGATCTTTCATGGCGATATTTAGTCTTGACGGATTAATGTAGCAACCACTACATATAATTTGGTATATGGTAGTTGAATAAACAAAACAAGGTTCTTCTAATTGAACGGTAACCTAGGACATGTACATGACATGGTCCGAAGGGTTTTGTTAATTCAAAGGGTGCTAAAAGGGCATGTAAACTTCAATGGTTGAAGTAAGCATAGCGGAGTTGGAATCTTCACCATGATGAAACTGTTAAAAGAGTTTAAATTCATCGGAGATGATGAATATGCTTGCATTTGCAAGAAATTAAGTGGGAGCGCTGAGACATATTTCTAATACATTATGTAGAGGACATATTGTTGATTGGAAATGATGTATCTTGTATTGACACAAGTTAAGAATTTCATTAAAATAAGATTTCGATGAAAGACTTGGGAAAACCCGGAATATTAGGCATCAATATCTATATGGATAGATTAAGGCGCTAATATGGTTGTGCCAGACATACATATATGATATATTGAAAGGGTTCAATATGGAAACAACAAGAAAGGTTCTTGCTGCATGGAAAGGATTGTATCAAAATTCAACTGTTTCAACACTTGGTGAGTAAAATCACATGAAGATTTTGATCGATTATACCATGATATGTATATATCCAGAATGTCCTATGCTCTAAACGTTATGAGCATATACCAGAATGATTCATAAGATGATCATTGGACAATAGTAAAGATATTCTTATGAGCTTTGGAAGAACTAAGAATATATCATATATAAGTGACAAATAGTTAAAGGTACTTCATTGTAAAGTGTTACATTGATACTAGTTTTGTCACAAGATACAAATTAAATTTATCTCCATTTAGACTATGGGTGGCACAATATAATGGAAAGGATGTTCCATGATGGATTTGGATGAGTTCCAAAGTTGAGACATTGTGACGGATACTACAACAAAAGGCTAAGTATATAACTGCTATAGTAGCAGCAAAGGAGGGCATTTGTGTTAAGTAATTTGTTATCAAACTAGGTGTGGTTCAAAGTGGGCTAATACTATAAATATATATTGTGTGACAATAATATCAACATATTTTAAGACGAACGAACTAAAGGCCTCACCAGAGGACCAAATTAATACAACGCCATCTCATTTGAGAATGAGTGATGCGTAGAGACGCAAAGACATGCAAATACACACGGACCTGAAACTGTCAGATCCGGAGATTATGTTAACCACTAGCAATAGCGTATATGCAACACCAGAAAGCCATAGGTGTTCAATACGCAAAAAAAATTCAAACTAGATTATTGACTCTAGTGCAAGTGGGAGACTGAAGGGAATATGCCCGAGAGGCAATAATAAAGTGGTTATTATCTTATTCCATGTTTATGATAAATGTTTATTTTACATGCTAGAATTGTATTGATCGGAAACATCAATACATGTGTGTTTAATAAACAAAAAGGGTTCCTAGTTATGCCTCTCTTATAGACTAGCTTGTTGATTAACAAGATGATCAAGGTTTCCTGATCATGGACATTGGATGTTGTTAATAACAAGGTCACACCATTGGTGGAATGATGTGATGAACATTCATCCGAAGTATAGCATTACGATCAAGTCATTATGTTTATATTGCTATAACATCATACGAAGTAATCATAGTCCTTAGACCATGAGATCATGTTAATTGCTAACACCGGAAGAGTATCTTGATAACATCAAACGTCACACCGTAACAGGGTGACTATAAAGTTGGGTTCAGTGCTACGAAGGTGTTATGTTGAGGCTCATGGATCAAGAGTGGGATTTGTCCATCCCGATGATGGATAGATATACTCTGGGCCCTCTCGGTGATATCACATTGAAATAGCTTGCAAGCAAGTGATGTGATCACTAGAATGTTATATCACGGGAACGAGAAAAGAGTGCATGTCGGTAACGGGATCAAATTAGGTATGGAGATACCGATGATCGAATCTCAGACATGTAATATATTGCGGGACAAAGGGATTTAGTTACTAGCGTTAAAGGTTCTCATGATCATAGAAGTCATCGTTGAATGTGTCGGAGTCAGTATGGATCTCCAGGTCCCGCTGCTGATTATTGATCGGAGAGGGATCTCGATCATGTCTGCATTATTCGCAAACCGTAGGGTGACACACTTAAGGGATACCGACACCATTTGGAGCAAATATGTTTCAGATAATGATTTAAGAAAGCGCTGGAATTATTTCAATAGACACCGAAACTGTTTCAGGTGAAATTGCTGAAATTGGTTATGCATGTAATATTGAAATGTTGCAGGGGGTTTTATGTGAATGTTTGTTAATTAAAGTAATTAACAAAATTCTGAATAAAACTAATAAAAGAGTTTTATTAAATGAGATAGCATTAAATTTGGAGCAATTTAATGCATTTAAAGTGGAGACTTTAATGGAGAATGTGAAGAGGCAAATTTATGTGGAGGGGGTTACCACCACATGAATGGTGGAGGTGAAGGGTCACCTCCCCATGCGCCGGCCATAAAGGAGGGGTACCCTCCCCTCCTCCTATAAAAGGCCACCCCTCCTCACTTCTCAAACACACCTCCTTGTGAAGGATGTCTCTCCCCCTCTAGTATTATTCCCCCATGGTCTCGGATTAGCGAGATACATGTTCCCGGTGGATTTATCTGGAAAGGAGTTGCTGCTTCCGCTGCTTTGCTGGAGCGAGGGACGGAGGTTGTCGGGGTACCGGACGTGTGTGCGATCACGGATGCACCGCTGCTTTGAGGTGCTGGACTTGGTGGTGCCGGAGCTGGATCTGATGGACGTGTTGGAGCCGGACCTGCTCGACTTCATCACGATCTTGAGATCGGCAAGTGTACGACTACATCAACCACGAGTTCTTACTCGTTAACAAAGCTCGTTGTCTACGAGGGTAAGTTCTCGTTGGATGTATGTCCACCCGTTGCTTTGTACCTAGTAGATAGATCTTGGCGTGTAGTTCACACCGTAGGAAATTTTTTGTTTTCTATGCTGCGGACCCAACAGATGATTTGGGTGTTGAAGTAGAAGAAATGAAACATGACCACGAGTATCCTATAATTTCGGTCGGCACCGAGTTCAGGAGCATACATGAGTTCAGGATGTCGTTCCGGCATTTTTGTATCAAGAGGGAGTTCAACGTTTATCGACCGAAGAACTCTGCCGAGAGGTATGAGGCCGTTTGCAAGTTAACGTGGATGAATGGACGGGCCGAGGTACATTGTCCATGGAGGATCACAGCAAGATCCTTACCTGCGTCGACTGCAATTAGGGTATTGGGGCAATGAATGCAGCAAACCATTAGAACTCTCTCTCTCTCTTTTCACTCTATAACTACAATTGATGTGCGATATCTTTCTGGCAACTAGTCAACTCCGCTTATCTTTTCAATGAATCTGTGTTGCAGGTGAACATAATGGGCCCTGCACACATGTGTCCGACAGGAAGCAAACTGAAATCCTCAATGGCTGATACAGAGTGGGTGGCTATGCAATCTATGTCCATACTGAAGGATAACCCTAAGGAGACCGCGAAGAATATTCAGACTAGCCTCGGTTCTAAATACAACATTGTCCTTCTGTATTACATGGTTTGGAAAGGTAAAGAGAAAGCTCTGGGGGTCTTGCACGGGGATTGGACCAATAGCTTCAGGATGTTGTACAACTTCAAGGCAGAGGTACAAGCTAGGTGTCCGGGGAGTGTTGTGGAGATTGACACCGAATCAGAAGGTGGTAAAATATATTTCAAAAGATTTTTCATGGCGCTTAAACCTTGCATCGATGGATTCAAGGGCGGCTGTAGGCCGTATCTGAGTGTAGACAGCACTGTCCTAACTAGCAAATGGAAAGGCTGCCTGCCATCTGCCACAACACTTGATGGTCACAACTGGATGTTCCTAGTGGCATTCGGGCTGTTTGAAACAGAAACGGAAGAAAACTAGCTCTGGTTTATGAGGCAGCTCAAGAGATCAATAGGCCACATGGATCCATTGGCTATATCCACGGATGCATGCAAAGGGCTGACGAATGCAGTGAAGGAGGTGTTCCCGCGAGCTGAAGGTAGAGAATGCCATGCCCATATGATGCTCAACTTGTACTCACACTACACAGGCAGCGTATTTCGTTACATGTTTCCTGTTGCTAGAGTTTACAAACCTAGTAGCAGCAATTATTTCATGAGCAAGATTTTTGCCGAAGCCCCTGAACTTCCAGAGTACTTAGCCATCCATCATACGCAGATATGGAAGAGGAGTCAATTCAACCCTGACATCAAAGTTGATTACATAAACAACAACCTTGCAGAATGCCTGAATAACTGGGTGAAGGACATAAAAGTGCGTCCTGTTCATATCTTGATGGACAGCATACGTGGTATGATCATGAAGCTGTTAAATATAAGGAGAGAGATCAGTAGGAGACTTAGAGGACATATGCTACTGCCAGTTGTACAGCAACTGCACAAGAGAAGCCGAGGACTTGCTCATTTTAAGGTTCTCCTGTCAACCAACAGAAGCTGTGAGGTGGTCGATATGTCCAAGGGTGGCAAAAGGGATGTTGTGAACATCCAGCTGCGAGAATGCACCTGCTTAGAGTGGCAGCATACCGGGAAACCTTGCGACCACGCCTTGGCATTCTTGGTGAAGAAAAGAACTCTACCGCATTCGGATCAGTATTTGTCAGACTACTACTCTATGGAAAATTCAGAGATGCGTACGCTGGATCCGTTGAGCCCTGTACAGACCCATCTAAGTGGCCTCAAGTCCAGCTGTCTTTTGAGATTTGCCAGGCAGTTACAAAAAGAGGCAGAGGAAGACCGTAGGTGAATAGGTTTAACAATTTTCTCGAGAAGAAGGGTTCGGCTTTCTGTGCTACAAAGAAGGGCAAAAACAGATGCAAGACCTGCCATCTTATAGGCCATAGAGCAGCTGAATGTCCCCTTAATGCTCCCAAATCTAGGTATGAGATGGTACATTCACACAAAAAAATTGTTTATAGTCTGTAGATATAAGGTAGTAATCCATGTACTGTTTTTTTTACAGGAAGCGCAAGGTAAGAAACAAGACAGCCGACTCAGTGATTTTGCTGCGGGAAGAAAACCAAAACGAGTGGAGTGATGATGCCGGACAAGATTCTGGTGCTGATTGGCCTGACTTCCCTCGGCCCGGAGATGCAGGGTATGTGAAGGTAAGAAAATTGGCACCCAGGAAGAGGAAGAAGGCAGGAGATGAAGAAGCCAGTGTACGTGAAGGAAAGAGGAAGAAAGTTGGCACCCAATCAGATAAAGAGGGCTAGCAGTGTAGGAGCCTAATGATGTATTGAACTTGAACATATATATGTAGTTCAGTTAAACTTTGGAGCTGTGTGCATGGAACTTGTCGGGGGAAATAATCCGCCTCTTGTACTAGCAGTAAAATGTATCACGACTTTAGGATTTGATACGGCCGAGGCCACTAGTTGAATCCAAAACTGTGACTGTGCCACTACTATCTGAACAAACGCGATAGCTGAGCGGTTAAATCCTCTCCAAAATCGATGGGTGTTAGTGGCACAGACGTGATTTATTTATAGGCGCTTAATAAATACTTGCTGTTGGCATTACACTTATGATAAGTTTCTGGGCTGGAAAACAATTTCTTAAGCTGGCCGCTACACTCCACGAAGCAGCAACTTATTTCAGCTGCTGGACAACGACATGGCAACATAAACTGCAAATGCAACAGATAATGCCTAGATAATGAGGAAATTGTGTCCACTATCTGTCCTAATCTTGAGCCGGTCTATCTCACCACCTCCCTGCCCCTGCCTCCCCTGCACCTGGCGAAGCCCCCGGATCTCTCGCTCCATCGCACGAATCTCTTCTTTCTTGTCCCACACAGCATCACGCAGATCCTGAACAAGCTCTTTGTGAAAATCTGTCAGTCACTTTTCGATCCACACAAACTTGTCACAGCCAGTCTCCCTCCCTTCCTGTGTAGTAGATCGAAGGAAACAAAAAAAAGAATTACATTACGCTTTCTGGATCCGGGTTACCATTGTACCTACAGTAGGAACTTAACGCTCTGATGCTGCAGTTGCTGAATTTTCCTGCAGTATTTTCGCCGGTCCACAAAAGCCATCTCGGCATCTTCTCACCACACAAACACAGCATATCGGGGTAGTAATCGTAGGGCGCCCTCTGGTACCTGATGGGGGCACCCGCCTGACGATGTTGAGCCGATCCTGATTCTGCCCGAGACGAACTGCACGAGCTGCGAGCCATGAGAGAGGGGAGCGAGGGCAGAAGAAAGAGGAGCCTTTGGATGTCAGGGTAGCGGTAAAGCGTGATTTATCCCTACTTAATAACTCCGGCAGAATCCTACCGTCCACATTCGGCTGACAGGTGGGGGACCTAGCGTGTGGACTTGTCAAAAGAAACTCGTGCCTTCGTGGTTCAAAAGCCTTGTCGCGCGCATTGGACAAAATTTTTTGGTACCTTGCCCGCGTACATATCACTAGGAGGTCTTGCTCAGGAACCAGACACGCCTAGCCCACAATCTTACTCCCTCCTATGAACTAGTCATGGCTCGCGCCGGCAGATCCATCCGCTCCACCGCTTCCGGTAGGGCTCGCCGCAGCGGATCCACCCCAATATCCTACCGTCACAGTATCAAATGGCCATGGTTTCTTGAGAGGAGCGATGATGCTACGTATGCGAGCTCGGCCCCTCCTACCTATAGAAGGACTGATGCGGCGTCGAGATCGAGCAGGAGCCGCCAGGCGCGACGGCGCTGGGTCCACGCCAACCCCGTCACCTTCGTCATTGTCAATTCCAATGTGGAGGGCGACGAGACGAAGCTGTGCATAACGCCATTGTTGCCTCCTTGGCGAAGGGCAAGGCACGGGCGGGAGTGGATGTCGCCGGGAAGGGCACGGCGGTGTCACAATCGAGGTGGACTCCGACGACAACTGTGTGATGTGGGTTTAGATGTTGTTTAGGATGGTTGCAATTTCGGTTGTGTTTAATGCGAGTACAATTATTGTAATGTGTTTATCGAGCTATATTAATAAATGTGTGCAATAGAAGCCGGTGAGTGCTTCCACTTTAGAAATTGTGTCTGTGCCATTTTCATGTTGCATTATCAACATAGATTACTTGTAAACAATCCAACAAAAATCATCAGATTACAACCATCGGACGGGAGTGGCAGGATGGAAGAGAAGTTGGGACAGTGGCTTCGAGGGGAAGGACACTGGCAGGTGGGCCCTCGGAACACGTGACACTGACATGCGGGATCGGGAGCACACGGTATTGCTGGTCTGTCCAGAGCAAGCGGACTTTACAACATGACAACAGCAAGCTGATTGGACCAATATAATAACTCGTTGATGTATTAAGGAGTACTGAAAACTACAACTGGGGTCCAGCATCGCTTAAGTCTAATAGTAACGTAAGGAGTACTGAAAACTACAACTGGGGTCCAGCATCACACAACACGTATGCTCTAAGCACGTGAGAAGCATCGCTTAAGTCTAATAGTAACGACAGCACAAGTACTACATTTGTCTGTTGGTCTTCTCGATACAAATGTAGAAATGCATCTGCCTGTTCGGTCCAGCACCGACAAGGTACTGAGATGGCACACATAGTGTCAGGGGGATGATCCCCGGATACCCCACCCGAATAAGAAACAGGACAGTCGGATCTCGGCCGGCTGACCAGATGCAGCCGGACAGGGTAGCATGGACCGGCTACCACCCGGTAGCCGGACCATGAAGAGGTAGCCGGATACGACGACGTAGCCGGATCCAATCAGAGGGACAGGACGATGTGCGTATCAGTGCACGGTACGCCCTGTATGATGACAAGACGGGCAACCACCCGCCCATACCGAAGACTTGGCGTGGCTGATGCGGGAACAATGGCCTGTGCTGACGACGGGCTCGCACGGCGTCCACTGTGCCTACGACAGCCATACCGCTCATACACCGATGTGACATACCATGCCGGGTACTGTAGATGACTAGTCGGCTGGGACCCGCCTGTGGGGCCCGCCAGTCAGACTAGCCAGTGAGACCCTTGCCTCTCTTCCTATATAAGGAGAGGGAGGGCCTCAGTAGAAAGGGTTGGTCTCAGTTCATTTAAGGCAGTCGATAGCTGGGTACTTCTTGCGTCCCGCTATGCTCGCTCGTATCCAATCTCGCCTGCGGATGCCGTCGATAGCTTTCCTGCTAGTCCCCACACCTCTATCTAACCTTTTTAGGTACTGCCATTCCCAATACAACGACAGTTGGCGCCCACCGTGGGGCTGGATGGCTTCGACCGGAGTCACGTTCCGCACGGGACCCTGCACTTCAGCCATTGAGCGCGTGGCCTCCGGCCTAGTGCTCACGCTCGGCAGGTTCGACAGCGTCATCGACAATGCCTCCTGCTTTGCCGAAACTTCCTTCCCGGCAAACGACACCGTCCTGCTATTCGGCGATCTCCCCGTCTACATCGCCACCGACCCGGAGCGTTTCCCTAGGGAAATCGTCTCTGTCGCGGGGCCGCCATGCTCAAGCGGCGGCACCTCCGCCGCACCTCGCGGCGTGGAGGTCATGATGGCCGGATCCAGCTCGCAGGCCCGCGGGCCGCGGGAGCGAGGCATGGACGAGGTCGGAACTTCCGCTCCCTCGCAGCCTCGGAACCCGGTCGAGGATGCCATTGATCGGCTCCTGACATGGAGCTGGCGGCAGCCCGCAAGCAGCTGGAGATCGCTAGGCGCGAGTATGACCGCGTGCATGGCCTCACCCCGGCTACCGTGGAGCCGAGCCGGCGTGGCCAGGTACGACGTCGGGGTGGTGAGCTAGGCGGCAGGATGGAGAAGGACGGAGAACCGGATCCCGCGCTTGCTCCTACACGGCCCACCTACAGCACGCCCATCAAGAACTTGCGCGTGGCGCGAGCCGCAGTAGAAGAACTACCCAGCCTGGAGGGCGAGGAGCGAGCCCGCCAGCACGCTCGCGTCCAGGAGCTCCTCCGCGTCACGGACGAGCAGGCCGGTGCCAACCGGCAGACGCAGGAGGACCTTAGCTACTCCAGAGGAAGCAGGCTACCCGCCAACAGCAGGGGCGCACCACGTGACACGCAGCAGGCGTCCTCCCCTCAGCCGGCTAGGGCCCGCAGCAGGCGTCGCATCTCCGGCAACAGGGGCCAGCCGCGCCAGGAGAATCTCGGGGGCTCCTTCTGGAAATGTGTGCGTACCTGTTCTCCGATTAAAAAATTTTGGCTCCGGCTACCCCTACCCGGGGACTCGCCGGCTGGCCCGGCCTGTTAAGCCAACAAACCGGCTGAGTAGTGTACGATGATGTCAGAGGCCCACTCTTCGTCTCAGCTACAGACCACAACCCGGCTGTCCGGCTAGCAAGAGCAAAAGCCCGAGGCATCCCACATGAAAAACAGGGAAGAGGCGTGACAGATCGGGCATCCCGGCCCCACAACTAGCTCAAACCAATCCAGCCGCCAAGCCGCTAGTACCGTGCATAATGTACTGTCATCTCCCTTCGATTCTAGCTGCAGACCGCAACCCAGCTGTCCGGCAAGGACGCAGCGAAAACAGCAGAACACACGAGAAAGTGACTAAGTGCCTAGAAAGGAGCAAGCCAGTTTTTTGAAAAATAAACCGTTTCTCGGCTACGATTTGACGGACTAACCTATTAACCTATGAAGATGTATGTGTATGCATATGTGCGTTCTTGTCCGACTACTTCGAGTCGGAATTCAGGAGAAGGAAAGAAGATTCGAAGTCCTTGCCTTCATCAAGCGCTCCGAATCTCGGGGGCTACACCCACTGGGTGCGCTCACGCGCCCCCAGTGGAATCTTGTAGTTCCTGGCCGACTAAGGGCGTTTAGCCGGCAGTTCGGAGCCCAGGTGAGGGCAAGGGCGGGAGCAATAAAATACAAGAAATATTCGAAGCACCTGGCTACGCCAGCTACTCCGAATCTCGGGGGCTACACCCAGTGGGTGCGCTCGCGTGCCCCCACTAGAATGTTGGTTCCCCCGGCTGAAGGCGTCCAGCCGGCGAAAGCAGCCTACTGCGGCGAGGCCAGTCGGATAAAGTTAGAAGAACGGGGAAGAACAAGGAAGATTCGAAGCACCTAGCTACGCCAGCTACTCCGAATCTCGGGGGCTACACCCAGTGGGTGCGCTAGCGCGGCCCAACTGGAGGTGTAGTTCGTCCGGCTAAAAGTGTGTAGCCGGACTAAGGTAGCCGGGCAAAGCAAGCCGGCAAAGATATCAAAAGAAAATTCAAGACACAAGTTAAGACTCAAGAATTCAGCATTAACAGGCAAAAGGGAGACGAAGCTCCCGAGAGTTACCCGGCATCAAAGACAGCCGGTACAGACAGACAAGTTTCACGATAATCTAAAACAAGACAAATACACCCGGCATCCCGGGGCAACAGCTAAACGGCCGGGCCTTTGTCGTGGGGGGGTTCCTGGCCGGTAGATGCTGGAGGCGGGGGGAGCCGCAGTGCTTGTTCCGGCTCCGGCGCTGGCAGGCGGCGGCACCAAGGACTCCGCATCCGGAGTGTCGGGGGACTCCGAGTCGGTCAGCACCTCGTCCAGATCCACGTAGTCGGGGATCTTGATGGCGGACCCGCGAAGCTCCGGATGGGCTTGGCGGATGGCGGCAAGATCGGCTCCGGCGCGGAAGCCCCCATCGATCTTCTCGACGCGAGCATCCTTGTACCAGGAAAGCATCAGCGCCAGGGCCATCTCCGCTCCACCCCGCGCTGCCAGATCCCGCAGCCGGTCCACCGCAGCCGGCACCTCTCCCACCTTCTCCGCCAGCTGCGCCATCATCTCCGGAACCGGAGCCTCCGGCCACATAAAGGAGAAGATGTCCCGCGCCGCCTGACGAAGCTTCGCGGCCTCCTCGCCAAGAAGAACGACGAGCTCCTGAGCCGTCGGCTACGCTCCCGGCCAGTTCTCCTGTAGCCGGTTGTAGGCCAGCAGGTCTATGCCGGGGTAAAAGGATGTCAGAGAAGAGGAGTCAAATCCGTCTACCGGATCCGGAAAGAGAAGAAGACGGAAGAAAGAACTCACCTTTGGCAGTGTGGCCGACTTGCATCAGCTCCTCCACCAGCGCCTTCTCCTTGACCGCTAGCCGTTTTATCTCCTTCTCTTGTTCCTTGTTCTGGGCCTCGAGAAGGGAGAAGGCTTCGGCCCGGCTAGCGAGCGAGGCGTCGTGCTCCTTGACGGTATCCTCCAAGTCGTCTACCCGCGCGTGCTAGTCCTTGTTCTGCAAGCGCAGCGTGGAGTTGGACCTGCTCAGCCGGTTGTTCGCTTTCTTCAAGCGATCGATCTCGCGCTGAGCGCACACGAGGATGGCTGCAACGAAGCCGACTATTAAAAAAAAGGGGGGGAGAGCCAGACGGATGAAGCGAACTTACTCTGGGAGGTCCCGTTGGCAGCAGCAAGCTTCTGCTCCAGGCTGCGGTTTCCACCGGCTATGGCCTCAAGCAGCCGGATCTCCTTGACCGCCAGCTTGAGCGTGGCGGCAAGATCCGATAGCGAAGCAGTGGAGGAGGCGTCATCGTCCACGGTGTTGACGGCCAAGGACTCCTTCGCCGCGAGCACCGCTGTCTGCCACTCCTCCCCGAGTGCCTCGTCAGAGTCATCGTTGCCAACCACGACAAGCTCCTTGCAAGTAGCCCCCCGCGCGCCCGCGGAGGAACCTTCCGGCTGGGAGAGATTTGCTTCCGGCTGGGGACCCTCTGGCTGGGAGGGGGCAGCCGGCTCGGCTTGAGGAGGATAAGGAGGCGGCGCCTCAGAGGAAGGGGAGGCGCCGGTTGGATCAGTCGGGGCGCGAGGCGACGACCCGGCTGGCGTCCGAGCCGGGCTCACGACGCCGAAAGAAACCAGTGCGCTAAAGGGAAAGAGGAAAAGACAAGAGCAAAACAGGCTAAAGTCAGAAAAACAAGCACAAGGACAAACAAACAGAAAGCACCAAGGGGAGGGGAGAAAAACGTACCCCGGCACAACCGGGGGCGGCCCTTTCTTCCGGCCAAGCCGGCTTGGCGGCAGGGCGCTAGTCCGGCCCCTCTTCGGAGCCGGCTCCTCCGCCGCGGGCCGGCGGGAGCCGGAATGGCTGGAGCCGCTCCCGCCTGCTTCATCGTCCGTCGTGGAGCGCGTCGCCGGCTCCGCAGTCGGCCCTGCCTCCTCCTCCTCGTGCACCTCCGCATGCGGGTCGGCGACCGGCTAGTCGTTCCGGCTGGGGAAGGCATCGCCGTCCCCATCCGATTCCTCGCCGGATCGCCGAGCGCGCGGCTCGGGCAAGTCCGGCACGAACACCTCGAAAGGAGCGTCGCCCTCCTCGCGAAGGATGCAGGTAAAGATCTGGCGAATGCAAAGGTCAGCCAGATAGAACAAGGAGATAACAGAGAGAATAAGCAAAAATTCCGGCTACAAGAACTTACCCGGTGCGCGCGGTTCTCCCGGCTGTAGGGAACCAGGCTAAACTTCCAGTTCTCCGGCAGCCACTCCTTGCTGATCGTCCACAACCACTCCTTCAAGTTGTGGTAGCGGGGATCGCGGCGCGACAAACGGGTTGGGTCTAGTCGGCCAGAGTAGAAGCACATCTTGTGTGCCCGCTGCTGGAGCGGCATCATCAGCCGGGACATCCAGCTAAGGGTGATGTCCCGACCGGTTAGCTGGCAGGTGACAAGGGAGCGCATGCGTGCCAGCATCGCATCCGTCTTCGCCTTGTCGTCGTAGATCTTCAGGTCCCAGTTTTGCCGGCTGGACTCGACGTCTTGGAAGGCCGGCAGGTTTATCCGCGCGACGTCGGTGACGTTCTTGACATAAAAGTATGACTGCTGCCATAGCCGTACCGTGTCCTAGGGCAAGAACTTTGGGTAGCCGGATTGGGAGCGGGAGTAGATGGAGGTGCCACCGCAGACGACTAGCGGGCCCTTCGTATACTGCACCTGCGGCCGAACTCGGAAGAGCCGGCAGAAGAGCCCGAGATCCGGCTGGATCCTGAGGTAACTCTCGCAGAACGCCATGAAGTGCGCCAGCGTTCCGATGGCGTTGGCACCGAGGTGGTGGAGGCGGAGGTCGAAGAAGGCCAGAAAGGTCAGAAAGACGGGGTGGAGCGGCAGCGCAAACCCACGCGCCAGGTGCGAGGGGAAGATAACACGCTCCCCCTCCGCCGGATGCAGCGACACTTCCCCCACCGGTGCCAACCGCACCGCCACCTCCTCCGCCGGCGGGAGGACGCAGGTCGCGCGATACTTCACGATCTGATCCTCGGTGACGGAGGAGCCGCACTAGGCTCCGCGGTCAGCGGCCATTTCCGGCTGAGGAGAAGGAGCGGCAACGGAGGAGTGACGGTGGCCCGTAACATCGACGGCGGCGAGCGGGCGGCGCAGAAGGCAAGAGCACAAGAGCAGCAGCACGCGAGAAGGAGAGAAATATCGCAGTGGGGGAGCGAAGGAAAAGAACTGCCTCCCCCACAGCATCCCTTTGAAGGATCGGAGGGGCAACCATCGGCCGGGCCACGTGGCGCGCATCCGGGTGACTCACATCCCAACCGCCGCCTAGATCCCGTGCGCCGGGACGGGATGCGCAGAAGATCCTGGGGTGAGAACCGAAGCGTCGGGCAGCAGTTCCCCGAGGCGACGTGCGACGGGACGTTATGCTGGTCGCCACAGAGCAATGATGGCGCATGCGCGCGTGGCCGGCGTCAGCACTGACTTCACGGGTAGCGCAACCGCTAGGCTCAGCCGGATCAAAATTCGAAAAGCAAAACGGAGCGCGCGCGCATTTCGCGCAAGGGCGGAATCCACACGCGCTCGGGGGCTAGTGTCAGGGGGATGATCCCTGGATACCCCACCTAAATAAGAAACAGGACAATCGGATCTCGGCCGGCTAACCAGATGCAGCCGGACAGGGTAGCATGGACCAGCTACCACCCGGTAGCCGGACCATGAAGAGGTAGCCGGATACGACGACGTAGCCGGATCCAATCAGAGGGACAGGACGACGTGCGTATCAGTGCACGGTACGCCCTGTACGACGACAAGACGGGCAACCACCTGCCCATACCGAAGACTTGGCGTGGCTGACGTGGAAACAGTGGCCTGTGCTGACGACGGGCTCGCACGGCGTCCACTGTGCCTACGACAGCCATACCGCTCATACACCGATGTGACATACCATGCTGGGTACTGTAGATGACTAGTCGGCTGGGACCCGCCTGTGGGGCCCGCTAGTCGGACTAGCCAGTGAGACCCTTGCCTCTCTTCCTATATAAGGAGAGGGAGGGCCTCAGTAGAAAGGGTTGGTATCAGTTCATTTAAGGCAGTAGCTAAAGAATACAGCTCGAGGAGCACTTGTAGATCGTATATTCCACATAGTCAGATCAGGCAAGAGTAGGGGCTTTACCTCACCACGAGGGCCCCGAACCTGGGTACTTCTTGCGTCCCGCTACGCTCGCTCGTATCCAATCTCGCCTGCGGACGCCGTCGATAGCTTTCCTGCTAGTCCCCACACCTCTATCTAACCTTTTTAGGTACTGCCATTCCCAATACAACGACACATAGGATCGACCTTAGTTCCACATACTCCAGCTCCCGCGGCGTAGGGCAGCTCGGCGCCTCGGCTAGCACAAGAATGCTATCTGACGACGGCGGCTGGGCATTCGCCCACATGCGCACCGTGTATACGGGTCAGGCGCACGTGACCGACCTGACGCATACGGCACCCACGACGGTGGGCCCGGCTCTTGTTCCCAGAACACCGGCGGTGATGGTCATGACGAAAACAGAGCCGTCCCCCCCTGGAAAATTAGCAGGCGGCGTGCCGAGTCAGTGAACGGCACCTGCTCTTGGAGAAGTTGGGCTTGCCCGTACGAGATCCTAATCACTTCGATCAAGTGCGCATCTGCAAGGTGGACGACGAGCTCTGTCGGCGAGCCGGTGTAGTTGCAGCCCGGCTCCAGGAAGGCGCACGCTCCGTGTGGGCACGCGAGCTCGTGGAGCGGGAGCTCGCGGTAGGAGTAACGGCGAAAGCATCCTGGGTGGGAGCACACGAGCGGGAACGCTGCTGCGAAGTTGCGCGCGAGGATCTCCAGATTCTTGGGCTCCCACATCTGCCACAACTGAAGTTCGTCAAGAAATCGGAAAAAAGATCAGCAGTTAGATTGGAGAATAGCAGGAATGTGTAGGATAAGTTCAAAAGCTTGTAAAATGATTTCTTACCATGAAGGTAGCGACCGGAGAATTGGTGGATGTTGTTGGCTTGCGGCAACGGCAGGATGGAAGTGAAGTGGGAAAAGTGGCTTCGAGGGGAAGGAAGAAAAGTACGGGGAGGAAGAGAAGTAACGGGGACGTGACACTTGGATATAGCCCACTGAACTCGTGAGTCATAACACTCGCAACATGCCAGTTTGTCTAGAGCAAGCGTGGCCAATCATGCCGCAGAACAGCCTACTCGAGGATCACTCTCGCGAAGACCATCCCAATCGTAAAAGCACCCCAAACGAACGGTATGTAACAATCGTCAAGCAGAACAACTGTGTTATGGCGTGCCTTCTAGAAGACTCGGTCTAATGGTGGATCCATTGGGGGGCAGTGCTAGTTTTAGTATAAGAACAAGCATGAAATGACTCAAATGGATCCATGTGTGGTTTGTGGAAATAACACACATGCAATGACTCTTGTGGTTGATCTATGTGTGCTTTGTGGAAATAACACACATGCAATGACTCTAGTGGTTGATCCATGTGTGGTTTGTGGAAATAACACACATGCAATGACTCTAGTGGTTGATCCATGTGTGGTTTGTGGAAATAACACACATGCAATGACTCTGGTTGATCCATGTGTGGTTTGTGCAAAGAACACACATGCAATGACCACTGGTGGATCCATGTGTGGTTTGTGCAAAAGAACACACATGCAATGACTCTAGTACTGGTTTGTGGTTTTTGTATAAGAACACACATGCAATGACTCTAGTGGTTGATCCATGTGTGGTTTGTGGAAATAACACACATGCAATGACCATAGTGGTTGATCCATGTGTGGTTTGTGGAAATAACACACATGCAATGACTCTAGTGGGTCCACATGTGTGATTTGTGGAAAGAACACACATGCAATGACTCTGGTTGATCCATATGTGGTTTGTGGAAATAACACACATGCAATGACCACTGGTGGATCCATGTGTGGTTTGTGGAAAAGAACACACATGCAATGACTCTAGTGCTGGTTTGTGGTTTTAGTATAAGAACAAACATGCAATGACTCTAGTGGTTGATCCATGTGTGGTTTGTGGAAAGAACACACATGCAATGAATCTGGTTGATCCATGTGTGGTTTGTGGAAAGAACACACATGCAATGACCACTGGTGGATCCATGTGTGCTTTGCGGAAAAGAACACACATGCAATGACTCTAGTACTGGTTTGTGGTTTTAGTATAAGAACACACATGCAATGACTCTAGTGGTTGATCCATGTGTGGTTTGTGGAAATAACACACATGCAATGACTCTAGTGGTTGATCCATGTCTGGTTTGTGGAAAGAACACACATGCAATGACCACTAGTGGATCCATGTTGGTTTTAGTGTAAGAACGCACATGCAATGACTCTAGTACTGGTTTGTGGTTTTTGTGGAAAAGAACACACATGCAATGAATCTAGTGGTTGATCCATGTGTGGTTTGTGGAAAGAACACACATGCAATGACTCTGGTTGATCCATGTGTGGTTTGTGGAAAGAACACACATGCAATGACCACTGGTGGATCCATGTGTGGTTCGTGGAAAAGAACACACATGCAATGACTCTAGTACAGGTTTGTGGTTTTAGTATAAGAACACACATGCAATGACTCTAGTGGTTGACCCATGTGTGGTTTGTGGAAAGAACACACATGCAATGACTCTAGTGGTTGATCCATGTGTGGTTTGTGGAAAGAACACACATCCAATGACCACTAGTGGATCCATGTGTGGTTTGTGGAAAAGAACACACATGCAATGACTCTAGTGGTTGATCCATGTTTGTTTGTGGAAATAACACACATGAAATGACTCTAGTGGTTGATCCATGTGTGGTTTGTGAAAAGAACACACTTGCAATGACTCTAGTGTTGGTTTTAGTATAATAAGAACACACATGTAATGACTATAGTGGTTGATCCATATGTGGTTTGTGGAAAGAACACACATGCAATGACTCTAGTGGTTGATCCATGTGTGGTTTGTGGAAATAACACACATGCAATGACCACTGGTGGATCCATGTGTGGTTTGTGTAAAAGAACACACATGCAATGACTCTAGTGTTGGTTTGCGGTTTTAGTATAATAACAAACATGCAATCACTCTAGTGGTTGATCCATGTGTGGTTTGTGGAAAGAAAACACATGCAATGACTCTGGTTGATCCATATGTGGTTTGTGCAAAGAACATACATGCATTGACCACTAGTGAATCCATGTGTGGTTTGTGGAAAAGAACACACATGCAAAGACTTTGGTACTGGTTTATGGTTTTAGTATAAGAACACACATGCAATGACTCTAGTACTGGTTTGTGGTTTTAGTATAAGAACACACATCCAATGAGTCTAGTGGTTGATCCAAATGTCGTTTGTGGAAATAACACACATGCAATGACTCTAGTGGGTCCACATGTGTGGTTTGTGGAAAGAACACACATGCAATGACTCTGGTTGTTCCATATGTGGTTTGTGGAAAAAACACACATGAAATGACTCTAGTGGTGGATCCATGTGTGGTTTGTGGAAAGAACACACATGCAATGACTCTAGTGCTGGTTTGTGATTTTAGTATAAGAACAAACATGCAATGACTCTAGTGGTTGATCCATGTGTGGTTTGTGGAAAGAACACACATGCAATGACCACTGGTGGATCCATGTGTGGTTTGTGGAAAACAACACACATTCAATGACTCTAGTGGTTGATCCATGTTTGTTTGTGGAAATAACACACATGCAATGACTCTAGTGGTTGATCCATGTGTGGTTTGTGAAAAGAACACACATGCAATGACTCTAGTGTTGGTTTTAGTATAAGAACACACATGCAATGACTCTAGTGGTTGATCCATGCATGGTTTGTGGAAATAACACGTATGCAATGACTCTAGTTGTTGATCCATGTGTGGTTTGTGGAAATAACACACATACAATGACTATAATGGGTCCACATGTGGTTTGTGGAAATAACATATATGCAATGACTCTAGTGGATACATGTGTGGTTTGTGGAAAAGAACACACATGCAATGACCACTGGTGGATCCATGTGTGGTTTGTGGAAAAGAACACACATGCAATCACTCTAGTGGTTGATCCATGTTTGTTTGTGGAAATAACACACATGCAATGACTCTAGTGGTTGATCCATGTGTGGTTTGTGAAAAGAACACAAATGCAATGACTCTAGTGTTGGTTTTAGTATAAGAACACACATGCAATGACTCTAGTGGTTGATCCATATGTGGTTTGTAAAAAGAACACACATGCAATGACTCTAGTGTTGGTTTTAGTATAAGAACACACATGCAATGACTCTAGTGGTTGATCCATGCGTGGTTTGTGGAAATTACACATATGCAATGACTCTAGTGGTTGATCCATGTGTGGTTTGTGGAAATAACACACATACAATGACTCTAGTGGTTGATCCATTAGTGGTTTGTGAAAAGAACACACATGCAATGACTCTAGTGTTGGTTTTAGTATAAGAACACACATGCAATGACTCTAGTGGTTGATCCATGCATGGTTTGTGGAAATAACACGTATGCAATGACTCTAGTGGTTGATCCATGTGTGGTTTGTGGAAAAGAACACACATGCAATGACTCTAGTGGTTGATCCATGTTTGTTTGTGGAAATAACACACATGCAGTGACTCTAGTGGTTGATCCATGTGTGGTTTGTGAAAAGAACACACATGCAATGACTCTAGTGTTGGTTTTAGTATAAGAACACACATGCAATGACTCTAGTGGTTGATCCATTCGTGGTTTGTGGAAATAACATGTATGCAATGACTCTAGTGGTTGATCCATGTGTGGTTTGTGGAAATAACACACATACAATGACTGTAATGGGTCCACATGTGGTTTGTGGAAAGAACACGCATGCAATGACCACTAGTGGATCCATGTGTGGTTTTTGGAAAAGAACACACATGCAATGACCACTTGTGGATCCATGTGTGGTTTGTGGAAAAGAACACACATGTAATAACTCTAGTGGTTGATCCATGTTTGTTTGTGGAAATAACACACATGCAATGACTCTAGTGGTTGATCCATGTGTGGTTTGTGAAAAGAACACACATGCAATGACTCTAGTGTTGGTTTTAGTATAAGAACACACATGCAATGACTCTAGTGGTTGATCCATATGTGGTTTGTGCAAAGAACACACATACAATGACTCTAGTGGTTGATCCATGTGTGGTTTGTGGAAATAACACACATGCAATGACCACTGGTGGATCCATGTGTGGTTTGTGGAAAAGAACACACATGCAATGACTCTAGTACTGGTTTGTGGTTTTAGTATAAGAACACACATGCAATGACTCTAGTGGTTGATCCATGTGTGGTTTGTGGAAAGAACACACATGCAATGACCAATGGTGGATCCATGTGTGGTTTGTGGAAAAGAACACACCTGCAATGACTCTAGTGTTTGATCCATGTTTGTTTGTGGAAATAACACACATGCAATGACTCTAGTGGTTGATCCATGTGTGGTTTTTGTGAAAAGAACACACATGCAATGACTCTAGTGTTGGTTTTAGTATAATAAGAACACACATGCAATGACTCTAGTGGATGATACATATGTGGTATGTGGAAAGAACACACATGCAATGACTCTAGTGGTTGATCCATGTGTTGTATGTGGAAATAACACACATGCAATGACCACTGGTGGATCTATGTGTGGTTTGTGTAAAAGAACACACATGCAATGACTCTAGTGCTGGTTCGTGGTTTTAATATAAGAACAAACATGCAATGACTCTAGTGGTTGATCCATGTGTGGTTTGTGGAAAGAACACACATGCAATGACTCTAGTTGATCCATATGTGGTTTGTGGAAAGAACATACATGCAATGCCCACTGGTGGATCCATGTGTGGTTTGTGGAAAAGAACACACATGCAATGACTCTAGTGCTGGTTTGTGGTTTTAGTATAAGAACAAACATGCAATGACTCTAGTGGTTGATCCATGTGTGGTTTGTAGAAAGAACAAACATGCAATGACTCTAGTGGTTAATCCATGTGTGGTTTGTGGAAAGAACACACATCCAATGACCACTGGTGGATCCATGTGTGGTTTGTGGAAAAGAACACACATGGAATGACTCTAGTGGTTGATCCATGTGTGGTTTGTGGAAATAACACACATACAATGACTCTAGTGGTTGATCCATGTGTGGTTTGTGAAAAGAACACACGTGCAATGACTCTAGTGTTGGTTTTAGTATAAGAACACACATGCAATGACTCTAGTAGTTGATCCATGCGTGGTTTGTGGAAATAACATGTATGCAATGACTCTAGTGGTTGATCCATGTGTGGTTTGTGGAAATAACACACATGCAATGACTCTAGTGGTTGATCCATGTGTGGTTTGTGAAAAGAACACACATGCAATGACTCTAGTGTTGGTTTTAGTATAAGAACACACATGCAATGACTCTAGTGGTTGATCCATATGTGGTTTGTGGAAAGAACACACATGCAATGACTCTAGTGCTTGATCCATGTGTAGTTTGTGGGAATAACACACATGCAATGACTCTAGTGGTTGATCCATGTGTGGTTTGTGGAAATAACACACATGCAATGACTCTAGTGTTGGTTTTAGTATAAGAACACACATGCAATGACTCTAGTGGTTGATCCATGCGAGGTTTGTGGAAATAACACGTATGCAATGACTCTAGTGGTTGATCCATGTGTGGTTTGTGGAAATAACACACATACAATGACTATAATGGGTCAACATGTGGTTTGTGGAAATAACATATATGCAATGACTCTAGTGGATACATGTGCGGTTTGTGGAAAAGAACACACATGCAATGACCACTGGTGGATCCATGTGTGGTTTGTGGAAAAGAACACACATGCAATCACTCTAGTGGTTGATCCATGTTTGTTTGTGGAAATAACACACATGCAATGACTCTAGTGGTTGATCCATGTGTGGTTTGTGAAAAGAACACAAATGCATTGACTCTAGTGTTGGTTTTAGTATAAGAACACACATGCAATGACTCTAGTGGTTGATCCATATGTGGTTTGTAAAAAGAACAGACATGCAATGACTCTAGTGTTGGTTTTAGTATAAGAACACACATGCAATGACTCTAGTCGTTGATCCATGCGTGGTTTGTGGAAATTACACATATGCAATGACTCTAGTGGTTGATCCATGTGTGGTTTGTGGAAATAACACACATACAATGACTCTAGTGGTTGATCCATTTGTGGTTTGTGAAAAGAACACACATGCAATGACTCTAGTGTTGGTTTTAGTATAAGAACACACATGCAATGACTCTAGTGGTTGATCCATGCATGGTTTGTGGAAATAACACGTATGCAATGACTCTAGTGGTTGATCCATGTGTGGTTTGTGGAAAAGAACACACATGCAATGACTCTAGTGGTTGATCCATGTTTGTTTGTGGAAATAACACACATGCAGTGACTCTAGTGGTTGATCCATGTGTGGTTTGTGAAAAGAACACACATGCAATGACTCTAGTGTTGGTTTTAGTATAAGAACACACATGCAACGACTCTAGTGGTTGATCCATTCGTGGTTTGTGGAAATAACATGTATGCAATGACTCTAGTGGTTGATCCATGTGTGGTTTGTGGAAATAACACACATACAATGACTATAATGGGTCCACATGTGGTTTGTGGAAAGAACACGCATGCAATGACCACTAGTGGATCCATGTGTGGTTTGTGGAAAAGAACACACATGCAATGACTACTTGTGGATCCATGTGTGGTTTGTGGAAAAGAACACACATGTAATAACTCTAGTGGTTGATCCATGTTTGTTTGTGGAAATAACACACATGCAATGACTCTAGTGGTTGATCCATGTGTGGTTTGTGAAAAGAACACACATGCAATGACTCTAGTGTTGGTTTTAGTATAAGAACACACATGCAATGACTCTAGTGGTTGATCCATGTGTGGTTTGTGGAAATAACACACATGCAATGACTCTAGTGTTGGTTTTAGTATAAGAACACACATGCAATGAATCTAGTGGTTGATCCATGCGTGGTTTGTGGAAATAACACGTATGCAATGACTCTAGTGGTTGATCCATGTGTGGTTTGTGGAAATAACACACATACAATGACTGTAATGGGTCAACATGTGGTTTTCGGAAAGAACACGCATGCAATGACCACTAGTGGATCCATGTGTGGTTTGTGGAAAAGAACACACATGCAAGGACCACTGGTGGATCCATGTGTGGTTTGTGGAAAAGAACACACATGTAATAACTCTAGTGGTTGATCCATGTTTGTTTGTGGAAATAACACACATGCAATGACTCTAGTGGTTGATCCATGTGTGGTTTGTGAAAAGAACACACATGCAATGACTCTAGTGTTGGTTTTAGTATAATAAGAACACACATGTAATGACTATAGTGGTTGATCCATATGTGGTTTGTGGAAAGAACACACATGCAATGACTCTAGTGGTTGATCCATGTGTGGTTTGTGGAAATAACACACATGCAATGACCACTGGTGGATCCATGTGTGGTTTGTGTAAAAGAACACACATGCAATGACTCTAGTGCTGGTTTGCGGTTTTAGTATAAGAACAAACATGCAATCACTCTAGTGGTTGATCCATGTGTGGTTTGTGGAAAGAAAACACATGCAATGACTCTGGTTGATCCATATGTGGTTTGTGCAAAGAACATACATGCATTGACCACTAGTGAATCCATGTGTGGTTTGTGGAAAAGAACACACATGCAAAGACTTTGGTACTGGTTTATGGTTTTAGTATAAGAACACACATGCAATGACTCTAGTACTGGTTTGTGGTTTTAGTATAAGAACACACATCCAATGAGTCTAGTGGTTGATCCACATGTCGTTTGTGGAAATAACACACATGCAATGACTCTAGTGGGTCCACATGTGTGGTTTGTGGAAAGAACACACATGCAATGACTCTGGTTGTTCCATATGTGGTTTGTGGAAAAAACACACATGAAATGACTCTAGTGGTGGATCCATGTGTGGTTTGTGGAAAGAACACACATGCAATGACTCTAGTGCTGGTTTGTGATTTTAGTATAAGAACAAACATGCAATGACTCTAGTGGTTGATCCATGTGTGGTTTGTGGAAAGAACACACATGCAATGACCACTGGTGGATCCATGTGTGGTTTGTGGAAAACAATACACATTCAATGACTCTAGTGGTTGATCCATGTTTGTTTGTGGAAATAACACACATGCAATGACTCTAGTGGTTGATCCATGTGTGGTTTGTGAAAAGAACACACATGCAATGACTCTAGTGTTGGTTTTAGTATAAGAACACACATGCAATGACTCTAGTGGTTGATCCATATGTGGTTTGTAAAAAGAACACACATGCAATGACTCTAGTGTTGGTTTTAGTATAAGAACACACATGCAATGACTCTAGTGGTTGATCCATGCGTGGTTTGTGGAAATTACACACATGCATTGACTCTAGTGGTTGACCCATTAGTGGTTTGTGAAAAGAACACACATGCAATGACTCTAGTGTTGGTTTTAGTATAAGAACACACATGCAATGACTCTAGTGGTTGATCCATGCATGGTTTGTGGAAATAACACGTATGCAATGACTCTAGTGGTTGATCCATGTGTGGTTTGTGGAAAAGAACACACATGCAATGACTCTAGTGGTTGATCCATGTTTGTTTGTGGAAATAACACACATGCAGTGACTCTAGTGGTTGATCCATGTGTGGTTTGTGAAAAGAACACACATGCAATGACTCTAGTCTTGGTTTTAGTATAAGAACACACATGCAATGACTCTAGTGGTTGATCCATTCGTGGTTTGTGGAAATAACATGTATGCAATGACTCTAGTGGTTGATCCATGTGTGGTTTGTGGAAATAACACACATACAATGACTGTAATGGGTCCACATGTGGTTTGTGGAAAGAACACGCATGCAATGACCACTAGTGGATCCATGTGTGGTTTTTGGAAAAGAACACACATGCAATGACCACTTGTGGATCCATGTGTGGTTTGTGGAAAAGAACACACATGTAATAACTCTAGTGGTTGATCCATGTTTGTTTGTGGAAATAACACACATGCAATGACTCTAGTGGTTGATCCATGTGTGGTTTGTGAAAAGAACACACATGCAATGACTCTAGTGTTGGTTTTAGTATAAGAACACACATGCAATGACTCTAGTGGTTGATCCATATGTGGTTTGTGGAAAGAACACACATGCAATGACTCTAGTGCTTGATCCATGTGTAGTTTGTGGGAATAACACACATGCAATGACTCTAGTGGTTGATCCATGTGTGGTTTGTGGAAATAACACACATGCAATGACTCTAGTGTTGGTTTTAGTATAAGAACACACATGCAATGACTCTAGTGGTTGATCCATGCGAGGTTTGTGGAAATAACACGTATGCAATGACTCTAGTGGTTGATCCATGTGTGGTTTGTGGAAATAACACACATACAATGACTATAATGGGTCAACATGTGGTTTGTGGAAATAACATATATGCAATGACTCTAGTGGATACATGTGCGGTTTGTGGAAAAGAACACACATGCAATGACCACTGGTGGATCCATGTGTGGTTTGTGGAAAAGAACACACATGCAATCACTCTAGTGGTTGATCCATGTTTGTTTGTGGAAATAACACACATGCAATGACTCTAGTGGTTGATCCATGTGTGGTTTGTGAAAAGAACACAAATGCATTGACTCTAGTGTTGGTTTTAGTATAAGAACACACATGCAATGACTCTAGTGGTTGATCCATATGTGGTTTGTAAAAAGAACAGACATGCAATGACTCTAGTGTTGGTTTTAGTATAAGAACACACATGCAATGACTCTAGTCGTTGATCCATGCGTGGTTTGTGGAAATTACACATATGCAATGACTCTAGTGGTTGATCCATGTGTGGTTTGTGGAAATAACACACATACAATGACTCTAGTGGTTGATCCATTTGTGGTTTGTGAAAAGAACACACATGCAATGACTCTAGTGTTGGTTTTAGTATAAGAACACACATGCAATGACTCTAGTGGTTGATCCATGCATGGTTTGTGGAAATAACACGTATGCAATGACTCTAGTGGTTGATCCATGTGTGGTTTGTGGAAAAGAACACACATGCAATGACTCTAGTGGTTGATCCATGTTTGTTTGTGGAAATAACACACATGCAGTGACTCTAGTGGTTGATCCATGTGTGGTTTGTGAAAAGAACACACATGCAATGACTCTAGTGTTGGTTTTAGTATAAGAACACACATGCAACGACTCTAGTGGTTGATCCATTCGTGGTTTGTGGAAATAACATGTATGCAATGACTCTAGTGGTTGATCCATGTGTGGTTTGTGGAAATAACACACATACAATGACTATAATGGGTCCACATGTGGTTTGTGGAAAGAACACGCATGCAATGACCACTAGTGGATCCATGTGTGGTTTGTGGAAAAGAACACACATGCAATGACTACTTGTGGATCCATGTGTGGTTTGTGGAAAAGAACACACATGTAATAACTCTAGTGGTTGATCCATGTTTGTTTGTGGAAATAACACACATGCAATGACTCTAGTGGTTGATCCATGTGTGGTTTGTGAAAAGAACACACATGCAATGACTCTAGTGTTGGTTTTAGTATAAGAACACACATGCAATGACTCTAGTGGTTGATCCATGTGTGGTTTGTGGAAATAACACACATGCAATGACTCTAGTGTTGGTTTTAGTATAAGAACACACATGCAATGAATCTAGTGGTTGATCCATGCGTGGTTTGTGGAAATAACACGTATGCAATGACTCTAGTGGTTGATCCATGTGTGGTTTGTGGAAATAACACACATACAATGACTGTAATGGGTCAACATGTGGTTTTCGGAAAGAACACGCATGCAATGACCACTAGTGGATCCATGTGTGGTTTGTGGAAAAGAACACACATGCAAGGACCACTGGTGGATCCATGTGTGGTTTGTGGAAAAGAACACACATGTAATAACTCTAGTGGTTGATCCATGTTTGTTTGTGGAAATAACACACATGCAATGACTCTAGTGGTTGATCCATGTGTGGTTTGTGAAAAGAACACACATGCAATGACTCTAGTGTTGGTTTTAGTATAATAAGAACACACATGTAATGACTATAGTGGTTGATCCATATGTGGTTTGTGGAAAGAACACACATGCAATGACTCTAGTGGTTGATCCATGTGTGGTTTGTGGAAATAACACACATGCAATGACCACTGGTGGATCCATGTGTGGTTTGTGTAAAAGAACACACATGCAATGACTCTAGTGCTGGTTTGCGGTTTTAGTATAAGAACAAACATGCAATCACTCTAGTGGTTGATCCATGTGTGGTTTGTGGAAAGAAAACACATGCAATGACTCTGGTTGATCCATATGTGGTTTGTGCAAAGAACATACATGCATTGACCACTAGTGAATCCATGTGTGGTTTGTGGAAAAGAACACACATGCAAAGACTTTGGTACTGGTTTATGGTTTTAGTATAAGAACACACATGCAATGACTCTAGTACTGGTTTGTGGTTTTAGTATAAGAACACACATCCAATGAGTCTAGTGGTTGATCCACATGTCGTTTGTGGAAATAACACACATGCAATGACTCTAGTGGGTCCACATGTGTGGTTTGTGGAAAGAACACACATGCAATGACTCTGGTTGTTCCATATGTGGTTTGTGGAAAAAACACACATGAAATGACTCTAGTGGTGGATCCATGTGTGGTTTGTGGAAAGAACACACATGCAATGACTCTAGTGCTGGTTTGTGATTTTAGTATAAGAACAAACATGCAATGACTCTAGTGGTTGATCCATGTGTGGTTTGTGGAAAGAACACACATGCAATGACCACTGGTGGATCCATGTGTGGTTTGTGGAAAACAATACACATTCAATGACTCTAGTGGTTGATCCATGTTTGTTTGTGGAAATAACACACATGCAATGACTCTAGTGGTTGATCCATGTGTGGTTTGTGAAAAGAACACACATGCAATGACTCTAGTGTTGGTTTTAGTATAAGAACACACATGCAATGACTCTAGTGGTTGATCCATATGTGGTTTGTAAAAAGAACACACATGCAATGACTCTAGTGTTGGTTTTAGTATAAGAACACACATGCAATGACTCTAGTGGTTGATCCATGCGTGGTTTGTGGAAATTACACATATGCAATGACTCTAGTGGTTGATCCATGTGTGGTTTGTGGAAATAACACACATACAATGACTCTAGTGGTTGACCCATTAGTGGTTTGTGAAAAGAACACACATGCAATGACTCTAGTGTTGGTTTTAGTATAAGAACACACATGCAATGACTCTAGTGGTTGATCCATGCATGGTTTGTGGAAATAACACGTATGCAATGACTCTAGTGGTTGATCCATGTGTGGTTTGTGGAAAAGAACACACATGCAATGACTCTAGTGGTTGATCCATGTTTGTTTGTGGAAATAACACACATGCAGTGACTCTAGTGGTTGATCCATGTGTGGTTTGTGAAAAGAACACACATGCAATGACTCTAGTCTTGGTTTTAGTATAAGAACACACATGCAATGACTCTAGTGGTTGATCCATTCGTGGTTTGTGGAAATAACATGTATGCAATGACTCTAGTGGTTGATCCATGTGTGGTTTGTGGAAATAACACACATACAATGACTGTAATGGGTCCACATGTGGTTTGTGGAAAGAACACGCATGCAATGACCACTAGTGGATCCATGTGTGGTTTTTGGAAAAGAACACACATGCAATGACCACTTGTGGATCCATGTGTGGTTTGTGGAAAAGAACACACATGTAATAACTCTAGTGGTTGATCCATGTTTGTTTGTGGAAATAACACACATGCAATGACTCTAGTGGTTGATCCATGTGTGGTTTGTGAAAAGAACACACATGCAATGACTCTAGTGTTGGTTTTAGTATAAGAACACACATGCAATGACTCTAGTGGTTGATCCATATGTGGTTTGTGCAAAGAACACACATACAATGACTCTAGTGGTTGATCCATGTGTGGTTTGTGGAAATAACACACATGCAATGACCACTGGTGGATCCATGTGTGGTTTGTGGAAAAGAACACACATGCAATGACTCTAGTACTGGTTTGTGGTTTTAGTATAAGAACACACATGCAATGACTCTAGTGGTTGATCCATGTGTGGTTTGTGGAAAGAACACACATGCAATGACCAATGGTGGATCCATGTGTGGTTTGTGGAAAAGAACACACCTGCAATGACTCTAGTGTTTGATCCATGTTTGTTTGTGGAAATAACACACATGCAATGACTCTAGTGGTTGATCCATGTGTGGTTTTTGTGAAAAGAACACACATGCAATGACTCTAGTGTTGGTTTTAGTATAATAAGAACACACATGCAATGACTCTAGTGGATGATACATATGTGGTATGTGGAAAGAACACACATGCAATGACTCTAGTGGTTGATCCATGTGTTGTATGTGGAAATAACACACATGCAATGACCACTGGTGGATCTATGTGTGGTTTGTGTAAAAGAACACACATGCAATGACTCTAGTGCTGGTTCGTGGTTTTAATATAAGAACAAACATGCAATGACTCTAGTGGTTGATCCATGTGTGGTTTGTGGAAAGAACACACATGCAATGACTCTAGTTGATCCATATGTGGTTTGTGGAAAGAACATACATGCAATGCCCACTGGTGGATCCATGTGTGGTTTGTGGAAAAGAACACACATGCAATGACTCTAGTGCTGGTTTGTGGTTTTAGTATAAGAACAAACATGCAATGACTCTAGTGGTTGATCCATATGTGGTTTGTAGAAAGAACAAACATGCAATGACTCTAGTGGTTAATCCATGTGTGGTTTGTGGAAAGAACACACATCCAATGACCACTGGTGGATCCATGTGTGGTTTGTGGAAAAGAACACACATGGAATGACTCTAGTGGTTGATCCATGTGTGGTTTTTGGAAATAACACACATACAATGACTCTAGTGGTTGATCCATGTGTGGTTTGTGAAAAGAACACACGTGCAATGACTCTAGTGTTGGTTTTAGTATAAGAACACACATGCAATGACTCTAGTAGTTGATCCATGCGTGGTTTGTGGAAATAACATGTATGCAATGACTCTAGTGGTTGATCCATGTGTGGTTTGTGGAAATAACACACATGCAATGACTCTAGTGGTTGATCCATGTGTGGTTTGTGAAAAGAACACACATGCAATGACTCTAGTGTTGGTTTTAGTATAAGAACACACATGCAATGACTCTAGTGGTTGATCCATATGTGGTTTGTGGAAAGAACACACATGCAATGACTCTAGTGCTTGATCCATGTGTAGTTTGTGGGAATAACACACATGCAATGACTCTAGTGGTTGATCCATGTGTGGTTTGTGGAAATAACACACATGCAATGACTCTAGTGTTGGTTTTAGTATAAGAACACACATGCAATGACTCTAGTGGTTGATCCATGCGAGGTTTGTGGAAATAACACGTATGCAATGACTCTAGTGGTTGATCCATGTGTGGTTTGTGGAAATAACACACATACAATGACTATAATGGGTCAACATGTGGTTTGTGGAAATAACATATATGCAATGACTCTAGTGGATACATGTGTGGTTTGTGGAAAAGAACACACATGCAATGACCACTGGTGGATCCATGTGTGGTTTGTGGAAAAGAACACACATGCAATCACTCTAGTGGTTGATCCATGTTTGTTTGTGGAAATAACACACATGCAATGACTCTAGTGGTTGATCCATGTGTGGTTTGTGAAAAGAACACACATGCAATGACTCTAGTGTTGGTTTTAGTATAAGAACACACATGCAATGACTCTAGTCGTTGATCCATGCGTGGTTTGTGGAAATTACACATATGCAATGACTCTAGTGGTTGATCCGTGTGTGGTTTGTGGAAATAACACACATACAATGACTCTAGTGGTTGATCCATTTGTGGTTTGTGAAAAGAACACACATGCAATGACTCTAGTGTTGGTTTTAGTATAAGAACACACATGCAATGACTCTAGTGGTTGATCCATGCATGGTTTGTGGAAATAACACGTATGCAATGACTCTAGTGGTTGATCCATGTGTGGTTTGTGGAAAAGAACACACATGCAATGACTCTAGTGGTTGATCCATGTTTGTTTGTGGAAATAACACACATGCAGTGACTCTAGTGGTTGATCCATGTGTGGTTTGTGAAAAGAACACACATGCAATGACTCTAGTGTTGGTTTTAGTATAAGAACACACATGCAACGACTCTAGTGGTTGATCCATTCGTGGTTTGTGGAAATAACATGTATGCAATGACTCTAGTGGTTGATCCATGTGTGGTTTGTGGAAATAACACACATACAATGACTATAATGGGTCCACATGTGGTTTGTGGAAAGAACACGCATGCAATGACCACTAGTGGATCCATGTGTGGTTTGTGGAAAAGAACACACATGCAATGACAACTTGTGGATCCATGTGTGGTTTGTGGAAAAGAACACACATGTAATAACTCTAGTGGTTGATCCATGTTTGTTTGTGGAAATAACACACATGCAATGACTCTAGTGGTTGATCCATGTGTGGTTTGTGAAAAGAACACACATGCAATGACTCTAGTGTTGGTTTTAGTATAAGAACACACATGCAATGACTCTAGTGGTTGATCCATATGTGGTTTGTGGAAAGAACACACATGCAATAACTCTAGTGGTTGATCCATGTGTGGTTTGTGGAAATAACACACATGCAATGACCACTCGTGGATCCATGTGTGGTTTGTGGAAAAGAACACACATGCAATGACTCTAGTGCTGGTTCGTGGTTTTAATATAAGAACAAACAAGCAATGACTCTAGTGGTTGATCCATGTGTGGTTTGTGGAAAGAACACACATGCAATGACTCTGGTTGATCCATATGTGGTTTGTGGAAAGAACACACCTGCAATGCCCACTGGTGGATCCATGTGTGGTTTGTGGAGAAGAACACACATGCAATGACTCTAGTGCTGGTTTGTGGTTTTAGTATAAGAACAAACATGCAATGACTCTAGTGGTTGATCCATGTGTGGTTTGTAGAAAGAACACACATGCAATGACTCTAGTGGTTAATCCATGTGTGGTTTGTGGAAAGAACACACATCCAATGACCACTGGTGGATCCATGTGTGGTTTGTGGAAAAGAACACACATGGAATGACTCTAGTGGTTGATCCATGTGTGGTTTGTGAAAATAACACACATACAATGACTCTAGTGGTTGATCCATGTGTGGTTTATGAAAAGAACACACATGCAATGACTCTAGTGTTGGTTTTAGTATAAGAACACACATGCAATGACTCTAGTAGTTGATCCATGCGTGGTTTGTGGAAATAACAGGTATGCAATGACTCTAGTGGTTGATCCATGTGTGGTTTGTGGAAATAACACACATGCAATGACTCTAGTGGTTGATCCATGTGTGGTTTGTGAAAAGAACACACATGCAATGACTCTAGTGTTGGTTTTAGTATAAGAACACACATGAATGACTCTAGTGGTTGATCCATATGTGGTTTGTGGAAAGAACACACATGCAATGACTCTAGTGCTTGATCCATGTGTGGTTTGTGGAAATAACACACATGCAATGACTCTAGTGGTTGATCCATGTGTGGTTTGTGGAAATAACACACATGCAATGACTCTAGTGTTGGTTTTAGTATAAGAACACACATGCAATGACTCTAGTGGTTGATCCATGCGTGGTTTGTGGAAATAACATGTATGCAATGACTCTAGTGGTTGATCCATGTGTTGTATGTGGAAATAACACACATGCAATGACCACTGGTGGATCTATGTGTGGTTTGTGTAAAAGAACACACATGCAATGACTCTAGTGCTGGTTCGTGGTTTTAATATAAGAACAAACATGCAATAACTCTAGTGGTTGATCCATGTGTGGTTTGTGGAAAGAACACACATGCAATGACTCTGGTTGATCCATATGTGGTTTGTGGAAAGAACACACATGCAATGCCCACTGGTGGATCCATGTGTGGTTTGTGGAAAAGAACACCCATGCAATGACTCTAGTGCTGGTTTGTGGTTTTAGTATAAGAACAAACATGCAATGACTCTAGTGGTTGATCCATGTGTGGTTTGTAGAAAGAACACACATGCAACGACTCTAGTGGTTAATCCATGTGTGGTTTGTGGAAAGAACACACATCCAATGACCACTGGTGGATCCATGTGTGGTTTGTGGAAAAGAACACACATGGAATGACTCTAGTGGTTGATCCATGTGTGGTTTGTGGAAATAACAGACATACAATGACTCTAGTGGTTGATCCATGTGTGGTTTGTGAAAAGAACACACATGCAATGACTCTAGTGTTGGTTTTAGTATAAGAACACACATGCAATGACTCTAGTAGTTGATCCATGCGTGGTTTGTGGAAATAACATGTATGCAATGACTCTAGTGGTTGATCCATGTGTGGTTTGTGGAAATAACACACATGCAATGACTCTAGTGGTTGGTCCATCTGTGGTTTGTGAAAAGAACACACATGCAATGACTCTAGTGTTGGTTTTAGTATAAGAACACACATGCAATGACTCTAGTGGTTGATCCATATGTGGTTTGTGGAAAGAACACACATGCAATGACTCTAGTGCTTGATCCATGTGTGGTTTGTGGAAATAACACACATGCAATGACTCTAGTGGTTGATCCATGTGTGGTTTGTGGAAATAACACACATGCAATGACTCTAGTGTTGGTTTTAGTATAAGAACACACATGCAATGACTCTAGTGGTTGATCCATGCGTGGTTTGTGGAAATAACACGTATGCAATGACTCTAGTGGTTGATCCATGTGTGGTTTGTGGAAAAGAACACACAGGCAATGACTCTAGTGGTTGATCCATGTTTGTTTGTGGAAATAACACACATGCAATGACTCTAGTGGTTGATCCATGTCTGGTTTGTGGAAAGAACACACATGCAATGACCACTAGTGGATCCATGTTGGTTTTAGTGTAAGAACGCACATGCAATGACTCTAGTCCTGGTTTGTGGCTTTTGTGGAAAAGAACACACATGCAATGACTCTAGTGGTTGATCCATGTGTGGTTTGTGGAAATAACACACATGCAATGACTCTAGTGTTGGTTTTAGTATAAGAACACCAATGCAATGACTCTAGTGGTTGATCCATGCGTGGTTTGTGGAAATAACACGTATGCAATGACTCTAGTGGTTGATCCATGTGTGGTTTGTGGAAATAACACACATACAATGACTGTAATGGGTCCAGATGTGGTTTTCTGAAAGAACACGCATGCAATGACCACTAGTGGATCCATGTGTGGTTTGTGGAAAAGAACACACATGCAAGGACCACTGGTGGATCCATTTGTGGTTTGTGGAAAAGAACACACATGTAATAACTCTAGTGGTTGATCCATGTTTGTTTGTGGAAATAACACACATGCAATGACTCTCGTGGTTGATCCATGTGTGGTTTGTGAAAAGAACACACATGCAATGACTCTAGTGTTGGTTTTAGTATAAGAACACACATGCAATGACTCTAGTGGTTGATCCATATGTGGTTTGTGGAAAGAACACACATGCAATGACTCTAGTGGTTGATCCATGTGTGGTTTGTGGAAATAACACACATGCAATGACCACTGGTGGATCCATGTGTGGTTTGTGGAAAAGAACACACATGCAATGACTCTAGTACTGGTTTGTGGTTTTAGTATAAGAACACACATGCAATGACTCTAGTGGTTGATCCATGTGTGGTTTGTGGAAAGAACACACATGCAATGACCAATGGTGGATCCATGTGTGGTTTGTGGAAAAGAACACGCCTGCAATGACTCTAGTGTTTGATCCATGTTTGTTTGTGGAAATAACACACATGCAATGACTCTAGTGGTTGATCCATGTGTGGTTTTTGTGAAAAGAACACACATGCAATGACTCTAGTGTTGGTTTTAGTATAATAAGAACACACATGCAATGACTCTAGTGGATGATACATATGTGGTATGTGGAAAGAACACACATGCAATGACTCTAGTGGTTGATCCATGTGTTGTATGTGGAAATAACACACATGCAATGACCACTGGTGGATCTATGTGTGGTTTGTGTAAAAGAACACACATGCAATGACTCTAGTGCTGGTTCGTGGTTTTAATATAAGAACAAACATGCAATGACTCTAGTGGTTGATCCATGTGTGGTTTGTGGAAAGAACACACATGCAATGACTCTAGTTGATCCATATGTGGTTTGTGGAAAGAACATACATGCAATGCCCACTGGTGGATCCATGTGTGGTTTGTGGAAAAGAACACACATGCAATGACTCTAGTGCTGGTTTGTGGTTTTAGTATAAGAACAAACATGCAATGACTCTAGTGGTTGATCCATGTGTGGTTTGTAGAAAGAACAAACATGCAATGACTCTAGTGGTTAATCCATGTGTGGTTTGTGGAAAGAACACACATCCAATGACCACTGGTGGATCCATGTGTGGTTTGTGGAAAAGAACACACATGGAATGACTCTAGTGGTTGATCCATGTGTGGTTTGTGGAAATAACACACATACAATGACTCTAGTGGTTGATCCATGTGTGGTTTGTGAAAAGAACACACGTGCAATGACTCTAGTGTTGGTTTTAGTATAAGAACACACATGCAATGACTCTAGTAGTTGATCCATGCGTGGTTTGTGGAAATAACATGTATGCAATGACTCTAGTGGTTGATCCATGTGTGGTTTGTGGAAATAACACACATGCAATGACTCTAGTGGTTGATCCATGTGTGGTTTGTGAAAAGAACACACATGCAATGACTCTAGTGTTGGTTTTAGTATAAGAACACACATGCAATGACTCTAGTGGTTGATCCATATGTGGTTTGTGGAAAGAACACACATGCAATGACTCTAGTGCTTGATCCATGTGTAGTTTGTGGGAATAACACACATGCAATGACTCTAGTGGTTGATCCATGTGTGGTTTGTGGAAATAACACACATGCAATGACTCTAGTGTTGGTTTTAGTATAAGAACACACATGCAATGACTCTAGTGGTTGATCCATGCGAGGTTTGTGGAAATAACACGTATGCAATGACTCTAGTGGTTGATCCATGTGTGGTTTGTGGAAATAACACACATACAATGACTATAATGGGTCAACATGTGGTTTGTGGAAATAACATATATGCAATGACTCTAGTGGATACATGTGCGGTTTGTGGAAAAGAACACACATGCAATGACCACTGGTGGATCCATGTGTGGTTTGTGGAAAAGAACACACATGCAATCACTCTAGTGGTTGATCCATGTTTGTTTGTGGAAATAACACACATGCAATGACTCTAGTGGTTGATCCATGTGTGGTTTGTGAAAAGAACACAAATGCATTGACTCTAGTGTTGGTTTTAGTATAAGAACACACATGCAATGACTCTAGTGGTTGATCCATATGTGGTTTGTAAAAAGAACAGACATGCAATGACTCTAGTGTTGGTTTTAGTATAAGAACACACATGCAATGACTCTAGTCGTTGATCCATGCGTGGTTTGTGGAAATTACACACATGCAATGACTCTAGTGGTTGATCCATGTGTGGTTTGTGGAAATAACACACATACAATGACTCTAGTGGTTGATCCATTTGTGGTTTGTGAAAAGAACACACATGCAATGACTCTAGTGTTGGTTTTAGTATAAGAACACACATGCAATGACTCTAGTGGTTGATCCATGCATGGTTTGTGGAAATAACACGTATGCAATGACTCTAGTGGTTGATCCATGTGTGGTTTGTGGAAAAGAACACACATGCAATGACTCTAGTTGTTGATCCATGTTTGTTTGTGGAAATAACACACATGCAGTGACTCTAGTGGTTGATCCATGTGTGGTTTGTGAAAAGAACACACATGCAATGACTCTAGTGTTGGTTTTAGTATAAGAACACACATGCAACGACTCTAGTGGTTGATCCATTCGTGGTTTGTGGAAATAACATGTATGCAATGACTCTAGTGGTTGATCCATGTGTGGTTTGTGGAAATAACACACATACAATGACTATAATGGGTCCACATGTGGTTTGTGGAAAGAACACGCATGCAATGACCACTAGTGGATCCATGTGTGGTTTGTGGAAAAGAACACACATGCAATGACTACTTGTGGATCCATGTGTGGTTTGTGGAAAAGAACACACATGTAATAACTCTAGTGGTTGATCCATGTTTGTTTGTGGAAATAACACACATGCAATGACTCTAGTGGTTGATCCATGTGTGGTTTGTGAAAAGAACACACATGCAATGACTCTAGTGTTGGTTTTAGTATAAGAACACACATGCAATGACTCTAGTGGTTGATCCATGTGTGGTTTGTGGAAATAACACACATGCAATGACTCTAGTGTTGGTTTTAGTATAAGAACACACATGCAATGAATCTAGTGGTTGATCCATGCGTGGTTTGTGGAAATAACACGTATGCAATGACTCTAGTGGTTGATCCATGTGTGGTTTGTGGAAATAACACACATACAATGACTGTAATGGGTCAACATGTGGTTTTCGGAAAGAACACGCATGCAATGACCACTAGTGGATCCATGTGTGGTTTGTGGAAAAGAACACACATGCAAGGACCACTGGTGGATCCATGTGTGGTTTGTGGAAAAGAACACACATGTAATAACTCTAGTGGTTGATCCATGTTTGTTTGTGGAAATAACACACATGCAATGACTCTAGTGGTTGATCCATGTGTGGTTTGTGAAAAGAACACACATGCAATGACTCTAGTGTTGGTTTTAGTATAATAAGAACACACATGTAATGACTATAGTGGTTGATCCATATGTGGTTTGTGGAAAGAACACACATGCAATGACTCTAGTGGTTGATCCATGTGTGGTTTGTGGAAATAACACACATGCAATGACCACTGGTGGATCCATGTGTGGTTTGTGTAAAAGAACACACATGCAATGACTCTAGTGCTGGTTTGCGGTTTTAGTATAAGAACAAACATGCAATCACTCTAGTGGTTGATCCATGTGTGGTTTGTGGAAAGAAAACACATGCAATGACTCTGGTTGATCCATATGTGGTTTGTGCAAAGAACATACATGCATTGACCACTAGTGAATCCATGTGTGGTTTGTGGAAAAGAACACACATGCAAAGACTTTGGTACTGGTTTATGGTTTTAGTATAAGAACACACATGCAATGACTCTAGTACTGGTTTGTGGTTTTAGTATAAGAACACACATCCAATGAGTCTAGTGGTTGATCCACATGTCGTTTGTGGAAATAACACACATGCAATGACTCTAGTGGGTCCACATGTGTGGTTTGTGGAAAGAACACACATGCAATGACTCTGGTTGTTCCATATGTGGTTTGTGGAAAAAACACACATGAAATGACTCTAGTGGTGGATCCATGTGTGGTTTGTGGAAAGAACACACATGCAATGACTCTAGTGCTGGTTTGTGATTTTAGTATAAGAACAAACATGCAATGACTCTAGTGGTTGATCCATGTGTGGTTTGTGGAAAGAACACACATGCAATGACCACTGGTGGATCCATGTGTGGTTTGTGGAAAACAATACACATTCAATGACTCTAGTGGTTGATCCATGTTTGTTTGTGGAAATAACACACATGCAATGACTCTAGTGGTTGATCCATGTGTGGTTTGTGAAAAGAACACACATGCAATGACTCTAGTGTTGGTTTTAGTATAAGAACACACATGCAATGACTCTAGTGGTTGATCCATATGTGGTTTGTAAAAAGAACACACATGCAATGACTCTAGTGTTGGTTTTAGTATAAGAACACACATGCAATGACTCTAGTGGTTGATCCATGCGTGGTTTGTGGAAATTACACATATGCAATGACTCTAGTGGTTGATCCATGTGTGGTTTGTGGAAATAACACACATACAATGACTCTAGTGGTTGACCCATTAGTGGTTTGTGAAAAGAACACACATGCAATGACTCTAGTGTTGGTTTTAGTATAAGAACACACATGCAATGACTCTAGTGGTTGATCCATGCATGGTTTGTGGAAATAACACGTATGCAATGACTCTAGTGGTTGATCCATGTGTGGTTTGTGGAAAAGAACACACATGCAATGACTCTAGTGGTTGATCCATGTTTGTTTGTGGAAATAACACACATGCAGTGACTCTAGTGGTTGATCCATGTGTGGTTTGTGAAAAGAACACACATGCAATGACTCTAGTCTTGGTTTTAGTATAAGAACACACATGCAATGACTCTAGTGGTTGATCCATTCGTGGTTTGTGGAAATAACATGTATGCAATGACTCTAGTGGTTGATCCATGTGTGGTTTGTGGAAATAACACACATACAATGACTGTAATGGGTCCACATGTGGTTTGTGGAAAGAACACGCATGCAATGACCACTAGTGGATCCATGTGTGGTTTTTGGAAAAGAACACACATGCAATGACCACTTGTGGATCCATGTGTGGTTTGTGGAAAAGAACACACATGTAATAACTCTAGTGGTTGATCCATGTTTGTTTGTGGAAATAACACACATGCAATGACTCTAGTGGTTGATCCATGTGTGGTTTGTGAAAAGAACACACATGCAATGACTCTAGTGTTGGTTTTAGTATAAGAACACACATGCAATGACTCTAGTGGTTGATCCATATGTGGTTTGTGCAAAGAACACACATACAATGACTCTAGTGGTTGATCCATGTGTGGTTTGTGGAAATAACACACATGCAATGACCACTGGTGGATCCATGTGTGGTTTGTGGAAAAGAACACACATGCAATGACTCTAGTACTGGTTTGTGGTTTTAGTATAAGAACACACATGCAATGACTCTAGTGGTTGATCCATGTGTGGTTTGTGGAAAGAACACACATGCAATGACCAATGGTGGATCCATGTGTGGTTTGTGGAAAAGAACACACCTGCAATGACTCTAGTGTTTGATCCATGTTTGTTTGTGGAAATAACACACATGCAATGACTCTAGTGGTTGATCCATGTGTGGTTTTTGTGAAAAGAACACACATGCAATGACTCTAGTGTTGGTTTTAGTATAATAAGAACACACATGCAATGACTCTAGTGGATGATACATATGTGGTATGTGGAAAGAACACACATGCAATGACTCTAGTGGTTGATCCATGTGTTGTATGTGGAAATAACACACATGCAATGACCACTGGTGGATCTATGTGTGGTTTGTGTAAAAGAACACACATGCAATGACTCTAGTGCTGGTTCGTGGTTTTAATATAAGAACAAACATGCAATGACTCTAGTGGTTGATCCATGTGTGGTTTGTGGAAAGAACACACATGCAATGACTCTAGTTGATCCATATGTGGTTTGTGGAAAGAACATACATGCAATGCCCACTGGTGGATCCATGTGTGGTTTGTGGAAAAGAACACACATGCAATGACTCTAGTGCTGGTTTGTGGTTTTAGTATAAGAACAAACATGCAATGACTCTAGTGGTTGATCCATATGTGGTTTGTAGAAAGAACAAACATGCAATGACTCTAGTGGTTAATCCATGTGTGGTTTGTGGAAAGAACACACATCCAATGACCACTGGTGGATCCATGTGTGGTTTGTGGAAAAGAACACACATGGAATGACTCTAGTGGTTGATCCATGTGTGGTTTTTGGAAATAACACACATACAATGACTCTAGTGGTTGATCCATGTGTGGTTTGTGAAAAGAACACACGTGCAATGACTCTAGTGTTGGTTTTAGTATAAGAACACACATGCAATGACTCTAGTAGTTGATCCATGCGTGGTTTGTGGAAATAACATGTATGCAATGACTCTAGTGGTTGATCCATGTGTGGTTTGTGGAAATAACACACATGCAATGACTCTAGTGGTTGATCCATGTGTGGTTTGTGAAAAGAACACACATGCAATGACTCTAGTGTTGGTTTTAGTATAAGAACACACATGCAATGACTCTAGTGGTTGATCCATATGTGGTTTGTGGAAAGAACACACATGCAATGACTCTAGTGCTTGATCCATGTGTAGTTTGTGGGAATAACACACATGCAATGACTCTAGTGGTTGATCCATGTGTGGTTTGTGGAAATAACACACATGCAATGACTCTAGTGTTGGTTTTAGTATAAGAACACACATGCAATGACTCTAGTGGTTGATCCATGCGAGGTTTGTGGAAATAACACGTATGCAATGACTCTAGTGGTTGATCCATGTGTGGTTTGTGGAAATAACACACATACAATGACTATAATGGGTCAACATGTGGTTTGTGGAAATAACATATATGCAATGACTCTAGTGGATACATGTGTGGTTTGTGGAAAAGAACACACATGCAATGACCACTGGTGGATCCATGTGTGGTTTGTGGAAAAGAACACACATGCAATCACTCTAGTGGTTGATCCATGTTTGTTTGTGGAAATAACACACATGCAATGACTCTAGTGGTTGATCCATGTGTGGTTTGTGAAAAGAACACACATGCAATGACTCTAGTGTTGGTTTTAGTATAAGAACACACATGCAATGACTCTAGTCGTTGATCCATGCGTGGTTTGTGGAAATTACACATATGCAATGACTCTAGTGGTTGATCCGTGTGTGGTTTGTGGAAATAACACACATACAATGACTCTAGTGGTTGATCCATTTGTGGTTTGTGAAAAGAACACACATGCAATGACTCTAGTGTTGGTTTTAGTATAAGAACACACATGCAATGACTCTAGTGGTTGATCCATGCATGGTTTGTGGAAATAACACGTATGCAATGACTCTAGTGGTTGATCCATGTGTGGTTTGTGGAAAAGAACACACATGCAATGACTCTAGTGGTTGATCCATGTTTGTTTGTGGAAATAACACACATGCAGTGACTCTAGTGGTTGATCCATGTGTGGTTTGTGAAAAGAACACACATGCAATGACTCTAGTGTTGGTTTTAGTATAAGAACACACATGCAACGACTCTAGTGGTTGATCCATTCGTGGTTTGTGGAAATAACATGTATGCAATGACTCTAGTGGTTGATCCATGTGTGGTTTGTGGAAATAACACACATACAATGACTATAATGGGTCCACATGTGGTTTGTGGAAAGAACACGCATGCAATGACCACTAGTGGATCCATGTGTGGTTTGTGGAAAAGAACACACATGCAATGACAACTTGTGGATCCATGTGTGGTTTGTGGAAAAGAACACACATGTAATAACTCTAGTGGTTGATCCATGTTTGTTTGTGGAAATAACACACATGCAATGACTCTAGTGGTTGATCCATGTGTGGTTTGTGAAAAGAACACACATGCAATGACTCTAGTGTTGGTTTTAGTATAAGAACACACATGCAATGACTCTAGTGGTTGATCCATATGTGGTTTGTGGAAAGAACACACATGCAATAACTCTAGTGGTTGATCCATGTGTGGTTTGTGGAAATAACACACATGCAATGACCACTCGTGGATCCATGTGTGGTTTGTGGAAAAGAACACACATGCAATGACTCTAGTGCTGGTTCGTGGTTTTAATATAAGAACAAACAAGCAATGACTCTAGTGGTTGATCCATGTGTGGTTTGTGGAAAGAACACACATGCAATGACTCTGGTTGATCCATATGTGGTTTGTGGAAAGAACACACCTGCAATGCCCACTGGTGGATCCATGTGTGGTTTGTGGAGAAGAACACACATGCAATGACTCTAGTGCTGGTTTGTGGTTTTAGTATAAGAACAAACATGCAATGACTCTAGTGGTTGATCCATGTGTGGTTTGTAGAAAGAACACACATGCAATGACTCTAGTGGTTAATCCATGTGTGGTTTGTGGAAAGAACACACATCCAATGACCACTGGTGGATCCATGTGTGGTTTGTGGAAAAGAACACACATGGAATGACTCTAGTGGTTGATCCATGTGTGGTTTGTGAAAATAACACACATACAATGACTCTAGTGGTTGATCCATGTGTGGTTTATGAAAAGAACACACATGCAATGACTCTAGTGTTGGTTTTAGTATAAGAACACACATGCAATGACTCTAGTAGTTGATCCATGCGTGGTTTGTGGAAATAACAGGTATGCAATGACTCTAGTGGTTGATCCATGTGTGGTTTGTGGAAATAACACACATGCAATGACTCTAGTGGTTGATCCATGTGTGGTTTGTGAAAAGAACACACATGCAATGACTCTAGTGTTGGTTTTAGTATAAGAACACACATGAATGACTCTAGTGGTTGATCCATATGTGGTTTGTGGAAAGAACACACATGCAATGACTCTAGTGCTTGATCCATGTGTGGTTTGTGGAAATAACACACATGCAATGACTCTAGTGGTTGATCCATGTGTGGTTTGTGGAAATAACACACATGCAATGACTCTAGTGTTGGTTTTAGTATAAGAACACACATGCAATGACTCTAGTGGTTGATCCATGCGTGGTTTGTGGAAATAACATGTATGCAATGACTCTAGTGGTTGATCCATGTGTTGTATGTGGAAATAACACACATGCAATGACCACTGGTGGATCTATGTGTGGTTTGTGTAAAAGAACACACATGCAATGACTCTAGTGCTGGTTCGTGGTTTTAATATAAGAACAAACATGCAATAACTCTAGTGGTTGATCCATGTGTGGTTTGTGGAAAGAACACACATGCAATGACTCTGGTTGATCCATATGTGGTTTGTGGAAAGAACACACATGCAATGCCCACTGGTGGATCCATGTGTGGTTTGTGGAAAAGAACACCCATGCAATGACTCTAGTGCTGGTTTGTGGTTTTAGTATAAGAACAAACATGCAATGACTCTAGTGGTTGATCCATGTGTGGTTTGTAGAAAGAACACACATGCAACGACTCTAGTGGTTAATCCATGTGTGGTTTGTGGAAAGAACACACATCCAATGACCACTGGTGGATCCATGTGTGGTTTGTGGAAAAGAACACACATGGAATGACTCTAGTGGTTGATCCATGTGTGGTTTGTGGAAATAACAGACATACAATGACTCTAGTGGTTGATCCATGTGTGGTTTGTGAAAAGAACACACATGCAATGACTCTAGTGTTGGTTTTAGTATAAGAACACACATGCAATGACTCTAGTAGTTGATCCATGCGTGGTTTGTGGAAATAACATGTATGCAATGACTCTAGTGGTTGATCCATGTGTGGTTTGTGGAAATAACACACATGCAATGACTCTAGTGGTTGGTCCATCTGTGGTTTGTGAAAAGAACACACATGCAATGACTCTAGTGTTGGTTTTAGTATAAGAACACACATGCAATGACTCTAGTGGTTGATCCATATGTGGTTTGTGGAAAGAACACACATGCAATGACTCTAGTGCTTGATCCATGTGTGGTTTGTGGAAATAACACACATGCAATGACTCTAGTGGTTGATCCATGTGTGGTTTGTGGAAATAACACACATGCAATGACTCTAGTGTTGGTTTTAGTATAAGAACACACATGCAATGACTCTAGTGGTTGATCCATGCGTGGTTTGTGGAAATAACACGTATGCAATGACTCTAGTGGTTGATCCATGTGTGGTTTGTGGAAAAGAACACACAGGCAATGACTCTAGTGGTTGATCCATGTTTGTTTGTGGAAATAACACACATGCAATGACTCTAGTGGTTGATCCATGTCTGGTTTGTGGAAAGAACACACATGCAATGACCACTAGTGGATCCATGTTGGTTTTAGTGTAAGAACGCACATGCAATGACTCTAGTCCTGGTTTGTGGCTTTTGTGGAAAAGAACACACATGCAATGACTCTAGTGGTTGATCCATGTGTGGTTTGTGGAAATAACACACATGCAATGACTCTAGTGTTGGTTTTAGTATAAGAACACCAATGCAATGACTCTAGTGGTTGATCCATGCGTGGTTTGTGGAAATAACACGTATGCAATGACTCTAGTGGTTGATCCATGTGTGGTTTGTGGAAATAACACACATACAATGACTGTAATGGGTCCAGATGTGGTTTTCTGAAAGAACACGCATGCAATGACCACTAGTGGATCCATGTGTGGTTTGTGGAAAAGAACACACATGCAAGGACCACTGGTGGATCCATTTGTGGTTTGTGGAAAAGAACACACATGTAATAACTCTAGTGGTTGATCCATGTTTGTTTGTGGAAATAACACACATGCAATGACTCTCGTGGTTGATCCATGTGTGGTTTGTGAAAAGAACACACATGCAATGACTCTAGTGTTGGTTTTAGTATAAGAACACACATGCAATGACTCTAGTGGTTGATCCATATGTGGTTTGTGGAAAGAACACACATGCAATGACTCTAGTGGTTGATCCATGTGTGGTTTGTGGAAATAACACACATGCAATGACCACTGGTGGATCCATGTGTGGTTTGTGGAAAAGAACACACATGCAATGACTCTAGTACTGGTTTGTGGTTTTAGTATAAGAACACACATGCAATGACTCTAGTGGTTGATCCATGTGTGGTTTGTGGAAAGAACACACATGCAATGACCAATGGTGGATCCATGTGTGGTTTGTGGAAAAGAACACGCCTGCAATGACTCTAGTGTTTGATCCATGTTTGTTTGTGGAAATAACACACATGCAATGACTCTAGTGGTTGATCCATGTGTGGTTTTTGTGAAAAGAACACACATGCAATGACTCTAGTGGATGATACATATGTGGTTTGTGGAAAGAACACACATGCAATGACTCTAGTGGTTGATCCATGTGTTGTATGTGGAAATAACACACATGCAATGACCACTGGTGGATCTATGTGTGGTTTGTGTAAAATAACACACATGCAATGACTCTAGTGCTGGTTCGTGGTTTTAATATAAGAACAAACATGCAATGACTCTAGTGGTTGATCCATGTGTGGTTTGTGGAAAGAACACACATGCAATGACTCTGGTTGATCCATATGTGGTTTGTGGAAAGAACACACATGCAATGCCCACTGGTGGATCCATGTGTGGTTTGTGGAAAAGCACACACATGCAATGACTCTAGTGCTGGTTTGTGGTTTTAGTATAAGAACAAACATGCAATGACTCTAGTGGTTGATCCATGTGTGGTTTGTAGAAAGAACACACATGTAATGACTCTAGTGGTTAATCCATGTGTGGTTTGTGGAAAGAACACACATCCAATGACCACTGGTGGATCCATGTGTGGTTTGTGGAAAAGAACACACATGGAATGACTCTAGTGGTTGATACATGTGTGGTTTGTGGAAATAACACACATACAATGACTCTAGTGGTTGATCCATGTGTGGTATGTGAAAAGAACACACATGCAATGACTCTAGTATTGGTTTTAGTATAAGAACACACATGCAATGACTCTAGTAGTTGATCCATGCGTGGTTTGTGGAAATAACATGTATGCAATGACTCTAGTGGTTGATCCATGTGTGGTTTGTGGAAATAACACACATGCAATGACTCTAGTGGTTGGTCCATGTGTGGTTTGTGAAAAGAACACACATGCAATGACTCTAGTGTTGGTTTTAGTATAAGAACACACATGCAATGACTCTAGTGGTTGATCCATATGTGGTTTGTGGAAAGAACACACATGCAATGACTCTAGTGCTTGATCCATGTGTGGTTTGTGGAAATAACACACATGCAATGACTCTAGTGGTTGATCCATGTGTGGTTTGTGGAAATAACACACATGCAATGACTCTAGTGTTGGTTTTAGTATAAGAACACACATGCAATGACTCTAGTGGTTGATCCATGCGTGGTTTGTGGAAATAACACGTATGCAATGACTCTAGTGGTTGATCCATGTGTGGTTTGTGGAAAAGAACACACAGGCAATGACTCTAGTGGTTGATCCATGTTTGTTTGTGGAAATAACACACATGCAATGACTCTAGTGGTTGATCCATGTCTGGTTTGTGGAAAGAACACACATGCAATGACCACTAGTGGATCCATGTTGGTTTTAGTGTAAGAACGCACATGCAATGACTCTAGTACTAGTTTGTGGCTTTTGTGGAAAAGAACACACATGCAATGACTCTAGTGGTTGATCCATGTGTGGTTTGTGGAAATAACACACATGCAATGACTCTAGTGTTGGTTTTAGTATAAGAACACACATGCAATGACTCTAGTGGTTGATCCATGCGTGGTTTGTGGAAATAACACGTATGCAATGACTCTAGTGGTTGATCCATGTGTGGTTTGTGGAAATAACACACATACAATGACTGTAATGGGCCCACATGTGGTTTTCGGAAAGAACACGCATGCAATGACCACTAGTGGATCCATGTGTGGTTTGTGGAAAAGAACACACATGCAATGACTCTAGTGTTGGTTTTAGTATAAGAACACACATGCAATGACTCTATTAGTTGATCCATGCGTGGTTTGTGGAAATAACATGTATGCAATGACTCTAGTGGTTGATCCATGTGTGGTTTGTGGAAATAACACACATGCAATGACTCTAGTGGTTGGTCCATGTGTGGTTTGTGAAAAGAACACACATGCAATGACTCTAGTGTTGGTTTTAGTATAAGAACACACATGCAATGACTCTAGGGGTTGATCCATATGTGGTTTGTGGAAAGAACACACATGCAATGACTCTAGTGCTTGATCCATGTGTGGTTTGTGGAAATAACACACATGCAATGACTCTAGTGGTTGATCCATGTGTGGTTTGTGGAAATAACACACATGCAATGACTCTAGTGTTGGTTTTAGTATAAGAACACACATGCAATGACTCTAGTGGTTGATCCATGCGTGGTTTGTGGAAATAACACGTATGCAATGACTCTAGTAGTTGATCCATGTGTTGCATGTGGAAATAACACACATGCAATGACCACTGGTGGATGTATGTGTGGTTTGTGTAAAAGAACACACATGCAATAACTCTAGTGCTGGTTCGTGGTTTTAATATAAGAACAAACATGCAATGACTCTAGTGGTTGATCCATGTGTGGTTTGTGGAAAGAACACACATGCAATGACTCTGGTTGATCCATATGTGGTTTGTGGAAAGAACACACATGCAATGCCCACTGGTGGATCCATGTGTGGTTTGTGGAAAAGAACACACATGCAATGACTCTAGTGCTGGTTTGTGGTTTTAGTATAAGAACAAAAATGCAATGACTCTAGTGGTTGATCCATGTGTGGTTTGTAGAAAGAACACACATGCAATGACTCTAGTGGTTAATCCATGTGTGGTTTGTCGAAAGAACACACATCCAATGACCACTGGTGGATCCATGTGTGGTTTGTGGAAAAGACCACACATGGAATGACTCTAGTGGTTGATCCATGTGTGGTTTGTGGAAATAACACACATACAATGACTCTAGTGGTTGATCCATGTGTGGTTTGTGAAAAGAACACACATGAATGACTCTAGTGTTGGTTTTAGTATAAGAACACACATGCAATGACTCTAGTAGTTGATCCATCCGTGGTTTGTGGAAATAACATGTATGCAATGACTCTAGTGGTTGATCCATGTGTGGTTTGTGGAAATAACACACATGGAATGACTCTAGTGGTTGATCCATGTGTGGTTTGTGAAAAGAACACACATGCAATGACTAGTGTTGGTTTTAGTATAAGAACACACATGCAATGACTATAGTGGTTCATCCATGCGTGGTTTGTGGAAATAACACACATGCAATGACTCTAGTGGTTGATCCATGTGTGGTTTGTGGAAATAACACACATGCAATGACTCTAGTGTTGGTTTTAGTATAAGAACACACATGCAATGACTCTAGTGGTTGATCCATGCGTGGTTTGTGGAAATAACACGTATGCAATGACTCTAGTAGTTGATCCATGTGTTGCATGTGGAAATAACACACATGCAATGACCACTGGTGGATGTATGTGTGGTTTGTGTAAAAGAACACACATGCAATAACTCTAGTGCTGGTTCGTGGTTTTAATATAAGAACAAACATGCAATGACTCTAGTGGTTGATCCATGTGTGGTTTGTGGAAAGAACACACATGCAATGACTCTGGTTGATCCATATGTGGTTTGTGGAAAGAACACACATGCAATGCCCACTGGTGGATCCATGTGTGGTTTGTGGAAAAGAACACACATGCAATGACTCTAGTGCTGGTTTGTGGTTTTAGTATAAGAACAAAAATGCAATGACTCTAGTGGTTGATCCATGTGTGGTTTGTAGAAAGAACACACATGCAATGACTCTAGTGGTTAATCCATGTGTGGTTTGTCGAAAGAACACACATCCAATGACCACTGGTGGATCCATGTGTGGTTTGTGGAAAAGACCACACATGGAATGACTCTAGTGGTTGATCCATGTGTGGTTTGTGGAAATAACACACATACAATGACTCTAGTGGTTGATCCATGTGTGGTTTGTGAAAAGAACACACATGCAATGACTCTAGTGTTGGTTTTAGTATAAGAACACACATGCAATGACTCTAGTAGTTGATCCATGCGTGGTTTGTGGAAATAACATGTATGCAATGACTCTAGTGGTTGATCCATGTGTGGTTTGTGGAAATAACACACATGGAATGACTCTAGTGGTTGATCCATGTGTGGTTTGTGAAAAGAACACACATGCAATGACTAGTGTTGGTTTTAGTATAAGAACACACATGCAATGACTATAGTGGTTGATCCATATGTGGTTTGTGGAAATAACACACATGCAATGACTCTAGTGGTTGATCCATGTGTGGTTTGTGAAAAGAACACACATGCAATGACTCTAGTGTTGGTTTTAGTATAAGAACACACATGCAATGACTCTAGTGGTTGATCCATATGTGGTTTGTGGAAAGAACACACATGCAATGACTCTAGTGCTTGATCCATGTGTGGTTTTGTGGAAATAACACACATGCAATGATTCTAGTGGTTGATCCATGTGTGGTTTGTGGAAATAACACACATGCAATGACTCTAGTGTTGGTTTTAGTATAAGAACACACATGCAATGACTCTAGTGGTTGATCCATGCGTGGTTTGTGGAAATAACACGTATGCAATGACTCTAGTAGTTGATCCATGTGTTGTATGTGGAAATAACACACATGCAATGACCACTGGTGGATCTATGTGTGGTTTGTGTAAAAGAACACACATGCAATGACTCTAGTGCTGGTTCGTGGTTTTAATATAAGAACAAACATGCAATGACTCTAGTGGTTGATCCATGTGTGGTTTGTGGAAAGAACACACACGCAATGACTCTAGTTGATCCATATGTGGTTTGTGGAAAGAACACACATGCAATGCCCACTGGTGGATCCATGTGTGGTTTGTGGAAAAGAACACACATGCAATGACTCTAGTGCTGGTTTGTGGTTTTAGTATAAGAACAATCATGCAATGACTCTAGTGGTTGATCCATGTGTGGTTTGTAGAAAGAACACACATGCAATGACTCTAGTGGTTAATCCATGTTTGGTTTGTGGAAAGAACACACATCCAATGACCACTGGTGGATCCATGTGTGGTTTGTGGAAAAGACCACACATGGAATGACTCTAGTGGTTGATCCATGTGTGGTTTGTGGAAATAACACACATACAATGACTCTAGTGGTTGATCCATGTGTGGTTTGTGAAAAGAACACACATGCAATGACTCTAGTGTTTGTTTTAGTATAAGAACACACATGCAATGACTCTAGTAGTTGATCCATGCGTGGTTTGTGGAAATAACACACATGCAGTGACTCTAGTGGTTGATCCATGTGTGGTTTGTGGAAAGAACACACATGCAATGACTCTAGTGGTTGATCCATGTGTGGTTTGTGAAAAGAACACACATGCAATGACTCTAGTGTTGGTTTTAGTATAAGAACACACATGCAATGACTCTAGTGGTTGATCCATATGTGGTTTGTGGAAAGAACACACATGCAATGACTCTAGTGCTTGATCCATGTGTGGTTTGTGGAAATAACACACATGCAATGACTCTAGTGGTTGATCCATGTGTGGTTTGTGGAAATAACACACATGCAATGACTCTAGTGTTGGTTTTAGTATAAGAACACACATGCAATGACTCTAGTGGTTGATCCATGCGTGGTTTGTGGAAATAACACGTATGCAATGACTCTAGTGGTTGATCCATGTGTGGTTTGTGGAAAAGAACACACAGGCAATGACTCTAGTGGTTGATCCATGTTTGTTTGTGGAAATAACACACATGCAATGACTCTAGTGGTTGATCCATGTCTGGTTTGTGGAAAGAACACACATGCAATGACCACTAGTGGATCCATGTTGGTTTTAGTGTAAGAACGCACATGCAATGACTCTAGTCCTGCTTTGTGGCTTTTGTGGAAAAGAACACACATGCAATGAATCTAGTGGTTGATCCATGTGTGGTTTGTGGAAATAACACACATGCAATGACTCTAGTGTTAATTTTAGTATAAGAACACACATGCAATGACTCTAGTGGTTGATCCATGCATGGTTTGTGGAAATAACACGTATGCAATGACTCTAGTGGTTGATCCATGTGTGGTTTGTGGAAATAACACACATACAATGACTGTAATGGGTCCACATGTGGTTTTCGGAAAGAACACGCATGCAATGACCACTAGTTGATCCATGTGTGGTTTGTGGAAAAGAACACACGTGCAAGGACCACTGGTGGATCCATGTGTGGTTTGTGGAAAAGAACACACATGTAATAACTCTAGTGGTTGATCCATGTTTGTTTGTGGAAATAACACACATGCAATGACTCTAGTGGTTGATCCATGTGTGGTTTGTGAAAAGAACACACATGCAATGACTCTAGTGTTGGTTTTAGTATAAGAACACACATGCAATGACTCTAGTGGTTGATCCATATGTGGTTTGTGGAAAGAACACACATGCAATGACTCTAGTGGTTGATCCATGTGTGGTTTGTGGAAATAACACACATGCAATGACCACTGGTGGATCCATGTGTGGTTTGTGGAAAAGAACACACATGCAATGACTCTAGTACTGGTTTGTGGTTTTAGTATAAGAACACACATGCAATGACTCTAGTGGTTGATCCATGTGTGGTTTGTGGAAAGAACACACATGCAATGACCAATGGTGGATCCATGTGTGGTTTGTGGAAAAGAACACACCTGCAATGACTCTAGTGTTTGATCCATGTTTGTTTGTGGAAATAACACACATGCAATGACTCTAGTGGTTGATCCATGTGTGGTTTTTGTGAAAAGAACACACATGCAATGACTCTAGTGTTGGTTTTAGTATAATAAGAACACACATGCAATGACTCTAGTGGATGATACATATGTGGTTTGTGGAAAGAACACACATGCAATGACTCTAGTGGTTGATCCATGTGTTGTATGTGGAAATAACACACATGCAATGACCACTGGTGGATCTATGTGTGGTTTGTGTAAAAGAACACACATGCAATGACTCTAGTGCTGGTTCGTGGTTTTAATATAAGAACAAACATGCAATCACTCTAGTGGTTGATCCATGTGTGGTTTGTGGAAAGAACACACATGCAATGACTCTGGTTGATCCATATGTGGTTTGTGGAAAGAACACACATGCAATGCCCACTGGTGGATCCATGTGTGGTTTGTGGAAAAGAACACACATGCAATGACTCTAGTGCTGGTTTGTGGTTTTAGTATAAGAACAAACATGCAATGACTCTAGTGGTTGATCCATGTGTGGTTTGTAGAAAGAACACACATGCAATGACTCTAGTGGTTAATCCATGTGTGGTTTGTGGAAAGAACACACATCCAATGACCACTGGTGGATCCATGTGTGGTTTGTGGAAAAGAACACACATGGAATGACTCTAGTGGTTGATCCATGTGTGGTTTGTGGAAATAACACACATGCAATGACTCTAGTGGTTGATCCATGTGTGGTTTGTGAAAAGAACACACATGCAATGACTCTAGTGTTGGTTTTAGTATAAGAACACACATGCAATGACTCTAGTAGTTGATCCATGCATGGTTTGTGGAAATAACATGTATGCAATGACTCTAGTGGTTGATCCATGTGTGGTTTGTGGAAATAACACACATGCAATGACTCTAGTGGTTGATCCATGTGTGGTTTGTGAAAAGAACACACATGCAATAACTCTAGTGTTGGTTTTAGTATAAGAACACAAATGCAATGACTCTAGTGGTTGATCCATATGTGGTTTGTGGAAAGAACACACATGCAATGACTCTAGTGCTTGATCCATGTGTGGTTTGTGGAAATAACACACATGCAATGACTCTAGTGGTTGATCCATGTGTGGTTTGTGGAAATAACACACATGCAATGACTCTAGTGTTGGTTTTAGTATAAGAACACACATGCAATTACTCTAGTGGTTGATCCATGCGTGGTTTGTGGAAATAACACGTATGCAATGACTCTAGTGGTTGATCCATGTGTGGTTTGTGGAAAAGAACACACAGGCAATGACTCTAGTGGTTGATCCATGTTTGTTTGTGGAAATAACACACATGCAATGACTCTAGTGGTTGATCCATGTCTGGTTTGTGGAAAGAACACACATGCAATGACCACTAGTGGATCCATGTTGGTTTTAGTGTAAGAACGCACATGCAATGACTCTAGTACTGGTTTGTGGCTTTTGTGGAAAAGAACACACATGCAATGACTCTAGTGGTTGATCCATGTGTGGTTTGTGGAAATAACACACATGCAATGACTCTAGTGTTGGTTTTAGTATAAGAACACACATGCAATGAATCTAGTGGTTGATCCATGCGTGGTTTGTGGAAATAACACGTATGCAATAACTCTAGTGGTTGATCCATGTGTGGTTTGTGGAAATAACACACATACAATGACTGTAATGGGTCCACATGTGGTTTTCGGAAAGAACACGCATGCAATGACCACTAGTGGATCCATGTGTGGTTTGTGGAAAAGAACACACATGCAAGGACCACTGGTGGATCCATGTGTGGTTTGTGGAAAAGAACACACATGTAATAACTCTAGTGGTTGATCCATGTTTGTTTGTGGAAATAACACACATGCAATGACTCTAGTGGTTGATCCATGTGTGGTTTGTGAAAAGAACACACATGCAATGACTCTAGTGTTGGTTTTAGTATAAGAACACACATGCAATGACTCTAGTGGTTGATCCATATGTGGTTTGTGGAAAGAGCACACATGCAATGACTCTAGTGGTTGATCCATGTGTGGTTTGTGGAAATAACACACATGCAATGACCACTGGTGGATCCATGTGTGGTTTGTGGAAAAGAACACACATGCAATGACTCTAGTACTGGTTTATGGTTTTAGTATAAGAACACACATGCAATGACTCTAGTGGTTGATCCATGTGTGGTTTGTGGAAAGAACACACATGCAATGACTCTAGTGTTGGTTTCAGTATAATAAGAACACACATGCAATGACTCTAGTGGATGATATATATGTGGTTTGTGGAAAGAACACACATGCAATGACTCTAGTGGTTGATCCATGTGTTGTATGTGGAAATAACACACATGCAATGACCACTGGTGGATCTATGTGTGGTTTGTGTAAAAGAACACACATGCAATGACTCTAGTGCTGGTTCGTGGTTTTAATATAAGAACAAACATGCAATCACTCTAGTGGTTGATCCATGTGTGGTTTGTGGAAAGAACACACATGCAATGACTCTGGTTGATCCATATGTGGTTTGTGGAAAGAACACACATGCAATGCCCACTGGTGGATCCATGTGTGGTTTGTGGAAAAGAACACACATGCAATGACTCTAGTGCTGGTTTGTGGTTTTAGTATAAGAACAAACATGCAATGACTCTAGTGGTTGATCCATGTGTGGTTTGTAGAAAGAACACACATGCAATGACTCTAGTGGTTAATCCATGTGTGGTTTGTGGAAAGAACACACATCCAATGACCACTGGTGGATCCATGTGTGGTTTGTGGAAAAGAACACACATGGAATGACTCTAGTGGTTGATCCATGTGTGGTTTGTGGAAATAACACACATGCAATGACTCTAGTGGTTGATCCATGTGTGGTTTGTGAAAAGAACACACATGCAATGACTCTAGTGTTGGTTTTAGTATAAGAACACACATGCAATGACTCTAGTAGTTGATCCATGCATGGTTTGTGGAAATAACATGTATGCAATGACTCTAGTGGTTGATCCATGTGTGGTTTGTGGAAATAACACACATGCAATGACTCTAGTGGTTGATCCATGTGTGGTTTGTGAAAAGAACACACATGCAATAACTCTAGTGTTGGTTTTAGTATAAGAACACAAATGCAATGACTCTAGTGGTTGATCCATATGTGGTTTGTGGAAAGAACACACATGCAATGACTCTAGTGCTTGATCCATGTGTGGTTTGTGGAAATAACACACATGCAATGACTCTAGTGGTTGATCCATGTGTGGTTTGTGGAAATAACACACATGCAATGACTCTAGTGTTGGTTTTAGTATAAGAACACACATGCAATGACTCTAGTGGTTGATCCATGCGTGGTTTGTGGAAATAACACGTATGCAATGACTCTAGTGGTTGATCCATGTGTGGTTTGTGGAAAAGAACACACAGGCAATGACTCTAGTGGTTGATCCATGTTTGTTTGTGGAAATAACACACATGCAATGACTCTAGTGGTTGATCCATGTCTGGTTTGTGGAAAGAACACACATGCAATGACCACTAGTGGATCCATGTTGGTTTTAGTGTAAGAACGCACATGCAATGACTCTAGTACTGGTTTGTGGCTTTTGTGGAAAAGAACACACATGCAATGACTCTAGTGGTTGATCCATGTGTGGTTTGTGGAAATAACACACATGCAATGACTCTAGTGTTGGTTTTAGTATAAGAACACACATGCAATGAATCTAGTGGTTGATCCATGCGTGGTTTGTGGAAATAACACGTATGCAATAACTCTAGTGGTTGATCCATGTGTGGTTTGTGGAAATAACACACATACAATGACTGTAATGGGTCCACATGTGGTTTTCGGAAAGAACACGCATGCAATGACCACTAGTGGATCCATGTGTGGTTTGTGGAAAAGAACACACATGCAAGGACCACTGGTGGATCCATGTGTGGTTTGTGGAAAAGAACACACATGTAATAACTCTAGTGGTTGATCCATGTTTGTTTGTGGAAATAACACACATGCAATGACTCTAGTGGTTGATCCATGTGTGGTTTGTGAAAACAACACACATGCAATGACTCTAGTGTTGGTTTTAGTATAAGAACACACATGCAATGACTCTAGTGGTTGATCCATATGTGGTTTGTGGAAAGAGCACACATGCAATGACTCTAGTGGTTGATCCATGTGTGGTTTGTGGAAATAACACACATGCAATGACCACTGGTGGATCCATGTGTGGTTTGTGGAAAAGAACACACATGCAATGACTCTAGTACTGGTTTATGGTTTTAGTATAAGAACACACATGCAATGACTCTAGTGGTTGATCCATGTGTGGTTTGTGGAAAGAACACACATGCAATGACTCTAGTGTTGGTTTCAGTATAATAAGAACACACATGCAATGACTCTAGTGGATGATATATATGTGGTTTGTGGAAAGAACACACATGCAATGACTCTAGTGGTTGATCCATGTGTTGTATGTGGAAATAACACACATGCAATGACCACTGGTGGATCTATGTGTGGTTTGTGTAAAAGAACACACATGCAATGAATCTAGTGCTGGTTCATGGTTTTAATATAAGAACAAACATGCAATGACTCTAGTGGTTGATCCATGTGTGGTTTGTGGAAAGAACACACATGCAATGACTCTGGTTGATCCATATGTGGTTTGTGGAAAGAAACCACATGCAATGCCCACTGGTGGATCCATGTGTGGTTTGTGGAAAAGAACACACATGCAATGACTCTAGTGCTGGTTTGTGGTTTTAGTATAAGAACAAACATGCAATGACTCTAGTGGTTGATCCATGTGTGGTTTGTAGAAAGAACACACATGCAATGACTCTAGTGGTTAATCCATGTGTGGTTTGTGGAAAGAACACACATCCAATAACCACTGGTGGATCCATGTGTGGTTTGTGGAAAAGAACACACATGGAATGACTCTAGTGGTTGATCCATGTGTGGTTTGTGGAAATAACACACATACAATGACTCTAGTGGTTGATCCATGTGTGGTTTGTGAAAAGAACACACATGCAATGACTCTAGTGTTGGTTTTAGTATAAGAACACACATCCAATGACTCTAGTAGTTGATCCATGCGTGGTTTGTGGAAATAACATGTATGCAATGACTCTAGTGGTTGATCCATGTGTGGTTTGTGGAAATAACACACATGCAATGACTCTAGTGGTTGATCCATGTGTGGTTTGTGAAAAGAACACACATGCAATGACTCTAGTGTTGGTTTTAGTATAAAAACACACATGCAATGACTCTAGTGGTTGATCCATATGTGGTTTGTGGAAAGAACACACATGCAATGACTCTAGTGCTTGATCCATGTGTGGTTTGTGGAAATAACACACATGCAATGACTCTAGTGGTTGATCCATGTGTGGTTTGTGGAAATAACACACATGCAATGACTCTAGTGTTGGTTTTAGTATAAGAACACACATGCAATGACTCTAGTGGTTGATCCATGTCTGGTTTGTGGAAATAACACACATGCAATGACCACTAGTGGATCCATGTTGGTTTTAGTGTAAGAACGCACATGCAATGACTCTAGTACTGGTTTGTGGCTTTTGTGGAAAAGAACACACATGCAATGACTCTAGTGGTTGATCCATGTGTGGTTTGTGGAAATAACACACATGCAATGACTCTAGTGTTGGTTTTAGTATAAGAACACACATGCAATGACTCTAGTGGTTGATCCATGCGTGGTTTGTGGAAATAACACGTATGCAATGACTCTAGTGGTTGATCCATGTGTGGTTTGTGGAAATAACACACATGCAATGACCACTGGTGGATCCATGTGTGGTTTGTGGAAAAGAACACACATGCAATGACTCTAGTACTGGTTTGTGGTTTTAGTATAAGAACACACATGCAATGACTCTAGTGGTTGATCCATGTGTGGTTTATGGAAAGAACACACATGCAATGACTCTAGTGTTGGTTTCAGTATAATAAGAACACACATGCAATGACTCTAGTGGATGATATATATGTGGTTTGTGGAAAGAACACACATGCAATGACTCTAGTGGTTGATCCATGTGTTGTATGTGGAAATAACACACATGCAATGACCACTGGTGGATCTATGTGTGGTTTGTGTAAAAGAACACACATGCAATGAATCTAGTGCTGGTTCGTGGTTTTAATATAAGAACAAACATGCAATGACTCTAGTGGTTGATACATGTGTGGTTTGTGGAAAGAACACACATGCAATGACTCTGGTTGATCCATATGTGGTTTGTGGAAAGAACATACATGCAATGCCCACTGGTGGATCCATGTGTGGTTTGTGGAAAAGAACACACATGCAATGACTCTAGTGCTGGTTTGTGGTTTTAGTATAAGAACAAACATGCAATGACTCTAGTGGTTGATCCATGTGTGGTTTGTAGAAAGAACACACATCCAATGACCACTGGTGGATCCATGTGTGGTTTATGGAAAAGAACACACATGGAATGACTCTAGTGGTTGATCCATGTGTGGTTTGTGGAAATAACACACATACAATGACTCTAGTGGTTGATCCATGTGTGGTTTGTGAAAAGAACACACATGCAATGACTCTAGTGTTGGTTTTAGTTTAAGAACACACATCCAATGACTCTAGTAGTTGATCCATGCGTGGTTTATAGAAATAACATGTATGCAATGACTCTAGTGGTTGATCCATGTGTGGTTTGTGGAAATAACACACATGCAATGACTCTAGTGGTTGATCCATGTGTGGTTTGTGAAAAGAACACACATGCAATGACTCTAGTGTTGGTTTTAGTATAAAAACACACATGCAATGACTCTAGTGGTTGATCCATATGTGGTTTGTGGAAAGAACACACATGCAATGACTCTAGTGCTTGATCCATGTGTGGTTTGTGGAAATAACACACATGCAATGACTCTAGTGGTTGATCCATGTGTGGTTTGTGGAAATAACACACATGCAATGACTCTAGTGTTGGTTTTAGTATAAGAACACACATGCAATGACTCTAGTGGTTGATCCATGTCTGGTTTGTGGAAATAACACACATGCAATGACCACTAGTGGATCCATGTTGGTTTTAGTGTAAGAACGCACATGCAATGACTCTAGTACTGGTTTGTGGCTTTTGTGGAAAAGAACACACATGCAATGACTCTAGTGGTTGATCCATGTGTGGTTTGTGGAAATAACACACATGCAATGACTCTAGTGTTGGTTTTAGTATAAGAACACACATGCAATGACTCTAGTGGTTGATCCATGCGTGGTTTGTGGAAATAACACGTATGCAATGACTCTAGTGGTTGATCCATGTGTGGTTTGTGGAAATAACACACATACAATGACTGTAATGGGTCCACATGTGGTTTTCGGAAAGAACACGCATGCAATGACCACTAGTGGATCCATGTGTGGTTTGTGGAAAAGAACACACATGCAAGGACCACTGGTGGATCCATGTGTGGTTTTGGAAAAGAACACACATGTAATAACTCTAGTGGTTGATCCATGTTTGTTTGTGGAAATAACACACATGCAATGACTCCAGTGGTTGATCCATGTGTGGTTTGTGAAAAGAACACACATTCAATGACTCTAGTGTTGGTTTTAGTATAAGAACACACATGCAATGACTCTAGTGGTTGATCCATATGTCGTTTGTGGAAAGAACACACATGCAATGACTCTAGTGGTTGATCCATGTGTGGTTTGTGGAAATAACACACATGCAATGACCACTGGTGGATCCATGTGTGGTTTGTGGAAAAGAACACACATGCAATGACTCTAGTACTGGTTTGTGGTTTTAGTATAAGAACACACATGCAATGACTCTAATGGTTGATCCATGTGTGGTTTGTGGAAAGAACACACATGCAATGACTCTAGTGATTGATCCATGTGTGGTTTGTGGAAAGAACACACATGCAATGACCAATGGTGGATCCATGTGTGGTTTGTGGAAAAGAACACACCTGCAATGACTCTAGTGTTTGATCCATGTTTGTTTGTGGAAATAACACACATGCAATGACTCTAGTGTTGGTTTTAGTATAAGAACACACATGCAATGACTCTTGTGGTTGATCCATGCGTGGTTTGTGGAAATAACACGTATGCAATGACTCTAGTGGTTGATCCATGTGTGGTTTGTGGAAATAACACACATAGAATGATTGTAATGGGTCCACATGTGGTTTGTGGAAAGAACACGCATGCAATGACCACTCGTGCATCCATGTGTGGTTTGTGGAAAAGAACACACAGGCAATGACCACTGGTGGATCCATGTGTGGTTTGTGGAAAAGAACACACATGTAATCACTCTAGTGGTTGATCCATGTTTGTTTGTGGAAATAACACACATGCAATGACTCTAGTGGTTGATCCATGTGTGGTTTGTGAAAAGAACACACATGCAATGACTCTAGTGTTGGTTTTAGTATAAGAACACACATGCGATGACTCTAGTGGTTGATCCATATGTGGTTTGTGGAAAGAACACACATGCAATGACTCTAGTGGTTGATCCATGTTTGGTTTGTGGAAATAACACACATGCAATGACCACTGGTGGATCCATGTGTGGTTTGTGGAAAAGAACACACATGCAATGACTCTAGTACTGGTTTCTGGTTTTAGTATAAGAACACACATGCAATGACTCTAGTGGTTGATCCATGTGTGGTTTGTGGAAAGAACACACATGCAATGACTCTAGTGGTTGATCCATGTGTGGTTTGTGGAAAGAACACACATGCAATGACCAATGGTGGATCCATGTGTGGTTTGTGGAAAAGAACACACCTACAATGACTCTAGTGTTTGATCCATGTTTGTTTGTGGAAATAACACACATGCAATGACTCCAGTGATTGATCCATGTGTGGTTTTTGTGAAAAGAACACACATGCAATGACTCTAGTGTTGGTTTTAGTATAATAAGAACACACATGCAATGACTCTAGTGGATGATACATATGTGGTTTGTGGAAAGAACACACATGCATTGACTCTAGTGGTTGATCCATGTGTGGTATGTGGAAATAACACACGTGCAACGACCACTGGTGGATCCATGTGTGGTTTGTGGAAAAGAACACACATGCAATGACTCTAGTGCTGGTTCATGGTTTTAATATAAGAACAAACATGCAATGACTCTAGTGGTTGATCCATGTGTGGTTTGTGGAAAGAACACACATGCAATGTCTCTGGTTGATCCATATGTGGTTTGTGGAAAGGACACACATGCAATGACCACTGGTGGATCCATGTGTGGTTTGTGGAAAAGAACACACATGCAATGACTCTAGTGCTGGTTTGTGGTTTTAGTATAAGAACAAACATGCAATGACTCTAGTGGTTGATCCATGTGTGGTTTGTAGAAAGAACACACATGCAATGACTCTAGTGGTTAATCCATGTCTGGTTTGTGGAAAGAACACACATGCAATGACCACTGGTGGATCCATGTGTGGTTTGTGGAAAAGAACACACATGCAATGACTCTAGTGGTTGATCCATGTGTGGTTTGTGGAAATAACACACATACAATGACTCTAGTGGTTGATCCATGTGTGGTTTGTGAAAATAACACACATGCAATGACTCTAGTGTTGGTTTTAGTATAAGAACACACATGCAATGACTCTAGTGGTTGATCCATATGTGGTTTGTGGAAAGAACACACATGCAATGACTCTAGTGGTTGATCCATGTTTGGTTTGTGGAAATAACACACATGCAATGACCACTGGTGGATCCATGTGTGGTTTGTGGAAAAGAACACACATGCAATGACTCTAGTACTGGTTTGTGGTTTTAGTATAAGAACAAACATGCAATGACTCTAGTGATTGATCCATGTGTGGTTTGTAGAAAGAACACACATGCAATGACCACTGGTGGATCCATGTGTGGTTTGTGGAAAAGAACACACATGCAATGACTCTAGTACTGGTTTGTGGTTTTATTATAAGAAAACACATGCAATGACTCTAGTGGCTGATCCATGTGTGGTTTGTGGAAATAACACACATGCAATGACTCTAGTGGTTGATCCATGCGTGGTTTGTGGAAATAACACGTATGCAATGACTCTAGTGGTTGATCCATGTGTGGTTTGTGGAAAAGAACACACATGCAATGACTCTAGTGGTTGATCCATGTTTGTTTGTGGAAATAACACACATGCAATGACTCTAGTGGTTGATCCATGTGTGGTTTGTGAAAAGAACACACATGCAATGACTCTAGTGTTGGTTTTAGTATAACAACACACATGCAATGACTCTAGTGGTTGATCCATGCGTGGTTTGTGGAAATAACACATATGCAATGACTCTAGTGGTTGATCCATGTGTGGTTTGTGGAAATAACACACATACAATGAGTGTAATGGGTCCACATGTGGTTTGTGGAAAGAACACGCATGCAATGACCACTCGTGGATCCATGTGTGGTTTGTGGAAAAGAACACACATTCAATGACCACTGGCGGATCCATGTGTGGTTTGTGGAAAAGAACACACATGTAATAACTCTTGTGGTTGATCCATGTTTGTTTGTGGAAATAACACACATGCAATGACTGTAGTGGTTGATCCATGTGTGGTTTGTGAAAAGAACACACATGCAATGACACTAGTGTTGGTTTTAGTATAAGAACACACATGCAATGACTCTAGTGGTTGATCCATATGTGGTTTGTAGAAAGAACACACATGCGATGACTCTAGTGGTTGATCCATGTGTGGTTTGTGGAAATAACACACATGCAATGACCACTGGTGGATCCATGTGTGGTTTGTGGAAAAGAACACACATGAAATGACTCTAGTACTGGTTTGTGGTTTTAGTATAAGAACACACATGAAATGACTCTTGTGGTTGATCCATGTGTGGTTTGTGGAAAGAACACACATGCAATCACTCTAGTGGTTGATCCATGTGTGGTTTGTGGAAAGAACACACATGCAATGACCAATGGTGGATCCATGTGTGGTTTGTGGAAAAGAACACACCTGCAATGACTCTAGTGTTTGATCCATGTTTGTTTGTGGAAATAACACACATGCAATGACTCTAGTGTTGGTTTTAGTATAAGAACACACATGCAATGACTCTAGTGGTTGATCCATGCGTGGTTTGTGGAAATAACACATATGCAATGACTCTAGTGGTTGATCCATGTGTGGTTTGTGGAAATAACACACATACAATGAGTGTAATGGGTCCACATGTGGTTTGTGGAAAGAACACGCATGCAATGACCACTCGTGGATCCATGTGTGGTTTGTGGAAAAGAACACACATGCAATGACCACTGGTGGATCCATGTGTGGTTTGTGGAAAAGAACACACATGTAATAACTCTAGTGGTTGATCCATGTTTGCTTGTGGAAATAACACACATGCAATGACTCTAGTGGTTGATCCATGTGTGGTTTGTGAAAAGAACACACATGCAATGACTCTAGTGTTGGTTTTAGTATAAGAACACACATGCAATGACTCTAGTGGTTGATCCATATGTGGTTTGTGGAAAGAACACACATGCAATGACTCTAGTGCTTGATCCATGTTTGGTTTGTGGAAATAACACACATGCAATGACCACTGGTGGATCCATGTGTGGTTTGTGGAAAAGAACACACATGCAATGACTCTAGTACTGGTTTGTGGTTTTAGTATAAGAACGAACATGCAATGACTCTAGTGATTGATCCATGTGTGGTTTATAGAAAGAACACACATGTAATGACCACTGGTGGATCCATGTGTGGTTTGTGGAAAAGAACACACATGCAATGACTCTAGTGCTGGTTTGTGGTTTTAGTATAAGAACAAACATGCAATGACTCTAGTGGAGTATCCATGTGTGGCTTGTGGAAAGAGCACACGTACAATGACTCTAGTGGTTGATCCATGTGTGGTTTGTGGAAAGAACACACATGCAATGACCACTGGTGGATCCATGTGTGGTTTGTGGAAAAGAACACAGATGCAATGACTCACATGCAATGACTCTAGTTGTTGATCCATGTGTGGTTTGTGAAAAGAACACACATGCAATGACTCTAGTGGTTGATCCATGTGTGGTTGGTGGAAAGAACACACATGCAATGACCACTGGTGGATCCATGTGTGGTTTGTGGAAAAGAACACACATGCAATAACTCTAGTGGTTGATCCATGTTTGTTTGTGGAAATAACACACATGCAATGACTCTAGTGGTTAATCCATGTGTAGTTTGTGAAAATAACACACATGCAATGACTCTAGTGTTGGTTTTACTATAAGAACACACATGCAATGACTCTAGTGGTTGATCCATGTGTGGTTTGTAGAAATAACACATATGCAATGACTAGTGGCTGATCCATGTGTGTTTTGTGGAAATAACACACATGCAATGACTCTAGTGGTTGATCCATGTGTGGTTTGTGAAAAGAACACACATGCAATGACTCTAGTGGTTGATCCATGTTTGTTTGTGGAAATAACACACATGCAATGACTCTAGTGGTTGATCCATGTGTGGTTTGTGAAATGAACACATATGCAATGACTCTAGTGTTGGTTTTAGTATAACAACACACATGCAATGACTCTAGTGGTTGATCCATGCGTGGTTTGTAGAAATAACACGTATTCAATGACTCTAGTGGTTGATCCATGTGTGGTTTGTGGAAAAGAACACACATGCAATTACTCTAGTGGTTGATCCATGTTTGTTTGTGGAAATAACACACGTGCAATGACTCTAGTGGTTGATCCATGTGTGGTTTGTGAAAATAACACACATGCAATGACTCTAGTGTGGGTTTTAGTATAACAACACACATGCAATGACTCTAGTGGTTGATCCATGCGTGGTTTGTGGAAATAACACGTATGCAATGACTCTAGTGGTTGAGCCATGTGTGGTTTATGGAAATAACACACATACAATGACTGTAATGGGTCCACATGTGGTTTGTGGAAAGAACACGCATGCAATGACCACTTGTGGATCCATGTGTGGTTTGTGGAAAAGAACACACATGCAATGACCACTGGTGGATCCATGTGTGGTTTGTGGAAAAGAACACACATGTAATAACTCTAGTGGTTGATCCATGTTTGTTTGTGGAAATAACACACATGCAATGACTCTAGTGGTTGATCCATGTGTGGTTTGTGAAAAGAACACACATGCAATGACTCTAGTGTTGGTTTTAGTATAAGAACACACATGCAATGACTCTAGTGGTTGATCCATATGTGGTTTGTGGAAATAACACACATACAATGACTCTGGTGGTTGATGCATTTGTGGTTTGTGAAAAGAACACACATGCAATGACTCTAGTGTTGGTTTTAGTATAAGAACACACATGCAATGACTCTAGTGGTTGATCCATGCATGGTTTGTGGAAATAACACGTATGCAATGACTCTAGTGGTTGATCCATGTGTGGTTTGTGGAAAAGAACACACATGCAATGACTCTAGTGGTTGATCCATGTTTGTTTGTGGAAATAACACACATGCAGTGACTCTAGTGGTTGATCTATGTGTGGTTTGTGAAAAGAACACACATGCAATGACTCTAGTGTTGGTTTTAGTATAAGAACACACATGCAATGACTCTAGTGGTTGATCCATTCGTGGTTTGTGGAAATAACATGTATGCAATGACTCTAGTGGTTGATCCATGTGTGGTTTGTGGAAATAACACACATACAATGACTATAATGGGTCCACATGTGGTTTGTGGAAAGAACACGCATGCAATGACCACTAGTGGATCCATGTGTGGTTTGTGGAAAAGAACACACATGCAATGACCACTTGTGGATCCATGTGTGGTTTGTGGAAAAGAACACACATGTAATAACTCTAGTGGTTGATCCATGTTTGTTTGTGGAAATAACACACATGCAATGACTCTAGTGGTTGATCCATGTGTGGCTTGTGAAAAGAACACACATGCAATGACTCTAGTGTTGGTTTTAGTATAAGAACACACATGCAATGACTCTAGTGGTTGATCCATATGTGGTTTGTGGAAAGAACACACATGCAATGACTCTAGTGGTTGATCCATGTGTGGTTTGTGGAAATAACACACATGCAATGACTCTAGTGGTTGATCCATGCGTGGTTTGTGGAAATAACACGTATGCAATGACTCTAGTGGTTGATCCATGTGTGGTTTGTGGAAAAGAACACACATGCAATGACTCTAGTGGTTGATCCATGTTTGTTTGTGGAAATAACACACATGCAATGACTCTAGTGGTTGATCCATGTGTGGTTTGTGAAAAGAACACACATGCAATGACTCTAGTGTTGGTTTTAGTATAACAACACACATGCAATGACTCTAGTGGTTGATCCATGCGTGGTTTGTGGAAATAACACATATGCAATGACTCTAGTGGTTGATCCATGTGTGGTTTGTGGAAATAACACACATACAATGAGTGTAATGGGTCCACATGTGGTTTGTGGAAAGAACACGCATGCAATGACCACTCGTGGATCCATGTGTGGTTTGTGGAAAAGAACACACATTCAATGACCACTGGCGGATCCATGTGTGGTTTGTGGAAAAGAACACACATGTAATAACTCTTGTGGTTGATCCATGTTTGTTTGTGGAAATAACACACATGCAATGACTGTAGTGGTTGATCCATGTGTGGTTTGTGAAAAGAACACACATGCAATGACACTAGTGTTGGTTTTAGTATAAGAACACACATGCAATGACTCTAGTGGTTGATCCATATGTGGTTTGTAGAAAGAACACACATGCGATGACTCTAGTGGTTGATCCATGTGTGGTTTGTGGAAATAACACACATGCAATGACCACTGGTGGATCCATGTGTGGTTTGTGGAAAAGAACACACATGAAATGACTCTAGTACTGGTTTGTGGTTTTAGTATAAGAACACACATGCAATGACTCTTGTGGTTGATCCATGTGTGGTTTGTGGAAAGAACACACATGCAATCACTCTAGTGGTTGATCCATGTGTGGTTTGTGGAAAGAACACACATGCAATGACCAATGGTGGATCCATGTGTGGTTTGTGGAAAAGAACACACCTGCAATGACTCTAGTGTTTGATCCATGTTTGTTTGTGGAAATAACACACATGCAATGACTCTAGTGTTGGTTTTAGTATAAGAACACACATGCAATGACTCTAGTGGTTGATCCATGCGTGGTTTGTGGAAATAACACATATGCAATGACTCTAGTGGTTGATCCATGTGTGGTTTGTGGAAATAACACACATACAATGAGTGTAATGGGTCCACATGTGGTTTGTGGAAAGAACACGCATGCAATGACCACTCGTGGATCCATGTGTGGTTTGTGGAAAAGAACACACATGCAATGACCACTGGTGGATCCATGTGTGGTTTGTGGAAAAGAACACACATGTAATAACTCTAGTGGTTGATCCATGTTTGCTTGTGGAAATAACACACATGCAATGACTCTAGTGGTTGATCCATGTGTGGTTTGTGAAAAGAACACACATGCAATGACTCTAGTGGTTGATCCATGTGTGGTTGGTGGAAAGAACACACATGCAATGACCACTGGTGGATCCATGTGTGGTTTGTGGAAAAGAACACACATGCAATAACTCTAGTGGTTGATCCATGTTTGTTTGTGGAAATAACACACATGCAATGACTCTAGTGGTTAATCCATGTGTAGTTTGTGAAAATAACACACATGCAATGACTCTAGTGTTGGTTTTACTATAAGAACACACATGCAATGACTCTAGTGGTTGATCCATGTGTGGTTTGTAGAAATAACACATATGCAATGACTAGTGGCTGATCCATGTGTGTTTTGTGGAAATAACACACATGCAATGACTCTAGTGGTTGATCCATGTGTGGTTTGTGAAAAGAACACACATGCAATGACTCTAGTGGTTGATCCATGTTTGTTTGTGGAAATAACACACATGCAATGACTCTAGTGGTTGATCCATGTGTGGTTTGTGAAATGAACACATATGCAATGACTCTAGTGTTGGTTTTAGTATAACAACACACATGCAATGACTCTAGTGGTTGATCCATGCGTGGTTTGTAGAAATAACACGTATTCAATGACTCTAGTGGTTGATCCATGTGTGGTTTGTGGAAAAGAACACACATGCAATGACTCTAGTGGTTGATCCATGTTTGTTTGTGGAAATAACACACGTGCAATGACTCTAGTGGTTGATCCATGTGTGGTTTGTGAAAATAACACACATGCAATGACTCTAGTGTGGGTTTTAGTATAACAACACACATGCAATGACTCTAGTGGTTGATCCATGCGTGGTTTGTGGAAATAACACGTATGCAATTACTCTAGTGGTTGAGCCATGTGTGGTTTATGGAAATAACACACATACAATGACTGTAATGGGTCCACATGTGGTTTGTGGAAAGAACACGCATGCAATGACCACTTGTGGATCCATGTGTGGTTTGTGGAAAAGAACACACATGCAATGACCACTGGTGGATCCATGTGTGGTTTGTGGAAAAGAACACACATGTAATAACTCTAGTGGTTGATCCATGTTTGTTTGTGGAAATAACACACATGCAATGACTCTAGTGGTTGATCCATGTGTGGTTTGTGAAAAGAACACACATGCAATGACTCTAGTGTTGGTTTTAGTATAAGAACACACATGCAATGACTCTAGTGGTTGATCCATATGTGGTTTGTGGAAATAACACACATACAATGACTCTGGTGGTTGATGCATTTGTGGTTTGTGAAAAGAACACACATGCAATGACTCTAGTGTTGGTTTTAGTATAAGAACACACATGCAATGACTCTAGTGGTTGATCCATGCATGGTTTGTGGAAATAACACGTATGCAATGACTCTAGTGGTTGATCCATGTGTGGTTTGTGGAAAAGAACACACATGCAATGACTCTAGTGGTTGATCCATGTTTGTTTGTGGAAATAACACACATGCAGTGACTCTAGTGGTTGATCTATGTGTGGTTTGTGAAAAGAACACACATGCAATGACTCTAGTGTTGGTTTTAGTATAAGAACACACATGCAATGACTCTAGTGGTTGATCCATTCGTGGTTTGTGGAAATAACATGTATGCAATGACTCTAGTGGTTGATCCATGTGTGGTTTGTGGAAATAACACACATACAATGACTATAATGGGTCCACATGTGGTTTGTGGAAAGAACACGCATGCAATGACCACTAGTGGATCCATGTGTGGTTTGTGGAAAAGAACACACATGCAATGACCACTTGTGGATCCATGTGTGGTTTGTGGAAAAGAACACACATGTAATAACTCTAGTGGTTGATCCATGTTTGTTTGTGGAAATAACACACATGCAATGACTCTAGTGGTTGATCCATGTGTGGCTTGTGAAAAGAACACACATGCAATGACTCTAGTGTTGGTTTTAGTATAAGAACACACATGCAATGACTCTAGTGGTTGATCCATATGTGGTTTGTGGAAAGAACACACATGCAATGACTCTAGTGGTTGATCCATGTGTGGTTTGTGGAAATAACACACATGCAATGACCACTGGTGGATCCATGTGTGGTTTGTGGAAAAGAACACACATGCAATGACTCTAGTGCTGGTTCGTGGTTTTAATATAAGAACAAACATGCAATGACTCTAGTGGTTGATCCATGTGTGGTTTGTGGAAAGAACACACATGCAATGACTCTGGTTGATCCATATGTGGTTTGTGGAAAGAACACACATGCAGTGCCCACTGGTGGATCCATGTGTGGTTTGTGGAAAAGAACACACATGCAATGACTCTAGTGCTGGTTTGTGGTTTTAGTATAAGAACAAACATGCAATGACTCTAGTGGTTGATCCATGTGTGGTTTGTAGAAAGAACACACATGCAATGACTCTAGTGGTTAATCCATGTGTGGTTTGTGTAAAGAACACACATCCAATGACCACTGGTGGATCCATGTGTGGTTTGTGGAAAAGAACACACATGGAATGACTGTAGTGGTTGATCCATGTGTGGTTTGTGGAAATAACACACATACAATGACTCTAGTGGTTGATCCATGTGTGGTTTATGAAAAGAACACACATGCAATGACTCTAGTGTTGGTTTTAGTATAAGAACACACATGCAATGACTCTAGTAGTTGATCCATGCGTGGTTTGTGGAAATAACATGTATGCAATGACTCTAGTGGTTGATCCATGTGTGGTTTGTGGAAATAACACACATGCAATGACTCTAGTGGTTGATCCATGTGTGGTTTGTGAAAAGAACACACATGCAATGACTCTAGTGTTGGTTTTAGTATAAGAACACACATGCAATGACTCTAGTGGTTGATCCATATGTGGTTTGTGGAAAGAACACACATGCAATGACTCTAGTGCTTGATCCATGTGTGGTTTGTGGAAATAACACACATGCAATGACTCTAGTGGTTGATCCATGTGTGGTTTGTGGAAATAACACACATGCAATGACTCTAGTGTTGGTTTTAGTATAAGAACACACACGCAATGACTCTAGTGGTTGATCCATGCGTGGTTTGTGGAAATAACACGTATGCAATGATTCTAGTGGTTGATCCATGTGTTGTATGTGGAAATAACACACATGCAATGACCACTGGTGGATCTATGTGTGGTTTGTGTAAAATAACACACGTGCAATGACTCTAGTGCTGGTTCGTGGTTTTAATATAAGAACAAACATGCAATGACTCTAGTGGTTGATCCATGTGTGGTTTGTGGAAAGAACACACATGCAATGACTCTGGTTGATCCATATGTGGTTTGTGGAAAGAACACACATGCAATGACTCTAGTGGTTGATCCATGTGTGGTTTGTGGAAATAACACACATGCAATGACCACTGGTGGATCCATGTGTGGTTTGTGGAAAAGAACACACATGCAATGACTCTAGTGCTGGTTCGTGGTTTTAATATAAGAACAAACATGCAATGACTCTAGTGGTTGATCCATGTGTGGTTTGTGGAAAGAACACACATGCAATGACTCTGGTTGATCCATATGTGGTTTGTGGAAAGAACACACATGCAATGCCCGCTGGTGGATCCATGTGTGGTTTGTGGAAAAGAACACACATGCAATGACTCTAGTGCTGGTTTGTGGTTTTAGTATAAGAACAAACATGCAATGACTCTAGTGGTTAATCCATGTGTGGTTTGTAGAAAGAACACACATGCAATGACTCTAGTGGTTAATCCATGTGTAGTTTGTGGAAAGAACACACATCCCATGACCACTGGTGGATCCATGTGTGGTTTGTGGAAAAGAACACACATGGAATGACTCTAGTGGTTGATCCATGTGTGGTTTGTGTAAATAACACACATACAATGACTCTAGTGGTTGATCCATGTGTGGTTTATGAAAAGAACACACATGCAATGACTCTAGTGTTGGTTTTAGTATAAGAACACACATGCAATGACTCTAGTAGTTGATCCATGCGTGGTTTGTGGAAATAACATGTATGCAATGACTCTAGTGGTTGATCCATGTGTGGTTTGTGGAAATAACACACATGCAATGACTCTAGTGGTTGATCCATGTGTGGTTTGTGAAAAGAACACACATGCAATGACTCTAGTGTTGGTTTTAGTATAAGAACACACATGCAATGACTCTAGTGGTTGATCCATATGTGGTTTGTGGAAAGAACACACATGCAATGACTCTAGTGCTTGATCCATGTGTGGTTTGTGGAAATAACACACATGCAATGACTCTAGTGGTTGATCCATGTGTGGTTTGTGGAAATAACACACATGCAATGACTCTAGTGTTGGTTTTAGTATAAGAACACACACGCAATGACTCTAGTGGTTGATCCATGCGTGGTTTGTGGAAATAACACGTATGCAATGACTCTAGTGGTTGATCCATGTGTTGTATGTGGAAATAACACACATGCAATGACCACTGGTGGATCTATGTGTGGTTTGTGTAAAATAACACACATGCAATGACTCTAGTGCTGGTTCGTGGTTTTAATATAAGAACAAACATGCAATGACTCTAGTGGTTGATCCATGTGTGGTTTGTGGAAAGAACACACATGCAATGACTCTGGTTGATCCATATGTGGTTTGTGGAAAGAACACACATGCAATGCCCGCTGGTGGATCCATGTGTGGTTTGTGGAAAAGAACACACATGCAATGACTCTAGTGCTGGTTTGTGGTTTTAGTATAAGAACAAACATGCAATGACTCTAGTGGTTAATCCATGTGTGGTTTGTAGAAAGAACACACATGCAATGACTCTAGTGGTTAATCCATGTGTGGTTTGTGGAAAGAACACACATCCCATGACCACTGGTGGATCCATGTGTGGTTTGTGGAAAAGAACACACATGGAATGACTCTAGTGGTTGATCCATGTGTGGTTTGTGTAAATAACACACATACAATGACTCTAGTGGTTGATCCATGTGTGGTTTATGAAAAGAACACACATGCAATGACTCTAGTGTTGGTTTTAGTATAAGAACACACATGCAATGACTCTAGTAGTTGATCCATGCGTGGTTTGTGGAAATAACATGTATGCAATGACTCTAGTGGTTGATCCATGTGTGGTTTGTGGAAATAACACACATGCAATGACTCTAGTGGTTGATCCATGTGTGGTTTGTGAAAAGAACACACATGCAATGACTCTAGTGTTGGTTTTAGTATAAGAACACACATGCAATGACTCTAGTGGTTGATCCATATGTGGTTTGTGGAAAGAACACACATGCAATGACTCTAGTGCTTGATCCATGTGTGGTTTGTGGAAATAACACACATGCAATGACTCTAGTGGTTGATCCATGTGTGGTTTGTGGAAATAACACACATGCAATGACTCTAGTGTTGGTTTTAGTATAAGAACACACACGCAATGACTCTAGTGGTTGATCCATGCGTGGTTTGTGGAAATAACACGTATGCAATGACTCTAGTGGTTGATCCATGTGTTGTATGTGGAAATAACACACATGCAATGACCACTGGTGGATCTATGTGTGGTTTGTGTAAAATAACACACATGCAATGACTCTAGTGCTGGTTCGTGGTTTTAATATAAGAACAAACATGCAATGACTCTAGTGGTTGATCCATGTGTGGTTTGTGGAAACAACACACATGCAATGACTCTGGTTGATCCATATGTGGATTGTGGAAAGAACACACATGCAATGCCCACTGGTGGATCCATGTGTGGTTTGTGGAAAAGAACACCCATGCAATGACTCTAGTGCTGGTTTGTGGTTTTAGTATAAGAACAAACATGCAATGACTCTAGTGGTTGATCCATGTGTGGTTTGTAGAAAGAACACACATGCAACGACTCTAGTGGTTAATCCATGTGTGGTTTGTGGAAAGAACACACATCCAATGACCACTGGCGGATCCATGTGTGGTTTGTGGAAAAGAACACACATGGAATGACTCTAGTGGTTGATCCATGTGTGGTTTGTGGAAATAACACACATACAATGACTCTAGTGGTCGATCCATGTGTGGTTTGTGAAAAGAACACACATGCAATGACTCTAGTGTTGGTTTTAGTATAAGAACACACATGCAATGACTCTAGTAGTTGATCCATGCGTGGTTTGTGGAAATAACATGTATGCAATGACTCTAGTGGTTGATCCATGTGTGGTTTGTGGAAATAACACACATGCAATGACTCTAGTGGTTGGTCCATGTGTGGTTTGTGAAAAGAACACACATGCAATGACTCTAGTGTTGGTTTTAGTATAAGAACACACATGCAATGACTCTAGTGGTTGATCCATATGTGGTTTGTGGAAAGAACACACATGCAATGACTCTAGTGCTTGATCCATGTGTGGTTTGTGGAAATAACACACATGCAATGACTCTAGTGGTTGATCTATGTGTGGTTTTTGGAAATAACACACATGCAATGACTCTAGTGTTGGTTTTAGTATAAGAACACACATGCAATGACTCTAGTGGTTGATCCATGCGTGGTTTGTGGAAATAACACATATGCAATGACTCTAGTGGTTGATCCATGTGTGGTTTGTGGAAAAGAACACACAGGCAATGACTCTAGTGGTTGATCCATGTTTGTTTGTGGAAATAACACACATGCAATGACTCTAGTGGTTGATCCATGTCTGGTTTGTGGAAAGAACACACATGCAATGACCACTAGTGGATCCATGTTGGTTTTAGTGTAAGAACGCACATGCAATGACTCTAGTCCTGGTTTGTGGCTTTTGTGGAAAAGAACACACATGCAATGACTCTAGTGGTTGATCCATGTGTGGTTTGTGGAAATAACACACATGCAATGACTCTAGTGTTGGTTTTAGTATAAGAACACACATGCAATGACTCTAGTGGTTGATCCATGCGTGGTTTGTGGAAATAACACGTATGCAATGACTCTAGTGGTTGATCCATGTGTGGTTTGTGGAAATAACACACATACAATGACTGTAATGGGTCCACATGTGGTTTTCTGAAAGAACACGCATGCAATGACCACTAGTGGATCCATGTGTGGTTTGTGGAAAAGAACACACATGCAAGGACCACTGGTGGATCCATGTGTGGTTTGTGGAAAAGAACACACATGTAATAACTCTAGTGGTTGATCCATGTTTGTTTGTGGAAATAACACACATGCAATGACTCTAGTGGTTGATCCATGTGTGGTTTGTGAAAAGAACACACATGCAATGACTCTAGTGTTGGTTTTAGTATAAGAACACCCATGCGATGACTCTAGTGGTTGATCCATATGTGGTTTGTGGAAAGAACACACATGCAATGACTCTAGTGGTTGATCCATGTTTGGTTTGTGGAAATAACACACATGCAATGACCACTGGTGGATCCATGTGTGGTTTGTGGAAAAGAACACACATGCAATGACTCTAGTACTGGTTTCTGGTTTTAGTATAAGAACACACATGCAATGACTCTAGTGGTTGATCCATGTGTGGTTTGTGAAAAGAACACACATGCAATGACTCTAGTGTTGGTTTTAGTATAAGAACACACATGCGATGACTCTAGTGGTTGATCCATATGTGGTTTGTGGAAAGAACACACATGCAATGACTCTAGTGGTTGATCCATGTTTGGTTTGTGGAAATAACACACATGCAATGACCACTGGTGGATCCATGTGTGGTTTGTGGAAAAGAACACACATGCAATGACTCTAGTACTGGTTTCTGGTTTTAGTATAAGAACACACATGCAATGACTCTAGTGGTTGATCCATGTGTGGTTTTTGGAAAGAACACACATGCAATGACCAATGGTGGATCCATGTGTGGTTTGTGGAAAAGAACACACCTGCAATGACTCTAGTGTTTGATCCATGTTTGTTTGTGGAAATAACACACATGCAATGACTCTAGTGGTTGATCCATGTGTGGTTTTTGTGAAAAGAACACACATGTAATGACTCTAGTGGATGATACATATGTGGTTTGTGGAAAGAACACATATGCAATGACTCTAGTGGTTGATCCATGTGTTGTATGTGGAAATAACACACATGCAATGACCACTGGTGGATCTATGTGTGGTTTGTGTAAAATAACACACATGCAATGACTCTAGTGCTGGTTCGTGGTTTTAATATAAGAACAAACATGCAATGACTCTAGTGGTTGATCCATTTGTGGTTTGTGGAAAGAACACACATGCAATGACTCTGGTTGATCCATATGTGGTTTGTGGAAAGAACACACATGCAATGCCCACTGGTGGATCCATGTGTGGTTTGTGGAAAAGAACACACATGCAATGACTCTAGTGCTGGTTTGTGGTTTTAGTATAAGAACAAACATGCAATGACTCTAGTGGTTGATCCATGTGTGGTTTGTAGAAAGAACACACATGCAATGACTCTAGTGGTTGATCCATGTGTGGTTTGTGGAAAGAACACACATGCAATGACTCTAGTGTTGGTTTCAGTATAATAAGAACACACATGCAATGACTCTAGTGGATGATATATATGTGGTTTGTGGAAAGAACACACATGCAATGACTCTAGTGGTTGATCCATGTGTTGTATGTGGAAATAACACACATGCAATGACCACTGGTGGATCTATGTGTGGTTTGTGTAAAAGAACACACATGCAATGAATCTAGTGCTGGTTCATGGTTTTAATATAAGAACAAACATGCAATGACTCTAGTGGTTGATCCATGTGTGGTTTGTGGAAAGAACACACATGCAATGACTCTGGTTGATCCATATGTGGTTTGTGGAAAGAACACACATGCAAGGCCCACTGGTGGATCCATGTGTGGTTTGTGGAAAAGAACACACATGCAATGACTCTAGTGCTGGTTTGTGGTTTTAGTATAAGAACAAACATGCAATGACTCTAGTGGTTGATCCATGTGTGGTTTGTAGAAAGAACACACATGCAATGACTCTAGTGGTTAATCCATGTGTGGTTTGTGGAAAGAACACACATCCAATGACCACTGGTGGATCCATGTGTGGTTTGTGGAAAAGAACACACATGGAATGACTCTAGTGGTTGATCCATGTGTGGTTTGTGGAAATAACACACATACAATGACTCTAGTGGTTGATCCATGTGTGGTTTGTGAAAAGAACACACATGCAATGACTCTAGTGTTGGTTTTAGTATAAGAACACACATGCAATGACTCTAGTAGTTGATCCATGCGTGGTTTGTGGAAATAACATGTATGCAATGACTCTAGTGGTTGATCCATGTGTGGTTTGTGGAAATAACACACATGCAATGACTCTAGTGGTTGGTCCATGTGTGGTTTGTGAAAAGAACACACATGCAATGACTCTAGTGTTGGTTTTAGTATAAGAACACACATGCAATGACTCTAGTGGTTGATCCATATGTGGTTTGTGGAAAGAACACACATGCAATGACTCTAGTGCTTGATCCATGTGTGGTTTGTGGAAATAACACACATGCAATGACTCTAGTGGTTGATCCATGTGTGGTTTGTGGAAATAACACACATGCAATGACTCTAGTGTTGGTTTTAGTATAAGAACACACATGCAATGACTCTAGTGGTTGATCCATGCGTGGTTTGTGGAAATAACACGTATGCAATGACTCTAGTAGTTGATCCATGTGTTGCATGTGGAAATAACACACATGCAATGACCACTGGTGGATCTATGTGTCGTTTGTGTAAAAGAACACACATGCAATGACTCTAGTGCTGGTTCGTGGTTTTAATATAAGAACAAACATGCAATGACTCTAGTGGTTGATCCATGTGTGGTTTGTGGAAAGAACACACATGCAATGACTCTGGTTGATCCACATGTGGTTTGTGGAAAGAACACACATGCAATACCCACTGGTGGATCCATGTGTGGTTTGTGGAAAAGAACACACATGCAATGACTCTAGTGCTGGTTTATGGTTTTAGTATAATGCAATGACTCTAGTGGTTGATCCATGTGTGGTTTGTAGAAAGAACACACATGCAATGACTCTAGTGGTTAATCCATGTGTGGTTTGTGGAAAGAACACACATCCAATGACCACTTGTGGATCCATGTGTGGTTTGTGGAAAAGACCACACATGGAATGACTCTAGTGGTTGATCCATGTGTGGTTTGTGGAAATAACACACATACAATGACTCTAGTGGTTGATCCATGTGTGGTTTGTGAAAAGAACACACATGCAATGACTCTAGTGTTGGTTTTAGTATAAGAACACACATGCAATGACTCTAGTAGTTGATCCATGCGTGGTTTGTGGAAATAACATGTATGCAATGACTCTAGTGGTTGATCCATGTGTGGTTTGTGGAAATAACACACATGCAATGACTCTAGTGGTTGATCCATGTGTGGTTTGTGAAAAGAACACACATGCCATGACTCTAGTGTTGGTTTTAGTATAAGAACACACATGCAATGACTCTAGTGGTTGATCCATATGTGGTTTGTGGAAATAACACACATGCAATGACTCTAGTGGTTGATCCATGTGTGGTTTGTGAAAAGAACACACATGCAATGACTCTAGTGTTGGTTTTAGTATAAGAACACACATGCAATGACTCTAGTGGTTGATCCATATGTGGTTTGTGGAAAGAACACACATGCAATGACTCTAGTGCTTGATCCATGTGTGGTTTGTGGAAATAACACACATGCAATGACTCTAGTGGTTGATCCATGTGTGGTTTGTGGAAATAACACACATGCAATGACTCTAGTGTTGGTTTTAGTATAAGAACACACATGCAATGACTCTAGTGGTTGATCCATGCGTGGTTTGTGGAAATAACACGTATGCAATGACTCTAGTAGTTGATCCATGTGTTGTATGTGGAAATAACACACATGCAATGACCACTGGTGGATCTATGTGTGGTTTGTGTAAAAGAACACACATGCAATGACTCTAGTGCTGGTTCATGGTTTTAATATAAGAACAAACATGCAATGACTCTAGTGGTTGATCCATGTGTGGTTTGTGGAAAGAACACACATGCAATGACTCTGGTTGATCCATATGTGGTTTGTGGAAAGAACACACATGCAATGCCCACTGGTGGATCCATGTGTGGTTTGTGGAAAAGAACACACATGCGATGACTCTAGTGCTGGTTTGTGGTTTTAGTATAAGAACAAACATGCAATGACTGTAGTGGTTGATCCATGTGTGGTTTGTAGAAAGAACACACATGCAATGACTCTAGTGGTTAATCCATGTGTGGTTTGTGGAAAGAACACACATCCAATGACCACTGGTGGATCCATGTGTGGTTTGTGGAAAAGACCACACATGGAATGACTCTAGTGGTTGATCCATGTGTGGTTTGTGGAAATAACACACATACAATGACTCTAGTGGTTGGTCCATGTGTGGTTTGTGAAAAGAACACACATGCAATGACTCTAGTGTTGGTTTTAGTATAAGAACACACATGCAATGACTCTAGTAGTTGATCCATGCGTGGTTTGTGGAAATAACATGTATGCAATGACTCTAGTGGTTGATCCATGTGTGGTTTGTGGAAATAACACACATGCAATGACTCTAGTGGTTGATCCATGTGTGGTTTGTGAAAAGAACACACATGCAATGACTCTAGTGTTGGTTTTAGTATAAGAACACACATGCAATGACTCTAGTGGTTGATCCATATGTGGTTTGTGGAAATAACACACATGCAATGACTCTAGTGGTTGATCCATGTGTGGTTTGTGAAAAGAACACACATGCAATGACTCTAGTGTTGGTTTTAGTATAAGAACACACATGCAATGACTCTAGTGGTTGATCCATATGTGGTTTGTGGAAAGAACACACATGCAATGACTCTAGTGCTTGATCCATGTGTGGTTTGTGGAAATAACACACATGCAATGACTCTAGTGGTTGATCCATGTGTGGTTTGTGGAAATAACACACATGCAATGACTCTAGTGTTGGTTTTAGTATAAGAACACACATGCAATGACTCTAGTGGTTGATCCATGCGTGGTTTGTGGAAATAACACGTATGCAATGACTCTAGTAGTTGATCCATGTGTTGTATGTGGAAATAACACACATGCAATGACCACTGGTGGATCTATGTGTGGTTTGTGTAAAAGAACACACATGCAATGACTCTAGTGCTGGTTCATGGTTTTAATATAAGAACAAACATGCAATGACTCTAGTGGTTGATCCATGTGTGGTTTGTGGAAAGAACACACATGCAATGACTCTGGTTGATCCATATGTGGTTTGTGGAAAGAACACACATGCAATGCCCACTGGTGGATCCATGTGTGGTTTGTGGAAAAGAACACACATGCAATGACTCTAGTGCTGGTTTGTGGTTTTAGTATAAGAACAAACATGCAATGACTCTAGTGGTTGATCCATGTGTGGTTTGTAGAAAGAACACACATGCAATGACTCTAGTGGTTAATCCATGTGTGGTTTGTGGAAAGAACACACATCCAATGACCACTGGTGGATCCATGTGTGGTTTGTGGAAAAGACCACACATGGAATGACTCTAGTGGTTGATCCATGTGTGGTTTGTGGAAATAACACACATACAATGACTCTAGTGGTTGGTCCATGTGTGGTTTGTGAAAAGAACACACATGCAATGACTCTAGTGTTTGTTTTAGTATAAGAACACACATGCAATGACTCTAGTAGTTGATCCATGCGTGGTTTGTGGAAATAACATGTATGCAATGACTCTAGTGGTTGATCCATGTGTGGTTTGTGGAAATAACACACATGCAATGACTCTAGTGGTTGATCCATGTGTGGTTTGTGAAAAGAACACACATGCAATGACTCTAGTGTTGGTTTTAGTATAAGAACACACATGCAATGACTCTAGTGGTTGATCCATATGTGGTTTGTGGAAAGAACACACATGCAATGACTCTAGTGCTTGATCCATGTGTGGTTTGTGGAAATAACACACATGCAATGACTCTAGTGGTTGATCCATGTGTGGTTTGTGGAAATAACACACATGCAATGACTCTAGTGTTGGTTTTAGTATAAGAACACACATGCAATGACTCTAGTGGTTGATCCATGCGTGGTTTGTGGAAATAACATGTATGCAATGACTCTAGTGGTTGATCCATGTGTGGTTTGTGGAAAAGAACACACAGGCAATGACTCTAGTGGTTGATCCATGTTTGTTTGTGGAAATAACACACATGCAATGACTCTAGTGGTTGATCCATGTCTGGTTTGTGGAAAGAACACACATGCAATGACCACTAGTGGATCCATGTTGGTTTTAGTGTAAGAACGCACATGCAATGACTCTAGTCCTGCTTTGTGGCTTTTGTGGAAAAGAACACACATGCAATGAATCTAGTGGTTGATCCATGTCTGGTTTGTGGAAATAACACACATGCAATGACTCTAGTGTTGGTTTTAGTATAAGAACACACATGCAATGACTCTAGTGGTTGATCCATGCATGGTTTGTGGAAATAACACGTATGCAATGACTCTAGTGGTTGATCCATGTGTGGTTTGTGGAAATAACACACATACAATGACTGTAATGGGTCCACATGTGGTTTTCGGAAAGAACACGCATGCAATGACCACTAGTGGATCCATGTGTGGTTTGTGGAAAAGAACACACATGCAAGGACCACTGGTGGATCCATGTGTGGTTTGTGGAAAAGAACACACATGTAATAACTCTAGTGGTTGATCCATGTTTGTTTGTGGAAATAACACACATGCAATGACTCTAGTGGTTGATCCATGTGTGGTTTGTGAAAAGAACACACATGCAATGACTCTAGTGTTGGTTTTAGTATAAGAACACACATGCAATGACTCTAGTGGTTGATCCATATGTGGTTTGTGGAAAGAACACACATGCAATGACTCTAGTGGTTGATCCATGTGTGGTTTGTGGAAATAACACACATGCAATGACCACTGGTGGATCCATGTGTGGTTTGTGGAAAAGAACACACATGCAATGACTCTAGTACTGGTTTGTGGTTTAGTATAAGAACACACATGCAATGACTCTAGTGGTTGATCCATGTGTGGTTTGTGGAAAGAACACACATGCAATGACCAATGGTGGATCCATGTGTGGTTTGTGGAAAAGAACACACCTGCAATGACTCTAGTGTTTGATCCATGTTTGTTTGTGGAAATAACACACATGCAATGACTCTAGTGGTTGATCCATGTGTGGTTTTTGTGAAAAGAACAAACATGCAATGACTCTAGTGTTGGTTTTAGTATAATAAGAACACACATGCAATGACTCTAGTGGATGATACATATGTGGTTTGTGGAAAGAACACACATGCAATGACTCTAGTGGTTGATCCATGTGTTGTATGTGGAAATAACACACATGCAATGACCACTGGTGGATCTATGTGTGGTTTGTGTAAAAGAAAACACATGCAATGACTCTAGTGCTGGTTCGTGGTTTTAATATAAGAACAAACATGCAATGACTCTAGAGGTTGATCCATGTGTGGTTTGTGGAAAGAACACACATGCAATGACTCTAGTTGATCCATATGTGGTTTGTGGAAAGAACACACATGCAATGACTCTAGTGCTGGTTCGTGGTTTTAATATAAGAAAAAACATGGAATGACTCTAGTGGATGATACATATGTGGTTTGTGGAAAGAACACACATGCAATGACTCTAGTGGTTGATCCATGTGTGGTTTGTGGAAATAACACACATGCAATGACCACTGGTGGATCCATGTGTGGTTTGTGGAAAAGAACACACATGCAATGACTCTAGTACTGGTTTGTGGTTTTAGTATAAGAACACACATGCAATGACTCTAGTGGTTGATCCATGTGTGGTTTGTGGAAAGAACACACATGCAATGACCAATGGTGGATCCATGTGTGGTTTGTGGAAAAGAACACACCTGCAATGACTCTAGTGTTCGATCCATGTTTGTTTGTGGAAATAACACACATGCAATGACTCTAGTGGTTGATCCATGTGTGGTTTTTGTGAAAAGAACACACATGCAATGACTCTAGTGGATGATACATATGTGGTTTGTGGAAAGAACACACATGCAATGACTCTAGTGGTTGATCCATGTGTTGTATGTGGAAATAACACACATGCAATGACCACTGGTGGATCTATGTGTGGTTTGTGTAAAAGAACACACATGCAATGACTCTAGTGCTGGTTCGTGGTTTTAATATAAGAACAAACATTCAATGACTCTAGTGGTTGATCCATGTGTGGTTTGTGGAAAGAACACACATGCAATGACTCTGGTTGATCCATATGTGGTTTGTGGAAAGAACACACATGCAATGCCCACTGGTGGATCCATGTGTGGTTTGTGGAAAAGAACACACATGCAATGACTCTAGTGCTGGTTTGTGGTTTTAGTATAAGAACAAACATGCAATGACTCTAGTGGTTGATCCATGTGTGGTTTGTAGAAAGAACACACATGCAATGACTCTAGTGGTTAATCCATGTGTGGTTTGTGGAAAGAACACACATCCAATGACCACTGGTGGATCCATGTGTGGTTTGTGGAAAAGAACACACATGGAATGACTCTAGTGGTTGATCCATGTGTGGTTTGTGGAAATAACACACATACAATGACTCTAGTGGTTGATCCATGTGTGGTTTGTGAAAAGAACACACGTGCAATGACTCTAGTGTTGGTTTTAGTATAAGAACACACATGCAATGACTCTAGTAGTTGATCCATGCATGGTTTGTGGAAATAACATGTATGCAATGACTCTAGTGGTTGATCCATGTGTGGTTTGTGGAAATAACACACATGCAATGACTCTAGTGGTTGATCCATGTGTGGTTTGTGAAAAGAACACACATGCAATAACTCTAGTGTTGGTTTTAGTATAAGAACACAAATGCAATGACTCTAGTGGTTGATCCATATGTGGTTTGTGGAAAGAACACACATGCAATGACTCTAGTGCTTGATCCATGTGTGGTTTGTGGAAATAACACACATGCAATGACTCTAGTGGTTGATACATGTGTGGTTTGTGGAAATAACACACATGTAATGACTCTAGTGTTGGTTTTAGTATAAGAACACACATGCAATGACTCTAGTGGTTGATCCATGCGTGGTTTGTGGAAATAACACGTATGCAATGACTCTAGTGGTTGATCCATGTGTGGTTTGTGGAAAAGAACACACAGGCAATGACTCTAGTGGTTGATCCATGTTTGTTTGTGGAAATAACACACATGCAATGACTCTGGTGGTTGATCCATGTCTGGTTTGTGGAAAGAACACACATGCAATGACCACTAGTGGATCCATGTTGGTTTTAGTGTAAGAACGCACATGCAATGACTCTAGTACTGGTTTGTGGCTTTTGTGGAAAAGAACACACGTGCAATGACTCTAGTGGTTGATCCATGTGTGGTTTGTGGAAATAACACACATGCAATGACTCTAGTGTTCGTTTTAGTATAAGAACACACATGCAATGACTCTAGTGGTTGATCCATGTGTGGTTTGTGGAAATAACACGTATGCAATGACTCTAGTGGTTGATCCATGTGTGGTTTGTGGAAATAACACACATACAATGACTGTAATGGGTCCACATGTGGTTTTCGGAAAGAACACGCATGCAATGACCACTAGTGGATCCATGTGTGGTTTGTGGAAAAGAACACACATGCAAGGACCACTGGTGGATCCATGTGTGGTTTGTGGAAAAGAACACACATGCAATGACTCTAGTGCTAGTTTATGGTTTTAGTATAAGAACAAACATGCAATGACTCTAGTGGATTATCCATGTGTGATTTGTGGAAAGAGCACACATACAATGACTCTAGTGGTTGATCCATGTGTGGTTTGTGGAAAGAACACACATGCAATGACTCTAGTGTTGGTTTTAGTATAAGAACACACATGCAATGACTCTAGTGGTTGATCCATATGTGGTTTGTGGAAAGAACACACATGCAATGATTCTAGTGGTTGATCCATGTGTGGTTTGTGGAAATAACACACATGCAATGACCACTGGTGGATCCATGTGTGGTTTGTGGAAAAGAACACACATGCAATGACTCTAGTACTGGTTTGTGGTTTTAGTATAAGAACACACATGCAATGACTCTAGTGGTTGATCCATGTGTGGTTTGTGGAAAGAACACACATGCAATGACCAATGGTGGATCCATGTGTGGTTTGTGGAAAAGAACACACCTGCAATGACTCTAGTGTTTGATCCATGTTTGTTTGTGGAAATAACACACATGCAATGACTCTAGTGGTTGATCCATGTGTGGTTTTTGTGAAAAGAACACACATGCAATGACTCTAGTGTTGGTTTTAGTATAATAAGAACACACATGCAATGACTCTAGTGGATGATACATATGTGGTTTGTGGAAAGAACACACATGCAATGACTCTAGTGGTTGATCCATGTGTTGTATGTGGAAATAACACACATGCAATGACCACTGGTGGATCTATGTGTGGTTTGTGTAAAAGAACACACATGCAATGACTCTAGTGCTGGTTCGTGGTTTTAATATAAGAACAAACATGCAATGACTCTAGTGGTTGATCCATGTGTGGTTTGTGTAAAAGAACACACATGCAATGACGCTAGTGCTGGTTCGTGGTTTTAATATAAGAACAAACATGCAATGACTCTAGTGGTTGATCCATGTGTGGTTTGTGGAAAGAACACACATGCAATGACTCTGGTTGATCCATATGTGGTTTGTGGAAAGAACACACAAGCAATGCCCACTGGTGGATCCATGTGTGGTTTGTGGAAAAGAACACACATGTAATGACTCTAGTGCTGGTTTGTGGTTTTAGTATAAGAACAAACATGCAATGACTCTAGTGGTTGATCCATGTGTGGTTTGTAGAAAGAACACACATGCAATGACTCTAGTGGTTAATCCATGTGTGGTTTGTGGAAAGAACACACATCCAATGACCACTGGTGGATCCATGTGTGGTTTGTGGAAAAGAACACACATGGAATGACTCTAGTGGTTGATCCATGTGTGGTTTGTGGAAATAACACACATACAATGACTCTAGTGGTTGATCCATGTGTGGATTGTGAAAAGAACACACGTCCAATGACTCTAGTGTTAGTTTTAGTATAAGAACACACATGCAATGACTCTAGTAGTTGATCCATGCATGGTTTGTGGAAATAACATGTATGCAATGACTCTAGTGGTTGATCCATGTGTGGTTTGTGGAAATAACACACATGCAATGACTCTAGTGGTTGATCCATGTGTGGTTTGTGAAAAGAACACACATGCAATAACTCTAGTGTTGGTTTTAGTATAAGAACACAAATGCAATGACTCTAGTGGTTGATCCATATGTGGTTTGTGGAAAGAACACACATGCAATGACTCTAGTGCTTGATCCATGTGTGGTTTGTGGAAATAACACACATGCAATGACTCTAGTGGTTGATCCATGTGTGGTTTGTGGAAATAACACACATGCAATGACTCTAGTGTTGGTTTTAGTATAAGAACACACATGCAATGACTCTAGTGGTTGATCCATGCGTGGTTTGTGGAAATAACATGTATGCAATGACTCTAGTGGTTGATCCATGTGTGGTTTGTGGAAAAGACGGCACAGGCAATGACTCTAGTGGTTGATCCATGTTTGTTTGTGGAAATAACACACATGCAATGACTCTAGTGGTTGATCCATGTCTGGTTTGTGGAAAGAACACACATGCAATGACCACTAGTGGATCCATGTTGGTTTTAGTGTAAGAACGCACATGCAATGACTCTAGTACTGGTTTGTGGCTTTTGTGGAAAAGAACACACGTGCAATGACTCTAGTGGTTGATCCATGTGTGGTTTGTGGAAATAACACACATGCAATGACTCTAGTGTTGGTTTTAGTATAAGAACACACATGCAATGACTCTAGTGGTTGATCCATGCGTGGTTTGTGGAAATAACACGTATGCAATGACTCTAGTGGTTGATCCATGTGTGGTTTGTGGAAATAACACACATACAATGACTGTAATGGGTCCACATGTGGTTTTCGGAAAGAACACGCATGCAATGACCACTAGTGGATCCATGTGTGGTTTGTGGAAAAGAACACACATGCAAGGACCACTGGTGGATCCATGTGTGGTTTGTGGAAAAGAACACACATGTAATAACTCTAGTGGTTGATCCATGTTTGTTTGTGGAAATAACACACATGCAATGACTCTAGTGGTTGATCCATGTGTGGTTTGTGAAAATAACACACATGCAATGACTCTAGTGTTGGTTTTAGTATAAGAACACACATGCAATGACTCTAGTGGTTGATCCATATGTGGTTTGTGGAAAGAACACACATGCAATGACTCTAGTGGTTGATCCATGCGTGGTTTGTGGAAATAACACACATGCAATGACCACTGGTGGATCCATGTGTGGTTTGTGGAAAAGAACACACATGCAATGACTCTAGTACTGGTTTGTGGTTTTAGTATAAGAACACACATACAATGACTCTAGTGGTTGATCCATGTGTGGTTTGTGGAAAGAACACACATGCAATGACCAATGGTGGATCCATGTGTGGTTTGTGGAAAAGAACACACCTGCAATGACTCTAGTGTTTGATCCATGTTTGTTTGTGGAAATAACACACATGCAATGACTCTAGTGGTTGATCCATGTGTGGTTTTTGTGAAAAGAACACACATGCAATGACTCTAGTGTTGGTTTTAGTATAATAAGAACACACATGCAATGACTCTAGTGGATGATACATATGTGGTTTGTGGAAAGAACAAACATGCAATGACTCTAGTGGTTGATCCATGTGTTGTATGTGGAAATAACACACATGCAATGACCACTGGTGGATCTATGTGTGGTTTGTGTAAAAGAACACACATGCAATGACTCTAGTGCTGGTTCGTGGTTTTAATATAAAAACAAACATGCAATGACTCTAGTGGTTGATCCATGTGTGGTTTGTGGAAAGAACACACATGCAATGACTCTGGTTGATCCATATGTGGTTTGTGGAAAGAACACACATGCAAGGCCCACTGGTGGATCCATGTGTGGTTTGTGGAAAAGAACACACATGCAATGACTCTAGTGCTGGTTTGTGGTTTTAGTATAAGAACAAACATGCAATGACTCTAGTGGTTGATCCATGTGTGGTTTGTAGAAAGAACACACATGCAATGACTCTAGTGGTTAATCCATGTGTGGTTTGTGGAAAGAACACACATCCAATGACCACTGGTGGATCCATGTGTGGTTTGTGGAAAAGAACACACATGGAATGACTCTAGTGGTTGATCCATGTGTGGTTTGTGGAAATAACACACATACAATGACTCTAGTGGTTGATCCATGTGTGGTTTGTGAAATGAACACACATGCAATGACTCTAGTGTTGGTTTTAGTATAATAACACACATGCAATGACTCTAGTAGTTGATCCATGCGTGGTTTGTGGAAATAACATGTATGCAATGACTCTAGTGGTTGATCCATGTGTGGTTTGTGGAAATAACACAAATACAATGACTGTAATGGGTCCACATGTGGTTTTCGGAAAGAACACGCATGCAATGACCACTAGTGGATCCATGTGTGGTTTGTGGAAAAGAACACACATGCAAGGACCATTGGTGGATCCATGTGTGGTTTGTGGAAAAGTACACACATGTAATAACTCTAGTGGTTGATCCATGTTTGTTTGTGGAAATAACACACATGCGATGACTCTAGTGGTTGATCCATGTGTGGTTTGTGAAAAGAACACACATGCAATGACTCTAGTGTTGGTTTTAGTATAAGAACACACATGCAATGACTCTAGTGGTTGATCCATATGTGGTTTGTGGAAAGAGCACACATGCAATGACTCTAGTGGTTGATCCATGTGTGGTTTGTGGAAATAACACACATGCAATGACCACTGGTGGATCCATGTGTGGTTTGTGGAAAAGAACACACATGCAATGACTCTAGTACTGCTTTGTGGTTTTAGTATAAGAACACACATGCAATGACTCTAGTGGTTGATCCATGTGTGGTTTGTGGAAAGAACACACATGCAATGACTCTAGTGTTGGTTTCAGTATAATAAGAACACACATGCAATGACTCTAGTGGATGATATATATGTGGTTTGTGGAAAGAACACACATGCAATGACTCTAGTGGTTGATCCATGTGTTGTATGTGGAAATAACACACATGCAATGACCACTGGTGGATCTATGTGTGGTTTGTGTAAAAGAACACACATGCAATGAATCTAGTGCTGGTTCGTGGTTTTAATATAAGAACAAACATGCAATGACTCTAGTGGTTGATCCATGTGTGTTTTGTGGAAAGAACACACATGCAATGACTCTGGTTGATCCATATGTGGTTTGTGGAAAGAACACACATGCAATGCCCACTGGTGGATCCATGTGTGGTTTGTGGAAAAGAACACACATGCAATGACTCTAGTGCTGGTTTGTGGTTTTAGTATAAGAACAAACATGCAATGACTCTAGTGGTTGATCCATGTGTGGTTTGTAGAAAGAACACACATGCAATGACTCTAGTGGTTAATCCATGTGTGGTTTGTGGAAAGAACACACATCCAATAACCACTGGTGGATCCATGTGTGGTTTGTGGAAAAGAACACACATGGAATGACTCTAGTGGTTGATCCATGTGTGGTTTGTGGAAATAACACACATACAATGACTCTAGTGGTTGATCCATGTGTGGTTTGTGAAATGAACACACATGCAATGACTCTAGTGTTGGTTTTAGTATAATAACACACATGCAATGACTCTAGTAGTTGATCCATGCGTGGTTTGTGGAAATAACATGTATGCAATGACTCTAGTGGTTGATCCATGTGTGGTTTGTGGAAATAACACACATGCAATGACTCTAGTGGTTGATCCATGTGTGGTTTGTGAAAAGAACACACATGCAATGACTCTAGTGTTGGTTTTAGTATAAGAACACACATGCAATGACTCTAGTGATTGATCCATATGTGGTTTGTGGAAAGAACACACATGCAATGACTCTAGTGCTTGATCCATGTGTGTTTTGTGGAAATAACACACATGCAATGACTCTAGTGGTTGATCCATGTGTGGTTTGTGGAAATAACACACATGCAATGACTCTAGTGTTGGTTTTAGTATAAGAACACACATGAATGACTCTAGTGGTTGATCCATGTCTGGTTTGTGGAAATAACACACATGCAATGACCACTAGTGGATCCATGTTGGTTTTAGTGTAAGAACGCACATGCAATGACTCTAGTACTGGTTTGTGGCTTTTGTGGAAAAGAACACACATGCAATGACTCTAGTGGTTGATCCATGTGTGGTTTATGGAAATAACACACATGCAATGACTCTAGTGTTGGTTTTAGTATAAGAACACACATGCAATGACTCTAGTGGTTGATCCATGCGTGGTTTGTGGAAATAACACGTATGCAATGACTCTAGTGGTTGATCCATGTGTGGTTTGTGGAAATAACACACATACAATGACTGTAATGGGTCCACATGTGGTTTTCGGAAAGAACACGCATGAATGACCACTAGTGGATCCATGTGTGGTTTGTGGAAAAGAACACACATGCAAGGACCACTTGTGGATCCATGTGTGGTTTGTGGAAAAGAACACACATGTAATAACTCTAGTGGTTGATCCATGTTTGTTTGTGGAAATAACACACATGCAATGACTCTACTGGTTGATCCATGTGTGGTTTGTGAAAAGAACACACATGCAATGACTCTAGTGTTGGTTTTAGTATAATAACACACATGCAATGACTCTAGTGGTTGATCCATATGTGGTTTGTGGAAATAACACACATGCAATGACTCTAGTGGTTGATCCATGTGTGGTTTGTGGAAATAACACACATGCAATGACCACTGGTGGATCCATGTGTGGTTTGTGGAAAAGAACACACATGCAATGACTCTAGTACTGGTTTGTGGTTTTAGTATAAGGACACACATGCAATGACTCTAGTGGTTGATCCATGTGTGGTTTGTGGAAAGAACACACATGCAATGACTCTAGTGGTTGATCCATGTGTGGTTTGTGGAAAGAACACACATGCAATGACCAATGGTGGATCCATGTGTGGTTTGTGGAAAAGAACACACCTGCAATGACTCTAGTGTTTGATCCATGTTTGTTTGTGGAAATAACACACATGCAATGACTCTAGTGTTGGTTTTAGTATAAGAACACACATGCAATGACTCTAGTGGTTGATCCATGCGTGGTTTGAGGAAATAACACGTATGCAATGACTCTAGTGGTTGATCCATGTGTGGTTTGTGGAAATAACACACATACAATGATTGTAATGGGTCCACATGTGGTTTGTGGAAAGAACACGCATGCAATGACCACTCGTGCATCCATGTGTGGTTTGTGGAAAAGAACACACATGCAATGACCACTGGTGGATCCATGTGTGGTTTGTGGAAAAGAACACACATGTAATAACTCTAGTGGTTGATCCATGTTTGTTTGTGGAAATAACACACATGCAATGACTCTAGTGGTTGATCCATGTGTGGTTTGTGAAAAGAACACACATGCAATGACTCTAGTGTTGGTTTTAGTATAAGAACACACATGCAATGACTCTAGTGGTTGATCCATATGTGGTTTGTGGAAAGAACACACATGCAATGACTCTAGTGGTTGATCCATGTGTGGTTTGTGGAAATAACACACATGCAATGACCACTGGTGGATCCATGTGTGGTTTGTGGAAAAGAACACACATGCAATGACTCTAGTACTGGTTTGTGGTTTTAGTATAAGAACACACATGCAATGACTCTAGTTGTTGATCCATGTGTGGTTTGTGGAAATAACACACATACAATGACTGTAATGGGACCACATGTGGTTTGTGAAAATAACACGCATGCAATGACCACTCGTGGATCCATGTGTGGTTTGTGGAAAAGAACACACATGCAATGACCACTGGTGGATCCATGTGTGGTTTGCGGAAAAGAACACACATGTAATAACTCTAGTGGTTGATCCATGTTTGTTTGTGGAAATAACACACATGCAATGACTCTAGTGGATGATCCATGTGTGGTTTGTGAAAAGAACACACATGCAATGACTCTAGTGTTGGTTTTAGTATAAGAACACACATGCAATATACTCTAGTGGTTGATCCATATGTGGTTTGTGGAAAGAACACACATGCAATGACTCTAGTGGTTGATCCATGTTTGGTTTGTGGAAATAACACACATGCAATGACCACTGGTGGATCCATGTGTGGTTTGTGGAAAAGAACACACATGCAATGACTCTAGTACTGGTTTGTGGTTTTAGTATAAGAACAAACATGCAATGACTCTAGTGATTGATCCATGTGTGGTTTGTAGAAAGAAAACACATGCAATGACCACTGGTGGATCCATGTGTGGTTTGTGGAAAAGAACACACATGCAATGACTCTAGTGCTAGTTTATGGTTTTAGTATAAGAACAAACATGCAATGACTCTAGTGGATTATCCATGTGTGATTTGTGGAAAGAGCACACATACAATGACTCTAGTGGTTGATCCATGTGTGGTTTGTGGAAAGAACACACATGCAATGACCACTGGTGGATCCATGTGTGGTTTGTGGAAAAGAACATAGATGCAATGACTCTAGTGGTTGATCCATGTGTGGTTTGTGGAAAGAACACACATGCAATGACCAATGGTGGATCCATGTGTGGTTTGTGGAAAAGAACACACCTGCAATGACTCTAGTGTTTGATCCATGTTTGTTTGTGGAAATAACACACATGCAATGACTCTAGTGTTGGTTTTAGTATAAGAACACAAATGCAATGACTCTAGTGGTTGATCCATGCGTGGTTTGAGGAAATAACACGTATGCAATGACTCTAGTGGTTGATCCATGTGTGGTTTGTGGAAATAACACACATACAACGATTGTAATGGGTCCGCATGTGGTTTGTGGAAAGAACACGCATGCAATGACCACTCGTGCATCCATGTGTGGTTTGTGGAAAAGAACACACATGCAATGACCACTGGTGGATCCATGTGTGGTTTGTGGAAAAGAACACACATGTCATAACACTAGTGGTTGATCCATGTTTGTTTGTGGAAATAACACACATGCAATGACTCTAGTGGTTGATCCATGTGTGGTTTGTGAAAAGAACACACGTGCAATGACTCTAGTGTTGGTTTTAGTATAAGAACACACATGCAATGACTCTAGTGGTTGATCCATATGTGGTTTGTGGAAAGAACACACATGCAATGACTCTAGTGGTTGATCCATGTGTGGTTTGTGGAAATAACACACATGCAATGACCACTGGTGGATCCATGTGTGGTTTGTGGAAAAGAACACACATGCAATGACTCTAGTACTGGTTTGTGGTTTTAGTATAAGAACACACATGCAATGACTCTAGTGGTTGATCCATGTGTGGTTTGTGGAAATAACACACATACAATGACTGTAATGGGTCCACATGTGGTTTGTGAAAATAACACGCATGCAATGACCACTCGTGGATCCATGTGTGGTTTGTGGAAAAGAACACACATGCAATGACCACTGGTGGATCCATGTGTGGTTTGTGGAAAAGAACACACATGTAATAACTCTAGTGGTTGATCCATGTTTGTTTGTGGAAATAACACACATGCAATGACTCTAGTGGTTGATCCATGTGTGCTTTGTGAAAAGAACACACATGCAATGACTCTAGTGTTGGTTTTAGTATAAGAACACACATGCAATGACTCTAGTGGTTGATCCATATGTGGTTTGTGGAAAGAACACACATGCAATGACTCTAGTGGTTGATCCATGTTTGGTTTGTGGAAATAACACACATGCAATGACCACTGGTGGATCCATGTGTGGTTTGTGGAAAACAACACACATGCAATGACTCTAGTACTGGTTTGTGGTTTTAGTATAAGAACAAACATGCAATGACTCTAGTGATTGATCCATGTGTGGTTTGTAGAAAGAAAACACATGCAATGACCACTAGTGGATCCATGTGTGGTTTGTGGAAAAGAACACACATGCAATGACTCTAGTGCTAGTTTATGGTTTTAGTATAAGAACAAACATGCAATGACTCTAGTGGAGTATCCATGTGTGATTTGTGGAAAGAGCACACATACAATGACTCTAGTGGTTGATCCATGTGTGGTTTGTGGAAAGAACACACATGCAATGACCACTGGTGGATCCATGTGTGGTTTGTGGAAAAGAACACAGATGCAATGACTCACATGCAATGACTCTAGTTGTTGATCCATGTGTGGTTTGTGAAAAGAACACACATGCAATGACTCTAGTGGTTGATCCATGTGTGGTTTGTGGAAAGAACACACATGCAATGACCACTGGTGGATCCATGTGTGGTTTGTGGAAAAGAACACACATGCAATGACTCTAGTGGTTGATCCATGTTTGTTTGTGGAAATAACACACATGCAATGACTCTAGTGGTTAATCCATGTGTAGTTTGTGAAAATAACACACATGCAATGACTTTAGTGTTGGTTTTACTATAAGAACACACATGCAATGACTCTAGTGGTTGATCCATGTGTGGTTTGTAGAAATAACACATATGCAATGACTAGTGGTTGATCCATGTGTGTTTTGTGGAAATAACACACATGCAATGACTCTAGTGGTTGATCCATGTGTGTTTTGTGAAAAGAACACACATGCAATGACTCTAGTGTTGGTTTTAGTATAAGAACACACATGCAATGACTCTAGTGGTTGATCCATATGTGGTTTGTGGAAAGAACACACATGCAATGACTCTAGTGCTTGATCCATGCGTGGTTTGTGGAAATAACACACATGCAATGACCACTGGTGGGTCCACATGTGTGGTATGTGGAAAGAACAAACATGCAATGACTCTGGTTGATCCATATGTGGTTCGTGGAAAGAACACACATGCAATGAGTGTAATGGTGGATCCATGTGTGGTTTGTGGAAAAGAACACACATCCAATGACTCTAGTGCTGGTTTGTGGTTTTGGTATAAGAACAAACATGCAATGACTCTAGTGGTTGATCCATGTGTGGTTTGTGGAAAGAACACACATGCAATGACTCTGGTTGATCCATATGTGGTTTGTGGAAAGAACACACATGCAATGACCACTGGTGGATCCATGTGTGGTTTGTGGAAAAGAACACACATGCAATGACTCTAGTGCTGGTTTGTGGTTTTAGTATAAGAACAAACATGCAATGACTCTAGTGGAGTATCCATGTGTGGTTTGTGGAAAGAGCACACATACAATGACTCTAGTGGTTGATCCATGTGTGGTTTGTGGAAAGAACACACATGCAATGACCACTGGTGGATCCATGTGTGGTTTGTGGAAAAGAACACAGATGCAATGACTCACATGCAATGACTCTAGTTGTTGATCCATGTGTGGTTTGTGAAAAGAACACACATGCAATGACTCTAGTGGTTGATCCATGTGTGGTTTGTGGAAAGAACACACATGCAATGACCACTTGTGGATCCATGTGTGGTTTGTGGAAAAGAACACACATGCAATGACTCTAGTGGTTGATCCATGTTTGCTTGTGGAAATAACACACATGCAATGACTCTAGTGGTTAATCCATGTGTGGTTTGTGAAAAGAACACACATGCAATGACTCTAGTGTTGGTTTTAGTATAAGAACACACATGCAATGACTCTAGTGGTTGATCCATGTGTGGTTTGTGAAAAGAACACACATGCAATGACTCTAGTGTTGGTTTTAGTATAACAACACACATGCAATGACTCTAGTGGTTGATCCATGCGTGGTTTGTGGAAATAACACGTATGCAATGACTCTAGTGGTTGATCCATGTGTGGTTTGTGGAAAAGAACACACATGCAATGACTCTAGTGGTTGATCCATGTTTGTTTGTGGAAAGAACACACATGCAATGACTCTACTGTGGGTTTTAGTATAACAACACACATGCAATGACTCTAGTGGTTGATCCATGCATGGTTTGTGGAAATAACATGTATGCAATGACTCTAGTGGTTGATCCATGTGTGGTTTATGGAAATAACACACATACAATGACTGTAATGGGTCCACATGTGGTTTGTGGAAAGAACACGCATGCAATGACCACTAGTGGATCCATGTGTGGTTTGTGGAAAAGAACACACATGCAATGACCACTGGTGGATCCATGTGTGGTTTGTGGAAAAGAACACACATGTAATAACTCTAGTGGTTGATCCATGTTTGTTTGTGGAAATAACACACATGCAATGACTCTAGTGTTGGTTTTAGTGGTTGATCCATATGTGGTTTGTGGAAAGAACACACATGCGATGACTCTAGGGGTTGATCCATGTGTGGTTTATGGAAATAACACACATGCAATGACCACTGGTGGATCCATGTGTGGTTTGTGGAAAAGAACACACATGCAATGACTCTAGTACTGGTTTGTGGTTTTAGTATAAGAACACACATGCAATGACTCTAGTGGTTGATCCATGTGTGGTTTGTGGAAAGAACACACATGCAATGACTCTAGTGGTTGATCCATGTGTGGTTTGTGGAAAGAACACACATGCAATGACCAATGGTGGATCCATGTGTGGTTTGTGGAAAAGAACACACCTGCAATGACTCTAGTGTTTGATCCATGTTTGTTTGTGGAAATAACACACATGCAATGACTCTAGTGTTGGTTTTAGTATAAGAACACACATGCAATGACTCCAGTGGTTGATCCATGCGTGGTTTGAGGAAATAACACGTATGCAATGACACTAGTGGTTGATCCATGTGTGGTTTGTGGAAATAACACACATACAATGACTGTAATGGGTCCACATGTGGTTTGTGAAAATAACACGCATGCAATGACTCTAGTGTTGGTTTTAGTATAAGAACACACATGCAATGACTCTAGTGGTTGATCCATGTGTGGTTTGTGAAAAGAACACACATGCAATGACTCTAGTTTTGGTTTTAGTATAAGAACACACATGCAATGACTCTAGTGGTTGATCCATATGTGGTTTGTGGAAAGAACACACATGCAATGACTCTAGTTCTTGATCCATGTGTGGTTTGTGGAAATAACACACATGCAATGACCACTGGTGGGTCCACATGTGTGGTATGTGGAAAGAACAAACATGCAATGACTCTGGTTGATCCATATGTGGTTTGTGGAAAGAACACACATGCAATGACTGTAATGGTGGATCCATGTGTGGTTTGTGGAAAAGAACACACATCCAATGACTCTAGTGCTGGTTTGTGGTTTTAGTATAAGAACAAACATGCAATGACTCTAGTGGTTGATCCATGTGTGGTTTGTCGAAAGAACACACATGCAATGACTCTGGTTGATCCATATGTGGTTTGTGGAAAGAACACACATGCAATGACTACTGGTGGATCCATGTGTGGTTTGTGGAAAAGAACACACATGCAATGACTCTAGTGCTGGTTTGTGGTTTTAGTATAAGAACAAACATGCAATGACTCTAGTGGTCTATCCATGTGTGGTTTGTGGAAATAGCACACATACAATGACTCAAGTGGTTGATCCATGTTTGTTTGTGGAAATAACACACATGCAATGACTCTAGTGGTTGATCCATGTGTGGTTTGTGAAAAGAACACACATGCAATGACTCTAGTGTTGGTTTTAGTATAAGAACAAACATGCAATGACTCTAGTGGTTGATCCATGCGTGGTTTGTGGAAATAACACATATGCAATGACTCTAGTGGTTGATCCATGTGTGTTTTGTGAAAAGAACACACATGCAATGACTCTAGTGTTGGTTTTAGTATAAGAACACACATGCAATGACTCTAGTGGTTGATCCATATGTGGTTTGTGGAAAGAACACACATGCAATGACTCTAGTGCTTGATCCATGCGTGGTTTGTGGAAATAACACACATGCAATGACCACTGGTGGGTCCACATGTGTGGTATGTGGAAAGAACAAACATGCAATGACTCTGGTTGATCCATATGTGGTTCGTGGAAAGAACACACATGAATGACTGTAATGGTGGATCCATGTGTGGTTTGTGGAAAAGAACACACATCCAATGACTCTAATGCTGGTTTGTGGTTTTGGTATAAGAACAAACATGCAATGACTCTAGTGGTTGATCCATGTGTGGTTTGTGGAAAGAACACACATGCAATGACTCTGGTTGATCCATATGTGGTTTGTGGAAAGAACACACATGCAATGACCATTGGTGGATCCATGTGTGGTTTGTGGAAAAGAACACACATGCAATGACTCTAGTGCTGGTTTGTGGTTTTAGTATAAGAACAAACATGCAATGACTCTAGTGGAGTATCCATGTGTGGTTTGTGGAAAGAGCACACATACAATGACTCTAGTGGTTGATCCATGTGTGGTTTGTGGAAAGAACACACATGCAATGACCACTAGTGGATCCATGTGTGGTTTGTGGAAAAGAACACAGATGCAATGACTCACATGCAATGACTCTAGTTGTTGATCCATGTGTGGTTTGTGAAAAGAACACACATGCAATGACTCTAGTGGTTGATCCATGTGTGGATTGTGGAAAGAACACACATGCAATGACCACTTGTGGATCCATGTGTGGTTTGTGGAAAAGAACACACATGCAATGACTCTAGTGGTTAATCCATGTTTGCTTGTGGAAATAACACACATGCAATGACTCTAGTGGTTAATCCATGTGTGGTTTGTGAAAATAACACACATGCAATGACTCTAGTGTTGGTTTTAGTATAAGAACACACATGCAATGACTCTAGTGGTTGGTCCATGTGTGGTTTGTAGAAATAACACATATGCAATGACTAGTGGTTGATCCATGTGTGGTTTGTGGAAATAACACACATGCAATGACTCTAGTGGTTGATCCACGTGTGGTTTGTGAAAACAACACACATGCAATGACTCTAGTGTTGGTTTCAGTATAAGAACACACATGCAATGACTCTAGTGGTTGATCCATATGTGGTTTGTAGAAAGAACACACATGTAATGACTCTAGTGCTTGATCCATGTGTGTTTTGTGGAAATAACACACATGCAATGACCACTGGTGGGTCCACATGTGTGGTATGTGAAAAGAACACACATGCAATGACTATTGTTGATCCATATGTGGTTTGTGGAAAGAACACACATGCAATGACTGTAGTGGTGGATCCATGTGTGGTTTGTGGAAAAGAACACACATGCAATGGTTCTAGTGCTGGTTTGTGGTTTTAATATAAGAACAAACATGCAATGACTCTAGTGGTTGATCCATGTGTGGTTTGTGGAAAGAACACACATGCAATGACTCTGGTTGATCCATATGTGGTTTGTGGAAAGAACACACATGCAATGACCACTGGTGGATCCATGTGTGGTTTGTGGAAAAGAACACACATGCAATGACTCTAGTGCTGGTTTGTGGTTTTAGTATAAGAACAAACATGTTATGACTCTAGTGATTGATCCATGTGTGGTTTGTAGAAAGAACACACATGCAATGACTCTAGTGGTTAATCCATGTGTGGTTAGTGGAAAGAACACACATGCAATGACCACTGGTGGATCCATGTGTGGTTTGTGGAAAAGAACACACATGCAATGACTCTAGTGGTTGATCCATGTTTGTTTGTGGAAATAACACACATGCAATGAGTCTAGTGGTTGATCCATGTGTGGTTTGTGAAAAGAACACACATGCAATGACTCTAGTGTTAGTTTTAGTATAAGAACACACATGCAATGACTCTAGTGGTTGATCCATGTGTGGTTTGTAGAAATAACACATATGCAATGACTAGTGGTTGATCCATTTGTGTTTTGTGGAAATAACACACATGCAATGACTCTAGTGGTTGATCCATGTGTGGTTTGTGAAAAGAACACACATGCAATGACTCTAGTTTTGGTTTTAGTATAAGAACACACATGCAATGACTCTAGTGGTTGATCCATATGTGGTTTGTGGAAAGAACACACATGCAATGACTCTAGTGCTTGATCCATGTGTGGTTTGTGGAAATAACACACATGCAATGACCACTGGTGGGTCCACATGTGTGGTATGTGGAAAGAACAAACATGCAATGACTCTGGTTGATCCATATGTGGTTTGTGGAAAGAACACACATGCAATGACTGTAATGGTGGATCCATGTGTGGTTTGTGGAAAAGAACACACATCCAATGACTCTAGTGCTGGTTTGTGGTTTTAGTATAAGAACAAACATGCAATGACTCTAGTGGTTGATCCATGTGTGGTTTGTCGAAAGAACACACATGCAATGACTCTGGTTGATCCATATGTGGTTTGTGGAAAGAACACACATGCAATGACTACTGGTGGATCCATGTGTGGTTTGTGGAAAAGAACACACATGCAATGACTCTAGTGCTGGTTTGTGGTTTTAGTATAAGAACAAACATGCAATGACTCTAGTGGTCTATCCATGTGTGGTTTGTGGAAATAGCACACATACAATGACTCAAGTGGTTGATCCATGTTTGTTTGTGGAAATAACACACATGCAATGACTCTAGTGGTTGATCCATGTGTGGTTTGTGAAAAGAACACACATGCAATGACTCTAGTGTTGGTTTTAGTATAAGAACAAACATGCAATGACTCTAGTGGTTGATCCATGCGTGGTTTGTGGAAATAACACATATGCAATGACTCTAGTGGTTGATCCATGTGTGTTTTGTGAAAAGAACACACATGCAATGACTCTAGTGTTGGTTTTAGTATAAGAACACACATGCAATGACTCTAGTGGTTGATCCATATGTGGTTTGTGGAAAGAACACACATGCAATGACTCTAGTGCTTGATCCATGCGTGGTTTGTGGAAATAACACACATGCAATGACCACTGGTGGGTCCACATGTGTGGTATGTGGAAAGAACAAACATGCAATGACTCTGGTTGATCCATATGTGGTTCGTGGAAAGAACACACATGCAATGACTGTAATGGTGGATCCATGTGTGGTTTGTGGAAAAGAACACACATCCAATGACTCTAATGCTGGTTTGTGGTTTTGGTATAAGAACAAACATGCAATGACTCTAGTGGTTGATCCATGTGTGGTTTGTGGAAAGAACACACATGCAATGACTCTGGTTGATCCATATGTGGTTTGTGGAAAGAACACACATGCAATGACCATTGGTGGATCCATGTGTGGTTTGTGGAAAAGAACACACATGCAATGACTCTAGTGCTGGTTTGTGGTTTTAGTATAAGAACAAACATGCAATGACTCTAGTGGAGTATCCATGTGTGGTTTGTGGAAAGAGCACACATACAATGACTCTAGTGGTTGATCCATGTGTGGTTTGTGGAAAGAACACACATGCAATGACCACTAGTGGATCCATGTGTGGTTTGTGGAAAAGAACACAGATGCAATGACTCACATGCAATGACTCTAGTTGTTGATCCATGTGTGGTTTGTGAAAAGAACACACATGCAATGACTCTAGTGGTTGATCCATGTGTGGTTTGTGGAAAGAACACACATGCAATGACCACTTGTGAATCCATGTGTGGTTTGTGGAAAAGAACACACATGCAATGACTCTAGTGGTTGATCCATGTTTGCTTGTGGAAATAACACACATGCAATGACTCTAGTGGTTAATCCATGTGTGGTTTGTGAAAATAACACACATGCAATGACTCTAGTGTTGGTTTAGTATAAGAACACACATGCAATGACTCTAGTGGTTGGTCCATGTGTGGTTTGTAGAAATAACACATATGCAATGACTAGTGGTTGATCCATGTGTGGTTTGTGGAAATAACACACATGCAATGACTCTAGTGGTTGATCCACGTGTGGTTTGTGAAAACAACACACATGCAATGACTCTAGTGTTGGTTTCAGTATAAGAACACACATGCAATGACTCTAGTGGTTGATCCATATGTGGTTTGTGGAAAGAACACACATGTAATGACTCTTGTGCTTGATCCATGTGTGGTTTGTGGAAATAACACACATGCCATGACCACTGGTGGGTCCACATGTGTGGTATGTGGAAAGAACACACATGCAATGACTATGGTTGATCCATCTGTGGTTTGTGGAAAGAACACACATGCAATGACTGTAGTGGTGGATCCATGTGTGGTTTGTGGAAAAGAACACACATGCAATGATTCTAGTGCTGGTTTGTGGTTTTAATATAAGAACAAACATGCAATGACTCTAGTGGTTGATCCATGTGTGGTTTGTGGAAAGAACACACATGCAATGACTCTGGTTGATCCATATGTGGTTTGTGGAAAGAACACACATGCAATGACCACTGGTGGATCCATGTGTGGTTTGTGGAAAAGAACACACATGCAATGACTCTAGTGCTGGTTTGTGGTTTTAGTATAAGAACAAACATGTTATGACTCTAGTGATTGATCCATGTGTGGTTTGTAGAAAGAACACACATGCAATGACTCTAGTGGTTAATCCATGTGTGGTTAGTGGAAAGAACACACATGCAATGACCACTGGTGGATCCATGTGTGGTTTGTGGAAAAGAACACACATGCAATGACTCTAGTGGTTGATCCATGTTTGTTTGTGGAAATAACACACATGCAATGAGTCTAGTGGTTGATCCATGTGTGGTTTGTGAAAAGAACACACATGCAATGACTCTAGTGTTAGTTTTAGTATAAGAACACACATGCAATGACTCTAGTGGTTGATCCATGTGTGGTTTGTAGAAATAACACATATGCAATGACTAGTGGTTGATCCATTTGTGTTTTGTGGAAATAACACACATGCAATGACTCTAGTGGTTGATCCATGTGTGGTTTGTGAAAAGAACACACATGCAATGACTCTAGTGTTGGTTTTACTATAAGAACACACATGCAATGACTCTAGTGGTTGATCCATATGTGGTTTGTGGAAAGAACACACATGCAATGACTCTAGTGCTTGATCCATGTGTGGTTTGTGGAAATAACACACATGCAATGACCACTGGTGGGTCCACATGTGTGGTATGTGGAAAGAACAAACATGCAATGACTCTGGTTGATCCATATGTGGTTTGTGGAAAGAACACACATGCAATGACTGTAATGGTGGATCCATGTGTGGTTTGTGGAAAAGAACACACATCCAATGACTCTAGTGCTGGTTTGTGGTTTTAGTATAAGAACAAACATGCAATGACTCTAGTGGTTGATCCATGTGTGGTTTGTGGAAATAACACACATGCAATGACAACTTGTGGATCCATGTGTGGTTTGTGGAAAAGAACACACATGCAATGACTCTAGTGGTTGATCCATGTTTGCTTGTGGAAATAACACACATGCAATGACTCTAGTGGTTAATCCATGTGTGGTTTGTGAAAATAACACACATGCAATGACTCTAGTGTTGGTTTTAGTATAAGAACACACATGCAATGACTCTAGTGGTTGGTCCATGTGTGGTTTGTAGAAATAACACATATGCAATGACTAGTGGTTGATCCATGTGTGGTTTGTGGAAATAACACACATGCAATGCCTCTAGTGGTTGATCCACGTGTCGTTTGTGAAAACAACACACATGCAATGACTCTAGTGTTGGTTTCAGTATAAGAACACACATGCAATGACTGTAGTGGTTAATCCATATGTGGTTTGTGGAAAGGACACACATGTAATGACTCTAGTGCTTGATCCATGTGTGGTTTGTGGAAATAACACACATGCAATAACCACTGGTGGGTCCACATGTGTGGTATGTGGAAAGAACACACATGCAATGACTATGGTTGATCCATCTGTGGTTTGTGGAAAGAACACACATGCAATGACTTTAGTGGTGGATCCATGTGTGGTTTGTGGAAAAGAACACACATGCAATGATTCTGGTGCTGGTTTGTGGTTTTAATATAAGAACAAACATGCAATGACTCTAGTGGTTGATCCATGTGTGGTTTGTAGAAAGAACACACATGCAATGACTCTGGTTGATCCATATGTGGTTTGTGGAAAGAACACACATGCAATGACCACTGGTGGATCCATGTGTGGTTTGTGGAAAAGAACACACATGCAATGACTCTAGTGCTGGTTTGTGGTTTTAGTATAAGAACAAACATGTTATGACTCTAGTGATTGATCCATGTGTGGTTTGTAGAAAGAACACACATGCAATGACTCTAGTGGTTAATCCATGTGTGGTTAGTGGAAAGAACACACATGCAATGACCACTGGTGGATCCATGTGTGGTTTATGGAAAAGAACACACATGCAATGACTCTAGTGGTTGATCCATGTTTGTTTGTGGAAATAACACACATGCAATGAGTCTAGTGGTTGATCCATGTGTGGTTTGTGAAAAGAACACACATGCAATGACTCTAGTGTTAGTTTTAGTATAAGAACACACATGCAATGACTCTAGTGGTTGATCCATGTGTGGTTTGTAGAAATAACACATATGCAATGACTAGTGGTTGATCCATTTGTGTTTTGTGGAAATAACACACATGCAATGACTCTAGTGGTTGATCCATGTGTGGTTTGTGAAAAGAACACACATGCAATGACTCTAGTGTTGGTTTTACTATAAGAACACACATGCAATGACTCTAGTGGTTGATCCATATGTGGTTTGTGGAAAGAACACACACGCAATGACTCTAGTGCTTGATCCATGTGTGGTTTGTGGAAATAACACACATGCAATGACCACTGGTGGGTCCACATGTGTGGTATGTGGAAAGAACAAACATGCAATGACTCTGGTTGATCCATATGTGGTTTGTGGAAAGAACACACATGCAATGACTGTAATGGTGGATCCATGTGTGGTTTGTGGAAAAGAACACACATCCAATGACTCTAGTGCTGGTTTGTGGTTTTAGTATAAGAACAAACATGCAATGACTCTAGTGGTTGATCCATGTGTGGTTTGTGGAAATAACACACATGCAATGACCACTTGTGGATCCATGTGTGGTTTGTGGAAAAGAACACACATGCAATGACTCTAGTGGTTGATCCATGTTTGCTTGTGGAAATAACACACATGCAATGACTCTAGTGGTTAATCCATGTGTGGTTTGTGAAAATAACACACATGCAATGACTCTAGTGTTGGTTTTAGTATAAGAACACACATGCAATGACTCTAGTGGTTGGTCCATGTGTGGTTTGTAGAAATAACACATATGCAATGACTAGTGGTTGATCCATGTGTGGTTTGTGGAAATAACACACATGCAATGACTCTAGTGGTTGATCCACGTGTGGTTTGTGAAAACAACACACATGCAATGACTCTAGTGTTGGTTTCAGTATAAGAACACACATGCAATGACTGTAGTGGTTGATCCATATGTGGTTTGTGGAAAGGACACACATGTAATGACTCTAGTGCTTGATCCATGTGTGGTTTGTGGAAATAACACACATGCAATGACCACTGGTGGGTCCACATGTGTGGTATGTGGAAAGAACACACATGCAATGACTATGGTTGATCCATCTGTGGTTTGTGGAAAGAACACACATGCAATGACTGTAGTGGTGGATCCAGTGTGGTTTGTGGAAAAGAACACACATGCAATGATTCTAGTGCTGCTTTGTGGTTTTAATATAAGAACAAACATGCAATGACTCTAGTGGTTGATCCATGTGTGGTTTGTGGAAAGAACACACATGCAATGACTCTGGTTGATCCATATGTGGTTTGTGGAAAGAACACACATGCAATGACCACTGGTGGATCCATGTGTGGTTTGTGGAAAAGAACACACATGCAATGACTCTAGTGCTGGTTTGTGGTTTTAGTATAAGAACAAACATGTTATGACTCTAGTGATTGATCCATGTGTGGTTTGTAGAAAGAACACACATGCAATGACTCTAGTGGTTAATCCATGTGTGGTTAGTGGAAAGAACACACATGCAATGACCACTGGTGGATCCATGTGTGGTTTATGGAAAAGAACACACATGCAATGACTCTAGTGGTTGATCCATGTTTGTTTGTGGAAATAACACACATGCAATGAGTCTAGTGGTTGATCCATGTGTGGTTTGTGAAAAGAACACACATGCAATGACTCTAGTGTTAGTTTTAGTATAAGAACACACATGCAATGACTCTAGTGGTTGATCCATGTGTGGTTTGTAGAAATAACACATATGCAATGACTAGTGGTTGATCCATTTGTGTTTTGTGGAAATAACACACATGCAATGACTCTAGTGGTTGATCCATGTGTGGTTTGTGAAAAGAACACACATGCAATGACTCTAGTGTTGGTTTTACTATAAGAACACACATGCAATGACTCTAGTGGTTGATCCATATGTGGTTTGTGGAAAGAACACACACGCAATGACTCTAGTGCTTGATCCATGTGTGGTTTGTGGAAATAACACACATGCAATGACCACTGGTGGGTCCACATGGGTGGTATGTGGAAAGAACAAACATGCAATGACTCTGGTTGATCCATATGTGCTTTGTGGAAAGAACACACATGCAATGACTGTAATGGTGGATCCATGTGTGGTTTGTGGAAAAGAACACACATCCAATGACTCTAGTGCTGGTTTGTGGTTTTAGTATAAGAACAAACATGCAATGACTCTAGTGGTTGATCCATTTGTGGTTTGTGGAAAGAACACACATGCAATGACTACTGGTGGATCCATGTGTGGTTTGTGGAAAAGAACACACATGCAATGACTCTAGTGCTGGTTTGTGGTTTTAGTATAAGAACAAACATGCAATGACTCTAGTGGTGTATCCCTGTGTGGTTTGTGGAAAGAGCACACATACAATGACTCAAGTGGTTGATCCATGTTTGTTTGTGGAAATAACACACATGCAATGACTCTAGTGGTTGATCCATGTGTGGTTTGTGAAAAGAACACACATGCAATGACTCTAGTGTTGGTTTTAGTATAAGAACAAACATGCAATGACTCTAGTGGTTGATCCATGCGTGGTTTGTGGAAATAACACATATGCAATGACTCTAGTGGTTGATCCATGTGTGGTTTGTGGAAATAACACACATGCAATGACTGTAATGGGTCCACATATGGTTTGTGGAAATAACACATATGCAATGACTCTAGTGGTTGATCCATGTGTGGTTTGTGGAAATAACACACATGCAATGACTGTAATGGGTCCACATGTGGTTTGTGGAAAGAACACACATGCACTAACCACTGGTTGATCCATAAGTTGTTTGTAGAAAAGAACACACATGCAATGACTCTAGTGGTTGATCCATACGTGGTTTGTGGAAAGAACACGCATGCAATGACCACTAGTGGATCCATGTGTGGTTTGTGGAAAAGAACACACATGCAATGACCACTGGTGGATCCATGTGTGGTTTGTGGAAAAGAACACACATGCAATAACTCTAGTGGTTGATCCATGTTTGTTTGTGGAAATAACACACATGCAATGACTCTAGTGGTTGATCCATGTGTGGTTTGTGAAAAGAACACACATGCAATGACTCTTGTGTTCGTTTTAGTATAAGAACACACATGCAATGACTCTAGTGGTTGATCCATATGTGGTTTGTGGAAAGAACACACATGCAATGACTCTAGTGGTTGATCCATGTGTGGTTTGTGGAAAAAACACACATGCAATGACCACAGGTGGATCCATGTGTGGTTTGTGGAAAAGAACACACATGCAATGACTCTAGTGCTGGTTTGTGGTTTTAGTATAAGAACAAGCATGCAATGACTCTAGTGGTTGATCCATGTGTGGTTTGTGGAAAGAACACACATGCAATGACTCTGGTTGATCCATATGTGGTTTGTGGAAAGAACACGCATGCAATGACCACTAGTGGATCCATGTGTGGTTTGTGGAAAAGAACACACATGCAATGACCACTGGTGGATCCATCTGTGGTTTTTGGAAAAGAACACACATTGCAATGACTCTAGTGGTTGATCCATGTTTGTTTGTGGAAATAACACACATGCAATGACTCTAGTGGTTGATCTATGTGTGGTTTGTGAAAAGAACACACATGCAATGACTCTAGTATTCGTTTTAGTATAAGAACACACATGCAATGACTCTAGTGGTTGATCCATTTGTGGTTTGTGGAAAGAACACACATGCAATGACCACTTGTGGATCCATGTGTGGTTTGTGGAAAAGAGCACAGATGCAATGACTCTAGTGGTTGATCCATGTTTGTTTGAGGAAATAACACACATGCAATGACTCTAGTTGTTGATCCATGTGTTGTTTGTGAAAAGAACACACATGCAATGACTCTATGTAACTACCTCGGTGAATTACGCTCCTAGTACAAGCCTGGATGATCAGAAATGGTTGAAATAGTACGGTGGGGCCCAAATGCCACTCACAGGTAGACCTTTCGGCCGTCCCAACCATTTGCAAACATCAGGACAAGAACGGGCGGCGTAATCGGCAGGCGAAGGGATCAACTACATACACAAATGAGTATGTATGCAAGCCACCATACAATAGTACATCAGAGCCATTCCATCTAAAAAGAAAGGAAATATAGCAACACCATACGGCAAGATCCAAATATTCTAGATAGATATAATAGTTTACGATATCTCCTCATACATCAATCAACAGAGTATCAAGCGGAAGCGGAAGACAAAATCCGAGTACGGATAAGAAGCAAATCGGCATAATATGCCCCATAAATAAGCACATCCCGCCCACAGATCTCACGGATCCCCGTTCCCGGAATCTCTACACCGAATGATCGTTGCCCACATCGTCCGTCTCTTCCAACCAGTATCCATCTTGCGAGTGTACCTGTTCATCTGAACCAATAATTTATCGTGTGAGACCCTAGGGGTACTCAGCAAGTCTTTATGCCTCTAAAGGGGACACAACCTGGGGTGACGCAATTGCAGCAAAAGATAAACCCTAGCAATTCTATAGATACTCGCTAACCATCCGCCTAACCATAGATAGACGGATGTCCGTGAATTAATAACAACAGTTATAACAGTTATAAAGGTAATCTTAACAGATCCATCCTCCTCCTCGCTTACCGACGAGGAAGCGGACGAACAACCCCCATCCGTTGGCAGTTTTATTATCCATTCCATGAGTGTTGCTCTATTTACTAGTCAGGTACCTAGTCTAGTCAGATTAAAAGCGGTACTTTAGTTATGCTTGTCTATGATCGAGAAACTGTGCTCCAAGTCGTCCATAACCGCGGACACGGCTTTCAGAAAGTTTTACCCTGCAGGGGTGCACAAATAGCAACACACACTCGATATGCCTCGGAAAAACCAAATCAAAACCCAACGAGGCAGTCACGACAAAGCAATTACAGGATTCAGAAATATTTCAGGGGGCCACCCCATTAAGCTACCCACGACGAAGCTGGCCGGCTACGAGACGGACTCAAGGTTTGGGTGGACGGCTGTAAACGACTGGGAACCCAAAAGTGTGACTGGGCTTGTCGATACCGCGAAATCGTGTCCCGGCCCTAAACAGTACAGTGTGCTCCTCGCACAATCTTAAATAAAGCAGTAAAGCATGGCATAAGTACCGGATAGTAAATAAAACCTCAAACTAGTTTGTGGCCCCAAGAAATAAGAATGAATCAAGCTCTGGCTCAGGGGGGTCCATAAGGCCTCCCGGATGTGGATAGCGCGAATAATCTTGGAACAGGAATCAAGTACTCGGGGTCTTACGGGACACAAGTGAGCATAAAAACCAAATAACCGATATTGCTCACCGGTGCCACTTTCATTAGTTATCCCATTACTACTCAAGTTAAGTTGTTTAGGTACCTCGTTATTCATCAGACTCTCACATACCCTACACATGCTGTTCTACGACTCGCATGGCTCAACCAACTCCTGTAGTAATGGCTCATGGGATGGAGGAACAAGCTTCGGTGGGGTTTAAAAATAAAGGCTATGCAATACTTGGGATTCAATTTAATGCAATCGCGACTCAATGATGCAAGAATAAGATAGAGGCAGTAGGTACTATATGTATGCAAGCATGTGGTGGTGCTTGCCTGGCAGCTCAGTTGAAGCAAGGAATGGATCTGGGTAGTGCTCCTGGTTCTCTTGATATATCCCCTGCTCAGCGTCTATTCGAAGAAGAACCAAACAAACAAGGGCCCACATAAATAAAGTGCACAAGCATAGGAATAAAAAGCGTCAAGCAACCAATCATGCCATGATGAATGATGCACAAGTTGCATGGCAATAAAGTAGCATGGCATGGGTGAGGTGTGGAATACAAGAATAAATCATTTTATTGAGTTTTAGCCCCATTTTAATCTCATATTAGTTGCTGTATACTTTATATTTATATGCTTCAAAACAAACCATGGAATGCATAAACAGAAAGGTCTCGTCGAGCTAATCATTTTAGACATATCATTTATTAAATTTGGACTTATGAATCAAAAGATATTAATTATTTAAAGTGGAAGGGCATTTTTGTTGTAATTTATTAAACTTGGAAAAATAAAGTGTTCAAAATATATTTTAGATGGAATATTTGAATTCCTCATATTTTTCTGATTTGAAAACATATATTATTTGTATTATTTGGATTTTTATTTCAAAAGTTATTTAGAAACAGAAATTAATTTGAATTTGAAATAATTTGAAATAAATTTGAATTTAAACAGATTCAGGAAAAACTTTTTATACCCAGATAGACTCAGACCCAGACACTGACGAGGGGGGGCCGTTGCTGACTGGGCCGACGCAAGCACAGAAAACGTTTTACACCGCAGCTGCTGCTAGCTCGTGAGACAGACAGGTGGGACCTGCTGGCTCGCAGGCCCACCTGACAGAGCGAGGTGGAGGCTGACCACGTGGCTCTGCGGGGGGGACTGCGGGTTGAGTTTTAAAAGGCCAGGGGGTTTTCTGCAAAGCGGTAACATACACCGACGGGTGGGCCTGGGCTGGACCGCGGGTTGCGAGGAAAAAAGACGGAGGGGTATCTGCAAAAAGTGGGTCGCCGTACTGTTGATCTTCTCTGTCTCGCGCGACCGATCGGTGGGCGACAGCGCGGGCGGGGAATCGAACCTGGGACCTAGGCTCGCGCGCAGAGGCGGCTACCACTGCGGTGGGCTGGCGTGGTTGTCAGGGAGGGTGGACGGGCCTAGATAGGGCTTGATGCGCGGCAGAAGCGAGCAGACACGCACGCGACGCCGGCGCACAGAGGCTGTTCGACGGTTTGATCGGCGAGCACAGGCGACGACAGCTAGGCGGAGCATGTCCAGGAGGCTCGGGTGCTCACCGTGGGCTCGACGGCGGGCTCGGATCGGGTAGGCGAGCAGCAGGACGGCGGCGATGCAGAGACCCAACGAGCTAGGGTTTGGCGTCGGTGGCTGCGGTGTCCTTCGGCTCCGGTCCTTCTCCTCCTCCGCGACAGGTATTGGGCTGCTGCAGGGGACCCTCCTCGACTCCTCGACAACTCCCACGCCACGCCCTCTTGCTGGATCGAGGGGTTGGTGGAGGACACCGACGGGTGGCCGGCGTTGGGCAGGTGGTGGTGGAGAGGAAGGGGAGAGGATAGGCCAGCGCTGGGCGGATCTGGGGAAGGCCAGAGAGGCGCCGTGTGGTGGTGGGAAAGGAGGGAGAGGGAGGACGCCGTGGGGGAGGGGTAGATGGAAAAGGTGGCCTCGGTGCCACCTTTTTCTCCTCCTCCGGCTCACGTGCTCGGTCTGGGCAGGTAGGGGAGGGGCAGGTGAGGCTTCTAGGTGGGGTAAGGAGGAGGGGGTAGATCAGGGTCGGGCTGGTAGGGGAGGGGCAGGTGAGAGCTAGAGGGAGAGAGGCTCGGGTTTAGGGTGTGGTAGAGGGATGGGTGGCTCGGGTGTGGCTAGGGTTTGGGGGTGGGGTGGCAGCTAGGTGGGGCCAGGGAGAGAGGGGCCAGGTGTGGCCAGCTGGTAGAGAGAGGAGGGGGCCGAGAGAGGGGAAAAGGTGTGGCATGATAGGATTAGGGTTTAGCTTAGAGGGGGGGTTATGGTATAGATTAGAGGAGATGGAGGTTAGGTTTAGGGTTTAGAAGAGAGAGGGGGAGGTTAGATGCTAGGGTGTTCTTTTGTCAAGACCAAGCCAAGCACAAACCAAACCCCAACAAGATCAAGACTAGAAAAGAGAGGAAAGATGATGTGGTTTAAGCATGATCAACATAGATCACTCCAAAAGAGAGAGAGATGACCCATTCAAAATCAAATAAAATCCAAATGGCAAGCTAAAGGGGTACTTGCATGGGCCATGCATAATTAATAAATACCATGTTTATCTTTGTGAAAACAAGATTAATTACATGGCATTTTCTTATGCATCCCAAAGTGTGGAGTAAGGCCCAAGCAAAGGAATTTAGACAGAATTCCAAGTGGAGTATATGGAGATGATCGCATTGGATTATATTTGGGACTTGCTAGTGTGTATATGCCACTAGGCATTTAATAAGCCCACAAAAATATCCCAACATGATGATAACCCCAAAACCACACATATGGAAGCTAGGAAAAGGCCCCACTCACAAGGCATGCAAAGGTAGCCATGTGGCTCTCATGTTTCAATATTGTGAAAACAACATGGTGCTAAGATGAGAGCATGTGGAATAGAATTGGATCCATCCCAACCCACATGAGCTAGAGGTAAAACCAATAAGTGCCAAGCTCATATTTAGTTGGATGGTGGAATTATAAGGTGGTGAAAGAAAGGTGGTGGAGTTCATAAAAGATATGCCCCCAACTCAACTTGGGCATTTAAACAATATATCAAGAACCAAATACAATATCAAGCGGCAAATACAATTAATAATGCATATGAGATAAGAACCAAAACAAAAAGGGTTTTATATGATGCTCAAATGCAAGGTGGCATGATGACATGAGCATGATATGATTATGATGCAACAATTATATGTAGGAAGTAGCATCTATATAGACTAGGCTAGTAGCATTGCAATTGTTAGACAATTGGGATGCTACAACTCTCCCCCACTAAACAAGAATCTCGCCCCGAGATTCCTAGGAAAGACAAACAACACAAGGAGATGCGGGTGTTTGAACGAAGATGACCCTTGCGTTCCCAAGAAGGTGAAGAACGGAAAGGTGCGACCACTACACCTTGCAAAACTTGCTAGACTTGTTGCGAGTCTTGCATTTTGCTAGAGAAACAACGATTAGAAGAGTTGAAGGATTGTCGAGAGACAAGAAGGATAGGATGGACATAGCTCCGGTTTTCTCAAGAAACAGGATAAAAGACTAGAACCACTTGAGAAAGAAAGGACAGGATGATGTAGCATGAATAAGAAAGACACGCCGATAAGATTAAAGATTTGTTGATACTAGAGAGGATGAAATCTTTGTGTCGCCGGAAGGAAAGAGCTAGATTAGAGAGGTTTTAACCACTATGACAATAGCATCGTATCCTCTCTGGGATCTGAGAAAAGAAGTTCGGGAACAATATTGCCTTCAAACAATAGAATCCCTTGATATGAACAGAAAGATTTAGTTAGACATCGCCGGATTAGATTCTTCTTGCGCCGGTAAGACCCAAAGGATCACGCAATTGAGCTGCGCGGATATGACTTCTAGAGACGGATGTGAAGATAGATCATGGGGGATAGGTTCTTTTCATCTTGTTTGGGGATGTAAAGCACCGGTAGAAAGATGAGGACAGAAAAGAGTTTGCATTTGTTTCCACCAGATAACAGAAGATTTTGCTCCGTGTAGGATACGACGAGATCACCGACAAGAGATTATTGATTACTTTCTTCGAGAGAGCACTCAGGAAACACAAGGACGGAAGTAAAAGTATCAAGGGATAAAGGCCACTTCTAACTTCCGTGGGATGAGCGAAATCACATGAATTCCCCAATTCAATGTACAAGAGCGAATGATAAGAGTAGTGGTATGGTAGCTACTCCATCCCACACTCTAAGCATTACTCCGCACATGAATAAGAAAACCATGCAACCCAACTACTGAAACAGACTGAAGGTATTGACAAGAAGAGCTCATGGAACTGCGTTAGAAAACAAGGATAGATGCAAACGATTCACCGGATCCAAGATAGATAAAGGTGATGATGTTGTCGTCATGTCCGAAGTACCAAGCCACCGGAAAGATATGAAGGAAGATCACGGAGACAACTGCAAGATTCAACAACTACCGAAAAGATAACACCAACTTGAACAGAAGGATTACGAAAGATCTGAAAAGTCTTCATGGCCTCCGGTGGATTGAGCATAGATGATAGAGCGAGATTGTTTCAAAAGATCACTTGACGAGACTGAGGTGGAAAAGAACTCCATGTTCTTCTTGAAAATATTGAGAAAGATTTAGCGGTCTTGAGGGAAAACTTTAGCGGAACAACGATGATAACTTGACAACAGGGAACAACTCCGGATTGGTTGAAGATGAAGGATGGATTTAACAATGAACTTGCTGATTCCAGAATTGAAGAAGATGCACTGGAAGAATAGATTATCTGGTCCTTCGGATGAAAAAGAGATGCCGCCTGATTCACATTGTCGATCGGATCGCCGGTTACAAAGATAAGGAGATCTAGGATAAGAACCGATGATATAGCTTTGCTTATGGTATGAGCTATCAGAGACGAAAAAGATGTGCAGATATGGAGTTCAAAAAGATGTGCAGCATGATGAACAGATGATAGACCGCCGTAGTGCTTTGGGAAACTCCGGATTTCCAAGGATGCTTGAATAAGCATGGATAGGATCACGGTGTACCCAAAATCACAGGAGTATCTTTGGCAATCCGGAGTGGTAGCATTTTCCATATTCCAATCGACACTATCATGAGTGGAATATAGCTATGCCGAGAACCAAATTACAATCACCAGCATCAGATCGACACATGTTATGTAATTAGCCCAAGAGAAAAGGAGATGATAAGAAACTCCAGGATTAAGCGCCGGTGACGAAAGAATGAGTTAGCATGGACATGCTGATAAAAGAGAGATAGATAATGTTTCACACACGACTGAAAAGGAGTGTGGAAACACAGATGGATCAAAGAAAAAAAATTCCGCATTTTTCGGCATTAAAATACCAATAGATGCGCAAAACACTTATCGGGAAGAGATTAGCAACAGATGCTTGCACAGAACGTGGAGTTGCTAGAAGGAAGAACACCCTTAAGAAGATGGCACCGGTTAACAAGGAGTCAGATAGATCGCGCCGATTAACAAAAGCCTGTCAGTATGGAATGTACCAACAGTTGATAACCAAAAGGCAGATTGTGATAAGAACAAACATGCAATGACTCTAGTGGTTGATCCATACGTGGTTTGTGGAAAGAACACACATGCAATAACTAGTGGTTGATCCATGTGTGGTTTGTGGAAAGAACACACATGCAATGACCACTCGTGGATCCATGTGTGGTTTGTGGAAAAGAACACACATGCAATGACCACTCGTGGATCCATGTGTGGTTTGTGGAAAAGAACACACATGCAATGACTCTAGTGGTTGATCCATGTTTGTTTGTGGAAATAACACACATGCAATGACTCTAGTGGTTGATCCATGTGTGGTTTGTGAAAAGAACACACATGCAATGACTCTAATGTTGGTTTTAGTATAAGAACACACATGCACTGACGCTAGTGGTTGATTGATATGTGGTTTTTGGAAAGAACACACATGCAATGACTATAGTGGTTGATCCATGTGTGATTTGTGGAAATAACACACATGCAATGACCATTGGTGGATCCATGTGTGGTTTGTGGAAAAGAACACACATGCAATGACTCTAGTGCTAGTTTGGTGGTTTTAGTATAAGAACAAACATGCAATGACTCTAGTGGTTGATCCATGTGTGGTTTGTGGAAAGAACACACATTCAATGACTCTGGTTGATCCATATGTGGTTTGTGGAAAGAACACACATGCAATGCCCACTGGTGGATCCATGTGTGGTTTGTGGAAAAGAACACACATGCAATGACTCTAGTATTGTTTGTGGTTTTAGTATAAGAACACACATGCGATGACTCTAGTACTGGTTTGTGGTTTTAGTATAAGAACACACATGCAATGACTCTAGTGGTTGATCCATGTGTGGTTTGTGGAAATAACACACATGTAGTGACTCTAGTGGTTGATCCATGTGTGGTTTGTGGAAAGAACACACATGCAATGACCACTGGTGGATCCATGTTGGTTTTAGTATAAGAACACACATGCAATGACTCTAGTGGTTGATCCATGTTTGTTTGTGGAAATAACACACATACAATGACTATAGTGGTTGATTCATGTGTGGTTTGTGAAAAGAACACACATTCAATGACTCTAGTGTTGGTTTTAGTATAAGAACACACATGCAATGACTCTAGTGGTTGATCCATATGTGGTTTGTGGAAAGAACACACATGCAATGACTCTAGTGGTTGATCCATGTGTTCTTTGTGGAAATAACACACATGCAATGACCACTGGTGAGTCCACATGTGTGGTTTGTGGAAAGAACACACATGCAATGACTCTAGTGGTGGATCCATGTGTGGTTTGTGGGAAAGAACACACATGCAATGACTCTAGTGCTGGTTTTTCGTTCTAGTATAAGAACAAACATGCAATTACTCTAGTGGTTGATCCATGCGTGGTTTGTGGAAAGAACACACATGCAATAACTAGTGGTTGATCCATGTGTGGTTTGTGGAAAGAACACACATGCAATGACCACTCGTGGATCCATGTGTGGTTTGTGGAAAAGAACACACATGCAATGACCACTCGTGGATCCATGTGTGGTTTGTGGAAAAGAACACACATGCAATGACTCTAGTGGTTGATCCATGTTTGTTTGTGGAAATAACACATATGCAATGACTCTAGTGGTTGATCCATGTGTGGTTTGTGAAAAGAACACACATGCAATGACTCTAGTGTTGGTTTTAGTATAAGAACACACATGCACTGATGCTAGTGGTTGATTGATATGTGGGTTTTGGAAAGAACACACATGCAATGACTATAGTGGTTGATCCATGTGTGATTTGTGGAAATAACACACATGCAATGACCATTGGTGGATCCATGTGTGGTTTGTGGAAAAGAACACACATGCAATGACTCTAGTGGTAGTTTGGTGGTTTTAGTATAAGAACAAACATGCAATGACTCTAGTGGTTGATCCATGTGTGGTTTGTGGAAAGAACACACAATCAATGACTCTGGTTGATCCATATGTGGTTTTTGGAAAGAACACACATGCAATGACCACTGGTGGATCCATGTGTGGTTTGTGGAAAAGAACACACATGCAATGACTCTAGTACTGTTTGTGGTTTTAGTATAAGAACACACATGCGATGACTCTAGTACTGGTTTGTGGTTTTAGTATAAGAACACACATGCAATGACTCTAGTGGTTGATCCATGTGTGGTTTGTGGAAATAACACACATGTAGTGACTCTAGTGGTTGATCCATGTGTGGTTTGTGGAAAGAACACACATGCAATGACCACTAGTGGATCCATGTTGGTTTTAGTATAAGAACACACATGCAATGAATCTAGTGGTTGATCCATGTTTGTTTGTGGAAATAACACACATGCAATGACTATAGTGGTTGATTCATGTGTGGTTTGTGAAAAGAACACACATGCAATGACTCTAGTGTTGGTTTTAGTATAAGAACACACATGCAATGACTCTAGTGGTTGATCCATATGTGGTTTGTGGAAAGAACACACATGCAATGACTCTAGTGGTTGATCCATGTGTTCTTTGTGGAAATAACACACATGCAATGACCACTGGTGAGTCCACATGTGTGGTTTGTGGAAAGAACACACATGCAATGACTCTAGTGGTGGATCCATGTGTGGTTTGTGGAAAAGAACACACATGCAATGACTCTAGTGCTGGTTTTTCGTTCTAGTATAAGAACAAACATGCAATGACTCTAGTGCTGGTTTTTCGTTCTAGTATAAGAACAAACATGCAATGACTCTAGTGGTTGATCCATGTGTGGTTTGTGGAAAGAACACACGTGCAATGACTCTGGTTGATGCATATGTGGTTTTTGGAAAGAACACACATGCAATGACTACTGGTGGATCCATGTGTGCTTTCTGGAAAAGAACACACATGCAATGACTCTAGTGCTGGTTTATGGTTTTAGTATAAGAACAAACATGCAATGACTCTAGTGGTTGATCCATGTATTGTTTCTGGAAAGAACACACATGCAATGACTCTAGTGGTTGATCCATGTGTGGTTTGTGGAAAGAACACACATGCAATGAGCACTGGTGGATCCATGTGTGGTTTGTGGAAAAGAACACACATGCAATGACTCTAGTGGTTGATCTATGTTTGGTTGTGGAAATAACACACATGCAATGACTCTAGTGGTTGATCCATGTGTTGTTTGTGAAAAGAACACACATGCAATGACTCTAGTGGTTGATCCATGTGTGGTTTGTGGAAATAACACACATGCAATGACTGTAATGGGTCCACATGTGGATTATGGAAAGAACACACATGCAATGACCACTGGTTGATCTATAAGTTGTTTGTGGAAAAGAACACACATGCAATGACTCTAGTGGTTGATCCATATGTGGTTTGTGGAACGAACACACATGCGATGACCACTAGTAGATCCATGTGTGGTTTGTGGAAAAGAACACACATGCAATGACCACTGGTGGACCCATGTGTTGTTTGTGGACAAGAACACACATGCAATGACTCTAGTGGTTGATCCATGTTTGTTTGTGGAAATAACACACATGCAATGACTCTAGTGGTTGATCCATGTGTGGTTTGTGTAAATAACAAACATGCAATGACTCTAGTGTTGGTTTTACTATAAGAACACACATGCAATGACTCTAGTGGTTGATCCATGTGTGGTTTGTGGAAATAACACATATGCAATGACTCTAATGGTTGATCCATGTGTGGTTTGTGGAAATAACACACATGCAATGACTGTAATGGGTCCACATGTGGTTTGTGGAAAGAACACCCTCCCAATGACCACTAGTTGATCCATAAGTTGTTTGTGGAAAAGAACACACATGCAATGACTCTAGTAGTTGATCCATGTTTGTTTGTGGAAATAACACACATGCAATGACTCTAGTGGTTGATCCATGTGTGGTTTGTGGAAAGAACACACATGCAATGACCACTGGTGGATCTAGGTGTGGTTTGTGGAAAAGAACACACATGCAATGACTAGTACTGGTGTGTGGTTTTAGTATAAGAACACACATGCAATGACTCTAGTACTGGTTTGTGGTTTTAGTATAAGAACACACATACGATGACTCTAGTACTGGTTTGTGGTTTTAGTATAAGAACACACATGCAATGACTCTAGTGGTTGATCCATGTGTGGTTTGTGGAAATAACACACATGCAATGACTCTAGTGGTTGATCCATGTGTGGTTTGTGAAAAGAACACACATGCAATGACCACTGGTGGATCCATGTTGGTTTTAGTATAAGAACACACATGTAATGACTCTAGTGGTTGATCCATGTTTGTTTGTGGAAATAACACACATGCAATGACTCTAGTGGTTGATCCATGTGTTGTTTGTGAAAAGAACACGCATGCAATGACTCTAGTGTTTGTTTTAGTATAAGAACACACATGCAATGACTCTAGTTGTTGATCCATATGTGGTTTGTTGAAAGAACACACATGCAATGACTCTAGTGGTTGATCCATGTGTGGTTTGTGGAAATAACACACATGCAATGACCACTGGTGGGTCCACATGTGTGGTTTGTGGAAATAACACACCTGCAATGACTCTGGTTGATCCATATGTGGTTTGTGGAAAGGACACACATGCAATGACTCTAGTGGTGGATCCATGTGTGGTTTGTGGAAAGAACACACATGCAATGACCACTGGTGGATCCATGTGTGGTTTGTGGAAAGAACACACATGCAATGACCACTGGTGGATCCATGTGTGGTTTGTGGAAAAGAACACACATGCAATGACTCTAGTGCTGGTTTGTGGTTTTAGTATAAGAACAAACATGCAATGACTCTAGTGGTTGATCCATGTGTGGTTTGTGGAAAGAACACACATGCAATGACTCTAGTGGTTGATCCATCTGTGGTTTGTGGAAAGAACACGCATGCAATGACCACTGGTGGATCCATGTGTGGTTTGTGGAAAAGAACACACATGCAATGACTCTAGTGGTTGATCCATGTTTGTTTGTGGAAATAACACCCATGCAATGACTCTAGTGGTTGATCCATGTGTGGTTTGTGAAAAGAACGCACATGCAATGACTCTAGTGTTGGTTTTAGTATAAGAACACACATGCAATGACTCTAGTGGTTGATCCATGTGTGGTTTGTGGAAATAACACATATGCAATGACTCTAATGGTTGATCCATGTGTGGTTTGTGGAAATAACACACATGCAATGACTGTAATGGGTCCACATGTGGTTTGTGGAAAGAACACCCTCCCAATGACCACTAGTTGATCCATAAGTTGTTTGTGGAAAAGAACACACATGCAATGACTCTAGTAGTTGATCCATGTTTGTTTGTGGAAATAACACACATGCAATGACTCTAGTGGTTGATCCATGTGTGGTTTGTGGAAAGAACACACATGCAATGACCACTGGTGGATCTAGGTGTGGTTTGTGGAAAAGAACACACATGCAATGACTAGTACTGGTGTGTGGTTTTAGTATAAGAACACACATGCAATGACTCTAGTACTGGTTTGTGGTTTTAGTATAAGAACACACATACGATGACTCTAGTACTGGTTTGTGGTTTTAGTATAAGAACACACATGCAATGACTCTAGTGGTTGATCCATGTGTGGTTTGTGGAAATAACACACATGCAATGACTCTAGTGGTTGATCCATGTGTGGTTTGTGAAAAGAACACACATGCAATGACCACTGGTGGATCCATGTTGGTTTTAGTATAAGAACACACATGTAATGACTCTAGTGGTTGATCCATGTTTGTTTGTGGAAATAACACACATGCAATGACTCTAGTGGTTGATCCATGTGTTGTTTGTGAAAAGAACACGCATGCAATGACTCTAGTGTTTGTTTTAGTATAAGAACACACATGCAATGACTCTAGTTGTTGATCCATATGTGGTTTGTTGAAAGAACACACATGCAATGACTCTAGTGGTTGATCCATGTGTGGTTTGTGGAAATAACACACATGCAATGACCACTGGTGGGTCCACATGTGTGGTTTGTGGAAATAACACACCTGCAATGACTCTGGTTGATCCATATGTGGTTTGTGGAAAGGACACACATGCAATGACTCTAGTGGTGGATCCATGTGTGGTTTGTGGAAAGAACACACATGCAATGACCACTGGTGGATCCATGTGTGGTTTGTGGAAAGAACACACATGCAATGACCACTGGTGGATCCATGTGTGGTTTGTGGAAAAGAACACACATGCAATGACTCTAGTGCTGGTTTGTGGTTTTAGTATAAGAACAAACATGCAATGACTCTAGTGGTTGATCCATGTGTGGTTTGTGGAAAGAACACACATGCAATGACTCTAGTGGTTGATCCATCTGTGGTTTGTGGAAAGAACACGCATGCAATGACCACTGGTGGATCCATGTGTGGTTTGTGGAAAAGAACACACATGCAATGACTCTAGTGGTTGATCCATGTTTGTTTGTGGAAATAACACCCATGCAATGACTCTAGTGGTTGATCCATGTGTGGTTTGTGAAAAGAACACACATGCAATGACTCTAGTGTTGGTTTTAGTATAAGAACACACATGCAATGACTCTAGTGGTTGATCCATGTGTGGTTTGTGGAAATAACACATATGCAATGACTCTAATGGTTGATCCATGTGTGGTTTGTGGAAATAACACACATGCAATGACTGTAATGGGTCCACATGTGGTTTGTGGAAAGAACACCCTCCCAATGACCACTAGTTGATCCATAATTTGTTTGTGGAAAAGAACACACATGCAATGACTCTAGTAGTTGATCCATGTTTGTTTGTGGAAATAACACACATGCAATGACTCTAGTGGTTGATCCATGTGTGGTTTGTGGAAAGAACACACATGCAATGACCACTGGTGGATCTAGGTGTGGTTTGTGGAAAAGAACACACATGCAATGACTCTAGTACTTGTGTGTGGTTGTAGTATAAGAACACACATGCAATGACTCTAGTACTGGTTTGTGGTTTTAGTATAAGAACACACATACGATGACTCTAGTACTGGTTTGTGGTTTTATTATAAGAACACACATGCAATGACTCTAGTGGTTGATCCATGTGTAGTTTGTGGAAATAACACACATGCAATGACTCTAGTGGTTGATCCATGTGTGGTTTGTGAAAAGAACACACATGCAATGACCACTGGTGGATTCATGTTGGTTTTAGTATAAAAACACACATGTAATGACTCTAGTGGTTGATCCATGTTTGTTTGTGAAAATAACACACATGCAATGACTCTAGTGGTTGATCCATGTGTTGTTTGTGAAAAGAACACGCATGCAATGACTCTAGTGTTTGTTTTAGTATAAAAACACACATGCAATGACTCTAGTTGTTGATCCATATGTGGTTTGTGGAAAGAACACACATGCAATGACTCTAGTGGTTGATCCATGTGTGGTTTGTGGAAATAACACACATGCAATGACCATTGGTGGGTCCACATGTGTGGTTTGTGGAAATAACACACATGCAATGACTCTGGTTGATCCATATGTGGCTTGTGGAAAGAACACACATGCAATGACTCTAGTGGTGGATCCATGTGTGGTTTGTGGAAAATAACACACATGCAATGACTCTAGTGCTGGTTTGTCGTTTTAGTATAAGAACAAACATGCAATGACTCTAGTGGTTGATCCATGTGTGGTCTGTGGAAAGAACACGCATGCAATAACTAGTGGTTGATCCATATGTGGTTTGTGGGAAGAACACACATGCAATGACCACTGGTGGATCCATGTGTGGTTTGTGGAAAAGAACACACATGCAATGACTCTAGTGCTGGTTTGTGGTTTTAGTATAAGAACAAACATGCAATGACTCTAGTGGTTGATCCATGCGTGGTTTGTGGAAAGAACAGACATGCAATGACTCTAGTGGTTGATCCATGTGTGGTTTGTGGAAAGAACAGACATGCAATGACCACTGGTGGATCCATGTGTGGTTTGTGGAAAAGAACACACATGCAATGACTCTAGTGGTTGATCCATGTTGGTTTGTGGAAATAACACCCATGCAATGACTCTAGTGGTTGATCCATGTGTGGTTTGTGAAAAGAACACACAGGCAATGACTCTAGTGTTGGTTTTAGTATAAGAACACACATGCAATGAATCTAGTGGTTGATCCATGTGTGGTTTGTGGAAATAACACATATGCAATGACTGTAATGGGTCCACATGTGGTTTGTGGAAAGAACACCCGTCCAATGACCACTAGTTGATCCATAAGTTGTTTGTGGAAAAGAACACACATGCAATGACTCTAGTGGTTGATCCATATGTGGTTTGTGGAACGAACACACATGCAATGACCACTGGTGGATCCATGTGTGGTTTGTGGGAAAGAACACACACGCAATGACCAATGGTGGATCCATGTGTGGTTTGTGGAAAAGAACACACATGCAATGACTCTAGTGGTTGATCCATGTTTGTTTGTGGAAATAACACACATGTAATGACTCTATTGGTTGATCCATGTGTGGTTTGTGAAAAGAACAAACATGCAATGACTCTAGTGGTTGATCCATGTGTGGTTTGTGGAAAGAACACACATGCAATGACTCTAGTCGTTGATCCATGTGTGGTTTGTGGAAATAACACACATGCAATGACCACTGGTGGATCCTTGTGTGGTTTGTGGAAAAGAACACACATGCAATGACTCTAGTGCTGGTTTGTGGTTTTAATATAAGAACAAACATGCAATGACTCTAGTGGTTGATCCATGTGTGGTTTGTGGAAAGAACACACATGTAGTGACTCTGGATGATCCATATGTGGTTTGTGGAAACAACACACATGCAATGACCACTGGTGGATCCATGTGTGGTTTGTGGAAAAGAACACACATGCAATGACTCTAGTACTAGTTTGTGGTTTTAGTATAAGAACACACATGCAACGACTCTAGTACTGGTTTGTGGTTTTAGTATAAGAGCACACATGCAATGACTCTAGTGGTTGATCCATGTGTGGTTTGTGCAAATAACACACATGCAATGACTCTAGTGGTTGATCCATGTGTGGTTTGTGGAAAGAACACACATGCAATGACCACTGGTGGATCCATGTGTGGTTTGTGAAAAGGAACACACATGCAATGACTCTAGTGGTTGATCCATGTTTGTTTGTGGAAATACACACATGCAATGACTCTAGTCATTGATCCATGTGTGGTTTGTGAAAAGAACACACATGCAATGACTCTAGTGTTGGTTTTAGTATAAGAACACACATGCAATGACTCTAGTGGTTGATCCATATGTGGTTTGTGTAAAGAACACACATGAAATGACTCTAGTGGTTGATCCATGTGTGGTTTGTGGAAATAACACACATGCAATGACCACTGGTGGGTCCACATGTGTGGTTTGTGGAAAGAATACACATGCAATGACTCTGGTTGATCCATATGTGGTTTGTGGAAATAACACACATGCAATGACTCTAGTGGTGGACCCATGTTTGGTTTGTGGAAAAGAACACACATGCAATGACGCTAGTGCTGGTTTGTGGTTTTAGTATAAGAACAAACATGCAATGACTCTAGTGGGTGATCCATGTGTGGTTTGTGGAAAGAACACACATGCAATGACTCTAGTCATTGATCCATGTGTGGTTTGTGAAAAGAACACACATGCAATGACTCTAGTGTTGGTTTTAGTATAAGAACACACATGCAATGACTCTAGTGGTTGATCCATATGTGGTTTGTGCAAAGAACACACATGCAATGACTCTAGTGGTTGAGCATGTGTGGTTTGTGGAAATAACACACATGCAATGACCACTGGTGGGTCCACATGTGTGGTTTGTGGAAAGAACACACATGCAATGACTCTGGTTGATCCATATGTGGTTTGTGGAAATAACACACATGCAATGACTCTAGTGGTGGATCCATGTGTGGATTTTGGGAAAGAACACACATGCAATGACGCTAGTGCTGGTTTGTGGTTTTAGTATAAGAACAAACATGCAATGACTCAAGTGGCTGATCCATGTGTGGTCTATGGAAAGAACACACATGCAATGACTCTGGTTAATCCATGTGTGGTTGTGGAAAGAAGACACATGCAATGACCACTGGTGGATCCATGTGTGGTTTGTGGAAAAGAACACACATACAATGACTCTAGTACTGGTTTGTGGTTTTAGTATAAGAACGCACATGCAATGACTCTAGTGGTTGATCCATGTGTGGTTTGTGGAAATAACACACATGCAATGACTCTAGTGGTTGATCCATGTGTGGTTTGTGGAAAGAAAACACATGCAAGGACCACTGGTGGATCCATGTTGGTTTTAGTGTAAGAACACACATGCCATGACTCTAGTACTGGTTTGTGGTTTTTGTGGAAAAGAACACACATGCAAAGATTCTAGTGGTTGATCCATGTGTGGTTTGTGGAAATAACACACATGCAATGACCACTGGTGGATCCATGTGTGGTTTGCGGAAAAGAACACACATGAAATGACTCTAGTGCTGGTTTGTGGTTTTAGTATAAGAACAAACATGCAATGACTGTAGTGATTTATCCATGTGTGGTTTGTAGAAAGAACACACATGCAATGACCACTGGTGGATCCATGTGTGGTTTGTGGAAAAGAACACACATGCAATGACCACTGGTGGATCCATGTGTGGTTTGTGGAAAAGAACACACATGCAATGACCACTGGTGGATCCATGTGTGGTTTTGGAAAAGAACACACATGCAATGACTCTAGTGGTTGATCCATGTTTCTTTGTGGAAATAACACACATGCAATGACTCTAGTGGTTGATCTATGTGTGGTTTGTGAAAAGAACACACATGCAATGACTCTAGTGTTGGTTTTAGTCTAAGAACACACATGCAATGACTCTAGTGGTCGATCCATATGTGGTTTGTGGAAAGAACACACATGCAATGACTCTAGTGGTTGATCCACGTGCGGTTTGTGGAAATAACACACATGCAATGACTCTAGTGGTTGATCCATGTGTGGTTTGTGGAAAGAACACACATGCAATGACCACTGGTGGATCTAGGTGTGGTTTGTGGAAAAGAACACACATGCAATGACTCTAGTACTGGTTTGTGGTTTTAGTATAAGAACACACATGCAATGACTCTAGTACTGGTTTGTGGTTTTAGTATAAGAACACACATACGATGACTCTAGTACTGGTTTGTGGTTTTAGTATAAGAACACACATGCAATGACTCTAGTGGTTGATACATGTGTGGTTTGTGGGAATAACACACAATGAATGACTCTAGTGGTTGATCCATGTGTGGTTTGTGGAAAGAACACACATGCAATGACCACTGGTGGATCCATGTTGGTTTTAGTATAAGAACACACATGTAATGACTCTAGTGGTTGATCCATGTTTGTTTGTGGAAATCACACACATGCAATGACTCTAGTGGTTGATCCATGTGTGGTTTGTGAAAAGAACACACATGGAACGACGCTAGTGTTGGTTTTATTATAAGAACACACATGCAATGACTCTAGTTGTTGATCCATATGTGGTTTGTGGAAAGAACACACATGCAATTACTCTAGTGGTTGATGCATGTGTGGTATGTGGAAATAACACAAATGCAATGACCACTGGTGGGTCCACATGTGTGGTTTGTGGAAATAACACACATGCAATGACTCTGGTTGATCCATATGTGGTTTGTGGAAAGAACACACATGCAATGACTCTAGTGGTGGATCCATGTGTGGTTTGTGGAAAATAACACACATGCAATGACTCTAGTGCTGGTTTGTGATTTTAGTATAAGAACAAACATGCAATGACTCTAGTGGTTGATCCATGTGTGGTTTGTGGAAAGAACACACATGCAATAACTAGTGGTTGATCCATATGTGGTTTGTGGAAAGAACACACATGCATTGACCACTGGTGGATCCATGTGTGGTTTGTGGAAAAGAACACACATGCAATGACTCTAGTGCTTGTTTTTGGTTTTAGTATAAGAACAAACATGCAATGACTCTGCGGTTGATCCATGTGTGGTTTGTGGAAAGAACACACATGCAATGACTCTAGTGGTTGATCCATGTGTGGTATGTGGAAAGAACACACATGCAATGACTACTGGTGGATCCATGTGTGGTTTGTGGAAAAGAACACACATGTAATGACTCTAGTGGTTGATCCATGTTTGTTTGTGGAAATAACACCCATGCAATGACTCTAGTGGTTGATCCATGTGTGGTTTGTGAAAAGAACACACATGCAATGACTCTAGTGTTGGTTTTAGTATAAGAACACACATGCAATGACTCTAGTGGTTGATCCATGTGTGGTTTGTGGAAATAACACATATGCAATGACTCTAGTGGTTGATCCATGTGTGGTTTGTGGAAATAACACACATGCAATGACTATAATGGGTCCTCATGTGGTTTGTGGAAAGAACACCCATGCAATGACCACTAGTTGATCCATAAGTTGTTTGTGGAAAAGAACACACATGCAATGACTCTAGTGGTTGATCCATATGTGGTTTGTGGAACGAACACACATGCAATGACCACTGGTGGATCCATGTGTGGTTTGTGGGAAAGAACACACATGCAATGACCACTAGTGGATCCATGTGTGGTTTGTGGAAAAGAACACACATCCAATGACTCTAGTGGTTGATCCATGTTTGTTTGTGGAAATAACACACATTTAATGACTCTAGTGGTTGATCCATGTGGGGTTTGTGAAAAGAATAAACATGCAATGACTCTAGTGTTGGTTTTAGTATAAGAACACACATGCAATGACTCTAGTGGTTGATCCATGTGTGGTTTGTGGAAAGAACACTGCCTTAGAGCTCCGCTTCTGCCTCCAGATAGCCGCATCATGCGATGACTCTAGTCGTTGATCCATGTGTGGTTTGTGGAAATAACACACATGCAATGTCCACTGGTGGATCCATGTCTGGTTTGTGGAAAAGAACACACATGCAATGACTCTAGTGCTGGTTTGTGGTTTTAGTATAAGAACAAACATGCAATGACTCTAATGGTTGATCCATGTGTGGTTTTTGGAAAGAACACACATGCAATGACTCTAGTTGACCCATATGTGGTTTGTGGAAAGAACACACATGCAATGACCACTGGTGGATCCATGTGTGGTTTGTGGAAAAGAACACACATGCAATGACTCTAGTACTGGTTTGTGGTTTTAGTATAAGAACACACATGGAATGACTCTAGTATTGCTTTGTGGTTTTAGTATATAAGAACACACATGCAATGACTCTAGTGGTTGATCCATGTGTGGTTTGTGGAAATAACACACATGCAATGACTCTAGTGGTTGATCCATGTGTGGTTTGTGGAAAGAACACACATGCAATGACTCTAGTGGTTGATCCATGTTTGTTTGTGGAAATAACACACATGCAATGACTCTAGTCATTGATCCATGTGTGGTTTGTGAAAAGAACACACATGCAATGACTCTAGTGTTGGTTTTAGTATAAGAACACACATGCAATGACTCTAGTGGTTGATCCATATGTGGTTTGTGCAAACAACACACATGCAATGACTCTAGTGGTTGATCCATGTGTGGTTTGTGGAAATAACACACATGCAATGACCACTGGTGGGTCCACATGTGTGGTTTGTGGAAAGAACACACATGCAATGACTCTAGTTGATCCATATGTGGTTTGTGGAAAGAACACACATGCAATGACTCTAGTGGTGGATCCATGTGTGGTTTGTGGAAAAGAACACACATGCAATGACGCTAGTGTTGGTTTGTGGTTTTAGTATAAGAACAAACATGCAATGACTATAGTGGTTGATCCATGTGTGGTTTGTGGAAAGAACACACATGCAATGACTCTGGTTAATCCATGTGTGGTTTGTGGAAAGAACACACATGCAATGACCACTGGTGGATCCATGTGTGGTTTGTGGAAAAGAACACACATGCAATGACTCTAGTACTGGTTTGTGGTTTTAGTATAAGAACACACATGCAATGACTATAGTGGTTGATCCATGTGTGGTTTGTGGAAATAACACACATGCAATGACTCTAGTGGTTGATCCATGTGTGGTTTGTGGAAATAACACACATGCAATGACCACTGGTGGATCCATGTTGGTTTTAGTGTAAGAACACACATGCCATGACTCTAGTACTGGTTTGTGGTTTTTGTGGAAAAGAACACACATGCAATGACTCTAGTGGTTGATCCATGTGTGGTTTGTGGAAATAACACACATGCAATGACCACTGGTGGATCCATGTGTGGTTTGTGGAAAAGAACACACATGCAATGACTCTAGTGCTGGTTTGTGGTTTTAGTATAAGAACAAACATGCAATGACTCTAGTGGTTGATCCATGTGTGGTTTGTGAAAAGAACACACATGCAATAACTAGTGGTTGATCCATATGTGGTTTGTGGAAAGAACACACATGCAATGACCACTGGTGGATCCATGTGTGGTTTGTGGAAAAGAACACACATGCAATGACCACTGGTGGATCCATGTGTTGTTTGTGGAAAAGAACACACATGCAATGACTCTAGTGGTTGATCCATGTTTCTTTGTGGAAATAACACACATGCAATGACTCTAGTGGTTGATCTATGTGTGGTTTGTGAAAAGAACACACATGCAATGACTCTAGTGTTGGTTTTAGTATAAGAACACACATGCAATGACTCTAGTGGTTGATCCATATGTGGTTTGTGGAAAGAACACACATGCAATGACTCTAGTGGTTGATCCATGTGTGGTTTGTGGAAATAACACACATGCAATGACCACTGGTGGGTCCACATGTGTGGTTTGTGGAAAGAACACACGTACAATGACTCTGGTTGATCCATATGTGGTTTGTGGAAAGAACACACATGCAATGACTCTAGTGGTGGATCCATGTGTGGTTTGTGGAAAAGAACACACATGCAATGACTCTAGTGCTGGTTTGTGGTTTTAGTATAAGAACAAACATGCAATGACTCTAGTGGTTGATCCATATGTGGTTTGTGGAAAGAACACACATGCAATAGCTAGTGGTTGATCCATATGTGGGTTGTGGAAAGAACACACATGCAATGACCACTGGTGGATCCATGTGTGGTTTGTGGAAAAGAACACACATGCAATGACCACTGGTGGATCCATGTGTGGTTTGGGGAAAAGAACACACATGAAATGCCTCTAGTGGTTGATCCATGTTTGTTTGTGGAAATAACACACATGCAATGACTCTAGTGGTTGATCCATGTGTGGTTTGTGAAAATAACACACATGCAACGACTCTAGTGTTGGTTTTAGTATAAGAACACACATGCAATGACTCTACTGGTTGATCCATATGTGGTTTGTGGAAAAAACACACATGCAATGACTCTAGTGGTTGATCCATGTGTGGTTTGTGGAAATAACACACATGCAATGACCACTGGTGGATCCATGTGTGGTTTGTGGAAAAGAACACACATGCAATGACTCTAGTGCTGGTTTGTGGTTTTAGTATAAGAACAAACATGCAATGACTCTAGTGGTTGATCCATGTGTGGTTTGTGGAAAGAACACACATGCAATAACTAGTGGTTGATCCATATGTGGTTTGTGGAAAGAACACACATGCAATGACCACTAGTGGATCCATGTGTGGTTTGTGGAAAAGAACACACATGCAATGACCACTGGTGGATCCATGTGTGGTTTGTGGAAAAGAACACACACGCAATGACTCTAGTGGTGGATCCATGTTTCTTTGTGGAAATAACGCACATGCAATGACTAGTGGTTGATCTATGTGTGGTTTGTGAAAAGAACACACATGCAATGACTCTAGTGTTGGTTTTAGTATAAGAACACACATGCAATGACTCTAGTGGTTGATCCATGTGTGGTTTGTGGAAATAACACACATGCAATGACTCTAGTGGTTGATCCATGTGTGGTTTGTGGAAATAACACACATGCAATGACCACTGGTGGGTCCACATGTGTGGTTTGTGGAAAGAACACACGTGCAATGACTCTGGTTGATCCATATGTGGTTTGTGCAAAGAAGACACATGCAATGACTCTAGTGGTGGATCCATGTGTGGTTTGTGGAAAAGAACACACATGCAATGACTCTAGTGTTGGTTTGTGATTTTAGTATAAGAACAAACATGCAATGACTCTAGTGGTTGATCCATATGTGGTTTGTGGAAAGAACACACATGCAATAGCTAGTGGTTGATCCATATGTGGTTTGTGGAAAGAACACACATGCAATGACCACTGGTGGATCCATGTGTGGTTTGTGGAAAAGAACACACATGAAATGACTCTAGTAGTTGATCCATGTTTGTTTGTGGAAATAACACACATGCAATGACTCTAGTGGTTGATCCATGTGTGGTTTGTGAAAAGAACACACATGCAACGACTCTAGTGTTGGTTTTAGTAGAAGAACACACATGCAATGACTCTAGTGGTTGATCCATATGTGGTTTGTGGAAAAGAACACACATGCATTGACCACTGGTGGATCCATGTGTGGTTTATGGAAAAGAACACACATGAAATGACTCTAGTAGTTGATCCATGTTTGTTTGTGGAAATAACACACATGCAATGACTCTAGTGGTTGATCCATGTGTGGTTTGTGAAAAGAACACACATGCAACGACTCTAGTGTTGGTTTTAGTAGAAGAACACACATGCAATGACTCTACTGGTTGATCCATTTGTGGTTTGTGGAAAAAACACACATGCATTGACTCTAGTGGTTGATCCATGTGTGGTTTGTGGAAATAACACACATGCAATGACCACTGGTGGATCCATGTGTGGTTTGTGGAAAAGAACATACATGCAATGACTCTAGTGCTAGTTTGTGGTTTTAGTATAAGAACAAACATGCAATGACTCTAGTGGTTGATCCATGTGTGGTTTGTGGAAAGAACACACATACAATAACTAGTGGTTGATCCATATGTGGTTTGTGGAAAGAACACACATGCAATGACCACTGGTGGATCCATGTGTGGTTTGTGGAAAAGAACACACATGCAATGACTCTAGTACCGGTTTGTGGTTTTAGTTTAAGAACACACATGTGATGACTCTAGTACTGGTTTGTGGTTTTAGTATAAGAACACACATGCAATGACTCTAGTGGTTGATCCATGTGTGGTTTGTGGAAATAACACACATGCAATGACTCTAGTGGTTGATCCATGTGTGGTTTGTGGAAAGAACACACATGCAATGACCACTGGTGGATCCATGTTGGTTTTTGTATAAGAACACACATGCAATGACTCTAGTGGTTGATCCATGTTTGTTTGTGGAAATAACACACATGCAATGACTCTAGTGGTTGATCCATGTGTGGTTTGTGAAAAGAACACACATGCAATGACTCTAGTGGTTGATCCATGTGTGCTTTGTGGAAAGAACACACATGCAATGACTACTGGTGGATCCATGTGTGGTTTGTGGAAAAGAACACACATGCAATGACTCTAGTGGTTGATCCATGTTTGTTTGTGGAAATAACACACATGCAATGACTCTAGTGGTTGATCCATGTGTGGTTTGTGAAAAGAACACACATGCAATGACTCTAGTGGTTGATCCATGTGTGGTTTGTGGAAAGAACACACATGCAATGACTACTGGTGGATCCATGTATGGTTTGTGGAAAAGAACACACATGCAATGACTCTAGTGGTAGATCCATGTTTGTTTGTGGAAATAACACACATGCAATGACTCTAGTCATTGATCCATGTGTGGTTTGTTAAAAGAACACACATGCAATGACTCTAGTGTTGGTTTTAGTATAAGAACACACATGCAATGACTCTAGTGGTTGATCCATATGTGGTTTGTGCAAATAACACACATGCAATGACTCTAGTGGTTGATCCAGGTGTGGTTTGTTGAAATAACACACATGCAATGACCACTGGTGGGTCCACATGTGTGGTTTGTGGAAAGAACACACATGCAATGACTCTGGTTGATCCATATGTGGTTTGTGGAAAGAACACACATGCAATGACTCTAGTCGTGGATCCATGTGTGGTTTGTGGAAAAGAACACACATGCAATGACGCTAGTGCTGGTTTGTGGTTTTAGTATAAGAACAAACATGCAATGACTCTAGTGGTTGATCCATGTGTGGTCTGTGGAAAGAACACACATGCAGTGACTCTGGTTAATCCATGTGTGGTTGTGGAAAGAACACACATGCAATGACCACTGGTGGATCCATGTGTGGTTTGTGAAAAAGAACACACATGCAATGATTCTAGTACTGGTTTGTGGTTTTAGTATAAGAACACACATGCAATGAATCTAGTGGTTGATCCATGTGTGGTTTGTGGAAATAACACACATGCAATGACTCTAGTGGCTGATCCATGTGTGGTTTGTGGACAGAACACACATGCAATGACCACTGGTGGATCCATGTTGGTTTTAGTGTAAGAACACACATGCCATGACTCTAGTACTGGTTTGTGGTTTTTGTGGAAAAGAACACACATGCAATGACTCTAGTGGTTGATCCATGTGTGGTTTGTGGAAATAACACACATGCAATGACCACTGGTGGATCCATGTGTCGTTTGTGGAAAAGAACACACATGCAATGACTCTAGTGCTGGTCTGTGGTTTTAGTATAAAACAAACATGCAATGACTCTAGTGGTTGATCCATGTGTGGTATGTGGAAAGAACACACATGCAATAACTAGTGGTTGATCCATATGTGGTTTGTGGAAAGAACACACATGCAATGACCACTGGTGGATCCATGTGTGGTCTGTGGAAAAGAACACACATGCAATGACCACTGGTGGATCCATGTGTGGTTTGTGGAAAAGAACACACATGCAATGACTCTAGTGGTTGATCCATGTGTGGTTTGTGGAAATAACACACATGCAATGACCACTGGTGGATCCATGTGTGGTTTGTGGAAAAGAACACACATGCAATGACTCTAGTGCTGGTCTGTGGTTTTAGTATAAAACGAACATGCAATGACTCTAGTGGTTGATCCATGTGTGGTTTGTGGAAAGAACACACATGCAATAACTAGTGGTTGATCCATATGTGGTTTGTGGAAAGAACACACATGCAATGACCACTGGTGGATCCATGTGTGGTTTGTGGAAAAGAACACACATGCAATGACCACTAGTGGATCCATGTGTGGTTTGTGGAAAAGAACACACACGCAATGACTCTAGTGGTTGATCCATGTTTCTTTGTGGAAATAACACACATGCAATGACTCTAGTGGTTGATCTATGTGTGGTTTGTGAAAAGAACACACATGCAATGACTCTAGTGTTGGTTTTAGTATAAGAACACACATGCAATGACTCTAGTGGTTGATCCATATGTGGTTTGTGGAAAGAACACACATGCAATGACTCTAGTGGTTGATCCATGTGTGGTTTGTGGAAATAACACACATGCAATGACCACTGGTGGGTCCACATGTGTGGTTTGTGGAAAGAACACACGTGCAATGACTCTGGTTGATCCATATGTGGTTTGTGGAAAGAACACACATGCAATGACTCTAGTGGTGGATCCATGTGTGGTTTGTGGAAAATAACACACATGCAATGACTCTAGTGCTGGTTTGTGGTTTTAGTATAAGAACAAACATGCAATGACTCTAGTGGTTGATCCATATATGGTTTGTGGAAAGAACGCACATGCAATAGCTAGTGGTTGATCCATATGTGGTTTGTGGAAAGAACACACATGCAATGACCACTGGTGGATCCATGTGTGGTTTGTGGAAAAGAACACACATGCAATGACCACTGGTGGATCCATGTGTGGTTTGTGGAAAAGAACACACATGCAATGACTCCAGTGGTTGATCCATGTTTGTTTGTGTAAATAACACACATGCAATGACTCTAGTGGTTGATCCATGTGTGGTTTGTGAAAAAACACACATGCAACGACTCTAGTGTTGGTTTTAGTATAAGAACACACATGCAATGACTCTACTGGTTGATCCATATGTGGTTTGTGGAAAAAACACACATGCAATGACTCTAGTGGTTGATCCATGTGTGGTTTGTGGAAATAACACACATGCAATGACCACTGGTGGATCCATGTGTGGTTTGTGTAAAAGAACACACATGCAATGACTCTAGTGCTGGTTTGTGGTTTTAGTATAAGAACAAACATGCAATGACTCTAGTGGTTGATCCATGTGTGGTTTATGGAAAGAAAACACATGCAATGACTCTGGTTGATCCATATGCGGTTTGTGGAAAGAACACACATGCAATGACCACTGGTGGATCCATGTGTGGTTTTTGGAAAAGAACACACATGCAATGACTCTAGTACCGGTTTGTGGTTTTAGTAGAAGAACACACATGCGATGACTCTAGTACTGGTTTGTGGTTTTAGTATAAGAACACACATGCAATGACTCTAGTGGTTGATCCATGTGTGGTTTGTGGAAATAACACACATGCAATGACTCTAGTGGTTGATCCATGTGTGGTTTGTGGAAAGAACACACATGCAATGACCACTGGTGGATCCATGTTGGTTTTAGTGTAAGAACACACATGCAATGACTCTAGTGGTTGATCCATGTTTGTTTGTGGAAATAACACACATGCAATGACTCTAGTGGTTGATCCATGTGAGTTTTGTGAAAAGAACACACATGCAATGACTCTAGTGGTTGATCCATGTGTGGTTTGTGAAAAGAACACACATGCAATGACTACTGGTGGATCCATGTGTGGTTTGTGGAAAAGAACACACATGCAATGACTCTAGTGGTTGATCCATGTTTGTTTGTGGAAATAACACACATGCAATGACTCTAGTGGTTGATCCATGTGTGGTTTGTGAAAAGAACACACATGCAATGACTCTAGTGGTTGATCCATGTGTGGTTTGTGGAAAGAACACACATGCAATGACTACTAGTGGATCCATGTGTGGTTTGTGGAAAATAACACATATGCAATGACTCTAGTGGTTGATCCATGTTTGTTTATGGAAATAACACACATGCAATGACTCTAGTCATTGATCCATGTGTGGTTTGTGAAAAGAACACACATGCAATGACTCTAGTATTGGTTTTAGTATAAGAACACACATGCAATGACTCTAGTGGTTGATCCATATGTGGTTTGTGCAAAGAACACACATGCAATGACTCTAGTGGTTGATCCATGTGTGGTTTGTGGAAATAACACACACGCAATGACCACTGGTGGGTCCACATGTGTGGTTTGTGGAAAGAACACACATGCAATGACTCTGGTTGATCCATATGTGGTTTGTGGAAAGAACACACATGCAATGACTCTAGTGGTGGATCCATGTGTGGTTTGTGGAAAAGAACACACATGCAATGACGCTAGTGTTGGTTTTAGTATAAGAACACACATGCAATGACTCTAGTGGTTGATCCATATGTGGTTTGTGCAAAGACCACACATGCAATGACTCTAGTGGTTGATCCATGTGTGGTTTGTGGAAATAACACACATGCAATGACCACTGGTGGGTCCACATGTGTGGTTTGTGGAAAGAACACACATGCAATGACTCTGGTTGATCCATATGTGGTTTGTGGAAATAACACACATGCAATGACTCTAGTGGTGGATCCATGTGTGGATTGTGGAAAAGAACACACATGCAATGACGCTAGTGCTGGTTTGTGGTTTTAGTATAAGAACAAACATGCAATGACTCTAGTGGTTGATCCATGTGTGGTCTGTGGAAAGAACACACAGGCAATGACTCTGGTTAATCCATGTGTGGTTGTGGAAAGAAGACACATGCAATGACCACTGGTGGATCCATGTGTGGTTTGTGGAAAAGAACACACATGCAATGATTCTAGTACTGGTTTGTGGTTTTATTATAAGAACACACATGCAATGACTCTAGTGGTTGATCCATGTGTGGTTTGTGGAAATAACACACATGCAATGACTCTAGTGGTTGATCCATGTGTGGTTTGTGGAAAGAACACACATGCAATGACCACTGGTGGATCCATGTTGGTTTTAGTGTAATAACACACATGCCATGACTCTAGTATTGGTTTGTGGTTTTTGTGGAAAAGAACACACATTCAATGACTCTAGTGGTTGATCCATGTGTGGTTTGTGGAAATAACACACATGCAATGACCACTGGTGGGTCCACATGTGTGGTTTGTGGAAAGAACACACATGCAATGACTCTGGTTGATCCATATGTGGTTTGTGGAAAGAACACACATGCAATGACTCTAGTGGTGGATCCATGTGTGGTTTGTGGAAAAGAATACACATGCAATGACGCTAGTGCTGGTTTGTGGTTTTAGTATAAGAACAAACATGCAATGACTCTAGTGGTTGATCCATGTGTGGTTTGTGGAAAGAACACACATGCAATGACTCTGGTTAATCCATGTGTGGTTTCTGGAAAGAACACACATGCAATGACCACTGGTGGATCCATGTGTGGTTTGTCGAAAAGAACACACATGCAATGACTCTAGTACTGGTTTGTGGTTTTAGTATAAGAACACACATGCAATGACTCTAGTGGCTGATCCATGTGTGGTTTGTGGAAATAACACACATGCAATGACTCTAGTGGTTGATCCATGTGTGCTTTGTGGAAAGAACACACATGCAATGACTACTGGTGGATCCATGTGTGGTTTGTGGAAAAGAACACACATGCAATGACTCTAGTGGTTGATCCATGTTTGTTTGTGGAAATAACACACATGCAATGATTCTAGTGGTTGATACATGTGTGGTTTGTGAAAAGAACACACATGCAATGACTCTAGTGGTTGATCCATGTGTGGTTTGTGGAAAGAACACACATGCAATGACTACTGGTGGATCCATGTGTGATTTATGGAAAAGAACACACATGCAATGACTCTAGTGGTTGATCCATGTTTGTTTGTGGAAATAACACACATGCAATGACTCTAGTCATTGATCCATGTGTGGTTTGTGAAAAGAACACACATGCAATGACTCTAGTGTTGGTTTTAGTATAAGAACACACATGCAATGACTCTAGTGGTTGATCCATATGTGGTTTGTGCAAAGAACACACATGCAATGACTCTAGTGGTTGATCCATGTGTGGTTTGTGGAAATAACACACATGCAATGACCACTGGTGGGTCCACATGTGTGGTTTGTGGAAAGAACACACATGCAATGACTCTGGTTGATCCATATGTGGTTTGTGGAAATAACACACATGCAATGACTCTAGTGGTGGATCCATGTGTGGATTGTGGAAAAGAACACACATGCAATGACACTAGTGCTGGTTTGTGGTTTTAGTATAAGAACAAACATGCAATGACTCTAGTGGTTGATCCATGTGTGGTCTGTGGAAAGAACACACACGCAATGACTCTGGTTAATCCATGTGTGGTTATGGAAAGAAGACACATGCAATGACCACTGGTGGATCCATGTGTGGTTTGTGGAAAAGAACACACATGCAATGATTCTAGTACTGGTTTGTGGTTTTATTATAAGAACACACATGCAATGACTCTAGTGGTTGATCCATGTGTGGTTTGTGGAAATAACACACATGCAATGACTCTAGTGGTTGATCCATGTGTGGTTTGTGGAAAGAACACACATGCAATGACCACTGGTGGATCCATGTTGGTTTTAGTGTAAGAACACACATGCCATGACTCTAGTATTGGTTTGTGGTTTTTGTGGAAAAGAACACACATGCAATGACTCTAGTGGTTGATCCATGTGTGGTTTGTGGAAGTAACACACATGCAATGACCACTGGTGGATCCATGTGTGGTTTGTGGAAAAGAACACACATGCAATGACTCTAGTGCTGGTTTGTGGCTTTAGTATAAGAACAAACATGCAATGACTCTAGTGGTTGATCCATGTGTGGTTTGTGGAAAGAACACACATGCAATAACTAGTGGCTGATCCATATGTGGTTTGTGGAAAGAACACACATGCAATGACCACTGGTGGATCCATGTGTGGTTTGTGGAAAAGAACACACATGCAATGACCACTGGTGGATCCATGTGTGGTTTGTGGAAAAGAACACACACGCAATGACTCTAGTGGTTGATCCATGTTTCTTTGTGGAAATAACACACATGCAATGACTCTAGTGGTTGATCTATGTGTGGTTTGTGAAAAGAACACACGTGCAATGACTCTAGTGTTGGTTTTAGTATAAGAACACACATGCAATGACTCTAGTGGTTGATCCATATGTGGTTTGTGGAAAGAACACACATGCGATGACTCTAGTGGTTGATCCATGTGTGGTTTATGGAAATAACACACATGCAATGACCACTGGTGGGTCCACATGTGTGGTTTGTGGAAAGAACACACGTGCAATGACTCTGGTTGATCCATATGTTGTTTGTGGAAAGAACACACATGCAATGACTCTAGTGGTGGATCCATGTGTGGTTTGTGGAAAAGAATACACATGCAATGACTCTAGTGCTGGTTTGTGGTTTTAGTATAAGAACAAACATGCAATGACTCTAGTGGTTGATCCATATGTGGTTTGTGGATAGAACACACATGCAATAGCTAGTGGTTGATCCATATGTGGTTTGTGGAAAGAACACACATCCAATGACCACTGGTGGATCCATGTGTGGTTTGTGGAAAAGAACACACATGCAATGACCACTGGTGGATCCATGTGTGGTTTGTGGAAAAGAACACACATGAAATAACTCTAGTGGTTGATCCATGTTTGTTTGTGGAAATAACACACATGCAATGACTGTAGTGGTTGATCCATGTGTGGTTTGTGAAAAGAACACACATACAACGACTCTAGTGTTGGTTTTAGTATAAGAACACACATGCAATGACTCTACTAGTTGATCCATATGTGGTTTGTGGAAAAAACACACATGCAATGACTCTAGTGGTTGATCCATGTGTGGTTTGTGGAAATAACACACATGCAATGACCACTGGTGGATCCATGTGTGGTTTGTGGAAAAGAACACACATGCAATGACTCTAGTGCTGGTTTATGGTTGTAGTATATGAACAAACATGCAATGACTCTAGTGGTTGATCCATGTGTGGTTTGTGGAAAGAACACACATCCAATGACTCTGGTTGATCCATATGCGGTTTGTGGAAATAACACACATGCAATGACCACTGGTGGATCCATGTGTGGTTTGTGGAAAAGAACACACATGCAATGACTCTAGTACCGGTTTGTGGTTTTAGTTTAAGAACACACATGTGATGACTCTAGTACTGGTTTGTGGTTTTAGTATAAGAACACACATGCAATGACTCTAGTGGTTGATCCATGTGTGGTTTGTGGAAATAACACACATGCAATGACTCTAGTGGTTGATCCATGTGTGGTTTGTGGAAAGAACACACATGCAATGACCACTGGTGGATCCATGTTGGTTTTAGTATAAGAACACACATGCAATGACTCTAGTGGTTGATCCATGTTTGTTTGTGGAAATAACACACATGCAATGACTCTAGTGGTTGATCCATGTGTGGTTTGTGAAAAGAACACACATGCAATGACTCTAGTGGTTGATCCATGTGTGCTTTGTGGAAAGAACACACATGCAATGACTACTGGTGGATCCATGTGTGGTTTGTGGAAAAGAACACACATGCAGTGACTCTAGTGGTTGATCCATGTTTGTTTGTCGAAATAACACACATGCAATGACTCTACTGGTTGATCCATGTGTGGTTTGTGAAAAGAACACACATGCAATGACTCTAGTGGTTGATCCATGTGTGGTTTGTGGAAAGAACACACATGCAATGACTACTGGTGGATCCATGTGTGGTTTGTGGAAAAGAACACACATGCAATGACTCTAGTGGTTGATCCATGTTTGTTTGTGGAAATAACACACATGCAATGACACTAGTCATTTATCCATGTGTGGTTTGTGAAAAGAACACACATGCAATGACTCTAGTGTTGGTTTTAGTATAAGAACACACATGCAATGACTCTAGTGGTTGATCCATATGTGGTTTGTGAAAATAACACACATGCAATGACTCTAGTGGTTGATCCATGTGTGGTTTGTGGAATTAACACACATGCAATGACCACTGGTGGGTCCACATGTGTGGTTTGTGGAAAGAACACACATGCAATGACTCTGGTTGATCCATATGTGGTTTGTTGAAAGAACACACATGCAATGACTCTAGTGGTGGATCCATGTGTGGTTTGTGGAAAAGAACACACATGTAATGACGCTAGTGCTGGTTTGTAGTTTTAGTATAAGAACAAACATGCAATGACTCTAGTGGTTGATCCATGTGTGGTCTGTGGAAAGAACACACATGCAATGACTCTGGTTAATCCATGTGTGGTTGTGGAAAGAACACACATGCAATGACCACTAGTGGATCCATGTGTGGTTTGTGGAAAAGAACACACATGCAATGATTCTAGTACTGGTTTGTGGTTTTAGTATAAGAATAAACATGCAATGACTCTAGTGGATGATCCATGTGTGGTTTGTGGAAATAACACACATGCAATGACTCTAGTGGTTGATCCATGTGTGGTTTGTGGAAAGAACACACATGCAATGACCACTGGTGGATCCATGTTGGTTTTAGTGTAAGAACACACATGCCGTGACTCTAGTACTGGTTTGTGGTTTTTGTGGAAAAGAACACACATGCAATGACTCTAGTGGTTGATCCATGTGTGGTTTGTGGAAATAAGACACATGCAATGACGACTGGTGGATCTATGTGTGGTTTGTGGAAAAGAATACACATGCAATGACTCTAGTGCTGGTCTGTGGTTTTAGTATAAAACAAACATGCAATGACTCTAGTGGTTGATCCATGTGTGGTTTGTGGAAAGAACACACATGCAATAACTAGTGGTTGATCCATATGTGGTTTGTGGAAAGAACACACATGCAATGACCACTGGTGGATCCATGTGTGGTTTGTGGAAAAGAACACACATGCAATGACCACTGGTGGATCCATGTGTGGTTTGTGGAAAAGAACACACACGCAATGACTCTAGTGGTTGATCCATGTTTCTTTGTGGAAATAACACACATTTAATGACTCTAGTGGTTGATCTATGTGTGGTTTGTGAAAAGAACACACATGCAATGACTCTAGTGTTGATTTTAGTATCAGAACACACATGCTATGACTCTAGTGGTTGATCCATATGTGGTTTGTGGAAAGAACACACATGCAATGACTCTAGTGGTTGATCCATGTGTGGTTTGTGGAAATAACACACATGCAATGACCACTGGTGGGTCCACATGTGTGGTTTGTGGAAAGAACACACGTGCAATGACTCTGGTTGATTCATATGTGGTTTGTGGAAAGAACACACATGCAATGACTCTAGTGGTGGATCCATATGTGGTTTGTGGAAAAGAACACACATGCAATGACTCTAGTGCTGGTTTGTGGTTTTAGTATGAGAACAAACATGCAATGACTCTAGTGGTTGATCCATATGTGGTTTGTGGAAAGAACACACATGCAATGATTCTAGTACTGGTTTGTGGTTTTAATATAAGAACACACATGCAATGACTCTAGTGGTTGATCCATGTGTGGTTTGTGGAAATAACACACATGCAATGACTCTAGTGGTTGATCCATGTGTGGTTTGTGGAAAGAACACACATGCAATGACCACTGGTGGATCCATGTTGGTTTTAGTGTAAGAACACACATGCCATGACTCTAGTACTGGTTTGTGGTTTTTGTGGAAAAGAACACACATGCAATGACACTAGTGGTTGATCCATGTGTGGTTTGTGGAAATAACACACATGCAATGACCACTGGTGGATCCATGTGTGGTTTGTGGAAAAGAACACACATGCAATGACTCTAGTGCTGGTCTATGGTTTTAGTATAAAACAAACATGCAATGACTCTAGTGGTTGATCCATGTGTGGTTTGTGGAAAGAACACACATGCAATAACTAGTGGTTGATCCATATGTGGTTTGTGGAAAGAACACACATGCAATGACCACTAGTGGATCCATGTGTGGTTTGTGGAAAAGAACACACATGCAATGACTCTAGTGCTGGTTTGTGGTTTTAGTATAAGAGAAAACATGCAATGACTCTAGTGGTTGATCCATATGTGGTTTGTGGAAAGAACACACATGCAATGATTCTAGTACTGGTTTGTGGTTTTAATATAAGAACACACATGCAATGACTCTAGTGGTTGATCCATGTGTGGTTTGTGGAAATAACACACATGCAATGACTCTAGTGGTTGATCCATGTGTGGTTTGTGGAAAGAACACACATGCAATGACCACTGGTGGATCCATGTTGGTTTTAGTGTAAGAACACACATGCCATGACTCTAGTACTGGTTTGTGGTTTTTGTGGAAAAGAACACACATGCAATGACACTAGTGGTTGATCCATGTGTGGTTTGTGGAAATAACACACATGCAATGACCACTGGTGGATCCATGTGTGGTTTGTGGAAAAGAACACACATGCAATGACTCTAGTGCTGGTCTATGGTTTTAGTATAAAACAAACATGCAATGACTCTAGTGGTTGATCCATGTGTGGTTTGTGGAAAGAACACACATGCAATAACTAGTGGTTGATCCATATGTGGTTTGTGGAAAGAACACACATGCAATGACCACTGGTGGATCCATGTGTGGTTTGTGGAAAAGAACACACATGCAATGACGACTGGTGGATCCATGTGTGGTTTGTGGAAAAGAACACACATGCAATGACCACTGGTGGATCCATGTGTGGTTTGTGGAAAAGAACACACACGCAATGACTCTAGTGGTTGATCCATGTTTCTTTGTGGAAATAACACACATGCAATGACTCTAGTGGTTGATCTATGTGTGGTTTGTGAAAAGAACACACATGCAATGACTCTAGTGTTGGTTTTAGTATAAGAACACACATGCAATGACTCTAGTGGTTGATCCATATGTGGTTTGTGGAAAGAACACACATGCAATGACTCTAGTGGTTGATCCATGTGTGGTTTGTGGAAATAACACACATGCAATGACGACTGGTGGATCTATGTGTGGTTTGTGGAAAAGAATACACATGCAATGACTCTAGTGCTGGTCTGTGGTTTTAGTATAAAACAAACATGCAATGACTCTAGTGGTTGATCCATGTGTGGTTTGTGGAAAGAACACACATGCAATAACTAGTGGTTGATCCATATGTGGTTTGTGGAAAGAACACACATGCAATGACCACTGGTGGATCCATGTGTGGTTTGTGGAAAAGAACACACATGCAATGACCACTGGTGGATCCATGTGTGGTTTGTGGAAAAGAACACACACGCAATGACTCTAGTGGTTGATCCATGTTTCTTTGTGGAAATAACACACATTTAATGACTCTAGTGGTTGATCTATGTGTGGTTTGTGAAAAGAACACACATGCAATGACTCTAGTGTTGGTTTTAGTATCAGAACACACATGCTATGACTCTAGTGGTTGATCCATATGTGGTTTGTGGAAAGAACACACATGCAATGACTCTAGTGGTTGATCCATGTGTGGTTTGTGGAAATAACACACATGCAATGACCACTGGTGGGTCCACATGTGTGGTTTGTGGAAAGAACACACGTGCAATGACTCTGGTTGATCCATATGTGGTTTGTGGAAAGAACACACATGCAATGACTCTAGTGGTGGATCCATATGTGGTTTGTGGAAAAGAACACACATGCAATGACTCTAGTGCTGGTTTGTGGTTTTAGTATGAGAACAAACATGCAATGACTCTAGTGGTTGATCCATATGTGGTTTGTGGAAAGAACACACATGCAATGATTCTAGTACTGGTTTGTGGTTTTAATATAAGAACACACATGCAATGACTCTAGTGGTTGATCCATGTGTGGTTTGTGGAAATAACACACATGCAATGACTCTAGTGGTTGATCCATGTGTGGTTTGTGGAAAGAACACACATGCAATGACCACTGGTGGATCCATGTTGGTTTTAGTGTAAGAACACACATGCCATGACTCTAGTACTGGTTTGTGGTTTTTGTGGAAAAGAACACACATGCAATGACACTAGTGGTTGATCCATGTGTGGTTTGTGGAAATAACACACATGCAATGACCACTGGTGGATCCATGTGTGGTTTGTGGAAAAGAACACACATGCAATGACTCTAGTGCTGGTCTATGGTTTTAGTATAAAACAAACATGCAATGACTCTAGTGGTTGATCCATGTGTGGTTTGTGGAAAGAACACACATGCAATAACTAGTGGTTGATCCATATGTGGTTTGTGGAAAGAACACACATGCAATGACCACTGGTGGATCCATGTGTGGTTTGTGGAAAAGAACACACATGCAATGACCGCTGGTGGATCCATGTGTGGTTTGTGGAAAAGAACACACATGCAATGACCACTGGTGGATCCATGTGTGGTTTGTGGAAAAGAACACACACGCAATGACTCTAGTGGTTGATCCATGTTTCTTTGTGGAAATAACACACATGCAATGACTCTAGTGGTTGATCTATGTGTGGTTTGTGAAAAGAACACACATGCAATGACTCTAGTGTTGGTTTTAGTATAAGAACACACATGCAATGACTCTAGTGGTTGATCCATATGTGGTTTGTGGAAAGAACACAGATGCAATGACTCTAGTGGTTGATCCATGTGTGGTTTGTGGAAATAACACACATGCAATGACCACTGGTGGGTCCACATGTGTGGTTTGTGGAAAGAACACACGTGCAACGACTCTGGTTGATCCATATGTGGTTTGTGGAAAGAACACACATGCAATGACTCTAGTGGTGGATCCATGTGTGGTTTGTGGAAAAGAACACACATGCAATGACTCTAGTGCTGGTTTGTGGTTTTAGTATAAGAACAAACATGCAATGACTCTAGTGGTTGATCCATATGTGGTTTGTGGAAAGAACACACATGCAATATCTAGTGGTTGATCCATATGTGGTTTGTGGAAAGAACACACATGCAATGACCACTGGTGGATCCATGTGTGGTTTGTGGAAAAGAACACACATGCAATGACCACTGGTGGATCCATGTGTGGTTTGTGGAAAAGAACACACATGTAATGACTCCAGTGGTTGATCCATGTTTGTTTGTGGAAATAACACACATGCAATGACTCTAGTGGTTGATCCATGTGTGGTTTGTGAAAAGAACACACATGCAATGACCACTGGTGGATCCATGTGTGGTTTGTGGGAAAGAACAAACATGCAATGACTCCAGTGGTTGATCCATGTTTGTTTGTGGAAATAACACACATGCAATGACTCTAGTGGTTGATCCATGTGTGGTTTGTGAAAAAACACACATGCAACGACTCTAGTGTTGGTTTTAGTATAATAACACACATGCAATGACTCTACTAGTTGATCCATATGTGGTTTGTGGAAAAAACACACATGCAATGACTCTAGTGGTTGATCCATGTGTGGTTTGTGGAAATAACACACATGCAATGACCACTGGGGGATCCATGTGTGGTTTGTGGAAAAGAACACACATGCAATGACTCTAGTGCCGGTTTGTGGAAAAGAACACACATGCAATGACTCCAGTGGTTGATCCATGTTTGTTTGTGGAAATAACACACATGCGATGACTCTAGTGGTTGATCCATGTGTGGTTTGTGAAAAGAACACACATGCAATGACCACTGGTGGATCCATGTGTGGTTTGTGGAAAAGAACACACATGCAATGACCACTGGTGGATCCATGTGTGGTTTGTGGAAAAGAACACACATGCAATGACTCTAGTGGTTGATCCATGTTTGTTTGTGGAAATAACACACATGCAATGACTCTAGTGGTTGATCCATGCGTGGTTTGTGAAAAGAACACACATGCAACGACTCTAGTGTTGGTTTTAGTATAAGAACACACATGCAATGACTCTACTTGTTGATCCATATGTGGTTTGTGGAAAAAACACACATGCAATGACTCTAGTGGTTGATCCATGCGTGGTTTGTGGAAATAACACACATGCAATGACCACTGGTGGATCCATGTGTGGTTTGTGGAAAAGAACACACATGCAATGACTCTAGTGCTGGTTTGTGGTTTTAGTATAAGAACAAACATGCAATGACTCTAGTGGTTGATCCATGTGTGGTTTATGGAAAGAAAACACATGCAATGACTCTGGTTGATCCATATGCGGTTTGTGGAAAGAACACACATGCAATGACCACTGGTGAATCCATGTGTGGTTTGTGGAAAAGAACACACATGCAATGACTCTAGTACCGGTTTGTGGTTTTAGTAGAAGAACACACATGCGATGACTCTAGTACTGGTTTGTGGTTTTAGTATAAGAACACACATGCAATGACTCTAGTGGTTTATCCATGTGTGGTTTGTGGAAATAACACACATGCAATGACTCTAGTGGTTGATCCATGTGTGGTTTGTGGAAAGAACACACATGCAATGACCACTGGTGGATCCATGTTGGTTTTAGTGTAAGAACACACATGCAATGACTCTAGTGGTTGATCCATGTTTGTTTGTGGAAATAACACACATGCAATGACTCTAGTGGTTGATCCATGTGTGGTTTGTGAAAAGAACACACATGCAATGACTCTAGTGGTTGATCCATGTGTGGTTTGTGGAAAGAACACACATGCAATGACTACTGGTGGATCCATGTGTGGTTTGTGGAAAAGAACACACATGCAATGACTATAGTGGTTGATCCAAGTTTGTTTGTGGAAATAACACACATGCAATGACTCTAGTGGTTGATCCATGTGTGGTTTGTGAAAAGAACACACATGCAATGACTCTAGTGGTTGATCCATGTGTGGTTTGTGGAAAGAACACACATGCAATTACTACTGGTGGATCCATGTGTGGTTTGTGGAAAAGAACACACATGCAATGACTCTAGTGGTTGATCCATGTTTGTTTGTGGAAATAACACACATGCAATGACTCTAGTCATTGATCCATGTGTGTTTGTGAAAAGAACACACATGCAATGACTCTAGTGTTGGTTTTAGTATAAGAACACACATGCAATGACTCTAGTGGTTGATCCATATGTGGTTTGTGCAAAGAACACGCATGCAATGACTCTAGTGGTTGATCCATGTGTGGTTTGTGGAAATAACACACATGCAATGACCACTGGTGGGTCCACATGTGTGGTTTGTGGAAAGAACACACATGCAATGACTCTAGTTGATCCATATGTGGTTGTGGAAAGAACACACATGCAATGACTCTAGTGGTGGATCCATGTGTGGTTTGTGGAAAAGAACACACATGCAATGACGCTAGTGCTGGTTTGTGGTTTTAGTATAAGAACAAACATGCAATGACTCTAGTGGTTGATCCATGTGTGGTTTGTGGAAAGAACACACATGCAATGACTCTGGTTAATGCATGTGTGGTTTGTGGAAAGAACACACATGCAATGACCACTGGTGGATCCATGTGTGGTTTGTGGAAAAGAACACACATGCAATGACTCTAGTACTGGTTTGTGGTTTTAGTATAAGAACACACATGCAATGACTCTAGTGGCTGATCCATGTGTGGTTTGTGGAAATAACACACATGCAATGACTCTAGTGGTTGATCCATGTGTGCTTTGTGGAAAGAACACACATGCAATGACTACTGGTGGATCCATGTGTGGTTTGTGGAAAAGAACACACGTGCAGTGACTCTAGTGGTTGATCCATGTTTGTTTGTGGAAATAACACACATGCAATGACTCTAGTGGTTGATCCATGTGTGGTTTGTGAAAAGAACACACACGAAATGACTCTAGTGTTTGATCCATGTGTGATTTGTGGAAAGAACACACATGCAATGACTACTGGTGGATCCATGTGTGGTTTGTGGAAAAGAACACACATGCAATGACTCTAGTGGTTGATCCATGTTTGTTTGTGGAAATAACACACATGCAAGACTCTAGTCATTGATCCATGTGTGGTTTGTGAAAAGAACACACATGCAATGACTCTAGTGTTGGTTTTAGTATACGAACACACATGCAATGACTCTAGTGGTTGATCCATATGTGGTTTGTGCAAAGAACACACATGCAATGACTCTAGTGGTTGATCCATGTGTGGTTTGTAGAAATAACACACATGCAATGACCACTGGTGGGTCCACATATGTGGTTTGTGGAAAGAACACACATGCAATGACTCTGGTTGATCCATATGTGGTTTGTGGAAAGAACACACATGCAATGACTCTAGTGGTGGATCCATGTGTGGATTTTGGGAAAGAACACACATGCAATGACGCTAGTGCTGGTTTGTGGTTTTAGTATAAGAACAAACATGCAATGACTCAAGTAGCTGATCCATGTGTGGTCTGTGGAAAGAACACACATGCAATGACTCTGGTTAATCCATGTGTGGTTGTGGAAAGAAGACACATGCAAACCACTAGTGGATCCATGTGTGGTTTGTGGAAAAGAACACACATGCAATGGTTCTAGTACTGGTTTGTGGTTTTAGTATAAGAACACACATGCAATGACTCTAGTGGTTGATCCATGTGTGGTTTGTGGAAATAACACACATGCAATGACTCTAGTGGTTGATCCATGTGTGGTTTGTGGAAAGAACACACATGCAATGACCACTGGTGGATCCATGTTGGTTTTAGTGTAAGAACACACATGCCATGACTCTAGTACTGGTTTGTGGTTTTTGTGGAAAAGAACACACATGCAATGACTCTAGCGGTTGATCCATGTGTGGTTTGTGGAAATAACACACATGCAATGACCACTGGTGGATCCATGTGTGGTTTGTGGAAAAGAACACACATGCAATGACTCTAGTGCTGGTTTGTGGTTTTAGTATAAGAACAAACATGCAATGACTCTAGTGGTTGATCCATGTGTGGTTTGTGGAAAGAACACACATGCAATAACTAGTGGTTGATCCATATGTGGTTTGTGGAAAGAACACACATGCAATGACCACTGGGGGATCCATGTGTGGTTTGTGGAAAAGAACACACATGCAGTGACCACTGGTGGATCCATGTGTGGTTTATGGAAAAGAACACACACGCAATGACAATAGTGGTTGATCCATGTTTTTTTGTGGAAATAACACACATGAAATGACTCTAGTGGTTGATCTATGTGTGGTTTGTGAAAAGAACACACATGTAATGACTCTAGTGTTGGTTTTAGTATAAGAACACACATGCAATGACTCTAGTGTTTGATCCATATGTGGTTTGTGGAAAGAACACACATGCAATGACTCTAGTGGTTGATCCATGTGTGGTTTGTGGAAATAACACACATGCAATGACCACTGGTGGGTCCACATGTGTGGTTTGTGGAAAGAACACACGTGCAATGACTCTGGTTGATCCATATGTGGTTTGTGCAAGGAACACACAAGCAATGACTCTAGTGGTGGATCCATGTGTGGTTTGTGGAAAAGAACACACATGCAATGACTCTAGTGCTGGTTTGTGGTTTTAGTATAAGAACAAACATGCAATGACTCTAGTGGTTGATCCATATGTGGTTTGTGGAAAGAACACACATGCAATAGCTAGTGGTTGATCCATATGTGGTTTGTGGAAAGAACACACATGCAATGACTCTGGTTAATCCATGTGTGGTTTGTGGAAAGAAAACACATGCAATGACCACTGGTGGATCCATGTGTGGTTTGTGGAAAAGAACACACATGCAATGACTCTAGTACTGGTTTGTGGTTTTAGTATAAGAACACACATGCAATGACTCTAGTGGCTGATCCATGTGTGGTTTGTGGAAATAACACACATGCAATGACTCTAGTGGTTGATCCATGTGTGGTTTGTGGAAAAGAACACACATGCAATGACTCTAGTACTGGTTTGTGGTTTTAGTATAAGAACACACATGCAATGACTCTAGTGGCTGATCCATGTGTGGTTTGTGGAAATAACACACATGCAATGACTCTTGTGTTTGATCCATGTGTGGTTTGTGGAAAGAACACACATGCAATGACTACTGGTGGATCCATGTGTGGTTTGTGGAAAAGAACACACATGCAATGACTCTAGTGGTTGATCCATGTGTGGTTTGTGAAAATAACACACATGCAATGACTCTAGTGGTTGATCCATGTGTGGTTTGTGGAAAGAACACACATGCAATGACTACTGGTGGATCCATGTGTGGTTTGTGGAAAAGAACACACATGCAATGACTCTAGTGGTTGATCCATGTTTGTTTGTGGAAATAACACACATGCAATGACTCTAGTCATTGATCCATGTGTGGTTTGTGAAAAGAACACACATGCAATGACTCTAGTGTTGGTTTTAGTATAAGAACACACATGCAATGACTCTAGTGGTTGATCCATATGTGGTTTGTGCAAAGAACACACATGCAATGACTCTAGTGGTTGATCCATGTGTGGTTTGTGGAAATAACACACATGCAATGACCACTGGTGGGTCCACATGTGTGGTTTGTGGAAAGAACACACATGCAATGACTCTGGTTGATCCATATGTGGTTTGTGGGAAGAACACACATGCAATGACTCTAGTGGTGGATCCATGTGTGGTTTGTGGAAAAGAACACACATGCAATGACGCTAGTGCTGGTTTGTGGTTTTAGTATAAGAACAAACATGCAATGACTCTAGTGGTTGATCCATGTGTGGTTTGTGGAAAGAACACACATGCAATGACTCTGGTTAATACATGTGTGGTTTGTGGAAAGAACACACATGCAATGACCACTGGTGGATCCATGTGTGGTTTGTGGAAAAGAACACACATGCAATGACTTAGTACTGGTTTGTGGTTTTAGTATAAGAACACACATGCAATGACTCTAGTGGCTGATCCATGTGTGGTTTATGGAAATAACACACATGCAATGACTCTAGTGGTTGATCCATGTGTGCTTTGTGGAAAGAACACACATGCAATGACTTCTGGTGGATCCATGTGTGGTTTGTGGAAAAGAACACACATGCAATGACTCTAGTGGTTGATCCATGTTTGTTTGTGGAAATAACACACATGCAATGACTCTAGTGGTTGATCCATGTGTGGTTTGTGAAAAGAACACACACGCAATGACTCTAGTGTTTGATCCATGTGTGGTTTGTGGAAAGAACACACATGCAATGACTACTGGTGGATCCATGTGTGGTTTGTGGAAAAGAACACACATGCAATGACTCTAGTGGTTGATCCATGTTTGTTTGTGGAAATAACACACATGCAATGACTCTAGTCATTGATCCATGTGTGGTTTGTGAAAAGAACACACATGCAATGACTCTAGTGTTGGTTTTAGTATAAGAACACACATGCAATGTGTCTAGTGGTTGATACATATGTGGTTTGTGCAAAGAACACACATGCAATGACTCTAGTGGTTGATCCATGTGTGGTTTGTGGAAATAACACACATGCAATGACTCTAGTGGTTGATCCATGTGTGGTTTGTGGAAAGAACACACATGCAATGACCACTGGTGGATCCATGTTGGTTTTAGTGTAAGAACACACATGCCATGACTCTAGTACTGGTTTGTGGTTTTTGTGGAAAAGAACACACATGCAATGACTCTAGTGGTTGATCCATGTGTGGTTTGTGGAAATAACACACATGCAATGACCACTGGTGTATCCATGTGTGGTTTGTGGAAAAGAACACACATGCAATGACTCTAGTGCTGGTTTGTGGTTTTAGTATAAGAACAAACATGCAATGACTCTAGTGGTTGATCCATGTGTGGTTTGTGGAAAGAACACACATGCAATAACTAGTGGTTGATCCATATGTGGTTTATGGAAAGAACACACATGCAATGACCACTGGGGGATCCATGTGTGGTTTGTGGAAAAGAACACACATGCAATGACCACTGGTGGATCCATGTGTGGTTTATGGAAAAGAACACACACGCAATGACTCTAGTGGTTGATCCATGTTTCTTTGTGGAAATAACACACATGCAATGACTCTAGTGGTTGATCTATGTGTGGTTTTTGAAAAGAACACACATGCAATGACTCTAGTGTTGGTTTTAGTATAAGAACACACATGCAATGACTCTAGTGGTTGATCCATATGTGGTTTGTGGAAAGAACACACATGCAATGACTCTAGTGGTTGATCCATGTGTGGTTTGTGGAAATAACACACATGCAATGACCACTGGTGGGTCCACATGTGTGGTTTGTGGAAAGAACACACGTGCAATGACTCTGGTTGATCCATATGTGGTTTGTGCAAAGAACACACAAGCAATGACTCTAGTGGTGGATCCATGTGTGGTTTGTGGAAAAGAACACACATGCAATGACTCTAGTGCTGGTTTGTGGTTTTAGTATAAGAACAAACATGCAATGACTCTAGTGGTTGATCCATATGTGGTTTGTGGAAAGAACACACATGCAATAGCTAGTGGTTGATCCATATGTGGTTTGTGGAAAGAACACACATGCAATGACTCTGGTTAATCCATGTGTGGTTTGTGGAAAGAAAACACATGCAATGACCACTGGTGGATCCATGTGTGGTTTGTGGAAAAGAACACACATGCAATGACTCTAGTACTGGTTTGTGGTTTTAGTATAAGAACACACATGCAATGACTCTAGTGGCTGATCCATGTGTGGTTTGTGGAAATAACACACAAGCAATGACTCTAGTGGTTGATCCATGTGTGGTTTGTGGAAAGAACACACATGCAATGACTACTGGTGGATCCATGTGTGGTTTGTGGAAAAGAACACACATGCAATGACTCTAGTGGTTGATCCATGTTTGTTTGTGGAAATAACACACATGCAATGACTCTAGTGGTTGATCCATGTGTGGTTTGTGAAAATAACACACATGCAATGACTCTAGTGGTTGATCCATGTGTGGTTTGTGGAAAGAACACACATGCAATGACTACTGGTGGATCCATGTGTGGTTTGTGGAAAAGAACACACATGCAATGACTCTAGTGGTTGATCCATGTTTGTTTGTGGAAATAACACACATGCAATGACTCTAGTCATTGATCCATGTGTGGTTTGTGAAAAGAACACACATGCAATGACTCTAGTGTTGGTTTTAGTATAAGAACACACATGCAATGACTCTAGTGGTTGATCCATATGTGGTTTGTGCAAAGAACACACATGCAATGACTCTAGTGGTTGATCCATGTGTGGTTTGTGGAAATAACACACATGCAATGACCACTGGTGGGTCCACATGTGTGGTTTGTGGAAAGAACACACATGCAATGACTCTGGTTGATCCATATGTGGTTTGTGGGAAGAACACACATGCAATGACTCTAGTGGTAGATCCATGTGTGGTTTGTGGAAAAGAACACACATGCAATGACGCTAGTGCTGGTTTGTGGTTTTAGTATAAGAACAAACATGCAATGACTCTAGTGGTTGATCCATGTGTGGTTTGTGGAAAGAACACACATGCAATGACTCTGGTTAATACATGTGTGGTTTGTGGAAAGAACACACATGCAATGACCACTGGTGGATCCATGTGTGGTTTGTGGAAAAGAACACACATGCACTGACTTAGTACTGGTTTGTGGTTTTAGTATAAGAACACACATGCAATGACTCTAGTGGCTGATCCATGTGTGGTTTGTGGAAATAACACACATGCAATGACTCTAGTGGTTGATCCATGTGTGCTTTGTGGAAAGAACACACATGCAATGACTTCTGGTGGATCCATGTGTGGTTTGTGGAAAAGAACACACATGCAATGACTCTAGTGGTTGATCCATGTTTGTTTGTGGAAATAACACACATGCAATGACTCTAGTGGTTGATCCATGTGTGGTTTGTGAAAAGAACACACACGCAATGACTCTAGTGTTTGATCCATGTGTGGTTTGTGGAAAGAACACACATGCAATGACTACTGGTGGATCCATGTGTGGTTTGTGGAAAAGAACACACATGCAATGACTCTAGTGGTTGATCCATGTTTGTTTGTGGAAATAACACACATGCAATGACTCTAGTCATTGATCCATGTGTGGTTTGTGAAAAGAACACACATGCAATGACTCCAGTGTTGGTTTTAGTATAAGAACACACATGCAATGACTCTAGTGGTTGATACATATGTGGTTTGTGCAAAGAACACACATGCAATGACTCTAGTGGTTGATCCATGTGTGGTTTGTAGAAATAACACACATGCAATGACCACTGGTGGGTCAACATATGTGGTTTATGGAAAGAACACACATGCAATGACTCTGGTTGATCCATATGTGGTTTGTGGAAAGAACACACATGCAATGACTCTAGTGGTGGATCCATGTGTGGATTTTGGGAAAGAACACACATGCAATGACGCTAGTGCTGGTTTGTGGTTTTAGTATAAGAACAAACATGCAATGACTCTAGTGGTTGATCCATGTGTGGTCTGTGGAAAGAACACACATGCAATGACTCTGGTTAATCCATGTGTGGTTGTGGAAAGAAGACACATGCAATGACCACTGGTGGATCCATGTGTGGTTTGTGGAAAAGAACACACATGCAATGATTCTAGTACTGGTTTGTGGTTTTAGTATAAGAACACACATGCAATGACTCTGGTGGTTGATCCATGTGTGGTTTGTGGAAATAACACACATGCAATGACTCTAGTGGTTGATCCATGTGTGGTTTGTGGAAAGAACACACATGCAATGACCACTGGTGGATCCATGTTGGTTTAGTGTAAGAACACACATGCCATGACTCTAGTACTGGTTTGTGGTTTTTGTGGAAAAGAACACACATGCAATGACTCTAGTGGTTGATCCATGTGTGGTTTGTGGAAATAACACACATGCAATGACTCTGGTTAATCCATGTGTGGTTGTGGAAAGAAGACACATGCAATGACCACTGGTGGATCCATGTGTGGTTTGTGGAAAAGAACACACATGCAATGATTCTAGTACTGGTTTGTGGTTTTAGTATAAGAACACACATGCAATGACTCTGGTGGTTGATCCATGTGTGGTTTGTGGAAATAACACACATGCAATGACTCTAGTGGTTGATCCATGTGTGGTTTGTGGAAAGAACACACATGCAATGACCACTGGTGGATCCATGTTGGTTTAGTGTAAGAACACACATGCCATGACTCTAGTACTGGTTTGTGGTTTTTGTGGAAAAGAACACACATGCAATGACTCTAGTGGTTGATCCATGTGTGGTTTGTGGAAATAACACACATGCAATGACCACTGGTGGATCCATGTGTGGTTTGTGGAAAAGAACAGACATGCAATGACTCTAGTCCTGGTTTGTGGTTTTAGTATAAGAACAAACATGCAATGACTCTAGTGGTTGATCCATGTGTGGTTTGTGGAAAGAACACACATGCAATAACTCGTGGTTGATCCATATGTGGTTTGTGGAAAGAACACACATGCAATGACCACTGGTGGATCCATGTGTGGTTTGTGGAAAAGAACACACATGCAATGACCACTGGTGGATCCATGTGTGGTTTGTGGAAAAGAACACACACGGAATGACTCTAGTGGTTGATCCATGTTTCTTTGTGGAAATAACACACATGCAATGACTCTAGTGGTTGATCTATGTGTGGTTTGTGAAAAGAACACACATGCAATGACTCTAGTGTTGGTTTTAGTATAAGAACACACATGCAATGACTCTAGTGGTTGATCCATATGTGGTTTGTGGAAAGAACACACATGCAATGACTCTAGTGGTTGATCCTTGTGTGGTTTGTGAAAAGAACACACATGCAATGACTCTAGTGGTTGATCCATGTGTGGTTTGTGGAAAGAACACACATGCAATGACTACTGGTGGATCCATGTGTGGTTTGTGGAAAAGAACACACATGCAATGACTCTAGTGGTTGATCCATGTTTGTTTGTGGAAATAACACACATGCAATGACTCTAGTCATTGATCCATGTGTGGTTTGTGAAAAGAACACACATGCAATGACTCTAGTGTTGGTTTTAGTATAAGAACACACATGCAATGACTCTAGTGGTTGATCCATATGTGGTTTGTGCAAAGAACACACATGCAATGACTCTAGTGGTTGATCCATGTGTGGTTTGTGGAAATAACACACATGCAATGACCACTGGTGGGTCCACATGTGTGGTTTGTGGAAAGAACACACATGCAATGACTCTGGTTTATCTATATGTGGTTTGTGGGAAGAACACACATGCAATGACTCTAGTGGTGGATCCATGTGTGGTTTGTGGAAAAGAACACACATGCAATGATTCTAGTACTGGTTTGTGGTTTTAGTATAAGAACACACATGCAATGACTCTGGTGGTTGATCCATGTGTGGTTTGTGGAAATAACACACATGCAATGACTCTAGTGGTTGATCCATGTGTGGTTTGTGGAAAGAACACACATGCAATGACTCTAGTGGTTGATCCATGTGTGGTTTGTGGAAATAACACACATGCAATGACCACTGGTGGGTCCACATGTGTGGTTTGTGGAAAGAACACACATGCAATGACTCTGGTTTATCTATATGTGGTTTGTGGGAAGAACACACATGCAATGACTCTAGTGGTGGATCCATGTGTGGTTTGTGGAAAAGAACACACATGCAATGACGCTAGTGCTGGTTTGTGGTTTTAGTATAAGAACAAACATGCAATGACTCTAGTGGTTGATCCATGTGTGGTTTGTGGAAAGAACACACATGTAATGACTCTGGTTAATGCATGTGTGGTTTGTGGAAAGAACACACATGCAATGACCATTGGTGGATCCATGTGTGGTTTGTGTAAAAGAACACACATGCAATGACTCTAGTACTGGTTTGTGGTTTTAGTATAAGAACACACATGCAATGACTCTAGTGGCTGATCCATGTGTGGTTTGTGTAAATAACACACAGTCCATGACTCTAGTGGTTGATCCATGTGTGCTTTGTGGAAAGAACACACATGCAATGACTACTGGTGGATCCATGTGTGGTTTGTGGAAAAGAACACACATGCAATGACTCTAGTGGTTGATCCATGTTTGTTTGTGGAAATAACACACATGCAATGACTCTAGTGGTTGATCCATGTGTGGTTTGTGAAAAGAACACACACGCAATGACTCTAGTGTTTGATCCATGTGTGGTTTGTGGAAAGAACACACATGCAATGACTACTAGTGGATCCATGTGTGGTTTGTGGAAAAGAACACACATGCAATGACTCTAGTGGTTGATCCATGTTTGTTTGTGGAAATAGCACACATGCAATGACTCTAGTCATTGATCCATGTGTGGTTTGTGAAAAGAACACACATGCAATGACTCTAGTGTTGGTTTTAGTATAAGAACACACATGCAATGACTCTAGCGGTTGATCCATATATGGTTTGTGCAAAGAACACACATGCAATGACTCTAGTGGTTGATCCATGTGTGGTTTGTAGAAATAACACACATGCAATGACCACTGGTGGGTCAACATATGTGGTTTGTGGAAAGAACACACATGCAATGACTCTGGTTGATCCATATGTGTATTGTGGAAAGAACACACATGCAATGACTCGAGTGGTGGATCCATGTGTGGATTTTGGGAAAGAACACACATGCAATGACACTAGTGCTGGTTTGTGGTTTTAGTATAAGAACAAACATGCAATGACTCTGGTGGTTGATCCATGTGTGGTCTGTGGAAAGAACACACATGCAATGACTCTGGTTAATCCATGTGTGGTTATGGAAATAAGTCACATGCAATGACCACTGGTGGATCCATGTGTGGTTTGTGGAAAAGAACACACATGCAATGATTCTAGTACTGGTTTGTGGTTTGAGTATAAGAACACACATGCAATGACTCTAGTGGTTGATCCATGTGTGGTTTGTGGAAATAACACACATGCAATGACTCTAGTGGTTGATCCATGTGTGGTTTGTGGAAAGAACACACATGCAATGACCACTGGTGGATCCGTGTTGGTTTTAGTGTAAGAACACACATGCCATGACTCTAGTACTGGTTTGTGGTTTTTGTGGAAAAGAACACACATGCAATGACTCTAGTGGTTGATCCCTGTGTGGTTTGTGGAAATAACACACATGCAATGACCACTGGTGGATCCATGTGTGGTTTGTGGAAAAGAACACACATGCAATGACTCTAGTGCTGGTTTGTGGTTTTAGTATAAGAACAAACATGGAATGACTCTAGTGGTTGATCCATATGTGGTTTGTGGAAAGAAAACACATGCAATAACTAGTGGTTGATCCATATGTGGTTTGTGGAAAGAACACACATGCAATGACTCTGGTTAATCCATGTGTGGTTTGTGGAAAGAAAACACATGCAATGACCACTGGTGGATCCATATGTGGTTTGTGGAAAAGAACACACATGCAATGACTCTAGTACTGGTTTGTGGTTTTAGTATAAGAACACACATGCAATGACTCTAGTGGCTGATCCATGTGTGGTTTGTCAAAATAACACACATGCAATGACTCTAGTGGTTGATCCATGTGTGCTTTGTGGAAAGAACACACATGCAATGACTATTGGTGGATCCATGTGTGGTTTGTGGAAAAGAACACACATGTAATGACTCTAGTGGTTGATCCATGTTTGTTTGTGGAAATAACACACATGCAATGACTCTAGTGGTTGATCCATGTGTGGTTTGTGAAAAGAACACACATGCAATGACTCTAGTGGTTGATCCATGTGTGGTTTGTGGAAATAACACACATGCAATGACTACTGGTGGATCCATGTGTGGTTTGTGGAAAAGAACACACATGCAATGACTCTTGTGGTTGATCCATGTTTGTTTGTGGAAATAACACACATGCAATGACTCTAGTCATTGATCCATGTGTGGTTTGTGAAAAGAACACACATGCAATGACTCTAGTGTTGGTTTTAGTATAAGAACACACATGCAATGACTCTAGTGGTTGATACATATGTGGTTTGTGCAAAGAACACACATGCAATGACTCTAGTGGTTGATCCATGTGTGGTCTGTGGAAATAACACACATGCAATGACCACTGGTGGGTCCACATGTGTGGTTTGTGGAAACAACACACATGCAATGACTCTGGTTGATGCATGTGTGGTTTGTGGAAAGAACACACATGCAATGACCATTGGTGGATCCATGTGTGGTTTGTGGAAAAGAACACACATGCAATGACTCTAGTACTGGTTTGTGGTTTTAGTATAAGAACACACATGCAATGACTCTAGTGGCTGATCCATGTGTGGTTTGTGTAAATAACACACAGTCCATGACTCTAGTGGTTGATCCATGTGTGCTTTGTGGAAAGAACACACATGCAATGACTACTGGTGGATCCATGTGTGGTTTGTGGAAAAGAACACACATGCAATGACTCTAGTGGTTGATCCATGTTTGTTTGTGGAAATAACACACATGCAATGACTCTAGTGGTTGATCCATGTGTGGTTTGTGAAAAGAACACACACGCAATGACTCTAGTGTTTGATCCATGTGTGGTTTGTGGAAAGAACACACATGCAATGACTACTAGTGGATCCATGTGTGGTTTGTGGAAAAGAACACACATGCAATGACTCTAGTGGTTGATCCATGTTTGTTTGTGGAAATAGCACACATGCAATGACTCTAGTCATTGATCCATGTGTGGTTTGTGAAAAGAACACACATGCAATGACTCTAGTGTTGGTTTTAGTATAAGAACACACATGCAATGACTCTAGCGGTTGATCCATATGTGGTTTGTGCAAAGAACACACATGCAATGACTCTAGTGGTTGATCCATGTGTGGTTTGTAGAAATAACACACATGCAATGACCACTGGTGGGTCAACATATGTGGTTTGTGGAAAGAACACACATGCAATGACTCTGGTTGATCCATATGTGTATTGTGGAAAGAACACACATGCAATGACTCGAGTGGTGGATCCATGTGTGGATTTTGGGAAAGAACACACATGCAATGACACTAGTGCTGGTTTGTGGTTTTAGTATAAGAACAAACATGCAATGACTCTGGTGGTTGATCCATGTGTGGTCTGTGGAAAGAACACACATGCAATGACTCTGGTTAATCCATGTGTGGTTATGGAAATAAGTCACATGCAATGACCACTGGTGGATCCATGTGTGGTTTGTGGAAAAGAACACACATGCAATGATTCTAACACTGGTTTGTGGTTTGAGTATAAGAACACACATGCAATGACTCTAGTGGTTGATCCATGTGTGGTTTGTGGAAATAACACACATGCAATGACTCTAGTGGTTGATCCATGTGTGGTTTGTGGAAAGAACACACATGCAATGACCACTGGTGGATCCGTGTTGGTTTTAGTGTAAGAACACACATGCCATGACTCTAGTACTGGTTTGTGGTTTTTGTGGAAAAGAACACACATGCAATGACTCTAGTGGTTGATCCCTGTGTGGTTTGTGGAAATAACACACATGCAATGACCACTGGTGGATCCATGTGTGGTTTGTGGAAAAGAACACACATGCAATGACTCTAGTGCTGGTTTGTGGTTTTAGTATAAGAACAAACATGGAATGACTCTAGTGGTTGATCCATATGTGGTTTGTGGAAAGAAAACACATGCAATAACTAGTGGTTGATCCATATGTGGTTTGTGGAAAGAACACACATGCAATGACTCTGGTTAATCCATGTGTGGTTTGTGGAAAGAAAACACATGCAATGACCACTGGTGGATCCATATGTGGTTTGTGGAAAAGAACACACATGCAATGACTCTAGTACTGGTTTGTGGTTTTAGTATAAGAACACACATGCAATGACTCTAGTGGCTGATCCATGTGTGGTTTGTCAAAATAACACACATGCAATGACTCTAGTGGTTGATCCATGTGTGCTTTGTGGAAAGAACACACATGCAATGACTATTGGTGGATCCATGTGTGGTTTGTGGAAAAGAACACACATGTAATGACTCTAGTGGTTGATCCATGTTTGTTTGTGGAAATAACACACATGCAATGACTCTAGTGGTTGATCCATGTGTGGTTTGTGAAAAGAACACACATGCAATGACTCTAGTGGTTGATCCATGTGTGGTTTGTGGAAATAACACACATGCAATGACTACTGGTGGATCCATGTGTGGTTTGTGGAAAAGAACACACATGCAATGACTCTTGTGGTTGATCCATGTTTGTTTGTGGAAATAACACACATGCAATGACTCTAGTCATTGATCCATGTGTGGTTTGTGAAAAGAACACACATGCAATGACTCTAGTGTTGGTTTTAGTATAAGAACACACATGCAATGACTCTAGTGGTTGATCCATATGTGGTTTGTGCAAAGAACACACATGCAATGACTCTAGTGGTTGATCCATGTGTGGTCTGTGGAAATAACACACATGCAATGACCACTGGTGGGTCCACATTTGTGGTTTGTGGAAACAACACACATGCAATGACTCTGGTTGATCCATATGTGGTTTGTGTAAAGAACACACATGCAATGACTCTAGTGGTGGATCCATGTGTGGATTGTGGAAAAGAACACACATGCAATGACGCTAGTGCTGGTTTGTGGTTTTAGTATAAGAACAAACATGCAATGACTCTAGTGGTTGATCCATGTGTGGTCTGTGAAAAGAACACACATGCAATGACTCTGGTTAACCCATGTGTGGTTGTGGAAAGAAGACACATGCAATGACCACTGGTGGATCCACGTGTGGTTTGTGGAAAAGAACACACATGCAATGATTCTAGTACTGGTTTGTGGTTTTAGTATAAGAACACACATGCAATGACTCTAGTGGTTGATCCATGTGTGGTTTGTGGAAATAACACACATGCAATGACTCTAGTGGTTGATCCATGTGTGGTTTGTGGAAAGAACACACATGCAATGACCACTGGTGGATCCATGTTGGTTTTAGTGTAAGAACACACATGCCATGACGCTAGTACTGGTTTGTGGTTTTTGTGGAAAAGAACACACATGCAATGATTCTAGTGGTTGATCCATGTGTGGTTTGTGGAAATAACACACATGCAATGACCACTGGTGGATCCATGAGTGGTTTGTGGAAAAGAACACACATGCAATGACTCTAGTGCTGGTTTGTGGTTTTAGTATAAGAACAAACATGCAATGACTCTAATGGTTGATCCATGTGTGGTTTGTGGAAAGAACACACATGCAATTACTAGTGGTTGATCCATATGTGGTTTGTGGAAAGAAAACACATGCAATGACCACTGGTGGATCCATGTGTGGTTTGTGGAAAAGAACACACATGCAATGACCACTGGTGGATCCATGTGTGGTTTGTGGAAAGAACACACATGTAATGACTCTGGTTAATGCATGTGTGTTTTGTGGAAAGAACACACATGCAATGACCACTGGTGGATCCATGTGTGGTTTGTGGAAAAGAACACACATGCAATGACTCTAGTACTGGTTTGTGGTTTTAGTATAAGAACACACATGCAATGACTCTAGTGGCTGATCCATGTGTGGTTTGTGTAAATAACACACAGTCCATGACTCTAGTGGTTGATCCATGTGTGCTTTGTGGAAAGAACACACATGCAATGACTACTGGTGGATCCATGTGTGGTTTGTGGAAAAGAACACACATGCAATGACTCTAGTGGTGGTTTGTGGTTTTAGTATAAGAACAAACATGGAATGACTCTAGTGGTTGATCCATATGTGGTTTGTGGAAAGAAAACACATGCAATAACTAGTGGTTGATCCATATGTGGTTTGTGGAAAGAACACACATGCAATGACTCTGGTTAATCCATGTGTGGTTTGTGGAAAGAAAACACATGCAATGACCACTGGTGGATCCATATGTGGTTTGTGGAAAAGAACACACATGCAATGACTCTAGTACTGGTTTGTGGTTTTAGTATAAGAACACACATGCAATGACTCTAGTGGCTGATCCATGTGTGGTTTGTCAAAATAACACACATGCAATGACTCTAGTGGTTGATCCATGTGTGCTTTGTGGAAAGAACACACATGCAATGACTATTGGTGGATCCATGTGTGGTTTGTGGAAAAGAACACACATGTAATGACTCTAGTGGTTGATCCATGTTTGTTTGTGGAAATAACACACATGCAATGACTCTAGTGGTTGATCCATGTGTGGTTTGTGAAAAGAACACACATGCAATGACTCTAGTGGTTGATCCATGTGTGGTTTGTGGAAATAACACACATGCAATGACTACTGGTGGATCCATGTGTGGTTTGTGGAAAAGAACACACATGCAATGACTCTTGTGGTTGATCCATGTTTGTTTCTGGAAATAACACACATGCAATGACTCTAGTCATTGATCCATGTGTGGTTTGTGAAAAGAACACACATGCAATGACTCTAGTGTTGGTTTTAGTATAAGAACACACATGCAATGACTCTAGTGGTTGATCCATATGTGGTTTGTGCAAAGAACACACATGCAATGACTCTAGTGGTTGATCCATGTGTGGTCTGTGGAAATAACACACATGCAATGACCACTGGTGGGTCCACATGTGTGGTTTGTGGAAACAACACACATGCAATGACTCTGGTTGATCCATATGTGGTTTGTGTAAAGAACACACATGCAATGACTCTAGTGGTGGATCCATGTGTGGATTGTGGAAAAGAACACACATGCAATGACGCTAGTGCTGGTTTGTGGTTTTAGTATAAGAACAAACATGCAATGACTCTAGTGGTTGATCCATGTGTGGTCTGTGGAAAGAACACACATGCAATGACTCTGGTTAACCCATGTGTGGTTGTGGAAAGAAGACACATGCAATGACCACTGGTGGATCCACGTGTGGTTTGTGGAAAAGAACACACATGCAATGATTCTAGTACTGGTTTGTGGTTTTAGTATAAGAACACACATGCAATGACTCTAGTGGTTGATCCATGTGTGGTTTGTGGAAATAACACACATGCAATGACTCTAGTGGTTGATCCATGTGTGGTTTGTGGAAAGAACACACATGCAATGACCACTGGTGGATCCATGTTGGTTTTAGTGTAAGAACACACATGCCATGACGCTAGTACTGGTTTGTGGTTTTTGTGGAAAAGAACACACATGCAATGATTCTAGTGGTTGATCCATGTGTGGTTTGTGGAAATAACACACATGCAATGACCACTGGTGGATCCATGAGTGGTTTGTGGAAAAGAACACACATGCAATGACTCTAGTGCTGGTTTGTGGTTTTAGTATAAGAACAAACATGCAATGACTCTAATGGTTGATCCATGTGTGGTTTGTGGAAAGAACACACATGCAATTACTAGTGGTTGATCCATATGTGGTTTGTGGAAAGAAAACACATGCAATGACCACTGGTGGATCCATGTGTGGTTTGTGGAAAAGAACACACATGCAATGACCACTGGTGGATCCATGTGTGGTTTGTGGAAAGAACACACATGTAATGACTCTGGTTAATGCATGTGTGTTTTGTGGAAAGAACACACATGCAATGACCACTGGTGGATCCATGTGTGGTTTGTGGAAAAGAACACACATGCAATGACTCTAGTACTGGTTTGTGGTTTTAGTATAAGAACACACATGCAATGACTCTAGTGGCTGATCCATGTGTGGTTTGTGGAAATAACACACATGCAATGACTCTAGTAGTTGATCCATGTGTGCTTTGTGGAAAGAACACACATGCAATGACTACTGGTGGATCCATGTGTGGTTTGTGGAAAAGAACACACATGCAATGACTCTTGTGGTTGATCCATGTTTGTTTGTGGAAATAACACACATGCAATGACTCTAGTGGTTGATCCATGTGTGGTTTGTGAAAAGAACACACTCGCAATGACTCTAGTGTTTGATCCATGTGTGGTTTGTGGAAAGAACACACATGCAATGACTACTAGTGGATCCAGGTGTGGTTTGTGGAAAAGAACACACATGCAATGACTCTAGTGGTTGATCCATGTTTGTTTGTGGAAATAGCACACATGGAATGACTCTAGTCATTGATCCATGTGTGGTTTGTGAAAAGAACACACATGCAATGACTCTAGTGTTGGTTTTAGTATAAGAACACACATGCAATGACTCTAGCGGTTGATCCATATGTGGTTTGTGAAAAGAACACACATGCAATGACTCTAGTGGTTGATCCATGTGTGGTTTGTAGAAATAACACACATGCAGTGACCACTGGTGGGTCAACATATGTGGTTTGTGGAAAGAACACACATGCAATGACGCTGGTTGATCCATATGTGTATTGTGGAAAGAACACACATGCAATGACTCTAGTGGTGGATCCATGTGTGGATTTTGGGAAAGAACACACATGCAATGATGCTAGTGCTGGTTTGTGGTTTTAGTATAAGAACAAACATGCAATGACTCTAGTGGTTGATCCTTGTGTGGTCTGTGGAAAGAACACACATGCAATGACTCTGGTTAATCCATGTGTGGTTGTGGAAAGAAGACACATGCAATGACCACTGGTGGATCCATGTGTGGTTTGTGGAAAAGAACACACATGCAATGATTCTAGTGCTGGTTTGTGGTTTTAGTATAAGAACACGCATGCAATGACTCTAGTGGTTGATCCATGTGTGGTTTGTGGAAATAACACACATGCAATGACTCTAGTGGTTGATCCATGTGTGGTTTGTGGAAAGAACACACATGCAATGACCACTGGTGCATCCATGTTGGTTTTAGTGTAAGAACACACATGCCATGACTCTAGTACTGGTTTGTGGTTTTTGTGGAAAAGAACACACATGCAATGACTCTAGTGGTTGATCCATGTGTGGTTTGTGGAAATAACACACATGCAATGACCACTGGTGGGTCCACATGTGTGGTTTGTGGAAAAGAACACACATGCAATGACCACTGGTGGATCCATGTGTGGTTTGTGGAAAAGAACACACATGCAATGACTCTAGTGCTGGTTTGTGGTTTTAGTATAAGAACAAACATGCAATGACTCTAGTGGTTGATCCATGTGTGGTTTGTGGAAAGAAAACACATGCAATGACTCTGGTTGATCCATATGCGGTTTGTGGAAAGAACACACATGCAATGACCACTGGTGGATCCATGTGTGGTTTGTGGAAAAGAACACACATGCAATGACTCTAGTACCGGTTTGTGGTTTTAGTATAAGAACACACATGAGATGACTCTAGTACTGGTTTGTGGTTTTAGTACAAGAACACACATGCAATGACTCTAGTGGTTGGTCCATGTGTGGTTTGTGGAAATAACACACATGCAATGACTCTAGTGGTTGATCCATGTGTGGCTTGTGGAAAGAACACACATGCAATGACCACTAGTGGATCCATGTTGGTTTTAGTGTAAGAACACACATGCAATGGCTCTAGTGGTTGATCCATGTTTGTTTGTGGAAATAACACACATGCAATGACTCTAGTGGTTGATCCATGTGTGGTTTGTGAAAAGAACACACATGCAATGACTCTAGTGGTTGATCCATGTGTGGTTTGTGGAAAGAACACACATGCAATGACTACTGGTGGATCCATGTGTGGTTTGTGGAAAAGAACACACATGCAATGACTCTAGTGGTTGATCCATGTTTGTATGTGGAAATAACACACATGCAATGACTCTAGTGGTTGATTCATGTGTGGTTTGTGAAAAGAACACACATGCAATGACTCTAGTGGTTGATCCATGTGTGGTTTGTGGAAAGAACACACATGCAATGACTACTGGTGGATCCATGTGTGGTTTGTGGAAAAGAACACACATGCAATGACTCTAGTGGTTGATCCATGTTTGTTTGTGGAAATAACACACGTGCAATGACTCTAGTCATTGATCCATGTGTGGTTTGTGAAAAGAACACACATGCAATGACTCTAGTGTTGGTTTTAGTATAAGAACACACATGCAATGACTCTAGTGGTTGATCCATATGTGGTTTGTGTAAAGAACACACATGCAATGACTCTAGTGGTTGATCCATGTGTGGTTTGTGGAAATAACACACATGCAATCACCACTGGTGGGTCCACATGTGTGGTTTGTGGAAAGAACACACATGCAATGACTCTGGTTGATCCATATGTGGTTTGTGGAAAGAACACACATGCAATGACTCTAGTGGTGGATCCATGTGTGGTTTGTGGAAAAGAACACACATGCAATGACGCTAGTGCTAGTTTGTGGTTTTAGTATAAGAACAAACATGCAATGACTCTAGTGGTTGATCCATGTGTGGTTTGTGGAAATAACACACATGCAATGACTCTGATTAATCCATGTGTGGTTTGTGGAAAGAACACACATGCAATGACCACTGGTGGATCCATGTGTGGTTTGTGTCAAAGAACACACATGCAATGACTCTAGTACTGGTTTTTGGTTTTAGTATAAGAACACACATGCAATGACTCTAGTGGCTGATCCATGTGTGGTTTGTGGAAATAACACACATGCAATGACTCTAGTGGTTGATCCATGTGTGGTTTGTGGAAAGAACACACATGCAATGACCACTGCTGGATCCATGTTGGTTTTAGTGTAAGAACACACATGCCATGACTCTAGTACTGGTTTGTGGTTTTTGTGGAAAAGAACACACATGCAATGACTCTAGTGGTTGATCCATGTGTGGTTTGTGGAAATAACACACATGCAATGACCACTGGTGGATCTATGTGTGGTTTGTGGAAAAGAACACACATGCAATGACTCTAGTGCTGGTTTATGGTTTTAGTATAAGAACAAAACATGCAATGACTCTAGTGGTTGATCCATGTGTGGTTTGTGGAAAGAACACACATGCAATAACTAGTGGTTGATCCATATGTGGTTTGTGGAAAGAACACACATGCAATGACCACTGGTGGATCCATGTGTGGTTTGTGGAAAAGAACACACATGCAATGACCACTGGTGGATCCATGTGTGGTTTGTGGAAAAGAACACACATGCAATGACTCTAGTGGTTGATCCATGTTTCTTTGTGGAAATAACACACATGCAATGACTCTAGTGGTTGATCTATGTGTGGTTTGTGAAAAGAACACACATGCAATGACTCTAGTGTTGGTTTTAGTATAAGAACACACATGGAAAGACTCTAGTGGTTGATCCATATGTGGTTTGTGGAAAGAACACACATGCAATGACTCTAGTGGTTGATCCATGTGTGGTTTGTGGAAATAACACACATGCAATGACCACTGGTGGGTCCACATGTGTGGTTTGTGGAAAAGAACACACATGCAATGACTCTAGTGGTTGATCCATGTGTGGTTTGTGGAAAGAACACACATGCAATGACCACTGGTGGATCCATGTGTGGTTTGTGGAAAAGAACACACATGCAATGACTCTAGTACTGGTTTGTGGTTTTAGTATAAGAACACACATGCAATGACTCTAGTGGCTGATTCATCTGTGGTTTGTGGAAATAACACACATGCAATGACTCTAGTGGTTGATCCATGTGTGCTTTGTGGAAAGAACACACATGCAATGACTACTGGTGGATTCATGTGTGGTCTGTGGAAAAGAACACACATGCAATGACTCTAGTGGTTGATCCATGTTTGTTTGTGGAAATAACACACATGCAATGACTCTAGTGGTTGATCGATGTGTGGTTTGTGAAAAGAACACACATGCAATGACGCTAGTGCTGGTTTGTGGTTTTAGTATAAGAACAAACATACAATGACTCTAGTGGTTGATCCATGTGTGGTCTGTGGAAAGAACACACATGCAATGACTCTGGTTAATCCATGTGTGGTTGTGGAAAGAAGACACATGCAATGACCACTGGTGGATCCATGTGTGGTTTGTGGAAAAGAACACACATGCAATGATTCTAGTACGGGTTTGTGGTTTTAGTATAAGAACACACATGCAATGACTCTAGTGGTTGATCCATGTGTGGTTTGTGGAAATACACACATGAAATGACTCTTGTGGTTGATCCATGTGTGGTTTGTGGAAAGAACACACATGCAATGACCACTGGTGGATCCATGTTGGTTTTAGTGTAAGAACACACATGCCATGACTCTAGTACTGGTTTGTGGTTTTTGTGGAAAAGAACACACATGCAATGACTCTAGTGGTTGATCCATGTGTGGTTTGTGGAAATAACACACATGCAATGACCACTGGTGGATCCATGTGTGGCTTGTGGAAAAGAACACACATGCAATGACTCTAGTGCTGGTTTGTGGTTTTAGTATAAGAACAAACATGCAATGACTCTAGTGGTTGATCCATGTCTGGTTTGTGGAAAGAACACACATGCAATAACTAGTGGTTGATCCATATGTGGTTTGTGGAAAGAACACACATGCAATAACCACTGGTGGATCCATGTGTGGTTTGTGGAAAAGAACACACATGCAATGACCACTGGTGGATTCATGTGTGGTTTGTGGAAAAGAACACACATGCAATGACTCTAGTGGTTGATCCATGTTTCTTTGTGGAAATAACACACATGCAATGACTCTAGTGGTTGATCCATGTGTGGTTTGTGAAAAGAACACACATGCAACGACTCTAGTGTTGGTTATAGTATAAGAACACACATGCAATGACTCTACTGGTTGATCCATATGTGGTTTGTGGAAAGAACACACATGCAATAACTCTAGTGGTTGATCCATGTGTGGTTTGTGGAAATAACACACATGCAATGACCACTGGTGGATCCATGTGTGGTTTGTGGAAAATAACACACATGCAATGACTCTAGTGCTGGTTTGTGGTTTTAGTATAAGAACAAACATGCAATGACTCTAGTGGTTGATCCATGTGTGGTTTGTGGAAAGAACACACATGCAATAACTAGTGGTTGATCCATATGTGGTTTGTGGAAAGAACACACATGCAATGACCACTGGTGGATCCATGTGTGGTTTGTGGAAAAGAACACACATGGAATGACCACTGGTGGATCCATGTGTGGTTTGTGGAAAAGAACACACATGCAATGACTCTAGTGGTTGATCCATGTTTCTTTGTGGAAAAAACACACATGCAATGACTCTAGTGGTTGATCTATGTGTGGTTTGTGAAAAGAACACACATGCAATGACTCTAGTGTTGGTTTTAGTATAAGAACACACATGGAAAGACTCTAGTGGTTGATCCATATGTGGTTTGTGGAAAGAACACACATGCAATGACTCTAGTGGTTGATCCATGTGTGGTTTGTGGAAATAACACACATGCAATGACCACTGGTGGGTCCACATGTGTGGTTTGTGGAAAAGAACACACATGCAATGACTCTAGTGGTTGATCCATGTGTGGTTTGTGGAAAGAACACACATGCAATGACCACTGGTGGATCCATGTGTGGTTTGTGGAAAAGAACACACATGCAATGACTCTAGTACTGGTTTGTGGTTTTAGTATAAGAACACACATGCAATGACTCTAGTGGCTGATTCATGTGTGGTTTGTGGAAATAACACACATGCAATGACTCTAGTGGTTGATCCATGTGTGCTTTGTGGAAAGAACACACATGCAATGACTACTGGTGGATTCATGTGTGGTCTGTGGAAAAGAACACACATGCAATGACTCTAGTGGTTGATCCATGTTTGTTTGTGGAAATAACACACATGCAATGACTCTAGTGGTTGATCCATGTGTGGTTTGTGAAAAGAACACACATGCAATGACGCTAGTGCTGGTTTGTGGTTTTAGTATAAGAACAAACATACAATGACTCTAGTGGTTGATCCATGTGTGGTCTGTGGAAAGAACACACATGCAATGACTCTGGTTAATCCATGTGTGGTTGTGGAAAGAAGACACATGCAATGACCACTGGTGGATCCATGTGTGGTTTGTGGAAAAGAACACACATGCAATGATTCTAGTACGGGTTTGTGGTTTTAGTATAAGAACACACATGCAATGACTCTAGTGGTTGATCCATGTGTGGTTTGTGGAAATAACACACATGCAATGACTCTAGTGGTTGATCCATGTGTGGTTTGTGGAAATAACACACATGCAATGACCACTGGTGGATCCATGTTGGTTTTAGTGTAAGAACACACATGCCATGACTCTAGTACCGGTTTGTGGTTTTTGTGGAAAAGAACACACATGCAATGACTCTAGTGGTTGATCCATGTGTGGTTTGTGGAAATAACACACATGCAATGACCACTGGTGGATCCATGTGTGGTTTGTGGAAAAGAACACACATGCAATGACTCTAGTGCTGGTTTGTGGTTTTAGTATAAGAACAAACCTGCAATGACTCTAGTGGTTGATCCATGTGTGGTTTGTGGAAAGAACACACATGCAATAACTAGTGGTTGATCCATATGTGGTTTGTGGAAAGAACACACATGCAATAACCACTGGTGGATCCATGTGTGGTTTGTGGAAAAGAACACACATGCAATGACCACTGGTGGATTCATGTGTGGTTTGTGGAAAAGAACACACATGCAATAACTCTAGTGGTTGATCCATGTTTCTTTGTGGAAATAACACACATGCAATGACTCTAGTGGTTGATCCATGTGTGGTTTGTGAAAAGAACACACATGCAATGACTCTAGTGTTGGTTATAGTATAAGAACACACATGCAATGAGTCTACTGGTTGATCCATATGTGGTTTGTGGAAAGAACACACATGCAATAACTCTAGTGGTTGATCCATGTGTGGTTTGTGGAAATAACACACATGCAATGACCACTGGTGGATCCATGTGTGGTTTGTGGAAAAGAACACACATGCAATGACTCTAGTGCTGGTTTGTGGTTTTAGTATAAGAACAAACATGCAATGACTCTAGTGGTTGATCCATGTGTGGTTTGTGGAAAGAACACACATGCAATAACTAGTGGTTGATCCATATGTGGTTTGTGGAAAGAACACACATGCAATAACCACTGGTGGATCCATGTGTGGTTTGTGGAAAAGAACACACATGCAATGACCACTGGTGGATTCATGTGTGGTTTGTGGAAAAGAACACACATGCAATGACTCTAGTGGTTGATCCATGTTTCTTTGTGGAAATAACACACATGCAATGACTCTAGTGGTTGATCTATGTGTGGTTTGTGAAAAGAACACACATGCAATGACTCTAGTGTTGGTTTTAGTATAAGAACACACATGCAATGACTCTAGTGGTTGATCCATATGTGGTTTGTGGAAAGAACACACATGCAATGACTCTAGTGGTTGATCCATGTGTGGTTTGTGGAAATAACACACATGCAATGACCACTGTTGGGTCCACATGTGTGGTTTGTGGAAAAAACACACGTGCAATGACTCTCGTTGATCCATATGTGGTTTGTGGAAAGAACACACAAGCAATGACTCTAGTGGTGGATCCATATGTGGTTTGTGGAAAAGAACACACATGCAATGACTCTAGTGCTGGTTTGTGGTTTTAGTATAAGAACAAACATGCAATGACTCTAGTGGTTGATCCATATGTGGTTTGTGGAAAGAACACACATGCAATGACCACTGGTGGATCCATGTGTGGTTTGTGGAAAAGAACACACATGCAATGACCACTAGTGGATCCATGTGTGGTTTGTGGAAAAGAACACACATGCAATGACTCCAGTGGTTGATCCATGTTTGTTTGTGGAAATAACACACATGCAATGACTCTAGTGGTTGATCCATGTGTGGTTTGTGAAAAGAACACACATGCAACGACTCTAGTGTTGGTTTTAGTATAAGAACACACATGCAATGACTCTACTGGTTGATCCATATGTGGTTTGTGGAAAAAACACACATGCAATGACTCTAGTGGTTGATCCATGTGTGGTTTGTGGAAATAACACACATGCAATGACCACTGGTGGATCCATGTGTGGTTTGTGTAAAAGAACACACATGCAATGACTCTAGTGCTGGTTTGTGGTTTTAGTATAAGAACAAACATGCAATGACTCTAGTGGTTGATCCATGTGTGGTTTGTGGAAAGAAAACACATGCAATGACTCTGGTTGATCCATATGCGGTTTGTGGAACGAACACACATGCAATGACCACTGGTGGATCCATGTGTGGTTTGTGGAAAAGAACACACATGCAATGACTCTAGTACCGGTTTGTGGTTTTAGTATAAGAACACACATGCGATGACTCTAGTACTGGTTTGTGGTTTTAGTATAAGATGTCACATCCCAAATTTTAGATTTGGTCTTGCATATCATTCATTGCATCGCATCATATCTTTCCATGCATTACCGTCGAGTAGAGAGGATCGACGAAACGCTATTTGCAAAACCCCGTTTCTACTTCGCTTCGAGGTTCCTGCGGGGAGCTTCAGAGGGACTTGCAACAACCACCCCTGTAGGTTCGAGCTTTCTCTCAAACTTCGACTGAAGGTTGTTCCCCTCGACGATACGAACCCGTAGGCGCGGAAATTGCTCAAATCGGAGTTCGTATGCAAAAGATTCGGACGTTTTAGTAAACCGCTGGAAAACGGTCCGAAAATCCGGACCGATTTCCGAAACGGAATCCAACTGCGGACCTAGTCGGTTCAGGATTTTTTTCTTTCTTTCTTTTTTTTTTCTGGGCGCGAGGGACTTTTTAAGGAGGGCCCCACCCCTGGCCTCTGTTCCCGTGCACGCGACCCAACCCCGCCGCCGCCATCTCCCTGCGTGCGCGCTCCCAGGCGCGAGCACGTCTGCCGTCGCCGCCTTCCGCACCGCGCGCCGCCGCCTCCGGTCATCGTCGGCCATCGCCGCGTCTGTTGCCGGGTTCGTCTCGCCGCCCTCTTCCCGTTCCCGTGCTCCGCGTCTCCATCCGCCGCCGCCAACTGCGCCCTGCAGATCGCCGCGTACGCGCGTGCGTTTAATTATTCCGGGAGCCGTAGTTGACCGTGTGTGTACTTGCAGGAGTTTCCACGCCACCGGAACCGACCGTCGCCGCCGTCCGGAGCTCGCCGGAGTTCGATTCGCCGTCCGTGTCCGGTAAGACAACAGCCACCGTCAGATCTCAGATCAGCGGCTTAGATCGTTCGTTGACTGGTCAGCACTCCAGATGTTGACTAGTCAGAGGCCCCAGACGTTGACTGGTCAGACGCCCAGTCAGCGCCCAGTCATCAGACACAGTTGACTGGGTCAATTTCGTTAATCCCTTTAATTGGCAGATTTCGGTACAATCTTGTAAATTGCGTAGAAATTAAACCGCTTGGCCAAAATTTGCAAATAAAATATGTACGAGTTCAGTGAGTCGTGTAGAATCTTGCTGTACCTTTGGTTCAGACTTTTACTGTCAGGTTTAGTACAGTTTAATCAAACTAGTTAGTGGCCTTTTCGGAGTAATAAATTCGTAGTAAAAGTTTCGTAGCTCCGAAAATCGCGTATGATATGTCCCTGAACTCGTATGAACGAGGGGAATCTCATCGTGATATAAAAAGATAGGCTTATAGTAAAAACTTCTGCAGTATTTGTCTAATGGCTTTCTGCAGTGTTTTAATTACTCGGGATGTTTTATAACTCCTTTTTGAGTAATTCCAATTGGTGCTGTTTCTCATCAGCGATGCCTATGCGGTAGAATTTTTCTAGGATTTTACAAACAGTATACTACCGATAGTGAATTATTTAAGTTCTAGCTCTAGTAGAGATCTCTACTTTTGGTTAATTGTTTTCCTAGCGCCAAATCTATTTTCCATGCATGTATTCGGTAGTAATATGTATTAGTATTATGTGGTGCAGCTGTAGCACCAATTCACTTGCGGTTCTTGCATTCATGCATCATCTTTGTTGCATATGTTTGTGAATTGTTTGTTTATGAATGCAATTGTGTCGTGTAGATTGTGTGGAGTGCAACCCTTGCTCGTGTTTGGATTGTTCCTCCGACCGCTTCAATCAAGGCAAGTAGATGCTACTTTGTTCATGATATCGTCCTACTATTTTCAATGCATTGTCGTGTATTTTGTAGATGCATGTGTAGGATGATACTATCGCTATGCTATGTCCTATTATGTGGTAGGGCTTTCCTTGTAGATGAACCACCGTTGTAGATGTGCTTAGCCATGCTATGTTGAACGAGGGCTGGGTTACATCATTGATACTTGTTTTCTCAAAATATTGGTTTGTGAAAACTAAAAACAACTTAATCAATGAACCCCCTGAGTGTGATGGTATTGATAATTTTTGGTGGTTTCATTGCGGAAAGGCACCCAGGTATCAAGAGAGAATGATGGGCTTCTTTATTGTGTAGCTTACATGTACAACCATGTGCCAATAATGAAATGGGCGGTTGGTTGGACTTAGTAGGTTGTGGTAACTCGAACCCGCGTATCCAGGGATGTAGAATTTTGGTAGGTTGGACCGGTGCGCGTCGGGATTGAGGAGCTACTTCCCGAACAGTCTCTTCTTGGTCTTCTCCCTATCATCACCCAAAATGAGAGTGATGGTACGAGCTGGGCTGGCCAAGTCACATGGGTAAAGTGTACTAACCTCTGCAGAGTGTATAATCTAATCGATTAGCCGTGTCCCCGGTTATGGACAACTGAGTTGCTAGATATTGATTCCATGACATGTTTCTCGCTCATTCTAATTTCATAATTGTTTTAATGTTGTTGGGATAACTTAATTGGGATCTTTTCAAAGAAAAATCAAAAACTGTTTATGAAAGTAGGACAAAGTTATTTGCAAATGCAAGCCAGACACAGCTCCACTTGCCAAATATGCATGTAGATGTTAGTACTATTGTCTCCATTTACTAGCTCTACTTGCCATACATTCCATGTATTGACCCTTCGGGGCTGTTGTGTTTTATGCTGCAGGTTATTCCGATTCTGATTGATCGTTATAGGCCACGGTACTCCACTCGGCACTTGTTCACTTGTGGGCAATTTGAAGAATGGAGGATTTATCTCGTTTATGTTGCTACCTGAATAATTTGAGCTAGCTTTGTGCTAAGCTTTTATTGTAATAATGGTACTCTGGATCTTCGTTATCTATGATACACGGATATTTTGCTATGTTATCTATCTTACTCTATTGTGGGCCAATGAACCGATCCAGGGATTGGCATGTCACATAGAGGCCACGGTCTTTTCAGAACCGGGGTGTCACAAGATGGTATCAGATCCCGTGTGTCGACTGTAGGATCGTGACCTAGAATTGGATTAGGAAGCCATAGATTTATTAAAGCCTATATTAACTCTCTCTTTCATCTTATGCCTTTCACCCTCGTAAATTCTTACCATATGCTATTCTTACACTTTCCTCTTTTACTTGATAGATGGGAGAAGTCAGGACTGAGTATGCCACCATGGAGTCACCAAGGCCCTTTGCAAGGTAGTTAGCTCAGCTCTCGCAGTCATTGGGATTGCCACTGCCCATGTTCAAGGGAAGAAGGCTGTACACCTATGGATATGGAGAGGATGCATGGGAGATCACTACCTTCATATTCAGAGATGCCGCCTTGCCAAACCCAGTGCATTTGATCTACACCAAGACCTACTGCAACTGGGGACTTGGAATCAACTTGGCCATACATGAAGCCCTGTCTCGCCAGTGCCATCAAGTCCGACACCTACTACCAGCAGATTCACCCTACCGTGACTATGGAAGGCGTGATGAAGATGGGAACATTGTGGTTACCCCGGGCGACAGGAACAACATGCCGCCCCGTCGGAGGCACATAGAGGACATGGAAAGGGAGAATGGAGCTCTAGCAGAGAAGGTGAGGATGATAAAGGAGATTGCAGATTTTACTAGCAATGGTATGGTGGTCCAAGGACAGGAGATTGACACTTTGCATGAAGCTGTGGGAGTTCTGGAGAATGCCCTGATAGCCAGAGATGCAACCATAGCACATCTTCATGGTACTGTGCAGGAGAACACCCAGAACATGCAGCAACTGCAAGGGACAATCCAGGAAAGGGATCAAACTATTGAAGCTATGACAGCCCAGATTGCCGCTCTCCAAGCACAGCTGAATCCACCCTCTGATGATGACAATGGAGATAATGGCAACAATGGGGATGATGATGACAGTGGAGATGATGATGATGAGGACGAGGATGATAATGATGGAGACGATGATGGTGGAGGAGATGAAGCTGTTGCAGTTGCAGCTGAGGATGAAGAAGAAGAGGAGGATCCAGAAGAGGTGGAGTTTGACGTTTCAAGTGATGGTTCAGGAGAGGTGTACACTCCGCCGCCATGGTTGTACCGCGAGCCGAAGCGTCAACGCATGACCGCAAGGGCCTACCTCAAACTCTTCAAGAAGTAGATAGAAGTCCACCAATTAGTCCTCGTTAGGCGAAATCGTTAGGATTATTCTCGATCATTGTGATACTTAGTTCGTGTTAGTGTAAGAGTATTTAGATGCTTATTTGTGTACTCCAATTTTCTAGGAATTATTTGTGCAACATTATATGAAAGAGTTATGGCAATTTGGTTACTATCTGTGTTGTTTTTGCTGCAGTTTTTCTGCTGATACAGAAGTACTGCGCGATTTTTCATATTTTTCTGGTAACTCGGAAAAATCTGAAAAAAATTGGGCTGATGCGGAACTTCCTGTTCTATATGCAAAACAATTGTCTTAATTTTCTGACGAGTTTAAGTCAGGCGAAAAAATTCGCGAACACAACAGAACTGTTCTGTCAGAATTGCTGTTTTGTCGTTTTGATGCTCAACTGTTTAGTTAACCATTGCCAACTCTTGTAAAACTATTTCAGTAGGAATATAATGCTAGGATAACACCTGGGATGTTGCTGGACCGCTTGTTTGTTGATGTGTTGCTTGCTTGTGATTGTCTGCTATTGTTTGTTGTTGCTTGACCATATGCATGGGTAGAATCTTATTACCGTAGTTGATTCTTTCTAAACTTACCTGTGCTGAACCGCAGATGCCTCCCCGCCGCCAACCCACTGAGTTGGAGCAGCTCATGGCAGCTCAGACACAGCTGACCCAAGTGATGACCCAGTTCATGGCAAATCAGAACAACAACAATGGAAACAATCAGCCTCAGGGAGATGCTCTCACAAGATTTCTGAGGTTAAGGCCAGCTAAGTTCTCTACTGCAACGGAACCAATGGTTGCTCTCGACTGGTTGCGTTCAGTCAACAAGGATCTGGTAACTGTTGGATGCACTGATGCTGAGAAGGTGAGGTTTGCCGCTCACCTACTGGAGGGACCAGCCGCTTCTTGGTGGGACACATTTCAGATCACCCACCCTCTGAATACTGTGACTTGGGCAATGTTTGAGGAAGGTTTCAGGACCGACCACGTGTCTTCAGGAGTTCTGAGCCTGAAGAGGAAAGAGTTCCGCAACTTGCGCCAAACCAATCGCACAGTGGCCGAGTATATTGAGGAGTTCAATAATTTGTACCGTTATGCACCTGAGGATGTTGACACTGATGCAAAAAGGAGGGAGAGATTTCTGGATGGCCTCAGTGATGAGCTTTCAGTGCAGCTACTGGTGGTTTATTGCCCCACTTTCCAGGAGCTTATGGACAAGGCCAGGATCTTGGAAGGGAAGCACAAGCAAGTGGAAAGCCGCAAGAGAAAGAACAACAATCACCACTCTGGTTCACATCACAAGTCTCGCACTTCATATGATGGATACTCCAAGCATGGAGGAAGTGACCATGGGAGCCATGACCGCCACCACCATGGAGGCGATGGGCATCGTCATGACAACCATAGGAGCAGTCACCATAGCCACAAGGGAGGACACTCTCACCACTCTGGAGGACACGGTGGACATGACCGCAACGGTGATCGTAATTTTGTGAAGAAGGATCTGAGTGAGGTGACATGCTTCAAGTGTAAGCAGGAGGGACACTATGCTGACAACTGTCCGGAGAGGAAAGGACTGAAGCCAACCAACAATGAGAAGGCCACAGTGAACCACATGAATGTGGCGGAGATTCCAGACGAGCCTGACCTTGTGATTGGTAAGTTTCCAATCAATACTTACCCTGCACTTATACTTTTCGATACTGGTGCATCGCATTCATTCATATCAAGAGCATTTGTGGATAAGTATAAGTTACCTACTGAGTCTATGAAGAGGTCTTTTAGAGTGAGTTCACCAGGAAGAGATATGATAGCTAGTGCGGGATGCCGCAACTTAACTGTGAGGATTGGAACACACAACTTCATTGCACATTTGGTAGTGTTGGAATCACAGGGATTAGATGTCATTCTGGGTATGGATTGGATGTCTATGCATGGGGGACACATAGATTGTGCACAGAGAGCTGTTTCACTCAAAACCCCGGATGGTAAGAGGATTAGATTCAAGTCAGCTGCACGACCAGGAAGGTGTAAGTTGAATTCTCTTAAGGGGGTTAGCATGGATACTGTGCCAGTGATTAGGTATTACCCCGACGTGTTTCCGGAAGAACTGCCAGGAATGCCACCTGACAGGGAAGTAGAGTTTCTTATCGACCTGATGCCGGGAACAGGACCAATAGCAAAGAAACCATATAAGATGGATGTGGATGAGCTGAGGGAATTGAAGAAACAGTTGAAAGAGCAGCTGGAAAAGGGATTCATTCAGCCTAGTGCGTCGTCATGGGGTGCACCTGTTCTGTTTGTGGAGAAGAAAGACAGCAGCAAGAGATTAGTGGTGGACTATCGCTCACTGAATGAGGTAACCGTCAAGAACAAGTACCCTCTGCCGAACATAAATGATTTGTTTGATCAACTGGAAGGAGCAAAGGTGTTCAGCAAGATTGATCTGCGATCAAGCTACTTTCAATTGAAGATCCGGAAGGAGGATGTACCAAAAACCGCCTTCACCACTAGGTATGGTTTATATGAGTATACAGTTATGTCATTTGGACTAACGAATGCCCTAGCATATTTCATGACCATGATGAACAAGGTATTTATGGAGTACTTGGACAAGTTCGTGGTAGTGTTTATTGATGACATACTGATATATTCCAAGGATGATGCTGAGCATGAGAAACATCTGCGACTGATTATGGAGAAACTGAGGGAACACCAGCTGTATGCCAAATTCAGCAAGTGTGAATTCTGGCTTAACACCGTTGGGTTTCTTGGACACGTAGTGTCAGGAGAAGGAGTCGCTGTTGATCCAAGCAAAGTGACTGCAGTAACTGAGTGGGAAGCACCCAAGAATGCTGTAGAGATTCGAAGCTTTTTGGGACTTGCTGGATATTACAGGAGGTTCATTGAAAACTTTTCCAAGATTGCAAAGCCGATGACTGAACTTCTGAAGAAGGAGAGGAAGTTTGAATGGACGGATGTGTGTGAAGCTAGCTTTCAGGAACTGAAGCGTCGACTAGTGACTGCGCATGTTCTGTGTTTACCAGATCTTCAGAAGGATTTCCAAGTGTACTGTGATGCTTCTCGACAGGGACTTGGGAGTGTGCTGATGCAATATGGGAGAGTAGTGTCTTATGCCTCGCGACAACTCAAGCACCATGAGCAGAATTACCCACACACGACTTGGAGTTAGCGTCAGTGGTTCATGCGCTCAAGGTATGGAGGCATTATTTAATGGGAAAACACTGTGATGTGTACACCGACCACAAGAGCCTGAAATACATATTTACACAGAAGGAGCTGAACATGAGACAAAGGAGATGGTTGGAACTTATCAAGGACTACGATATGAATCTGCAATATCACCCAGGAAAGGCCAATGTAGTAGCAGATGCTCTGAGCCGAAAGGTTTATGCCAATGGATTGACAATTGGTGAATTGCCTGAGGATTTGTGCAAGCAATTCAAGGACCTTAGACTGGAGGTAGTATCTGAAGGATATTTGGCTACAATGGAAGTCCAACCAACGCTTCAGGACAGAATCAGGAAGGCTCAAGTGGGAGACAAAGAGATAGATGAAGTTAAGGAAAAGATGAAGGAAGGTCGAGCAAGGGAATTCCGCGAGGATGAGCAAGGTACCTTGTGGTATGGAGATCGTTTGTGTGTGCCCAACGATCCGGAGTTAAGGAAGTTGATTATGCAGGAAGCTCATGACTCACCGTATTCCATACATCCGGGCAATACGAAGATGTATATGGACCTAAAGGACAGATTCTGGTGGAACAACATGAAGGGAGACATCGCAGAGCATATCGCCCTATGTGATGTATGTAGCCGAGTGAAGGCGGAACACCAGAAACCAGCAGGACTGCTACAGCCTTTGCCCGTGCCGGATTGGAAATGGGATAGAGTGGGAATGGACTTTATCACAGGACTGCCCAGGACCAGGTCTGGATATGACTCTATTTGGGTAGTGGTCGATCATTTGACCAAGGTAGCCCACTTTATACCAATGAAGACGACCTATACAAGTGCAAGGTTGGCCAAGATTTACATGGACAAGATTGTGTGCCTACATGGAGTTCCCAAGATTATCGTATCTGATAGAGGCACCCAATTTACCTCACACTTCTGGCGCCAGCTGCACGAGTCACTTGGTACTAGATTGGAGTTTAGCACAGCGTTTCACCCACAGACGGATGGACAGACCGAGAGGGTGAATCAGATTTTGGAGGACATGCTAAGAGCTTGCGCCTTGGCTCATGGTTCTAGTTGGGATGAAAATTTACCGTATGCGGAGTTTTCCTACAACAACAGCTATCAAACCAGCATCAAGACGTCACCGTTCGATGTGCTGTATGGGAAACGGTGCCGAACACCATTGCTATGGGATGGAGTAGGAGAACGTCAGTTGTTTGGACCTGACTTGATCAAGGACGCTGAGGAGAAAGTCGCCTTGATTAGAGACCGACTGAAGGTAGCACAATCAAGACAGAAGAGCTACGCTGACGCCAAGCACAAGGAAGTGGTGTATGAGATAGATGATAGAGCATACCTCAGAGTATCGCCACTCCGAGGAATCAAGAGATTTGGTATTAAGGGTAAGCTGGCACCTCGATTTATTGGACCATATCGGGTCTTAGCACGCAAAGGAGAAGTTGCCTATCAGTTGGAGTTGCCAGAGGCTCTGTCTGCTGTTCACAACGTGTTCCACGTATCCTAGCTGAAGAAGTGACATCCGGAGATGGTGGATACACCATTGAGAGACACTGTACCGCTAGAGGAGGTTCAGCTTGAGAATGATTTGACCTATGAGGAGAAACCGGTCAAGATTCTGGAGACAGCAGAAAGGACTACCCGTACCAAGACAATCAAGTTTTGCAAGGTGCAGTGGAGCCACCACACCAAAGAGGAAGCCACTTGGGAGCGTGAAGATGACATCCGAGAGGACTACCCACACCTATTTGCTAGCCGCGCCGAATCTCGAGGACGAGATTCATCTTAAGGGGTTAGTCTTGTCACATCCCAAATTTTAGATTTGGTCTTGCATATCATTCATTGCATCGCATCATATCTTTCCATGCATTACCGTCGAGTAGAGAGGATCGACGAAACGCTATTTGCAAAACCCCGTTTCTACTTCGCTTCGAGGTTATTGCGGGGAGCTTCAGAGGGACTTGCAACAACCACCCCTGTAAGTTCGAGCTTTCGCTCAAACTTCGACTGAAGGTTGTTCCCCTCGACGATACGAACCCGTAGGCGTGGAAATCGCTCAAATCGGAGTTCGTATGCAAAAGACTCGGACGTTTTAGTAAACCGCCCGAAAACAGTCCGAAAATCCGGACCGATTTCCGAAACGGAGTCCAACTGCGGACCGATTCGGTTCAGGATTGTTTTTTCTTTTTTTTTCTTTTTTTTTTCTGCGCGCGAGGGACTTTTTAAGGAGGGCCCCACCCCTGGCCTCGGTTCCCGTGCACGCGACCCAACCCCGCCGCCGCCATCTCCCTGCGTGCGCGCTCCCAGGCGCGAGCACGTCCGCCGTCGCCGCCTTCCGCGCCGCGCGCCGCGCGCCGCCGCCTCCGGTCGTCGTCGGCCATCGCCGCGTCTGTTGCCGGGTTCGTCTCGCCGCCCTCTTTCCGTTCCCGTGCTCCGCGTCTCCATCCGCCGCCGCCAACTGCGCCCTGCAGATCGCCGCGTACGCGCGCGTGTTTAATTATTCCGAGAGCCGTAGTTGACCGTGTGTGTACTTGCAGGAGTTTCCACGCCACCGGAACCGACCGTCGCCGCCGTCCGGAGCTCGCCGGAGTTCGATTCGCCGTCCGTTTCCGGTAAGACAGCAGCCACCGTCAGATCTCAGATCAGCGGCTTAGATCGTTCGTTGACTGGTCAGCACTCCAGACGTTGACTAGTCAGAGGCCCCAGACGTTGACTGGTCAGACGCCCAGTCAGCGCCCAGTCATCAGACACAGTTGACTGGGTCAATTTCGTTAATCCCTTAATTGGCAGATTTCGGTAGAATCTTGTAAATTGCGTAGAAATTAAACCGCTTGGCCAAAATTTGCAAATAAAATATGCACGAGTTCAGTGAGTCGTGTAGAATCTCGCTGTACCTTTGGTTCAGACTTTTACTGTCAGGTTTAGTACAGTTTAATCAAACTAGTTAGTGGCCTTTTCGGAGTAATAAATTCGTAGTAAAAGTTTCGTAGCTCCGAAAATCGCGTATGATATGTCCCTGAACTCGTACGAACGAGGGGAATCTCATCGTGATATAAAAAGATAGGCTTATAGTAAAAACTTCTGCAGTATTTGTCTAATGGCTTTCTGCAGTGTTTTAATTACTCGGGATGTTTTATAACTCCTTTTTGAGTAATTCCAATTGGTGCTGTTTCTCATCAGCGATGCCTATGCGGTAGAATTTTTCTAGGATTTTACAAACAGTATACTACCGATAGTGAATTATTTAAGTTCTAGCTCTAGTAGAGATCTCTACTTTTGGTTAATAGTTTTCCTAGCGCCAAATCTATTTTCCATGCATGTATTCGGTAGTAATATGTATGAGTATTATGTGGTGCAGCTGTAGCACCAATTCACTTGTCGTTCTTGCATTCATGCATCATCTTTGTTGCATATGTTTGTGAATTGTTTGTTTATGAATGCAATTGTGTCGTGTAGATTGTGTGGAGTGCAACCCTTGCTCGTGTTTGGATTGTTCCTCCGACTGCTTCAATCAAGGCAAGTAGATGCTACTTTGTTCATGATATCGTCCTACTATTTTCAATGCATTGTCGTGTATTTTGTAGATGCATGTGTAGGATGATACTATCGCTATGCTATGTCCTATTATGTGGTAGGGCTTTCCTTATAGATGAACCACCGTTGTAGATGTGCTTAGCCATGCTATGTTGAACGAGGGCTGGGTTACATCATTGATACTTGTTTTCTCAAAGTATTGGTTTGTGAAAACTAAAAACAACTTAATCAATGAACCCCCTGAGTGTGATGGTATTGATAATTTTTGGTGGTTTCATTGCGGAAAGGCACCCAGGTATCAAGAGAGAATGATTGGCTTCTTTATTGTGTAGCTTACGTGTACAACCATGTGCCAATAATGAAATGGGCGGTTGGTTGGACTTAGTAGGTTGTGGTAACTCGAACCCGCGTATCCAGAGATGTAGAATTTTGGTAGGTTGGACCGGTGCGCGTCGGGATTGAGGAGCTACTTCCCGAACAGTCTCTTCTTGGTCTTCTACCTATCATCACCCAAAATGAGAGTGATGGTACGAGCTGGGCTGGCCAAGTCACATGGGTAAAGTGTACTAACCTCTGCAGAGTGTATAATCTAATCGATTAGCCGTGTCCCCGGTTATGGACAACTGAGTTGCTAGATATTGATTCCATGACATGTTTCTCGCTCATTCTAATTTCATAATTGTTTTAATGTTGTTGGGATAACTTAATTGGGATCTTTTCAAAGAAAAATCAAAAACTATTTATGAAAGTAGGACAAAGTTATTTGCAAATGCAAGCCAGACACAGCTCCACTTGCCAAATATGCATGTAGATGTTAGTACTATTGTCTCCATTTACTAGCTCTACTTGCCATACATTTCATGTATTGACCCTTCGGGGTTGTTGCGTCAGGTTATTCCGATTCTGATTGATTGTGTAAGCCACGGTACTCCACTTGGCACTTGTTCACTTGTGGGCAATTTGAAGAATGGAGGATTTATCTCGTTTATGTTGCTACCTGAATAATTTGAGCTAGCTTTGTGCTAAGCTTTTATTGTAATAATGGTACTCTGGATCTTCGTTATCTATGATACATGGATATTTTGCTATGTTATCTATCTTACTCTATTGTGGGCCAATGAACCGATCCAGGGATTGGCATGTCACATAGAGGCCACGGTCTTTTCAGAACCGGGGTGTCACATAAGAACACACATGCAATGACGCTAGTGGTTGGTCCATGTGTGGTTTGTGGAAATAACACACATGCAATGACTCTAGTGGTTGATCCATGTGTGGTTTGTGGAAAGAACACACATGCAATGACCACTGGTGGATCCATGTTGGTTTTAGTGTAAGAACACACATGCAATGACTCTAGTGGTTGATCCATGTTTGTTTGTGGAAATAACACACATGCAATGACTCTAGTGGTTGATCCATGTGTGGTTTGTGGAAAGAACACACATGCAATGACTACTGGTGGATCCATGTGTGGTTTGTGGAAAAGAACACACATGCAATGACTCTAGTGGTTGATCCATGTTTGTATGTGGAAATAACACACATGCAATGACTCTAGTGGTTGATCCATGTGTGGTTTGTGAAAAGAACACACATGCAATGACTCTAGTGGTTGATCCATGTGTGGTTTGTGGAAAGAACACACATGCAAAGACTACTGGTGGATCCATGTGTGGTTTGTGGAAAAGAACACACATGCAATGACTCTAGTGGTTGATCCATGTTTGTTTGTGGAAATAACACACATGCAATGACTCTAGTCATTGATCCATGTGTGGTTTGTGAAAAGAACACACGTGCAATGACTCTAGTGTTGGTTTTAGTATAAGAAGACACATGCAATGACTCTAGTGGTTGATCCATATATGGTTTGTGTAAAGAACACACATGCAATGACTCTAGTGGTTGATCCATGTGTGGTTTGTGGAAATAACACACATGCAATGACCACTGGTGGGTCCACATGTGTGGTTTGTGGAAAGAACACACATGCAATGACTCTAGTTGATCCATATGTGGTTTGTGGAAAGAACACACATGCAATGACTCTAGTGGTGGATCCATGTGTGGTTTGTGGAAAAGAACACACATGCAATGACGCTAGTGCTGGTTTGTGGTTTTAGTATAAGAACAAACATGCAATAACTCTAGTGGTTGATCCATGTGTGGTTTGTGGAAAGAACACACATGCAATGACTCTGATTAATCCATGTGTGGTTTGTGGAAAGAACACCCGAGCAATGACCACTGGTGGATCCATGTGTGGTTTGTGGAAAAGAACACACATGCAATGACTCTAGTACTTGTTTGTGGTTTTAGTATAAGAACACACATGCAATGACTCTAGTGGCTGATCCATGTGTGGTTTGTGGAAATAACACACATGCAATGACTCTAGTGGTTGATCCATGTGTGGTTTGTGGAAAGAACACACATGCAATGACCACTGGTGGATCCATGTTGGTTTTAGTGTAAGAACACACATGCCATGACTCTAGTACTGGTTTGTGGTCTTTGTGGAAAAGAACACACATGCAATGACTCTAGTGGTTGATCCATGTGTGGTTTGTGGAAATAACACACATGTAATGACCACTGGTGGATCCATGTGTGGTTTGTGGAAAAAACACACATGCAATGACTCTAGTGCTGGTTTGTAGTTTTAGTATAAGAACAAACATGCAACGACTCTAGTGGTTGATCCATGTGTGGTTTGTGGAAAGAACACACATGCAATAACTAGTGGTTGATCCATATGTGGTTTGTGGAAAGAACACACACGCAATGACCACTAGTGGATCCATGTGTGGTTTGTGGAAAAGAACACACATGCAATGACCACTGGTGGATCCATGTGTGGTTTGTGGAAAAGAACACACATGCAATGACTCTAGTGGTTGATCCATGTTTCTTTGTGGAAATAACACACATGCAATGACTCTAGTGGTTGATCTATGTGTGGTTTGTGAAAAGAACACACATGCAATAACTCTAGTGTTGGTTTTAGTATAAGAACACACATGCAAAGACTCTAATGGTTGATCCATATGTGGTTTGTGGAAAGAACACACATGCAAGGACTCTAGTGGTTGATCCATGTGTGGTTTGTGGAAATAACACACATGCAATGACCACTGGTGGGTCCACATGTGTGGTTTGTGGAAAGAACACACGTGCAATGACTCTGGTTGATCCATATGTGGTTTGTGGAAAGAACACACATGCAATGACTCTAGTGGTGGATCCATGTGTGGTCTGTGGAAAAGAACACACATGCAATGACTCTAGTGCTGGTTTGTGGTTTTAGTATAAGAACAAACATGCAATGAATCTAGTGGTTGATCCATATGTGGTTTGTGGAAAGAACACACATGCAATATCTAGTGGTTGATCCATATGTGGTTTGTGGAAAGAACACACATGCAATGACCACTGGTGGATCCATGTGTGGTTTGTGGAAACCAACACACATGCAATGACCACTGGTGGATCCATGTGTGGTTTGTGGAAAAGAACACACATGCAATGACTCTAGTGGTTGTTCCATGTTTGTTTGTGGAAATAACACACATGCAATGACTCTAGTGGTTGATCCATGCGTGGTTTGTGAAAAGAACACACATGCAACGACTCTAGTGTTGGTTTTAGTATAAGAACACACATGCAATGACTCTACTGGTTGATCCATATGTGGTTTGTGGAAAAAACACACATGCAATGACTCTAGTGGTTGATCCATGTGTGGTTTGTGGAAATAACACAAATGCAATGACCACTGGTGGATCCATGTGTGGTTTGTGGAAAAGAACACACATGCAATGACTCTAGTGGTTGATCCATGTGTGGTTTGTGGAAAGAACACACATGCAATGACTCTGCATGATCCATATGCGGTTTGTGGAAAGAACACACATGCAATGACCACTAGTGGATCCATGTGTGGTTTGTGGAAAAGAACACACATGCAATGACTCTAGTACCGGTTTGTGGTTTTAGTATAAGAACACACATGCGATGACTCTAGTACTGGTTTGTGGTTTTAGTATAAGAACACACATGAAATGACTCTAGTGGTTGATCCATGTGTGGTCTGTGGAAATAACACACATGCAATGACTCTAGTGGTTGATCCATGTGTGGTTTGTGGAAAGAACACACATGCAATGACCACTGGTGGATCCATGTTGGTTTTAGTATAAGAACACACATGCAATGACTCTAGTGGTTGATCCATGTTTGTTTGTGGAAATAACAAACATGCAATGACTCTAGTGGTTGATCCATGTGTGGTTTGTGAAAAGAACACACATGCAATGACTCTAGTGTTGGTTTTAGCATAAGAACACACATGCAATGTCTCTAGTGGTTGATCCATGTGTGGTTTGTGGAAATAACACACATGCAATGACCACTGGTGGATCCATGTGTGGTTTGTGGAAAAGAACACACATGCAATGACTCTAGTGCTGGTTTGTGGTTTTAGTATAAGAACAAACATGCAATGACTCTAGTGGTTGATCCATGTGTGGTTTTTGGAAAGAACACACATGCAATAACTAGTGGTTGATCCATATGTGGTTTGTGGAAAGAACAGACATGCAATGACCACTGGTGGATCCATGTGTGGTTTGTGGAAAAGAACACACATGCAATGACCACTGGTTGATCCATGTGTGGTTTGTGGAAAAGAACACACATGCAATGACTCTAGTGGTTGATCCATGTTTTTTGTGGAAATAACACACATGCAATGACTCTAGTGGTTGATCTATGTGTGGTTTGTGAAAAGAACACACATGCAATGACTCTAGTGTTGGTTTTAGTATAAGAACACACATGCAAAGACTCTAGTGGTTGATCCATATGTGGTTTGTGGAAAGAACACACATGCAATGACTCTAGTGGTTGATCCATGTGTGGTTTGTGGAAATAACACACATGCAATGACCACTGGTGGGTCCACATGTGTGGTTTGTGGAAAGAACACACGTGCAATGACTCTGGTTGATCCATATGTGGTTTGTGGAAAGAACACACATGCAATGACTCTAGTGGTGGATCCATGTGTGGTCTGTGGAAAAGAACACACATGCAATGAATCTAGTGCTGGTTTGTGGTTTTAGTATAAGAACAAACATGCAATGAATCTAGTGGTTGATCCATATGTGGTTTGTGGAAAGAACACACATGCAATATCTAGTGGTTGATCCATATGTGGTTTGTGGAAAGAACACACATGCAATGACCACTGGTGGATCCATGTGTGGTTTGTGGAAAACAACACACATGCAATGACCACTGGTGGATCCATGTGTGGTTTGTGGAAAAGAACACACATGCAATGACTCTAGTGGTTGTTCCATGTTTGTTTGTGGAAATAACACACATGCAATGACTCTAGTGGTTGATCCATGCGTGTTTTGTGAAAAGAACACACATGCAACGACTCTAGTGTTGGTTTTAGTATAAGAACACACATGCAATGACTCTACTGGTTGATCCATATGTGGTTTGTGGAAAAAACACACATGCAATGACTCTAGTGGTTGATCCATGTGTGGTTTGTGGAAATAACACAAATGCAATGACCACTGGTGGATCCATGTGTGGTTTGTGGAAAAGAACACACATGCAATGACTCTAGTTGTTGATCCATGTGTGGTTTGTGGAAAGAACACACATGCAATGACTCTGCATGATCCATATGCGGTTTGTGGAAAGAACACACATGCAATGACCACTGGTGGATCCATGTGTGGTTTGTGGAAAAGAACACACATGCAATGACTCTAGTACCGGTTTGTGGTTTTAGTATAAGAACACACATGCGATGACTCTAGTACTGGTTTGTGGTTTTAGTATAAGAACACACATGAAATGACTCTAGTGGTTGATCCATGTGTGGTCTGTGGAAATAACACACATGCAATGACTCTAGTGGTTGATCCATGTGTGGTTTGTGGAAAGAACACACATGCAATGACCACTGGTGGATCCATGTTGGTTTTAGTATAAGAACTCACATGCAATGACTCTAGTGGTTGATCCATGTTTGTTTGTGGAAATAACAAACATGCAATGACTCTAGTGGTTGATCCATGTGTGGTTTGTGAAAAGAACACACATGCAATGACTCTAGTGTTGGTTTTAGCATAAGAACACACATGCAATGACTCTAGTGGTTGATCCATGTGTGGTTTGTGGAAATAACACACATGCAATGACCACTGGTGGATCCATGTGTGGTTTGTGGAAAAGAACACACATGCAATGACTCTAGTGCTGGTTTGTGGTTTTAGTATAAGAACAAACATGCAATGACTCTAGTGGTTGATCCATGTGTGGTTTTTGGAAAGAACACACATGCAATAACTAGTGGTTGATCCATATGTGGTTTGTGGAAAGAACACACATGCAATGACCACTGGTGGATCCATGTGTGGTTTGTGGAAAAGAACACACATGCAATGACCACTGGTTGATCCATGTGTGGTTTGTGGAAAAGAACACACATGCAATGACTCTAGTGGTTGATCCATGTTTTTTTGTGGAAATAACGCACATGCAATGACTCTAGTGGTTGATCTATGCGTGGTTTGTGAAAAGAACACACATGCAATGACTCTAGTGTTGGTTTTAGTATAAGAACACACATGCAATGACTCTAGTGGTTGATCCATATGTGGTTTGTGGAAAGAACACACATGCAATGACTCTAGTGGTTGATCCATGTGTGGTTTGTGGAAATAACACACATGCAATGACCTCTAGTGGGTCCACATGTGTGGTTTGTGGAAAGAACACACATGCAATGACTCTAGTGCTGGTTTGTGGTTTTGGTATAAGGACAAACATGCAATGACTCTAGTGGTTGATCCATGTGTGGTTTGTGGAAAGAACACACATGCAATGACTCTGGTTGATCCATATGCGGTTTGTGGAAAGAACACACATGAAATGACCACTGGTGGATCCATGTGTGGTTTGTGGAAAAGAACACACATGCAATGACTCTAGTACTGGTTTGTGGTTTTAGTATAAGAACACACATGCGATGGCTCTAGTACTGGTTTGTGGTTTTAGTATAAGAACACACATGCAATGAATCTAGTGGTTGATCCATGTGTGGTTTGTGGAAATAACACACATGCAATGGCTCTAGTGGTTGATCCATGTGTGGTTTGTGGAAAGAACACACATGCAAGGACCACTGGTGGATCTATGTTGGTTTTAGTATAAGAACACACATGCAATGACTCTAGTGTTGGTTTTAGCATAAGAACACACATGCAATGACTCTAGTGGTTGATCCATGTGTGGTTTGTGGAAATAACACACATGCAATGACCTCTGGTGGATCCATGTGTGGTTTGTGGAAAAGAACACACATGCAATGACTCTAGTGCTGGTTTGTGGTTTTAGTATAAGAACAAACATGCAATGACTCTAGTGGTTGATCCATGTGTGGTTTGTGGAAAGAACACACATGCAATAACGAGTGGTTGATCCATCTGTGGTTTGTGGAAAGAACACACATGCAATGACCACTGGTCGATCCATGTGTGGTTTGTGGAAAAGAACACACATGCAATGACCACTGGTGGATCCATGTGTGGTTTGTGGAAAAGAACACACATGCAATGACTCTAGTGGTTGATCCATGTTTGTTTGTGGAAATAACACACATGCAATGACTCTAGTGGTTGATCCATGTGTGGTTTGTGAAAAGAACACACATGCAATGACTCTAGTGTTGGTTTTAGTATAAGAACACACATGCAATTACTCTAGTGGTTGATCCATATGTGGTTTGTGGAAAGAACACACATGCAATGACTCTAGTGGTTGATCCATGTGTGGTTTGTGGAAATAACACACATGCAATGACCTCTAGTGGGTCCACATGTGTGGTTTGTGGAAAGAACACACATGCAATGACTCTAGTGCTGGTTTGTGGTTTTGGTATAAGGACAAACATGCAATGACTCTAGTGGTTGATCCATGTGTGGTTTGTGGAAAGAACACACATGCAATGACTCTGGTTGATCCATATGCGGTTTGTGGAAAGAACACACATGAAATGACCACTGGTGGATCCATGTATGGTTTGTGGAAAAGAACACACATGCAATGACTCTAGTACTGGTTTGTGGTTTTAGTATAAGAACACACATGCGATGACTCTAGTACTGGTTTGTGGTTTTAGTATAAGAACACACATGCAATGAATCTAGTGGTTGATCCATGTGTGGTTTGTGGAAATAACACACATGCAATGGCTCTAGTGGTTGATCCATGTGTGGTTTGTGGAAAGAACACACATGCAAGGACCACTGGTGGATCTATGTTGGTTTTAGTATAAGAACACACATGCAATGACTCTAGTGTTGGTTTTAGCATAAGAACACACATGCAATTACTCTAGTGGTTGATCCATGTGTGGTTTGTGGAAATAACACACATGCAATGACCTCTGGTGGATCAATGTGTGGTTTGTGGAAAAGAACACACATGCAATGACTCTAGTGCTGGTTTGTGGTTTTAGTATAAGAACAAACATGCAATGACTCTAGTGGTTGATCCATGTGTGGTTTGTGGAAAGAACACACATGCAATAACTAGTGGTTGATCCATCTGTGGTTTGTGGAAAGAACACACATGCAATGACCACTGGTCGATCCATGTGTGGTTTGTGGAAAAGAACACACATGCAATGACCACTGGTGGATCCATGTGTGGTTTGTGGAAAAGAACACACATGCAATGACTCTAGTGGTTGATCCATGTTTGTTTGTGGAAATAACACACATGCAATGACTCTAGTGGTTGATCCATGTGTGGTTTGTGAAAAGAACACACATGCAACGACTCTAGTGTTGGTTATAGTATAAGAACACACATGCAATGAGTCTACTGGTTGATCCATATGTGGTTTGTGGAAAGAACACACATGCAATGACTCTAGTGGTTGATCCATGTGTGGTTTGTGGAAATAACACACATGCAATGACCACTGGTGGGTCCACATGTTTGGTTTGTGGAAAAAACACACATGCAATGACTCTAGTGCTGGTTTGTGGTTTTAGTATAAGAACAAACATGCAATGACTCTAGTGGTTGATCCATGTGTGGTTTGTGGAAAGAACACACATGCAATGACTCTGGTTGATCCATATGCGGTTTGTCGAAAGAACACACATGCAATGACCACTGGTGGATCCATGTGTGGTTTGTGGAAAAGAACACACATGCAATGACTCAACACACATGCAATGACTCTAGTACTTGTTTGTGGTTTTAGTATAAGAACACACATGCGATGGCTCTAGTACTGGTTTGTGGTTTTAGTATAAGAACACACATGCAATGACTCTAGTGGTTGATCCATGTGTGGTTTGTGTAAATAACACACATGCAATGACTCTAGTGGTTGATCCATGTGTGGTTTGTGGAAAGAACACACATGCAATGACCACTGGTGGATCCATGTTGGTTTTAGTATAAGAACACACATGCAATGACTCTAGTGGTTGATCCATGTTTGTTTGTGGAAATAACACACATGCAATGACTCTAGTGGTTGATCCATGTGTGGTTTGTGAAAAGAACACACAAGCAATGACTCTAGTGTTGGTTTTAGCATAAGAACACACATGCAATGACTCTAGTGGTTGATCCATATGTGGTTTGTGGGAAGAACACACATGCAATGACTCTAGTAGTTGATCCATGTGTTTTTTGTGGAAATAACACACATGCAATGACCACTGGTGGATCCATGTGTGGTTTGTGGAAAAGAACACACATGCAATGACTCTAGTGCTGGTTTGTGGTTTTAGTATAAGAACAAACATGCAATGACTCTAGTGGTTGATCCATGTGTGGTTTGTGTAAAGAACACACATGCAATAACTAGTGGTTGATCTATATGTGGTTTGTGGAAAGAACACACATGCAATGACCACTTGTAGATCCATGTGTGGTTTGTGGAAAAGAACACACATGCAATGACCACTGGTGGATCCATGTGTGGTTTTTGGAAAAGAACACACATGCTATGACTCTAGTGGTTGATCCATGTTTGTTTGTGGAAATAACACACATGTAATGACTCTAGTGGTTGATCTATGTGTGGTTTGTGAAAAGAAAACACATGCAATGACTCTAGTGTTGGTTTTAGTATAAGAACACACATGCAATGACTCTAGTGGTTGATCCATATGTCGTTTGTGGAAAGAACACATGCAATGACTCTACTGGTTGATCCATGTGTGGTTTGTGGAAATAACACAGATGCAATGACCAGTGGTGGGTCCACATGTGTGGTTTGTGGAAAGAACACACATGCAATGACTCTGGTTGATCCATATGTGGTTTGTGGAAAGAACACACATGCAATGACTCTAGTGGTGGATCCATGTGTGGTTTCTAGAAAAGAACACATATGCAATGACTCTAGTGCTGGTTTGTGGTTTTAGTATAAGAACAAACATGCAATGACTCTAGTGGTTGATCCATATGTGGTTTGTGGAAAGAACACACATGCAATAGCTAGTGGTTGATCCATATGTGGTTTCTGGAAAGAACACACATGCAATAGCTAGTGGTTGATCCATATGTGGTTTCTGGAAAGAACACACATGCAATGACCACTGGTGGTTCCATGTGTGGTTTGTGGAAAAGAACGCACATGCAATGACCACTGGTGGATCCATGTGTGGTTTGTGGAAAAGAACACACATGCAATGACTCTAGTGGTTAATCCATGTTTGTTTGTGGAAAAAACACACATGCAATGACTCTAGTGGTTGATCCATGTGTGGTTTGTGAAAAGAACACACATGCAACGACTCTAGTGTTGGTTATAGTATAAGAACACACATGCAATGACTCTACTGGTTGATCCATATGTGGTTTGTGGAAAGAACACACATGCAATAACTCTAGTGGTTTATCCATTTGTGGTTTGTGGAAATAACACACATGCAATGACCACTGGTGGATCCATGTGTGGTTTGTGGAAAAAGAACACACATGCAATGACTCTAGTGCTGGTTTGTGGTTTTAGTATAAGATTAAACATGCAATGACTCTAGTGGTTGATCCATGTGTGGATTGTGGAAAGAACACACATGCAATGACTCTGGTTGATCCATATGTGGTTTGTGGTCAAAACACACATGCAATGACCACTGGTGGATCCATGTGTGGTTTGTGGAAAAGAACACACATGCAATGACTCTAGTACTGGTTTGTGGTTTAGAACACAGATGCAATGACTCTAGTGGTTGATCCATGTGTGGTTTGTGGAAATAACACACGTGCAATGACTCTAGTGGTTGATCCATGTGTGGTTTGTGGAAAGAACACACATGCAATGACCACTGGTGGATCCATGTTGGTTTTAGAATAAGAACACACATGCAATGACTCTAGTGGTTGATCGATGTTTGTTTGTGGAAATAACACACATGCAATGACTCTAGTCATTGATCCATGTGTGGTTTGTGAAAAGGACACACATGCAATGACTCTAGTGTTGGTTTTAGCATAAGAACACATATGCAATGACTCTAGTGGTTGATCCATATGTGATTTGTGGAAAGAACACACATGCAATGACTCTAGTGGTTGATCCATGTGTGGTTTGTGGAAATAACACACATGCAATGACCACTGGTGGGTCCACATGTGTGGTTTGTGGAAATAACACACATGCAATGACTCTGGTTGATCCATATGTGGTTTGTGGAAAGAACACACATGCAATGACTCTAGTGGTGGATCCATGTGTCGTTTGTGGAAAATAACACACATGCAATGACTCTAGTGCTGGTTTGTGGTTTTAGTATAAGAACAAACATGCAATGACTCTAGTGGTTGATCCATGTGTGGTTTGTGGAAAGAACACACATGCAATGACTCTGGTTGATCCATATGTGGTTTGAGGAAAGAACACACATGCAATGACCACTGGTGGATCCATGTGTGGTTTGTGGAAAAGAACACACATGCAATGACTCTAGTGCTGGTTTGTGGTTTTAGTATAAGAACAAACATGCAATTTCTCTAGTGGTTGATCCATGTGTGGTTTGTGGAAAGAACACACATGGAATGACTCTAGTGGTTGATCCATGTGTGGTTTGTGGAAAGAACACACATGCAATGACCACTGGTTGATCCATAAGTTGTTTGTGGAAAAGAACACACATGCAATGACTCTAGTGGTTGATCCATATGTGGTTTGTGGAAAGAACACACATGCAATGACCACTGGTGGATCCATGTGTGGTTCGTGGAAAAGAACACACATGCAATGACCACTGGTGGATCCATGTGTGGTTTGTGGAAAAGAACACACATGCAATGACTCTAGTGGTTGATCCATGTTTGTTTGTAGAAATAACACACATGCAAGGACTCTAGTGGTTGATCCATGTGTGGTTTGTGAAAAGAACACACATGCAATGACTCTAGTGTTGGTTTTAGTATAAGAACACACATGCAATGACTCTAGTGGTTGATCCATATGTGGTTTGTGGAAAGAAAACACATGCAATGACTCTAGTGGATGATCCATGTGTGGTTTGTGGAAATAACACACATGCAATGACCACTGGTGGATCCATGTGTGGTTTGTGGAAAAGAACACACATGCAATGACTCTAGTGCTGGTTTGTGGTTTTAGTATAAGAACAGACATGCAATGACTCTAATGGTTGATCCATGTGTGGTTTGTGGAAAGAACACGCATGCAATGACTCTGGTTGATCCATATGTGGTTTGTGGAAAGAACACACATGCAATGACCACTGGTGGATCCATGTGTGGTTTGTGGAAAAGAACACACATGTAATGACTCTAGTACTGGTTTATGGTTTTAGTATAAGAACACACATGCAATGACTCTAGTACTGGTTTGCGGTTTTAGTATAAGAACACAGATGCAATCACTCTAGTGGTTGATGCATGTGTGGTTTGTGGAAATAACACACATGTAATGACTCTTGTGGTTTATCCATGTGTGGTTTGTGGAAAGAACACACATGCAATGACTAGTGGTTGATCCATATGTGGTTTGTGGAAAGAACACACACGCAATGACCACTGGTGGATCCATGTGTGGTTTGTGGAAAAGAACACACATGCAATGACTCTAGTGTTGGTTTGTGGTTTTAGTATAAGAACAAACATGCAATGACTCTAGTGGTTGATCCATGTGTGGTTTATGGAAAGAACACAAATGCAATGAATCTGGTTGATCCATATGTGGTTTGTGGAAAGAACACACATGCAATGACCACTGGTGGATCCATGTGTGGTTTGTGGAAAGAACACACATGCAATGACCACTGGTGGATCCATGATGGTTTTAGTATAAGAACACACATGCAATGACTCTAGTGGTTGATCCATGTTTGTCTGTGGTTTTAGTATAAGAACAAACATCCTCTCTCTCTCTCTCTCTCTCTCTCTCTCTCGTAGAAGCCCAAACCTGTGCCCACTCTATCTGCTATGCCCTGATTGGTTGTCACAGCTGTCACGCGGATCGTGCGCACCAACCGTTGATCTTGTGTGATCCAACGAGGCTCGTTGCACACGTTGTGCCCTTCACAGGACAACGCGAGACAGCACGGACGTCTCCCTCAACGAGACTTCTACAAGAAGGAACATGATGCCGTCCATGGAAAAAGTGGTCAAGTGGTCATGTCATGTTTAATCTAGTCTGCAAAGGCTACAAGTCTACTACACGGCAACTGGTCATCCACGGACTACCGGCTATACCATTTTTACTACGCAGCATGCCTGCACTCTCACTTCCATCAGGCCCCCACCACATGAACCTTCCACGCGGCAGCCGTAGCCGGAACAGCTGTCAACCGGGGCCCTCGAGGAGGCCTAAACGTCCCCGCATTAAAAACCCAGCATATCGGGTCCTCCATTCGCACTCATCCACTACTCTCTCTTCCCTATCCAGCAAAACACCACAATGTTGAACGTACTTGCACGAACCTTCTCCATGAAACCAGTGCGTGGGGGTGAGTGTCCGGGCATCGTCGGCGGGGTCGTGCTTCACGCGGCAGATCTGGAGGAGCATCATGCAGCACAGACCGAGGAGGACGTGCAGTTCAACCCCTTGGGGGACCATGTGCACGCCGGTGCTGACGACTTCGGAGGCGCCGATGAGGGCGTGGAGTTTGACGAACACGCTCCGCTCGTGTACCCATAGGTACATCTATTTCTACATGTTTCATATTTTCTGCTGGAGCTTAATCTATCCAGGCATCATAAAAAAATCTAGTCCTAATGATTAGATGCAACGTACAAACCAGTACATGGAGAGATCTAGTCTGTTCTGAATGAATCCACATTATTTATTTATTAATAAGTTACCAAGAACACAAACCACATTAATTTAGGAGCGAGCTGGGGAGACGGCCGTAATGAACTGCTGAACCTGTATAGACATGTTATTGCATCAAAAGTAACTTGGAATGGTGGAAGGAATATATATTTATTATTTTGCTCATTTCGGTTTGTATTCCATACATTATAGGTGTATTCAAGTGAGATGGACTCTGACAAGGAGACCAGGGACAACAAGAGCCGCCATGTCATGAAGAAGCTCAAGAGCGGGATAATCCCTTTCCGCACTCGACTTGGGGAGCTCAGGTGTCCTTTCTGTAAGAAAGGAGTCAACCCGAGGATTACCAGCTTGATTCCGCATGCGGTTGGCATCAGTAAAAGCCCTGATAGTAAACACAAGTCGGCTATGGCAAGTTCCTGAGGGAGTATGTCAAGAACGGCCTAGTGTCCCCTTACTTAGGAATCAGCAACTCCTAGCCGACCAACCCCGTCACTGTGTTGGCCCGGCCATTAATAATATTTAGTTCTCTTACCGTATCTAGACCCTTAAACTATGTGGATTTCTATTTTCGTACCCTTCAAAATATATTCAAGTTCATTTGTTTATGTTGTTAAAGTTCCGGTGGCATACTCGTTATTTTGCATGGATAGAGGGGTGCCCCTGACAGATATAAGGGTTATCATGTCTGCTAGATCACAGAGGATCAACGGTTGGTGGGCAAAACTGAGTACAACTGAATCGCCATGGTTAGACACGAGGGAAAAAACATGACTCACGGTACGCGTGTGCGGTGCACGGGGCGGTAGCGGACACGTGTGGCCGTGCACGGTGCATTAGCCTACGTGGTGCATGGTAGTGCAACGAAAAGCCGCTTCCCTTCTCCTTTAATAGAGGCCTCCCCACTCCCACTCCCACTCATCATGCAGTCGCTCACTCAACCGTTTCCACTGACCCATCACCTTCTGCAAACGCCCAACAAAACCCCAACCATGCCGGCGATGGAGAAGATCGGCGCGGTGGCCATCGGCGCCTCCAAGGTAGCCGGCGAGGAGCCCCCCGTCCCCATCCCCGCATCCACCGTAGCCTCCAGCGAGGAGGCCCCCGCCGGTCTCGGACAATCCCGCTCGACTGGGACCCCTACGAGGAGGTTGTCTACATAAGGCCGGAGAACCCCTACGACACCAGCATCGCCGACCCGTGGTATAAGGTAACCAGGGTTTTCTCCCCTTCCCTTGTTCTTCCCCTGTTCCCATTGTTGGATGCTAGATCGTATGTTATTAGGGCTCGGCTGTTCGTATTTTTTACAGTAGCTACTCCTATTGTGTTAGATCTCGATTTTCGATGAATCCCCCTGTTCGTAGCTGGGATCGGTATTCGATTTGGTTTGAGATTTGGGGAATAATCGGGAGATCTCATTCGATTAATTTATGCAAAAAATCAATCATGATAATCAAAGTATCTCAATCATGTCCTCATTTCACTCTTCTGTTTTTTCCAACAGGAGGATAGCAGCGACCTCCGCAGCAACGACGAGTCGCAGGACACCAAGACTCGTCATGTGCTGAGGAGGCTGAAGTCCGGTTAGTACAACAACTTCTTCACCGGCGACGTGTATAGGTGCCCCTTCTGCCCCACCAGGAGGCTCCGCGGCACGGACTTCAGCTCCCTCGTGAAGCATGCCGAGGACGTGAGGACCTGCGGCGAGTCCGTGAATGTCCACGGCATCAGGGCCAAGCACCAGGCGCTCGGTCTTCACCTCCGCAACCTCCAGAAGGTGGCTATATAGGAGGGTCGCATGCCCCCGATCAGACCCAAGGTGTCCAAGGTCAAGGGGTTGGGCAGCAAGAAGTGGAGGAGGCGCTAGAGGGAGGAGGCGAATGCCCTCCTGGCAGAGGCCACGCAGGGCCACTGATCAGCTGCTGCTGCTGTTGTAAAGCAGCTTCTTTTGTCTTGTCTATGTTGAAGCAGTCTGCTACTACTGCTGCTGCTGAGCAGCCTAATTGTCGAACCTCGTTAAGTACCATACTATATAACCTATATTCGCTGCTTTATCTACATCTGCTCTATTTACTGAATTTATTTATGGTGCTGGTTTGTTTTGCTGCTCTATATTTGCTACCAAATTGGGGTAAAACGATCGCAAAAGGAACAATGAATGAAGAGAGAAGTTGCTCTAGATTCCCTACCTTTTTGGGAAAAAAACACAACTGTTAGAGAGAGAGGGGAAAAGGCGCTCTTTAAAAAGGCCACTTTAGGCGTCATGGCACACGTAACGGCCAATCCTTTGACCAGACGGCACCCCCCTCCGAGCGCATGTGAGGGCTTCGGAATATCGGGAGGGCAAAAGTGAGGACAAACTAGACACAATGTTGCTATAGCTAAATCTGACAAAAAGCTGAATTTGGCTTTACCATGCAATTTGGCTAGATCTCCACAATGTAGCTATTCTAAATCCCTAAACTATGTGGTGCGTTGAAACCTATTGCTTTTCCACTGACACGTGTGTTGCAAAGTTGCTTGATCGTGCATGCTTACACAAGTGGACTACAGAGAAACTTATAGAAGCATGGGCAAACGAGCTTCATTTTGGCAAATTCGGGACAAGCTTTGCGCAATCGGCAGGCCTGATCGACTGGGCGGCTGCCCCGGGGTGCAGGGATGCTAGGTCCATGTCTATGCTTACACTTCTTAAACTTGTACACTTCCTTCTGTCCTGTCACGTTACGTCGTGTCAGCATCGCGCACCCGCTGCGGATCGGCAACGGGACGGTGGTCTATGTGACCGGTCTCTGCCACGCCAAAGCCACGTCGCACACCCGTCCCATCGCCTACCGGGACGGACAACGAATTTAATTGCTAGGATTGCAAACAATCGGTGCTTACCCGGTCAAACTTGCTTCCGCATGGGTATGACCGGAATACTGGTAAACGGAATTTAAGCATTGCCTTCTGTCTCCTTAGCACATCACTGTGCAAAAATCCCCAACTCATTCCTTCCGCCGGCGCCGCCAACGCAAGAACCATCGACGCTGCCGCAGGCACCGCCTCCGCCTGGCCATACCACCGCAACAAACCACTCCACCTCCACGCCCAGTCCCAGCCACCGCTACCAAAACTAGGCCACCGCCGCATTAGCTGCTGCCATGGACGCAGAGTACGGCGTGTTCGGCGACGGGAGCGACTACACTGACGAGTACACCGTCACCGCCCATGGCACCACCAAGCTGACGGTCGTCCACACAAATGCGTCACTAGAGGTGGACAAGGTCATCGCAATGTACGAGCGGTGGCTACAAGATCGGATGGACAGGTACAAGATCGTCGGCCTTGACCTCGAGTATACCAGAGATAGGAAGAGGACGGCGCTTTTGCAGCTGTCCATGTGCAACCACTGCCTACTATATCACGTATGTAGGGCCAAATCTGTATGCCCGGAGCTTCGTGAGTTCCTACACAGGAGGGAGATCTACTTCGCTAGTGTCGACATCAAGAACGACACTCCGAAGCTAGAATGGGATCTCCTCGTTCATGTCGTCAATCACGTCGATCTCCAATGTTTGTGGAAGTACCCGGATGGCGGTACGGGGAAAGCCGGCATGGCTAGACTCGCTTCCGACATCATCGACCGCGAGTATGCCGGCATGAAAATCGAGTTCCCGAAGCACCTGCACGAGCGATGGAGTGGAGGCACCTGGATTACGATGCGATCAAGTATGCAGCCAGGGACGCGTATGTCTGCTACGAGATGCTCAACAGGATCTGGCGGGTGGGTGAGTGTGCTGTTTACCACTACTAGTTTCGCATTTCATTCCTAGTTTTATCTCGCCTATATTTTATCTCGCCTGTATTTTCTAAGCATTATGTGTGTAAGAACCAAACTCGTATGATCCCTGTGCTATTAGCTACTTAACCTGTATGAATTACATTCCCCCTTTTGTATGCTCAACATTCATTCGTACAAATTCTGTCTGTGCTATTTGCATGCGGCAGAATCCAGGACTGACATGAATAAGGTGTGATACAGTCATAAGTCATAACCAAACCCAGATTATAGAGGAGGATACAGTCATAAACCAGATTATAGTTTGACAAAGGTAATACATAGCAGTTCGTAATTGCTCACATAGTGTACTTATGAAATAACATGTTTTCATAAACACAACAATCATGCACTAATAGTCTACATCCCAGCCTGTTGGAGAAGGCAACCGATCCCAGGATGCCTTCGGTCGCTTGGCCCGGTTTGTAGATTCATCTACGATCCGGCATCTGGTTCAATGATGCGATGCCTGGAACAAGATTTTACAATCTGGCGGTACAGCTCATGGCTAACATACCCATCAATTGCAGCGTACTTCAGATTAGGTTTAGAAAGTGGCTTATCCTCCCAGTAATCGTGCCCTAAACGCCTCCACGAACATCTCGGCAACCTGTCCTTCATGTCAGCGTACCACGGGTCTATGAGTTCGGAGGCAAGAGCGGCCATCCCGATCTTGCTGCCCTTCGTCCCTAGGATCCAGTAAATTTCCTGGATGTCCACTCTGCACTCCTTTGGGATTCTAATGTTAACAGTCGGGCTTTCAAGCAGTTTACTGTCATTCATGATGTCAACACTTGTAAATGTTATGTGCTGGTTCACGAGAAAGTCATGAAACAGATCCCTAATGCTTTCGCCCCACCTGCATGAAAATGAATTCAGACAAATAATATAGCAATAACTTCTGCAAACAGACGGTTCAGGAACAAAAAGACAGCAAAGTCTACCAGAACCTGTCATCCCCCTTCTCGCAAAAAGGCTGGTATACGAGGACGTGCCCCTTCATGGAGATTTGCACCATGGCGATCCTATGGCAATCGCGGCTGTACTCGAGGTCGAGACCTACGAACCTGTTTTCTTCGAACTGCAGCCAACTCGTGAAATTATTCAGAGTGTTCCTCACCATCCGTGGGTCGGTGGTGTAGACGACATCGATCTTCTTCCCGCCATGTACTTCGATGTCGAAGTGCACAGTTTTTTCCTGCCGTCGTTTCGGACGTCCGGAGCGTCCATGACTACAGGCAAGAGGGAAAGGATACGGAGGAAGAGGGTGATGTGGTGGTGGAGGAAATGGATGAGGCCATGGAGGAGAAAGACGATGAGGCCGTGGAGGAGGAAATGAGATGGAGAAGTGAAAGATTGGAACCGCCCTTACCAATATCTGGAATGGTGCACAACCGTTCGTAGTAGGGTGAAGGTGGCGAAAAATGGCGGTTTTACACGTCGACGCTAGCACTTCCTAAAATTTGTTCTGCGCCACTTGCATGCGATGGAATCAATTCAAACGTAGGCACGTTTACGCGTGCCGACCTTCACTCACTGACAGGTAGGCCGCACATTTCCCTTTTACGATTTATTTTTTCACTTCCTTAGACGGTTCCGGTGTCCGCCCTCAATAATTATGCCCCTCGTTCTTTTCTTCCACGTGGACGAGAACTGGCGGCGGCGGCGGTTCCTTGCAGATTCGCTCCCCACTCGAACAACTGCCCCCATCCCTGATTCCACCCCCTCTCGAATCCATCCGCCTCCTCATCACAACGCCTCCATTAATCCACCGGATTCCAGACTCCATTTGCCGCTATGGGTAGATCTTGGGGTAGCAGCAGGCTGAAGCAAAAGGCATGCGACGACGACGCGGATGGCCAGGGCGACCGATACCGCGAGGATTGGGGATGGCCGAACCTCAGCGCCATGAACGTGCACAGGATCACCTCGGAGTTGGACATCATCTTAGCAGGTCGCCTCGCTCGCTGCATCCCTGGCTACCGCGTGATGATGCGGAACATGGACGAACAACCGTTCGGCACACTAGGCCTTCTTTACCCCGATAACAGCAAATGGCCAGACGACCGCGATGGCCACGTAAGTGATGGGTTTGTAGCATGGAAAACAAAAAATTTCTACCGCAAGCACAAACAAAACCTAGATCTAATCTAGATAAAAGCCAAGATCTAATCTATTAAACATGTGCAACGAGATAGATCTGTACTAACCCTTGTAGATCCGAAAGCCTTGTGCAAGATCGGATCTCGTGGTTGATGTAGACGATCACATGCCGATCTCAAGATCGAGTAGACGATCCTTCTGGCGTCGCGTTCCGGCAGCGCTTCCGCAGTCGGTCACACGTGCGGAGTCGATGCAGACCTTCCTCTCCCCGTTCCAGCGAGCAGCGGAGGTAGCAGCACGACGGCGTGGTGGTGGTGGTGGAGTAGAGAATTCTGCAGGGCTTCGCCTAAGCCTGAGCAGAGCGAAGGAGGAGGAGAGAGGAGGCTAGGGCAAGAGTGGAGGGGCAAGGAGGGTGGCGCCTCCACCCCTCTATATAGAGAGGGAGGGGTGCGGCCTAGGGTTCCCACCCCTAGGCCCACCTCCTAGGGCCGGCGCACAAGGGAGAGGGGGAGGGAGTTTCCTTCCCCCCCCCCCCAAGTCTCCCCTTTTCCTTTCTTGGTTTTCAAGTAAAGTCCACGGAACCTTCTGGAACTTTCCGGAACATTCCTAAACCTTCTAGAACCCCCATATAAACACTCCGAAACATTTCTAAACCTAGAAAATGATCTCCATTATATGGATCTCATTCTCCGGACAATTCCGGATCTCCTCGTGATGTGCCAGATCCAATCCAAGACTCCGAACAACATTCGGTCTCCAACGCACATTCCATGTCTACCTAAACAACATCGAACCTTAAGTGTGTCACCCTACGGTTCGTGAATATGCAGACATGATGGAGACACCTCTCCGATCAATAACCATCAGCGGGATCTGGAGATCCATAACGGCTCCCACATACTCAACAATGACTTCGTGATCGATAGAACCATTAACATACGAAACTAATTCCCTTTGTCATGCGATACTCTACTTATCCGAGGTTTGATCGTCGGTATCTCCATACCTAGTTCTACCTCGTTACTGATAAGTACTCTTTACTCGTTCCATGTTATGTCATCCCTTGTGACCCAGTCACATGCTTGCAAGCTAACTAGATGACATTCCACCGAGAGGGCCCAGAGCATATCTGTCCGTCATATGGATGGACAAATCCCAATCTTGGTCCATGCGCTTCAACACATACTTTCAGAATACCCAATGACACATTTATAACCACCCAGTTACGAAGCGGTGTTTGATGTCATCAAAGTACCCATCTGGTGATGGTGATTAACATAACCTCATGGTCGAAGGATTAGGTTACTATGCATTTGAAAGCTTGTGGCAATACGAACTAAATGACTTGATCTTATGCTACACTTACTATGGGTGTGTGTCCATCACATTATTCTCCTAATGATACAACCTTGTTATTAATGACATCCAATGTCCATGATCAGGAAAACCATGATCATCTATTAATCAACAAGCTAGTTCAACAAAAGGCTTACTAGGGACTCTTTTACGTTTACAAAACACACATGTATTAGTGTTTCCTTATAATACAATTATAGCATGGGATGTAAACATTCATCATAAACACAAAGGTATAATAATAACCACTTTTATTATTACCTCTTGGGCATATCTCCAACAGTCTCCCACTTGCACTAGAGTCAATAATCTAGATTACATGGTAATATACCTAACACCCATGGCGTTCTGGTGTTGGTCATGCTTTGCTCTAGGGAGAGGTTTAGTCAACGGATCTACCACATTCAGATCAGTGTGTACTTTGCAAATCTTTATGTCACCATCTCGGACATACTCGCGAATAGCATGGAAACGTAGCTTGATGTGCTTCAGCTTGCTATGTGACCTTGGCTCCTGTGCATTAGCTATCGCACCCGTGTTGTCACAGTAGATGGCCATCGGGTCCAACGCACTAGGAACCACGCCAAGTTCAGTAATGAACTCCTTCATCCATATGGCTTCTTGTGCAGCCTCCGAAGCAGCTATGTATTCCGATTCAGTTGAAGATTTTGCCACAACGCTTTGCTTGGTACTCCTCCAGGTCACTATAGCACCATTCAAAATAAATACGTATCCAGACTGTGACTTCGAGTCATCTGGATCGGTGTTCCAACTAGCATCAGTGTAACTGTTTACAACAAGTTGTTCATCACCTCCATAAGAAAGAACCATATCCTTAATCCTATTCAGGTACTTTAGGATATTCTTGACCGCTATCCAGTGCTCCATTCCAGGATCACTTTGATATCTGCTAGTCAAACTAACAGCATGTGCTATATCTGGTATTGTACACAGGATGGCATACATGATAGAACCTATGGACGAGGCATAGGGAATATTATTCATTTTCTCTCTATCTTCTACCGTAGCTGGACTTTGAGTCTTACTCAAGGTCTTACCTGACAACATGGGCACGAACCCTTTCTTGCTCTCTTCCATTCTAAACTTCTAAACGCTATTAGGCGTCTTGATCTATCTCTATAAATCTTGATGCCTAGAATATATGTCGCTTCGCCAAGATCCTTCATTGAAAAACTATTATTCAAATAGGCTTTGACACTATTAAGAAGTTCTATATCATTCCCAATCAACAATATGTCATCTACATATAGTACTAGGAATGCTATAGAGCTCCCACTCACTTTCTTGTAAATACAAGCTTCTCCATAAGTTTGTATAAATCCAAAGTTTTTGATTACTTTATCAAAACATTGATTCCAACTCCGGGATGCTTGCTTCAGTCCATAAATGGAGCGCTGAAGTTTGCATACCTTGTCAGCATCTTTAGAATCGACAAAACCCTTGGGTTGTACCATATACAACTCTTCCTCAATGTCACCATTAAGGAACGCCGTTTTGACATCCATCTACCTAATCTCATAATCGAAATATGCAGCAATTGCTATCAAAATCCTCACAGACTTTAGCTTCGCTACTGGTGAGAATGTCTCATCGTAGTCAACTCCCTGAATTTGTCGGAACCCTTTCGCGACAAGTCGAGCCTCATAGACGGTAACATTACCATCATCATCTGTTTTTCTTTTGAAAATCCATTTGTTCTCGACAACCTTACGGCCATCCGGTAAGTCCACCAAAGTCCATACTTGGTTTTCGTACATGGATCCCATTTCGGATTTCATGGCTTCTAGCCATTTGTCGGAATCTAGGTTAACCATAGCTTCTTCATACGTCGCAGGGTCATCAGTGTTGTCCACCAACATGACGTTCAAGGCAGGGTCATACCAATCAGGAGTGGTGCGAACCCTTGTTGACCTGCGAGGTTCAGCAGCAACTTCGTTCGAAGTTTCATGATCACCATCATTAGCTTCCTCTCCAATTGGTGCAGGCGGCACAAAAACATCTTCCGGTGCTGCGCTACTCTCAACTCCGAGAGAAGGTTCAATAACCTCGTCGAGTTCTACTTTCCTTCCAGTCACTTCCTTCGAGAGAAACTCCTTCTCAAGAAAGGATCCATTCTTGGCAACGGAAACTTTGCCTTTGGATCTATACTAGAAGGTATACCCAATTGTTTCTTTATGGTATCCTATGAAGACGCATTTCTCCGCTTTGGGTTCAAGCTTATCAGGTTGTAACTTCTTTACATATGCTTCGCAACCCCAAACTTTAAGGAACGACAACTTAGGTTTCTTACCAAACCAAAATTCATAGGGTGTCGTTTCAACGGATTTAGATGGTGCCCTATTTAAAGTGAATGCGGCTGTCTCTAATGCATAGCCCCAAAACGATAGCGGTAAATCTGTAAGAGACATCATAGACCAACCATATCTAAGAGAGTTCGATTACGACGTTCGGACACACCATTACGCTGTGGTGTTCCCGACGGTGTCAATTGTGAAAGTATTCCATATTTATTTAAATGCATGCCAAACTCATAACTTAGATATTCACCTCCACGGTCAGAACGCAGAAACTTAATCTTCTTGTTACGATGATTTTCCACTTCACTTTGAAATTCCTTAAACTTCTCAAAACTTTCGGACTTATGTTTCATAATGTAGACATACCCATATCTACTTAAGTCATGCGTGAAAGTGAGAACATAACGATATCCACCACGCGATGCTACACTCATTGGACCGCACACATCGGTATGTATTATTTCCATTAAGTTTGTAGCTCGCTCCATTATACCAGAGAATGGAGTCTTAGTCATTTTTCCCATTAGACATGCTTCGCATCTTTCAAGTGATTCAAAATCAAGTGATTCAAGAAGTCCATCAGAATGGAGTTTATTCATACGCTTCACTCCAATGTGACCAAGACGACAGTGCCACATGTATGTAGAATTATCTTTCAATTTTGTTCGTTTAGCATCTATGTTATGAACATGTGTATCACTACTATCGAGATTCAGTAAGAATAAACCATTCATCTCCGGTGCATTACCATAAAAGATATTACTCATATAAATTGAACAACCTTTATTCTCGGACTTAAAAGAGTAACCGTCTCGCAATAAACAAGATCCAGATATAATGTTCATGCTTAACGCAGGCACCAAATAACAATTATTCAAATTTGAAACTAATCCCGAAGGTAGATGTAGAGGGAGTGTGCCGACGACGATCACATCAACCTTGGAGCCATTTCCAACGCGCATCATCACCTCGTCTCTCGCTAGTCTTCGCTTATTCCGCAGCTCCTGTTTCGAGTTACAAATATGAGCAACTGAACCAGTATCAAATACCCAAGCACTACTACGATTATTAGTAAGATACACATCAATAACATGTATATCGAATATACCTTTCTTCTTGATGTTGCCGTTCTTCAGATCCGCAGGTACTTGGGGCAGTTACGCTTCCAGTGACCAGCACCCTTGCAGTAGAAGCATTCAGTTTCAGGCTTAGGACCAGCCTTGGGCTTCTTAGCAGGTGCGGCAGCTTTCTTGCCGTCCTTCTTGAAGTTTCCCTTGTTCTTAGGCTTGCCTTGTTTCTTGAAATTGGTGGTCTTATTGACCATCAACACTTGGTGCTCCTTTTTGATCTCCACTTCAGCAGTTTTCAGCATGGACGATAGTTCAGGTAACGTCTTGTTTATGTAGTGCATATTGTAGTTCATCACAAAGTTCTTATAACTCGGTGGCAGTGATTGGAGGACACGGTGAATCCCTAACTCATTAGGAATCATTATCCCCAACTCTTGGAGCTTGTTTGCATGCCCAGACATGGTGAGCACGTGCTCGCTAACGGAGCTACCCTCTTCCATCTTACAGTTAAAGAACTTTTCGGAGGCCTCATAGCTCTCCACGGTCGCGTGAGTCTCAAAAATGAGCTTGAGCTCCTTAATGATCTCGAACGGGTCGTGGTGCTCAAAGCGCTTCTGAAGCTCCGTTTCTAAACCGTACAGGATGGCACACTAAACTATGGAGTAATGATTTTTCCGAGTGGCGTAAACATTCTTTACGTCATCGGTGGCATCTTCTGGAGGTGGGTCACCTAGCGGTGCTTCGAGCACATAGGTCAACTGACCAGCCCTGAGGACAATCTTCAGTCCATGGAGCCAGTCCGTGAAGTTGCTTCCATTGTTCTTAAGCTTTTCTTTCTCTAGGAACGCATTGAAATTGATCGAGAGGTTCGCCATAATCTACAACAAATTTGCAAGTAGTTTAGACTAAGTTTATGATAAATTGAGTTCAATTTTAATTCTTAAATTAACTAGGTGAACTCCCACTCAAAACAACATCCCTCACATTGTCTTAGTGATTACACGAACCAAGTCCACTACACCAAGTCCGATCTTCACGAGAGAAGATGTAGTTTCATCGGCGAACAATCTTCATGTTCATCATATCATTTATATGATTCATGCTCTACCTTTCGGTATTCCGTGTTCCGAGGCCATGTCTGTACATGCTAGGCTCGTCAAGATTAACCTTAGTTTCCGCATGTGCAAATCTGGCTTGCACCCATTGTATGCACACGTAGAATCTATCACATCCGATCATCACGAGATGCTTCGAAACGACGAGTCTTAGCAACGGTGCCAACTAAGGACGAACACTTTATTACCTGATATTTAGTGAGAGGGATAATCTTATAATGCTACAGTCGCGATCTAAGCAATACAAGATGCATAAAGAATTAACATCACAGGCAATTCATAATTAGTGTGATATGATATGGCCCTTTCTTCTTATGCCTTTGATCTCCATCTCCAAAGCACGGACATGATCTCCATCATCACCAGCATTGCGTCAAGGTAGTGGCGCCGCTTCATGGTTGTCCATCATCACTAGCAACTATTACAACTACTTGGAATAAAGCTATTACAAGATGAATTGACACGCAGGTCTTAACAGAATTAAAGACAACCATTAGGCTCCTATCGGTTGCCATATTACAACAAGGATCATTGCATACATCAAATATAAGCACAATCACAGGATGGCCATATCACATCACAAAACCCCTGCAAAAACAAGTTAGACGCCACTAATTTTCTTTGCATGTTTTACGTGGTTTGGGGATTTCGAATAAGAACGGATCTTACCTACGAAACTGAACCACAACGTTGATGCAAGTGCTAACAAGTACAAAGTGTAAATTGGATCTATACTATGGTGGGAGAGACATACACCCGCAAAGCCACTTGTGCAAAGCAAGTTACACGTCAAGCGTGGAGAAAGTCTCATGTGTGATGACATGTAGGGTTAGCCCGATCCGCTTCATCCCACCATACCGCAAGATGCAAAGTACACAAAGCAAAAGACGGCACGAGCACCAACGCCCACAAAACCATTGTGTTCTACTCGTGCAACAGATCTACACATAGACACGGCTCTGATACCACTGATGGGTTCGTAGCATGGAAAACAAAAAAAATCTACCGCAAGCACGAACAAAACCTAGATCTAATCTAGATAAAAGCCAAGATCTAATCTATTAGACATGTGCAACGAGACAGATCTGTACTAACCCTTGTAGATCTGAAATCCTTATGCGAGATCGGATCTCGTGGTTGATGTAGACGATCACTTGCCGATCTCAAGATCGAGTAGACGATCCTTCCGGCGCCACATTCCGGCAGCGCTTCCGCAGTCGGTCACACGTGCGGAGTCGATGCAGACCTTCCTCTCCCCGTTCCAGCGAGCAGCGGCGGTAGTAGATCTCTCCATGGAATCCCAGCAGCATGACGACGTGGTGGTGGTGGTGGAGTAGAGAATTCTGCAGGGCTTCGCCTAAGCCTGAGCAGAGCGAAGGAGGAGGAGAGAGGCGGCTAGGGCAAGAGTGGAGGGGCAAGGGGGGTGGCGCCTCCACCCCTCTATATATAGAGGGAGGGGTGCGGCCTAGGGTTCCCACCCCTAGGCCCACCTCCTAGGGCCAGCACACAAGGGAGAGGGGGAGGGAGTTTCCTTCCCCCCCAAGTCTCCCCTTTTCCTTTCTTGGTTTTCAAGTAAAGTCCACGGAACCTTCTGGAACTTTCCGGAACATTCCGAAACCTTCTAGAACCCCCATATAAACACTCCGGAACATTTACGAATCTAGAAAATGATCTCCATTATATGAATCTCATTCTCCGGACAATTCTGGATCTCCTCGTGATGTCCCAGATCCAATCCGAGACTCCGAACAACATTCGGTTTCCAACGCACATTCCATATCTACCTAAACAGCATCGAACCTTAAGTGTGTCACCCTACGGTTCGTGAATATGTAGACATGATGGAGACACCTCTCCGATCAATAACCATCAGCGGGATCTGGAGATCCATAACGGCTCCCACATACTCAACGATGACTTCGTGATCGATAGAACCATTAACATACGAAACCAATTCCCTTTGTCACGCGATACTCTACTTATCCGAGGTTTGATCGTCGGTATCTCCATACCTAGTTCTACCTCGTTACTCATAAGTACTCTTTACTCGTTCCATGTTATGTCATCCCTTGTGACCCAGTCACATGCTTGCAAGCTAACTAGATGACATTCCACCGAGAGGGCCCAGAGCATATCTATCCGTCATATGGATGGACAAATCCCAATCTTGGTCCATGCGCTTCAACACATACTTTCAGAATACCCAATGACACCTTTATAACCACCAAGTTACGAAGCGGTGTTTGATGTCATCAAAGTACCCATCCGGTGATGGTGATTAACATAACCTCATGGTCGAAGGATTATGTTACTATGCATTTGAAAGCTTGTAGCAATACGAACTAAATGACTTTATCTTATGCTACACTTACTATGGGTGTGTGTCCATCACATCATTCTCCTAATGATACAACCTTGTTATTAATGACATCCAATGTCCATGATCAGGAAACCATGATCATCTATTAATGAACAAGCTAGTTCAACAAAAGGCTTACTAGGGACTCTTTTATGTTTACAAACACACATGTATTAGTGTTTCCTTGTAATACAATTATAGCATGGGATGTAAACATTCATCATAAACACAAAGATATAATAATAACCACTTTTATTATTGCCTCTTGGGCATATCTCCAATAGTAAGTTCTAGTATCTAGCTTATTCGTTCAGTCATATCGTTGATTCATATGTGCTGAACTCTCATCGGAATCCTATGTTCCTTTCGTCGAACGTGTTGTGTGCACGCGTGGTTTGAACAAATCTAACCATTTAAGACTATTTTGTATAGCGGAAGCTCTGCTCGTACCTGATATTCTGGTATTTTCATAGTGACACAGTCTTACTATAGGTGATAGACGCGTTGTCAATTTCGATTTTGCAATGGAATGCCTGCTAGGTGATATTCTGTTTCCTAAAATAAAAACAAACAGATTAGACGATTTAAGGTTGTTATGCCCCGAGCTGTTTAATTATGATCATCGTCAGTAGTTTGTTCTAGGGGGCTCTGCTCCTACTCCATATATTGAGTATCTTCATAGTTACACAGGCACAATTTAGGCGATATCTGAGGAGACACTCGTATTTAGGCGATATTTTGTGTACTTTAATATAAAGGTCCAGTTGTCAAATTGTATCTGCAATGGAATCCATGCTAGGTGATTGTACCAACTGACAACAAAATCTGCAGAATATTCATGCAAAACTGATGCTGCTGGATAAGTGGTCGGAATCAGTAGTGGTGAATATCAAGGAAGAAGAGACGGAAATGAGAGATGACCAGAACTGGGTGGGTTGCAACGGCGAGTGGCTGGTCCTTTATCCCAGCATGGGAGTACTTGGACTCTAAAAAATTGCTACAGATCGGGGAGGCTAGCAGTGCCATCTTTGAAGGGTGTCGGCATTACTGTATTCAACAGCGGGTGGCCGCCGCCCATTTCCGAATTGCTTACAGGTTCAACATGGTAGAACTTGAGCTCGTGAAGGTACATCTCCCACATAGACCACGGGTGGGGGCGTGGAAGAACTGGGAGTATGACCTCTTGGCGGTGTTCGACAAGGCAATCGCATTCATTAGATGCGCAGAAGACAATGAATGGACAGTCTTGCCGACGACTTCCTGCGGCCGGAGAAGTATGTCGACCCCGTCTTCACCTACAGCTGCTCTTCGAACAGACCGCAACGCATTTATGCAGTCACTGAACCTAGCGGGGACGTGCGTGTTTGGGAGCCGTCCATTTCGGGTGATTCATGGTGTCATATAGCATGTAAAATCCCATTCAAAATTCTGCTTACTGACCGTTAGTAACACGCAGGTACCCACGCAGCCCCGCACATAATTCCAACTCCGGTCATCGAAGATGCAGTAGCAGATGCTGAACTTGGGACACGGCGCTGGTTCCTGGAACCTCTCAGAGACAACACGGAACATCATGATGAACTCTTGTGGATTCATATCAAGGGAGCACTAAACAGCGTTGGTGATACAATAGAACATATGGGGACACAACTTTCTTCATACCCATCGCTGTGGTGTCACGTTTTCTCGAGGTCCGCATGCCCATCCGAAGACCTAGTAGAGCAAGTCTGGAGCAGAGTCAACAATCTAAAGGGACAAGCTGTGTTTCTTGGGATCAACTACCCTTTCTTTGTCGGAGCCCCTGGAGCTATTGAACCTGTAATTGCTCAGGCAGCCCTGGCCCCTGATGCTGCTGCTGCTGCTGGTGGTGGTGGTGGTGTTGGTGGTGGTGGAGCTGATGAAGAACTAGCTGCTGCTGCTCCTGGTGAAGCTGACAAAATACTTGGTGATGCTTCTGCTGGTGAAGCTGGCAAAATACTTGCTAATGCTGCTGCTGGTGAAGCTGACGAAATACCTGCTGAGGCTGCTGCCGGAGTCCAGGAAGAACATGCTGGTCTTGTTGCTGAGGTGCCAGCACTTCCAGTGTTGATAGCAGACTATGTGTTTGTTGCACACTCACGCGCCTATCATGTTGACACTCTAGATCCGACCTGGAGCCGAATCCACGTCGGGGGGAGGGGGCCTACAATTGGCTCATCAGTGGGGTCATACTATTTGAAGGAGAATGAAAGACGGCCAAATGCAGCATTCTGGTTCGTTCCGACGATACCACCAGCTCCAGGGACCTAGTGCTCATACTGGCAGATCCGATGAACTATTTGTCTTTATCTTTATCATTAGTGACGCTTATGTGTCTAAAGACTAAGCTGTGCTTATCTGTGTAAGACTAAGTTAGGCCTAACTGCGTAATATTCAGTGAAGCCCAGCTTTTCTTTCCATGCCCATAACAACAGAATTGCACCATAGAACATACAAATGTAATGTGCATACCACACATTTTTGCTCAGGATAACAACCACTTCAAGCAAATGATACATCGTGTACGCATCTGAACGCATCACTAGAATGTGCCACCTATTGATGATTGATGACATGGATCTAGCTTTTCTGCGCTTATTTGCATTGAATCGCTCATTGATTTGTTCACATATTTTTTGGCAATGGCTGATGAACTCCACTCTCTTGGTAACTTGCTTCGTCAGCGAGCACTTGTTGATGCAATGCAAAGTACGGAACATGGTCGTCATCGTCATTCCATTTAGGTTCTCTATGTTTCGTCATCACGGAGCTACTAATTTCAAATGAAAATCTAGTAAACAATATATGTGTACATTGTTAGAGTATGCTACGGCCATGGTACATACATGTTTTTCTACAATCACAAGAAGAAAACTTGATGCATTTTCAACTTGTTGGCGTTGTTCCGAACTGGGTGGATGTGGCTTTGGGGTTCAGAGAGGAAGGTGCCGTGGCTGGTGCGTGTGCGACCACGGCGACGGCGAGCTCGGATTCTGGAGGAGACCAACAGGACCGAGCTTGGTCGGCATGGGTACAGATTTCACCTAGGAATGAATTCCCGTCCCCACGCCGTGCCAATGGTGCGGTCATGGTGAGGGCGAGCTCCGATTCGGGATAGGAAGGAGAATGGGCTGAGCAGGTTTGTCCAAGTCCTATCTCCACGCCATGGCCGCGACCACAGATTGCCGCCCCGGAGGAAGAAGCAGACGCGTAAAGGATGCATGGCAGCAACGACGGCAGCGACATAACGGCGAAAGCTGACAGGGGGACCCAACTTGACGGCCGTTAGCCTGATTTTTTGTATTGAAACATAAAGTTGAATTCATGCTGAAAAGGACCCTCTGAGTATTTGGCAAGCCAACTATAGTCATCGCAGATGATATCAGGGAACTCGGGTACCGCGTTGCCTGGCCACCCCAACTTTTGGGCCGCAAAATGATATTCTCCACTCCAACTGTCTATAACCGCGGACACAGCTAATCAAATAGTTTGACACTCTGCAGAGGTGGCACACTTTCACCACAAAATTTGATACATCCATCAGGGGTAACCTTGAATCATCATACTTAGTATGCGGATAATCAATCCTAACCTTTCAATTACACACCCTAGTATAGGCACCTCCCCTATGAGTTTGGCCTCCCAGCCATGGCCATCTGCCATCCTGGGCACTACATAGGTGGACATTCATTCACGAGGTAGCCTCAGCTCAACCTCTTCTGCAAGGGAACCCATACTAAGACATATAAACTTCCAGTTAAGCCCTAACCAACTCAGATATTGTGGTTGTACGATAAAGTTGGAATGGTATCTTATCCAAACCCAACCATCAGTTTTTATCAAAGTCAAGGCTCGTGCCTCAAACATTTTCATCATCAAACCATTGTGTATCATAACACATGTCAAAACATTTCAATAGAATGTCTCTTTGTTCCAAGGTTTTCATAATCATTTTCACCAAGTATTCCCATCTAAAGTAATCAAGTTTAATTGAGCACTAGCCACTTGTATTGAGGGTATCACTATTTGGCGTGCTAATCAAGTATAAGTATCCAAGGCTAGTTCTATGATCTTGATGATATCCATCCTATTTTCCACTAATCACAATTCATTAACTAAGTAAGAAACTATAGCAATGGGAAAAGCAAAGCATGGAGTAAATCTGGGAATTGGTAAAGTTGCATCTAAAAGGTTTGCATATGGTATCTGTACAAGTTAGCTTGCATAGATAAACTTTCATCGATAGCTTCCATAGTGGGCTTGCCTTGCTGGTTGCAGTCGTTGAAGTTTTCTTCCTCTTCCTCGAACTACTCCTCCTCGGTGTAGCCCGGGTCGGTACTAGCGTCTATAAATGCACACAAGGTACACAATCACCAAACAACACATCACTACTTATATTTAGCACACAAAGGCTCACACTAGATGATCTAATCTCATCTCAATCATCATATGGAATATTAACATTTTCTTATTCTTCTTATTTTTGAAAATTAATTTCTACTCATTTAAAATCCTTGAGATTTAATATTCTCCAATTAAAATAGGGGATCATATTGACACATGTCATCACCACCTACTTCAATACTTGGGAATGTGATTTAAAATGATGGTCATGCATTATAAGATTTAATGTTACTATTTGATAATATTTAAATGGCTAGAAATGCCTATATAGCATTCTTTTAATACTAGTCCATGTGCAATATCTGTGATACCAAATCTTTTTACATATTCAAGTAGAGCATGACAAATGTGATTTTTGAGAGTTGGAATCAACTCAAAAGCATGTATAGTTGATTTTTGAGAGTGGTAAGACTCTCTGTCTTGTTATTTTTAGTATAGGTGATATATAGTTCAATTGGTTTAAATCCAACAGGAGTGACTAGATATTTTTAATACCTTTCCAACAAAATTGAAATCATGCATTTTGGATTAGTACATCTCTTTGAATTGAATTTTGAATATAGCTACTGAATAGGATTTTAAACTAATTAGGAAATTTCTATATAAATCGCTAGGCTCTGCGCAGGAAAAGAAATGGGCTGGCGCAACTGCACAGCGCTGGCGCAGCGGGCTGCTGCCAGAACGGTCCCACGCATCAACGATTAATTCTAACTGAAACGGTATCTATCAATCTCAGCCTTACGATTAGAATGAAATCTTTGGCTGCGGTTCATCGTCTATGTCGAACGGCTCCGTTCGAGATAATAAACCTAATGCGGCTGTGGGGGTCGTTGGGGAGCCACCAGTTCTCTAGCTAGGGTCGGCGATGGGGGTGAACGAGCTGGTCGACGATGGCGTTTTGAGGGGTGGTCGTGGCAGCTCCTGGGGTGGTTCGATGGCTCCCTTTCTTCGCTGTAGCGGCGGACTCCGGCAAAATTCTGGCATCGTGGTGCTTGCCTTGCTCCGAAGAAAGGTCAGTGAGATTCCTGGGTGAGTGGGGAGTGGAATGGTGTGCCGAATGAGGTCTAGGGTGGCCTCTATTTATGCACCAGTGTTGGAGGCAGGGCGGCAGGGCGGCATGGTCGGGCTTCACCGGCGATGTTGCTACAGGTCGAGCTAAGCATGGCAGACGACATCGGTCGATGCGGGGGACTGCAGCGATCGTCACGCGCATTGACGACATGGAAAGGGCGGTCTTAGTCGGTCAGGCAACATCAGTGCTTTGTTCAGGTACGCAGGTGTTCATCACTAAGTACGGTGGTCACGGGGCACGCGATGGTGAACCATCATGTCTGGGAGGTCACTGGTACCATGGCGACTACGGGTACGAGGAGAGAGAGCGAGGCGTGGAGTGTGCGCGCGAGGCGGCTGCGGTGCTTCGTCGTGCTCTCGGCATTGCGAAGGCTTAAATGGGCGCGGCTGTTCTGGCTCCTCCACTCCTCGCCGTTGGTCAAGGGGTGGACAGGGGGTGGCGGTGAGGTCATGGATAGCAGCTAGGTGTCATGGGAGAGGGCGGTGAGGCGTATAGCAACTGGTTCATGCTCGGTACGGGCATGGCACTAGTCAATGTGGCGAGTGATGCCTCTCCTCTGCACGGCCAAGTACTGGGAATGATCATGGGGGAGTAGTGGAGTGTAATTGGGTACATTTGATGATCAATTGATAGATCAAAACAGTAGATAGTGGTTGAGGTTGTACTTTGTCTGTGAGGTGTTCGACTAAATGGCCGCATGAATTCATCTTTAGAATTTTCCAATGATTTTTAATGAGTGATCTGGATACTTGCTTAGTAGTCTATGGTTGCTGGGAATTGTCAAGGGGTTATTGTTTGAAGGGTTTTTGAAGAGTGATGATCTAGGTACATGCACTTGATTCAATTTTGAATTTCCTCTGAAATGGGTTTAAAAATAGTTTCTGCAATTTTGTAAAGTTTGCTTGGGTTAACTTTTACGTGGTCTAGCAAGGGGTGAAAAGGTGTAGAATTGTTTCTGTTAGAAATCTTTTACTATAGATGCCCAAAGTGGGCTAGGGGTTAATATTGGCAAAGGTGACCATATGATCATATGATCCATATTTGACTTTCTTTTCATTTGATTTTGTTTGTAATTGATCTAGATGATGTGGTAAACCTTTTTAAACTAATCCTTATCATTGGTAGCACTCAAACATGGCAAGTACAAGCATTCATACATTAATACAAATCACACATGCATCCATATCAAGTTTAATGATAAAAGTTTTGTTAACCCTAAACGTGGGTGATTAGATCTTGATAAGCTTGTTTAAATTTTTTGAGATGTTACAAACCTTCCCTCTTAAACAGAATCTCGTCTCGAGATTCAAGAAAAACTAGGAACTAAAGAGATTGGGAAACTCAGTCCTAATATGATCTTCTCGTTCACAGGTGGCTTCTTCTTCGGTATGGTTACTCCACTGGATCTTGAGAAACATGATACTCCTGGTCTGGGTGGTTTTGAATGCTTCTTCCAAAATACGGATGGGCACTTCACGATAGGTTAGATCCTTGTCGATATTTATTGCTCGGTGATCGATGTTCTTGAAAACTTCGGTCTTCTCCAGAACTTCTAGGCATTTTCTAAGTAACGAGATATGGAACACATTATGCACGGCCGACATCTCCTCAGACAGTTCCAGTTGATAGGATACTTCTCCTCGGCGATTCAAAATCTTGAAGGGTCCAATATATCTGGGGGCAAGCTTCCCTTTCAGTCGAAAACATTGCATTCCTTTCAAGGGTGATACTTTGAGATACCCAAAATCTCCGATATTGAAGGTCAGGTCTCGACGTCTTTTGTCAGCATAATTCTTCTGTCTGGATTGAGCGGTCTTGAAGTGTTCACGGACTTTGTGAACCTTCTCTTCGGCTTCTCATAGAATGTCGGGTCTGAAGATCTGATTCTCTCCTACTTATGACCAATTCAACGGGGTACGGCACTTTTTTCCATACAGAAATTCAAAGGGGGCCATTTGCAAACTGGCTTGATAACTGTTGTAGTATGAGAATTCCACGAAAGGCAGACAATCTTCCCATTTAGATCCATATTCTAACACACAAGCTCTCAACATATCTTCTAAGATTTGGTTGACTCTTTCAATTTGTCTGTCGGTTTGTGGATGAAATTCAGTTTGGTTGCTAATCCTTCTTGGACCTTCTGCCAAAATCTTGAGGTAAATTGGGTTCCTCGGTCCAAAATAATGGTCTTGGGGGTTCCATGCAGACTAACTATTCTCGCAATGTACAACTCTTCTAGCTTCGAGCTTTGGTAGGTAGTGTTGATGGGTATAAAATGAGCTACCCTAGAAAGTTTATCTACTATGACCCAAATAGAGTCATTTCCCCTACTAGATGTAGGTAAACCGGTGATGAAATCCATTCCGACAGAATCCCATTTCCATTTCGGAATCTGCAATGGTTGCAAAAGTCCTGTGGGTTGCTGATGTTCCGCTTTGAATCTCTGACAGATATCACACTTGGCTATGTAGCTTCCGACTTCTCTCTTCATTTTGTGCCACCAAAATTGCTCCTTCAGATCCAGATACATCTTGGTTCCTCCCGGGTGGATAGAATAAAGAGTGTCATGAGCTTCCTGCATAATGACTTGTTTCAACTCTGAATTTGCTAGAACACAAATATGTCCTTTGTACCACAAAACTCCTTCTTCATCTTCGGTAAATCCGGGTACCTTCCCTGTTGCGATACAATGCTTGATTCGATCGATACTTGCGTTTCCTTTCTGGGCCTATTTTATCTGGCTAATCAAAGTGGGTTGGAGTTCTATGCTAGCTAAAAATCCTTCGCTAACTAGCTCCACTCTGAAATTCTCCATCTCCTCATGTAGACTTGGCTGGGCTGCCCTAGTCATGGTGTTTAATCTACATGGTAGTCTACCAAGAGCATTCGCTACCACATTGGCCTTGCTGGGGTGATAGTGAATGTCAAGGTCATAATCCTTGATTAACTCTATCCATCTCCTTTGCATCATATTCAGCTCCTTCTTGGTGAAAATGTACTTCAAACTCTTGTGATTCAAATAAATCTCATAGCGGTTACCCATAAGGTAATGACGCCATGTCTTCAAAGCTAAAACTACGGCTGCTAGTTCTAAATCATGGGTGGGGTAGTTCTGTTCATGTTGCTTCAGTTGTCTGGACAGATAGGATATGACTTTTCCGTCTTGCATCAATACACATCTTAGACCAATCTTGGACGCATCACAATACACATCAAAAGGCTTCTTGATATTGGGCATGATCAAAATTGGGGCTGAAATCAATCTCTTTTTGAGATCTTGGAAACTTGCTTCACATTTGTGAGTCCATTCAAACTTCTTGTCTTTCTTCAACAACTGGGTCATCGGTCTTGCGATGCTCGAAAATCCTTCAACGAACTTGTGGTAATATCCGGCTAATCCAAGAAATGCACGGACTTCTGTTTGGGTGGTTGGGTCTTTCCATTCTTCGACATCTTTAATCTTGGCGGGATCGACAGCAACTCCTCCTGCCGACAATGGCCTAGGAATCCTACTTCTTTTAACCTGAACTCACATTTGCTAAACTTGACATACAAATGATGCTCCCTAAGGGTTTCAAGGATGGTTCTCAGACATTGCTCATGGTCCTCTTCCGACTTGTAGTAGATCAGAATGTCATCGATAAAAACAACGACAAACTTATCCAAGAAGTTCATAAAAATCTTATTCATGAGATTCATGAAATAAGCGGGGGAATTGGTTAATCCAAAAGACATGACATTGTACTCGTACAATCCATATCTGGTCGTGAAGGCAGTCTTTGGGATATCCATTGCGTGGATTTTTAATTGATGATAACCAGTTCTAAGATCAATCTTAGAAAACACACTGGCACAAGTCAGTTGATCAAACAAATCTTCTATCTTTGGCATTGGGTACTTATTCTTGATGGTGATGTCATTCAACTTCCGATAATACGTACACAAACGGTTGGCACCATCCTTCTTATCAACAAACAAAACAGGTGATCTCCATGGCGATGCACTTGGTTGTATCAAACCTTTTTCTAGCATATCATCGAGTTGCTTCTTGAGCTCCACTAATTAAGATGGGTTCATACTATAGGGTCTCTGAGCTGGGGCATGTTCGTCTACGGTACCAAAGTTTGTAGGCCAGCGCACCGCGGTACCTAAGTTGCCTGAAATTGCTGTGTTTCGAAATGTTGGGCCACCAACTACTCAGAGGGGCCATTTCGATGCAAACTCATCTCACTCCTGCCAAATACAAACTTTCCATTAAACTGCCCCATGAAGTAGACAGTTGGGACCCTCATGTCGGTCATCTGTCCGTGAGGCGAGCGCCAATGCGGCAACCTCTTTCACAAATAGAGTAACTAAGTGGATTGGATGCGTTGACCAATTTCACAAATCCATTCCCACATTTCCCCTAGCACCGGCGGTGTCAAAATCCACCCTCTAGGCAGGACGATCCCTTCGAACATTTGACTTCCGGTGCCAAGTTGCTGCGCCCAGTTGCTGCGCCTAGTCGCTGATCCCGAGCTCCAATGGTGCATGCCGTAGCCGCCGTTGCGAGGTTCTAGCCCGCCTCCGCCGCCGACGAGCCGAGCAACTCGGAGGATGGAAGATCATACTACCAAGGAAGAAGAAGTTCTGCCTACAAGCGGGTGAGCTACCCTTCTCTTTGCTATTCGCAGTAATTATAACTGCTAGCTGGCTACTGAACCTAAAATTGTTTGTTAGCCCAATGCTGACAAACATATTTTGTCCACAGTTTTCTATCAAGTGGGATCTCCCGGTACCACCCTTACCTGGTTACGGTAGTTCTTTTCAGGTACGACTCTAAGGGCAAGTGGTATGGACACCATTGTATCACGATAGAAGAAGCGCATGCACAGATCTGCACTATATCTAGTATGATTGTTTCTCTGCGTAATCGTGATGAATTATGGCCGAAGCAGACTGCAAAGTTCAGCTTCATGGATGAACGTGGCATCATGGTTCCTCTAACGTGTGACAGTCAGCTAATTGGGTTGATGAAAAGGTATGCTTTGGATTGCATGTTTGAGCTGAATTGTGATGTACTGGATGTGGAAGCTGCTGCAAATGGGAGTCGCCCTTCTATTCTTAGACAGGGTGGTCACTCGAACCCAATTAGCTCCTGGTAAGAAAAAGTCTCTTGGGGTTCGCATGTTTGTGCTGAATTGTAATTTTTGTTTCATTTACTCTGTAGATATTGGGCAGTTATGCAACAGTCCTGTTTCTTTGATAGGAAGCGCCACAAGGTTAGAAACATGACTGTCGGGTCAGTCATTTTGCTGCCCAAAGAAATAAAAAACGAGTGGAAAGTTGATGCTGGACACGATTCTGGTGCCCATTGTCTCGGCGATGCAGAGTACGTGAAACTAAGAAAATTGGCACCGAGGAAGAGGAAGAAGGCAGGAAATGAAGAAGCCAGTGGACGTGAAGGCTTGGCACCCAGGCTACGGAAGAAGGCTGCTGGCAATGAAGATGCATAGTAATGTGTTGAACTTGAACCTATATATGTAATTCTGTTAAATTTTGGAGCTCTGTGTGTGGCACGTTGCTGGGCGAAACAATCTACCCACATTCTCTGAGTAAAATGTACCGCGACTTAGGGTTTGGAAACGCCCGAGTCAGTAGTTGAATCCGAAACTGTTATTGTGCCACTGCTATCTGAAAACACGCAACACCGGTTCCATGATTGCTGAGGGGTAGGAGGTCTCCAAATATGACGGAATGTAAGTAGCACAGAAATAAAATATTTAAGCTACCACACTCCACGAAGCAGCAACTTATTTCACATGCTGCACAACGACATGGCAACATAGACAACAATGGCAACTGATAATGCCTAGACGCTTGAGCCCGTCTATCTCACCGCCTCCCTACTCCTGCATCCCCTGCTTCTGGCGACATAGACAACAATGGCAACTGATAATGCCTAGACGCTTGAGCCCGTCTAGCTCCCGGATCTCCATTAACTGGGTGTACATGCTTCCACTTTATATATTTTGGTTGTGCCATTTGCATGCGGCACAATCCACATAGATTATGTTCAAACAAACCACCAATGCCAGAATACCACAATGATCAGACAAAAGGAAGTGATGTAGGGTTAAGACAGACTAACGGGAGAGCAATTTTTTTCCTCCCAGGACTCCGGGACCACTAGTTCAGACCGCTAAGTCAACAAGTACTACTATTGCAACTTAAAAAGGCACAAAGCTCAAGCTAAATAGAACTAGTTATCGCAAATCTCCTTTATCTTCCTAATCTTAGCCCAATGCGTATCTGAGCAAGGATCGATTCGTCTGCTCCTTCCTTTTAGCATCTTCCTTGCACAACTTCAATTGTTTCTCTGTATTTTTCCTCATGCACTTGTCAATACTCATATTTGGGAACTGCAGGACTTTGGCCTGGTGAAGATCATTCCTTGCCTGAGTCAGTTCTTGCTCTGCTTTAGCCTTCAGGGCCAACGCCACGTCCCTCTCCTTCTCGACTTTGCTAACCTTGTCTTGCACCCTCCTGAGATCTCGGTTAAGCTTGGTCGTGTCAACTGGGTCCCATAGCTTCATCTCAACAATGTCAAGAAGTGAGCTGACTACGGATTCTTTCAACTCAACAGTCATATCCCATAGTTTGTCCAGCATTTTCTGCATCAATTTGGGCCACTCTGGATCTACCCATTTGACAACACCGCTACTTCCGCCTTGCATCATTGCACGATGTCCTTGACACCATAGAAACCTCCTGCATGTTTCGTCCTTCAAATGCTACAAATATAGCGGGCACATGTCCATGTTTACATAGCAGAGGATTGTCTTCATCCACTAAACCGTGATAGTCGCAGTCATACATCGTCTGGTTGGCCCAACACATCATACGCGCATGAGTAAACATAGTAGATCTAGCTCAAAAAATATATAACTGTCCACAGATCATAGAGATAGAGATGAGACGACTCACATCGAAATCACCATCCATGTCGTCACGACGTGTTTCCTCGTTGTCTCCCCTTGAACCCATGGCGAGAGGGGAGGGGGGTGGCTGCCGGAGAGGGGATTGGGATGGAGGCGCCGTCGGCTTGCGGCTACGGCAAGATGGGAGTGAAGTGGGGAAAGTGGCTTCGAGGGGAAGGAAGAGAAGTACGGGGAGGAAGAGAAGTAATGGGGACGTGACACTGGGATATGGCCCACTGAACTCGTGAGTCGTGACACTCGCAACAGTGGAGCGCCCGGTGTTGCCAGTTTGTCCAGAGCAAACATGGCCAATCATGCCGTAGAATAGCCTACTCGCGGATCGCTCTCACGAAGACCATCCCAATCTTCCAAGCGCACCGATCGAACGGTATGTAACAATCGTCAAGAAGAACAACTGTGTTAGGGCGTGCCTTCTAGAAGACTCGGTCTAACGGCCACCCATTGGGATGCTAAGGTTAGGGCTCCCCTAAGGTTACGATCCATATGTGGTTTATGAGAGGAACAGACATGCAATGACACTGGGTGAGGTTCATGAAAAGAACAGACATGCAATTACACTGGTGGATCCATATGTGGTTTGTGAAAAGAACATACATGCAATGACACTAGGTGGATCCATGTGTGGTTTGTGGAAAGAACAAACATGCAATGACTCTGGCTGTGGTTCATGAAAATAACACACATTCAATGACACTGGTGTATCCTTATGTGGTTCATGAGAAGAACACACATGCAATGACTCTAGCTGTGGTTCATGAAAATAACACACATGCAATGACACTGGTGGATCCATGTGTGGTTTGTGGAAGGAACAGACATGCAATGACACTGGGTGTGGTTCATGAAAAGAAAACACATGCAATAACACTAGTGTATCCTTATGTGGTTTGTGAGAAGAACAGACATGCAATGACTCTAGCTGTCGTTCATGAAAAGAACACACATGCAATGACACTGGTGGATCCATATGTGGTATTTGGATGGAACAGACATGCAATCAATCTAGTTGTGGTTCATGAAAACAACAGACATGCAATGACACTGGTGGATCCATATGTGGTTTGTGGAAAGAACAGACATGCAATGAATCTAGATGTGGTTCATGAAAACAACAGACAAACAATGACACTAGTGGATCCATGTGTGGTTCATGAGAAGAACACACATCCAATGACACTGGTGGATCCTTATGTGGTTTGTGAGAAGAACAAATATGCAATGGCACTGACTGTGGTTCATGAGAAGAACACACATGCAATGACACTGGTGGATCCATGTGGGGTTTGTGAGAAGAACACACATGCAATGACTCTAGTTGTGGTTCATGAAAAGAACACACATGCAATGACACTAGTGTATCCATGTGTGGTTCATGAGAAGAAGACACATGCAATGACACTGGGTGTGGTTCATGAGAAGAACAGACATGCAATGAAATTGGTGGATCCTTATGTGTTTTGTGAGAAGAACTGACATGCAATAACTCTAGCTATGGTTCATGAAAAGAACACACATGCACTGACACTGGTGGATCCATGTGTGGTTTGTGAAAAGAACAGACATGCAATCACACTAGGCCGATCCATGTGTGGTTTGTTTAGAGGAACAAACATGCAATGACACTGGGTGTGGTTCATGAAAATAACAGACATGCAATGACACTGGTGGATCCTTATGTGGTTTGTTTAGAAGAACACACATGCAATGACTCTAGCTGTGGTTCATGAAAAGAACACACATGCAATGACACTGGTGGATCCATGTGTGGTTCATGAGAAGAACACACATGCAATCACACTAGGTGGATCCATGTGTGGTTTGTGGAAAGAACAGACATGCAATGACTCTGGCTGTGGTTCATGAAAAGAACACACATGCAATGACACTAGTGGATCCATGTGTGGTTCATGAGAAGAACAGACATGCAATCACACTAGCTGTGGTTCATGAAAAGAACACACATGCAATGACACTGGTGGATCCATGTGTGGTTTGTGGAAAGAACAGACATGCAATGACTCTAGCTGTGGTTCATGAAAAGAACACACATGCAATTACACTAGTGGATCCATGTGTGGTTTGTGAGAAGAATAGACATGCAATGACACTGGTGGATCCATGTGTGGTTTGTTTGGAAGAACATACATGCAATGACACTGGGTGTGGTTCATGAAAAGAACAGACATGTAATGACACCGATGGATCCTTATGTGGTTTGTTTAGAAGAACACACATGCAATGACACTGGGTGAGGTTCATGAAAAGAACAGACATGCAATCATACTGGTGGATCCATGTGTGGTTTGTGAAAAGAATAGACATGCAATCACACTGGGTGTGGTTCATTAAAAGAACACACATGCAATGAAACTGGTGGATCCTTATGTGGTTTGTGAGAAGAAAAAACATGCAATGACACTAGGTGTGGTTAATGAGAAGAACACACATGCACTGACTCTAGCTGTAGTTTATGAAAAGAACACACATGCAATGACACTGGTGGATCCATGTGTGGTTCATGAGAAGAACACACATGCAATCACACTAGGTGGATCCATGTGTGGTTTGTGGAAAGAACAGACATGCAATGACTCTGGCTGTGGTTCATGAAAAGAACACACATGCAATGACACTAGTGGATCCATGTGTGGTTCATGAGAAGAACAGACATGCAATCACACTAGCTGTGGTTCATGAAAAGAACACACATGCAATGACACTGGTGGATCCATGTGTGGTTTGTGGAAAGAACAGACATGCAATGACTCTAGCTGTGGTTCATGAAAAGAACACACATGCAATTACACTGGTGGATCCATGTGTGGTTTGTGAGAAGAATAGACATGCAATGACACTGGTGGATCCACGTGTGGTTTGTTTGGAAGAACATACATGCAATGACACTGGGTGTGGTTCATGAAAAGAACAGACATGCAATGACACTGATGGATCCTTATGTGGTTTGTTTAGAAGAACACACATGCAATGACACTGGGTGAGGTTCATGAAAAGAACAGACATGCAATCATACTGGTGGATCCATGTGTGGTTTGTGAAAAGAACAGACATGCAATCACACTGGGTGTGGTTCATTAAAAGAACACACATGCAATGAAACTGGTGGATCCTTATGTGGTTTGTGAGAAGAAAAAACATGCAATGACACTAGGTGTGGTTAATGAGAAGAACACACATGCACTGACTCTAGCTGTAGTTTATGAAAAGACCACACATGCAATGACACTGGTTGATCCATGTGTGGTTCATGAGAAGAACACACATGCAATGACACTGGGTGTATCCGTGTGTTGTTTGTTTAGAGGAATAGACATCCAATGATTCTGGCTGTGGTTCATGAAAACAACAGACACGCAATGACACTGGTGTATCCATGTGTGGTTCATGAGAAGAACAGACATGCAATCACTCTGGCTGTGGTTCATGAAAAGAACACACATGCAATGACACTTTTGGATCCATGTGTGGTTTGTAGAAGGAATGGACATGCAATGACACTGGGTGTGGTTCATGAAAAGAACACACATGCAATGACACTGGTGTATCCTTACGTGGTTTGTGAGAAGAACACACATGCAATGACTCTAGCTATGGTTCATGAAAAGAATACACATGCAATGACATTGGTGGATCCATATGTGGTTTGTGGAAGGAACAGACATGCAATGACTCTAGCGGTGGTTCATGAACATAACATACATGCAATGACACTGGTGGATCCATATGTGGTTTGTGGAAAGAATAGACATCCAATGACTCTAGTTGTGGTTCATGAAAAGAACACACATGCAATGACACTGGTGGATCCATGTGTGATTTATGAGAAGAATAGACATGTAATAACACTAGTGGATCCATGTGTGGTTTGTTTAGAAGAACACACAAGCAATGACTCTAGTTGTAGTTCATGAAAAGAACACACATGCAATGACACAGGTGGATCCATGTGTGGTTCATGAGAAGAACACACATGCAATGACACCGGGTGTATCCATGTGTGGTTTGTTTAGAGGAACAGACATGCAATGACTCTGGTTGTGGTTAATGAAAAGAACACACATGCAATGACACTGGTGGATCCATGTGTGGTTCATGAGAAGAACATACATGCAATCACACTGCCTGTGGTTCATGAAAAGAACATACATGCAATGACACTGGTGGATCCATGTGTGGGTTGTGGAAAGAACAGACATGCAATGACTCTAGCTATGGTTCATGAAAATAACACACATGCAATGACACTAGTGGATCCATGTGTGGTTCATGAGAAGAACACACATGCAATGACACTGGGTGTATCCATGTGTGGTTTGTTTAGAGGAATAGACATGCAATGACTCTGGCTGTCGTTCATGAAAAGAACACACATGCAATGACACTGGTGGATCCATGTATGGTTCATCAGAAGAATATACATGCAATCACACTGGCTGTGGTTCATGAAAAGAACATACATGCAATGACACTGGTGGATCCATGTGTGGGTTCTGGAAAGAACATACATGCAATGACTCTAGCTATGGTTCATGAAAATAACACACATGCAATGACACTAGTGGATCCATGTGTGGTTTTTGAGAAGAACAGACATGCAATGACACCGGTGCTTCCATGTGTGGTTTGTGAGAAGAACAAACATGCAATGATACTGGGTGTGGTTCATGAAAAGAATAGACATGCAATGACACTGGTGGATCCTTATGTGGTTTGTTTAGAACAACAGACATCCAATGACTCTAGCAGTGGTTCATGAAAAGTACAAACATGCAATGAAACTAGTGGATCCTTATGTGGTTTGTATAGAAGAACACACATGCAATCACACTAGGTGGATCCATGTTTTGTTTATTTAAAGGAACAAACATGCAATGACACTGGGTGTGGTTCATGAAAAGAACAGGCATGCAATGACACTGGTGGATCCTTATGTGGTTTGTTTAGAAGAACACGCATGCAATGACTCTAGCTATACTTCATGAAAAGAACACACATGCAATGACACTGGTGGATCCATGTGTGGTTCATGAGAAGAACACACATGAATGACACCGGGTGTATCCATGTGTAGTTTGTTTAGAGGAACAGACATGCAATGACTCTGGTTGTGGTTCATGAAAAGAACACACATGCAATGACAGTGGTGGATCCATGTGTGGTTCATGAGAAGAACAGACATGCAATCACACTGGTTGTGGTTCATGAAAAGAACATATATGCAATGACACTAGTGGATCCATGTGTGGGTTGTGGAAAGAATAGACATGCAATGACTCTAGCTATGGTTCATGAAAATAACACACATGCAATGACACTGGTGGATCCATGTGTGGTTCATGAGAAGAACACACATGCAATGACATTGGGTGTATCCATGTGTGGTTTGTTTAGAGGAATAGACATGCCATGACTCTGGCTATTGTTCATGAAAAGAACACACATGCAATGACACTGGTGGATCCATGTATGGTTCATCAGAAGAACATACATGCAATCACACTTGCTATGGTTCATGAAAAGAACAGACATGCAATGACACTGGTGGATCCTTATGTTGTTTGTTTAGAAGAACACACATGCAATCACACTAGGTGGATCCATGTGTAGTTTGTTTAGAGGAACAAACATGCAATGACACTAGGTGTGGTTCATGAAAAGAACAGACATGCAATGACACTGGTGGATCCTTATGTAGTTTGTTTATAAGAACACACATGCAATGACTCTAGCTATGGTTCATGAAAAGAACACACATGCAATGACACTGGTGGATCCATGTGTGGTTCATGAGAAGAACAGACATGCAACACACTAGGTGGATCCATGTGTGGTTTGTTTAGAGGAATAGACATGCAATGACTCTAGTCGTGGTACATGACAAGAGCAGACATGCAATGACAGTGGTGGATCCATGTGTGGTTTTTGAAAAGAACATACATGCAATCACACTGGGTGTGGTTCATGAAAAGAACACACATGCAATGAAACTGGTGGATCCTTATGTGGTTTGTGAGAAGAAAAAACATGCAATGACACTGGTGGATCCATGTGTGGTTTCTTTAGAGGAACAGACATCCAATGACTCTAGCTGTGGTTCATGAAAAGAACACACACGCAATGGCACTGGTGTATCCATGTGTGGTTCATGAGAAGAACATACATGCAATCACTCTGGCTGTGGTTCATGAAAAGAACACACATGCAATGACACTAGTGGATCCATGTGTGGTTTGTGGAAGGAACGGACAAGCAATGACACACTAGGTGTGGTTCATGAAAAGAACTCACATGCAATGACACTAGTGTATCCTTATGTGGTTTGTGAGAAGAACACACATCCAATGACTCTAATTGTGCTTCATGAAAATAACACACATGCAATGACACTAGTGGATCCATATGTGGTTTATGGAAGGAACAGACATGGAATGACTCTAGCGGTGGTTCATGAAAAGAACAGACATGCAATGACACTGGTGGATCCGTATGTGGTTTGTGGAAAGAACACACATAAAATGACTCCAGCTGTGGTTCATGAAAAGAACACACATGCAATGATACTGGTGGATCCATGTGTGGTTTGTGAGAAGAACAGACATGCAATGACACTGGTGGATCCATGTGTGGTTTGTTTAGAGGAACAAACATGCAAATACACTGGGTGTGGTTCATGAAAAGAACAGACGTGCAATGACACTAGTGGATCCTTATGTGGTTTGTTTAGAAGAACACACATGCAATGACTCTAGATGTAGTTCATGAAAAGAACACACATGCAATGACACTGGTGGATCCATGTGTGGTTCATGAGAAGAACACACATGTAATGACACTGGGTGTATCCATGTGTGGTTTGTTTAGAGGAACAGACATGCAATGACTCTGGTTGTGGTTCATGAAAAGAACACACATGCAATGATACTGGTGGATCCATGTGTGGTTCATGAGAAGAACAGACATGCAATCACACTGGCCGTGGTTCATGAAAAGAACATACATGCAATGACACTGGTGGATCCATGTGTGGGTTGTGGAAAGAACAGACATGCAATGACTGTAGCTATGGTTCATGAAAATAGCACACATGCAATGACACTGGTGGATCCATGTGTGGTTTGTGAGAAGAACAAACCTGCAATGACACTGGTGGTTCCATGTGTGGTTTGTGAGAATAACAAACCTGCAATGACACTGGGTGTGGTTCATGAAAATAATAGACATGCAATGACACTGGTGGATCCTTATGTGGTTTGTTTAGAAGAAGAGACATCCAATGACTCTAGCTGTGGTTCATGAAAAGAACAGACATGCAATGACACTAGTGGATCCTTATGCGGTTTGTTTAGAAGAACACACGTGCAATCACACTAGGTGGATCCATGTATGGTTTGTTTAGAGGAACAAACATGCAATGACACTGGGTGTGGTTCATGAAAAGAACAGACATGCAATGACACTGGTGTATCCTTATGTAGTTTGTTTATAAGAACACACATGCAATGACTCTAGCTATGGTTCATGAAAAGAACACACATGCAATGACACTGGTGGATCCATGTGTGGTTCATGAGAAGAACAGACATGCAACACACTAGGTGGATCCATGTGTGGTTGGTTTAGAGTAATAGACATGCAATGACTCTAGCTGTGGTACATGACAAGAACAGACAGTGGTGGATCCATGTGTGGTTTGTGAAAAGAACATACATGCAATCACACAGGGTGTGGTTCATGAAAAGAACACACATGCAATGACACTGGTGGATCCATGTGTGGTTTGTGAAAAGAACACACATCCAGTGACCACTGGTGGATCCTTATGTGGTTTGTGAGAAGAACAAACATGCAATGACACTTGGTGTGGTTCATGAGAACACACATGCAAACACACTAGGTGGATCCATGTGTGGTTTGTTTAGAGGAACAGACATCCAATGACTCTAGTTGTGGTTCATGAAAAGAATAGACATGCAATGACACTGTTGTATGCATGTGTGGTTCATGGGAAGAACAGACATGCAATCACTCTCGCTGTGCTTCATGAAAAGGACACACATGCAATGACACTGGTGGATCCATGCGTGGTTTGTGGAAGGAACGGACATGCAATGGCACACTGGGTGTGGTTCATGAAAAGAACACACATGCAGTGACACTGGTGTATCCTTATGTGGTTTGTGAGAAGAACACACATGCAATGACTCTAATTGTGGTTCATGAAAAGAACACACATGCAATGACACTCGTGGATCCATATGTGGTTTGTGGAATGAACAGACATGCAATGACTCTAGCAGTGGTTCATGAAAAGAACAGACATGCAATGACACTGGTGGATCCTTATGTGGTTTGTTTAGAAGAACACACATGCAATGACTCTAGATGTAGTTCATGAAAAGAACACACATGCAATGACACTGGTGTATCCATGTGTGGTTCATGAGAAGAAAACACGTGCAATTACACTGGGTGTATCCATGTGTGGTTTGTTTAGAGGAACAGACATGCAATGACTCTAGTTCTGGTTAATGAAAAGAACACACATGCAATGATATTGGTGGATCCATGTGTGGTTCATGAGAAGAACATACATGCAATCACACTGGTTGTGGTTCATGAAAAGAACATACATGCAAAGACACTTGTGGATCCATGTGTGGGTTGTGGAAAGAACAGACATGCAATGACTCTAGCTATGGTTCATGAAAATAACACACATGCAATGACACTGGTGGATCCATGTGTGGTTTGTGAGAAGAACAGACATGCAATAAAACTGGTGGTTCCATGTGTGGTTTGTGAGAAGAACAAACCTGCAATGATACTGGGTGTGGTTCATGAAAAGAATAGACATGCAATGACACTGGTGGATCCTTATGTGGATGGTTTAGCAGAACAGACATCCAATGACTCTAGCTATGGTTCATGAAAACAACTGACATGCAATGACACTGGTGGATCCTTATGTGGTTTGTTTAGAAGAACACACATGCAATCACACTAGGTGGATCTATGTGTGGTTTTTTAGAGGAACAAACATGCAATGACTCTGGGTGTGGTTCATGAAAAGAACACACATGCAATGACACTGGTGTATCCTTATGTGGTTTGTGAGAAGAACACACATTCAATGACTCTAGCTGTGGTTCATGAAAAGAACACACATGTAATAATACTGGTTGATCCATGTGTGGTTTGTGAGAAGCACATGCATGCAAAGACACTGGTGGATCCATGTGTGGTTTGTTTAGAGGAACAAACATGCACTGACACTGGGTGTGGTTCATGAAAAGAACACACATGCAATGACACTGATGTATCCTTATGTGGTTTTTGAGAAGAACACACATGCAATGACTCCAGCTGTGGTTCATGAAAAGTACACACATGCAATGACACTTGTGGATCGATATGTGGTTTGTGGAAGGAACAGACATGCAATGACTCTAGCGGTGGTTCATGAAAATAACAGACATGCAATGACACTGGTGGATCTGTATGTGGTTTGTGGAAAGAACAAACATGCAATGACTCTAGCTGTGGTTCATGACAAGAACACACATGCAATGACACTGGTGGATCCATATGTGGTTTGTGAGAAGAACAAAAATGCAATGACACTGGTGGATCCATGTGTGGTTTGTTTAGAGGAACAAAAATGCAAAGGCACTGGGTGTGGTTCATAAAAAGATCAGACATGCAATGACACTGGTGGATCCTTATGTGGTTTGTTTAGAAGAACACACATGCACTAACTCTACTTGTAGTTCATGAAAAGAACACACATGCAATGACACTGGTGGTTCCATGTGTGGTTTGTGAGAAGAACAAACATGCAATGACACTGGGAGTGGTTCATGAAAAGAATAGACATGCAATGACACTGGTGGATCCTTATGTGGTTTGTTTAGAAGAACAGACATGCCATGACACTGGTGGATCCTTATGTGGTTTGTTTAGAAGAACACACATGCAATCACACTAGCTGGATCCATGTGAGGTTTTTTTAGAGGAACAAACATGCACTGACACTGGGTGTGGTTCATGAAAAGAACACATATGCAATGACACTGGTGTATTCTTATGTGGTTTGTGAGAAGAACACACATGCAATGACTCCAGCTGTGGTTCATGAAAAGAACACACATGCAATGACACTGGTGGATCCATATGTGGTTTGTGGAAGGAACAGACATGCAATGACTCTAGCGGTGGTTCATGAAAAGAACAAACATGCAATGACTCTAGCGGTGGTTCATGAAAAGAACAAACATGCAATGACACTGGTGGATCTGTATGTGTTTTGTGGAAAGAACAAACATGCAATGACTCTAGTTGTGGTTCATGAAAATAAAACACATGCAATGACACTGGTGGATCCATGTTTGGTTTGTGAGAAGAACAAACATGCAATGACACTGGTGGATCCATGTGTGGTTTGTTTAGAGGAACAAAAATGCAAAGGCACTGGGTGTGGTTCATAAAAAGAACAGACATGCAATGACACTGGTGGATCCTTATGTGGTTTGTTTAGAAGAACATACATGCACTGACTCTAGCTGTAGTTCATGAAAAGAACACACATGCAATGACACTGGTGGATCCATGTGTGGTTCATCAGAAGAACACACATGCAATGACACTGGGTGTATCCATGTGTGGTTTGTTTAGAGGAACAGACATGCAATGACTCTGACTGTGGTTCATGAAAACAACACACATGCAATGACACTGGTGGATCCATGTGTGGTTCATCAGAAGAACATGCATGTAATAACACTGGCTGTGGTTCATGAAAAGAACACACATGCAATAACATTGGTGGATCCATCTGTAGTTTGTGGATGGAACGGACATGTAATGACACACTGGGTGTGGTTCATGAAAAGAACACACATGCAATGACACTGTTGGATCCTTATGTGCTTTGTGAGAAGAACACACATGCAATGACTCTAATTGTGGTTCATGAAAATAACACACATGCAATGACACTAGTGGATCCATATGTGGTTTGTGGAAGGTACAGACATGCAATGACTCTAGCGGTGGTTCATGAAAAGAACAGACATGCAATGACACCAGTTGATCCGTATGTGGTTTGTGGAAAGAACACACATGCAATGACTCTACTTGTGGTTCATGAAAATAATAGACATACAATGACAGTGGTGGATGCTTATGTGGTTTGTGAGAAGAACACACATGCAATGACTCTAGTTGTGGTTCATGAAAAGAACACACATGCAATGATACTGGTGGATCCATGTGTGGTTTATGAGAAGAACAGACATGCAATGACACTGGTGGATCCATGTGTGGTTTGTTTAGAGGAACAAACATGCAAAGACACGTGGTATGGTTCATGAAAAGAACCGACATGCAATGACACCGGTGGATCCTTATGTGGTTTGTTTAGAAGAACACACATGCAATGACTCTAGCTGTAGTTCATGAAAAGAACACACATGCAATGACCTTGGTGGATCCATGTGTGGTTCAGGAGAAGAACACACATGCAATGACACTAGGTGTATCCATGTGTGGTTTGTTTAGAGGAACAAACATGCAATGACTCTGGTTGTGGTTCATGAAAAGAAAACACATGTCCATGTGTGGTTCATGAGAAGAACAGACATGCAATCACACTGGCTATGGTTCATGAAAAGAACATACATGCAATGACACTGGTGGATCCATGTGTGGTTCATTAGAAGAACATGCATGCAATAACACTAGTTGTGGTTCATGAAAAGAACATACATGCAATGGCATTGGTGCATCCATGTGTGTTGGGGGATACCCCCGGGTAGGGTCACTCCGGGTATAAAGGCCGAGTTAGCCGAGGTTCGGCAAGCTCAGAGCGGATGCTGACCAGGTCACCTCAAGGCAGGCCGGATCACGGAGTAACCTAGACCAGGGGGGGGTCGCCTAACACTGTCTCAGCCGGCTTAAGAAGTAAGTCGGAGGTGCTTGTCTAACTTATATGCAGGAACAGGTATAGCCGGATCTACTATGATTCGGGTCCCGTTTAGCTTCTGGGAGAAGGAAGGAATCTCTCTGGTCAAAAAGAAGGCCTGGTACGCACTGCATGAGCAAAGCAAGCAAGGGCTGGACCACCGGGTCTTGGCCGACAAGGGTGACGACGCCCGTGTCGGCTGACGCGGGCGCCGCAGAGGCTCACGTAGCTAAAGCATGTATGACGCGGGGTAAAAGCACCCCGGTCGGGTTACCACTTTGAGAGGAGGCATATTCTTAGGAATATGCCTCCACGTATGCCCTAGGCTGAGACCAGGCCACCTCTATATAAGGGGGGCTAGGGTTTCAGTAGAGTGGGTGGGGTTTTCTTCTATACCAATTTGGCTAGGGTTCGAGGAGTGAACTGTAGGTGAGAGTAAGAGAACTCCTTCTTCCTCCTCTTGCCAACACAGCTCTAGGAGCACTTGTAATCTTGAAAGGAAAGTAATGCAATCTTCTGTGTGGAGAATCACTCCACTATCCCTCCCTGGATTCCCCTAGCGTGTATTAGTCCCCACCTTTAGCCTATCCATGGCATCTGCTGTGACACCACCATGACAGTTGGCACCCACTGTGGGGCTAGCGGCGCTAGCAGGGGTGAAGATCTGGACCGGAAACCTCATCGGCACCGGCGAACGCATCGTCTCCGGGCTCGTTCAGCGCTTTGGAGCGCTGGACTTTGTCAGCGACAACGCTGGCTGCTTCGGCACGTGCCCACTTCCGTGCAACGGCCTCTTTGTCAAGATGGGTGCACACAAGGTCTACGTTGCTGTGGACATATCATGCGTTCATCCATAGCGCGTCGTCGAGGCAGGGGAACCACCCCTTAGCGTGGTTCACGGGGCGCATATCACTCGCTCCCCGGACAGTGCTGAAGTGATGATGACTGCGCCGGGGGCAGGCGCAAGCAAGGATCCAGCACTGGACCCGGAGGTAACACCTAAGGCACCGAGGAAAGGTAGAGGGCCCCCACTAGAGAGGCCTGAGAACGTACTGAGAGAAGCTATGGATAGCTTAGCATACCCGGTAGCAGCAGTGGTAGATCCGACTCAGGCATAGGCCTGTAGGGGTTCGTAGCATGGAAAACAAAAATTTTCTATCGCATACAAACAAACAAGCCAAGATCTATCTACTAGATTGTAGCAACGAGTCGATGGAATAACTCACCCTCGAAGATTCCAAAGTGTTTAACGAGAGCAGATTCTCGTGGGTGATGTAGTCGTACTCTTTCCGATCTCAAGATCGTGTAGACGATCCTTCCGGCGCCACGTTCTAGCAGCGCCCCCGCAGTCGGTCACACGTTCGGTACTCGACGAAGACCTTCCTCTCCCTTGTTCCAGCAGGCAGCGGAGGTTGTAGCACTCTCCTCGCGATTCCGGCAGCACAACGGCGTGGTACCGGAGGTAGAGGGGAGATCCCGCAGGGCTTCGCCTTAAGCCGGTGCGAGTATGGTGGAGCTTATGAGAGAGGCTATTAGTGGTCTAGTAATTAGACACACCAATTAGAGGGCTCTAAACCAATTAGAAGGCTCTAAACCGAAATAGCTCTAAACCGGGGTTTAGATCTAGGGTTTAGGTTTAGAGGATAGGAAGTAGTGTTGTGTCTAGAGGAGGAGGCCCTGCCCCTCCTTTTATAGGTGGGAGGGCCGGCGCCATGGGGAGGAGTTCCTCCCCAACTCGGCCTAGGGAGGTGCGCCGGCCTAGGGGAGGAACCCTCCTCCAACTCGGCCTCCACCTCTCCTCCTCTTTCTCCACTTTCCGAAACTGGCAGTTTGACCGAAAACTGGCAGTTTGACTTTTTCAATTAGGATTTGAATTAACCCTTTATTTCGGACAGCGAGAACACTTAGTACATGATGCAATCATTCCAACATGCAATGACACATTCATGTACCCCTTCCCCCCCGGAGTGCCGGACATTCCGGGACCTTCTAGAATGTTCCCGATGAAAACACCGGAACCATTCCCCAACTCCGAAACGGGACTTTCCTTATATGAATCTTATTCTCCGGACCATTCCGGATCACCTCGTGATATCCCGGATCCCATCCGAGACTCCGAACAACATTCGGTCTCTTTCTCATAATACCATAACTACTCAAACAACGTCGAATCCTTAAGTGTGTCTCCCTACGGTTCGTGAATTATGCAGACATGATCGAGACACTTCTCCGAACAATAACCAATAGAGGAATCTGGAAATTCATATGGCTCCCACATATTTCTACGATTACTTTGCGATCGAATGAACCACTTACATACGATACCAATTTCCCTTTGTCTCACGATATGTTACTTATCCGAGGTTATGATCGTCGGTATCTCTGCATACCTAGTTCAACCTCGTTACTGATAAGTACTCTTTTCTCGTTCCCGTGATATGTGATCCCTTGTGACCTAGTCACATGCTTGCAAGCTAATTGGATGACATTTCACCGAGAGGGCCCAGAGAATATCTATCCGTCATGTGGATGGACAAATCCCACTCTTGATCCATGTGTTTCAACCAATACTTTCCGAACGATCAATGCCACCTTTATAGCCACCCTGTTACGGTGTGGTGTTTGATGACATCAAAGCATCCATCCAGTAAAGGTGATATGCATGATCTCATGGTCGAAGGAATTAGGTTACTATGTATCAGAAAGCATATAGCAATTGAACTATTGAAATGACTTGATCTTTATGCTACGCTTATCTATAGGAGTATGTCCACCATATCATTCTCCTAACGATATGATCTTGTTGTTAATAACATCTCAATGTTCATGATAGGGAAACCACAATCATCTATTAACCAACAAGCTAGTGAAGTATAGAGGCTATACTAGGGACTTCAATTTAAGTTTACAATTCACACAAGTATTAATGTTTCCTTGTTAATACTATTATAGCATGAATATAAACATTTATCATAAACACAAAGATATAATAATAACTACATTTATTATTGCCTCTAGGGCATATCTCCAACAGTCTCCCACTTGCACTAGAGTCATCTAATCTAGATCACATGGTAATATACCGAACACCCATGGCAGTTTGGTGTTGGTCATGTTTTGCCCTCGGGAGAGGTTTAGTCAACGGATCCGCCACATTCAGATCTGTGTGTACTTTGCAAATCTTTATATCCCCATCCTGGATATGTTCTCGAATAGCGTGAAAACGTAGCTTGATATGCTTCAGCTTCTTGTGTGACCTTGGTTCTTGCGCATTGGCTATGGCGCCCATGTTATCACAGTAGATAGACATTGGGTCCAGCGCACTAGGAACCACACCCAGCTCTGTAATGAACTCTTTCATCCATATTGCTTCTTGTGAAGCCTCCGAAGCAGCCATGTATTCCGATTCAGTTGAAGATCTCGCCACAACGCTTTGCTTTGCACTCCTCCAGCTAACTGCTGCACCATTCAAAATAAATACGTATCCAGATTGTGATTTAGAATCATCCGGATCGGTGTTCCAACTAGCATCGGTGTAACCATTAACAACGAGCTGTTCATCACCTCCATAAGAAAGAACCATATCCTTAGTTCTTCTCAAGTACTTAAGGATGTTTTTGACCGCTGTCCAATGATCCACTCCTGGATCACTTTGATATCTGCTAGTTAAACTAACAGCATATGCAATGTCGGGTCTAGTACATAGCATGGCATACATTAGAGATCCTATGGCTGAGGCATAGGGAGTCTTACTCATCCTTTCTCTATCTTCTGCCGATGTCGGACTTTGAGTTTTACTCAAGGTCGTATTGGGCAACATGGGCAAGAACCCTTTCTTGCTTTCTTCCATTCCAAACTTCTTTAGAACTTTGTCCAAATATGTACTCTGTGACAATGATATTTGGCGTTTCGATCTATCTCTATAAATCTTTATGCCTAATATGTAAGCTGCTTCGCCAAGATCCTTCATTGAAAAACTATTATTCAAATATTCTTTGACACTATTAAGAAGGTCTACATCATTCCCAATCAACAATATGTCATCCACATATAGTATTAAGAATGCTATAGAGCTCCCACTCACTTTCTTGTAAATACAAGCTTCTCCATAAGTTTGTATAAAACCAAAACTTTTGATTACCTTATCAAAACGTTGATTCCAACTTCGGGATGCTTGCTTCAATCCATAGATGGACCGTTGAAGTTTGCATACCTTGTTAGCATCTTTAGGATCGACAAAACCTTTGGGTTGCATCATATACAACTCTTCATCAATGTCTCCATTGAGGAATGCTGTTTTGACATCCATCTGCCATATCTCATAATCATAATATGCAGCGATTGCTAACATAATCCTCACAGACTTTAGCTTCGCTACTGGTGAGAAAGTCTCATCGTAGTCAACTCCTTGAATTTGTCGAAACCCTTTTGCGACAAGTCGAGCTTTATAGACAGTAACATTACCATCAGCATCTGTTTTCTTCTTGAAAATCCATTTGTTCTCGACAGCCTTACGGCCATCCGGTAAGTCCACCAAAGTCCATACTTGGTTTTCGTACATGGATCCAATCTCGGATTTCATGGCTTCTTGCCATTTATTGGAATCTGGGCTCATCATCGCTTCCTCATATGTCTCGGGGTCATCGGTGTTGTCCACCACCATGACATTCATAACGGAATCATACCAATCTGGAGTGGTACGAGTTCTCGTTGACCTCCGAGGCTCTGTAGCAACTTCAACCGAAGTTTCATGATCATCATCATTAGCTTCCCCTCTTATTGGTGCAGGCACCACAGGAACTTCTTCCGGTGCTGCGCTACTCGCAATTTCGAGAGAAGGTTCGACAACCTCGTCGAGTTCTACTTTCCTTCCAGTCACTTCTTTCGAGAGAAATTCCTTCTCTAGAAAGGATCCATTCTTGGCAACGAAGATTTTGCCTTCGGATCTATGATAGAAGGTATACCCAATAGTTTCCTTTGGGTATCCTATGAAGACGCATTTTTCCGCTTTGGGTTCAAGCTTGTCCGGCTGTAACTTCTTTACATAGGCTTCGCATCCCCAAACTTTAAGGAACGACAATTTAGGTTTCTTCCCAAACCATAATTCATACGGTGTCGTTTCAACGGATTTAGATGGTGCCCTATTTAAAGTGAATGCGGCTGTTTCTAATGCATAACCCCAAAATGATAGCGGTAAATCTGTAAGTGACATCATAGAACGAACCATATCTAAGAGAGTTCGATTACGACGTTCGGACACACCATTACGCTGTGGTGTTCCCGGCGGTGTCAATTGTGAAAGTATTCCGCACTTCTTTAAATGCTCGCCAAACTCGTAACTTAGATATTCACCTCCACGATCAGAACGTAGAAATTTAATCTTCTTGTTACGTTGATTCTCTACCTCACTTTGAAACTCCTTAAACTTCTCGAAAGTTTCGGACTTATGTTTCATGAAATAGATATACCCATATCTACTCAAATCATCCGTGAAGGTAAGAACATAACGATAACCACCGCGCGATGCTACACTCATTGGACCACACACATCGGTATGAATGATTTCCAATAAGTCCGTAGCTCGCTCCATTATACCAGAAAATGGAGTCTTAGTCATTTTACCCATCAGACATGCTTCGCATCTTTCAAGTGATTCAAAATCAAGTGATTCAAGAAGTCCATCGGAATGGAGTTTCTTCATACGTTTCACTCCAATGTGACCAAGACGACAGTGCCACATATAGGTCGAATTATCGCTTGATTTCAAACGTTTAGCTTCAATGTTATTAAGATGTGTATTTCTACTATCGAGATTCAATAAGAATAGACCATCTATCAAAGGTGCATGTGCGTAAAACATATTACTCATATAAATCGAACAACCATTATTCTCTGATTTAAACAAGTAACCGTCTCGCAATAAACAAGATCCCGATATAATGTTCATGCTCAACGCAGGCACCAAATAACAATTATTTAAGTATAAAACTAATCCCGATGGTAGATGAAGAGGTAGCGTGCCGACCGCGATCACATCAACCTTTGATCCGTTTCCCACACGCATCGACACCTCGTTCTTCGCTAGCTTCCGTTTATTCTGCAGCTCCTGTTTCGAGTTACAAATATGAGCAACCGAACCAGTATCAAATACCCAGGCACTACTACGAATACTAGTGAGATACACATCAATAACATGTATATCAAATATACCTTTCTTCTTGATGTTGCCGTTCTTCAAATCCGCCAAGTACTTTGGGCAATTCCGCTTCCAGTGACCTTCTCCCTTGCAGTAAAAGCACTCAGTTTCAGGCTTAGGTCCAGCCTTGGTCTTCTTCGTTGGCATGGTAACTTTCTTACCACCCTTCTTGAAGTGTCCCTTTTGCTTAGACTTGCCTTTCTTGAATTTGGTGGTCTTATTGACCATCAACACTTGGTGCTCTTTCTTGATCTCCACTTCTGCAGATTTTAACATAGCAAATAGTTCTGGCAACTCTTTGTTCATGTTCTGCATGTTGTAGTTCATCACAAAGTTCTTGTAACTTGGTGGTAGTGATTGGAGGATGCGGTAAACTCCCAAAGTATTAGGAATCACTATACCCAAACTTTGAAGTTTATTTGCGTGCCCAGACATCTTAAGCACATGCTCACTGACGGAGCTACCCTCTTCCATCTTGCAGTTAAAGAACTTTTCAGAAGCTTCATAACTTTCAATTGCCGCATGAGTCTCAAAAATTAATTTGAGATCCTCGACAATATCATATGGATCTGACTCTTCAAACCTTTTCTGAAGCTCCGATTCTAAACCATACAAGATAGCACACTGAACTATGGAGTACTGATTCTTCCGAGCGAGGTAAACATTCTTTACTTCATCAGTAGCATCAGCTGCAGGTGGGTCACCTAGCGGTGCATCCAGCACATAGGTCAAATTACCAGCTGTGAGGACAATCCTCAAATTGCGGAACCAATCCGCGAAGTTGCTTCCATTGTTTTTCAACTTTTCTTTCTCTAGGAACGCATTAAAATTGATGGTAGGGGCTGCCATTGATCTACAACATATTTGCAATAGTTTAGACTAAGTTTATGACAAATTGAGTTCAAATTAATTAATGAAATTAAACTAGGTGAACTCCCACTCAAAACAACATCCCTCACATTGTTTTAGTGATCACACGAACCAAAACTACTATATCAACACCGATCATCACGAGAGCCGATATAGTTTTAATGGCGAACAATCATCATGTTCATCATATCTACTATATGATTCATGCTTTGCCTTTCGGCGATCCGTGTTCCTGAGGCCATGTCTGTACATGCTAGGCTCGTCAAGATCAAACCTTAGTTACCGCATAAGCAAATCTGGCTTGCTTACGTTGTATTCACCCGCGGAATCAAAGACACCCGATCATCACGTGGTGCTTCGAAGCAACAAGCTTTGGCAACGGTGCATACTAAGGGTGAACACTTTAGAACTTGAAATTTATGTGCATGAGGGATCATCTTATAATGCTACCGTCGTCTACTAAGCAATACAAGATGCATAAAGGATTAACATCACATGCAATTCATAATATGTGATATGATATGGCCTTTCTTCTTTGTGCTTCCGATCTCCATCTTCAAGCACGAATATGATCTCCATCATCACCGGCATAGCATCAAGGTCAATGACGCTTCTTCATGGTTGTCGTCCACCAGCTTCAACTATTACAACTATTTTGAATAGACACGCAGGTCTTAACAGAAATTAAAGACAACCATATGGCTCCTGCCGGTTGCCAACTTACAATAAGGAACATTGCATACATCAAATATAATCACAATCATGGCCATATCACATCACTGCACACCCCTGCAAAACAAAGTTAGACGCTTCTACTTTCTTTGCATATTTTACGTGGTTTGGGGCTTTCCATAAGTGTCGTTCTAACCTACGAACAAGAACCACAACATTGATACTAGCATTGTTGATTACCCGTTGTAAATTGGATCTTTACTATGCTAGGAGAAACAGGCACCCGCAAAGCCACTTATGCAATACAAGTTGCATGTTAAGCGTGGAGCAAGTCTCATGAACGATGTCATGTAAGGTTAGCCCGGGCCGCTTCATCCCAACATACCGCAAGATGCAAAGTACACAAAAAGCAATCTACAATAAAAGCATCAACGCCCACAATGACCATTGTGTTCTACTCGTGCAACAGATCTACATATAGACACGGCTCTGATACCACTGTAGGGGTTCGTAGCATGGAAAACAAAAATTTTCTATCGCATACAAACAAACAAGCCAAGATCTATCTACTAGATTGTAGCAACGAGTCGATGGAATAACTCACCCTCGAAGATTCCAAAGTGTTTAACGAGAGCAGATTCTCGTGGGTGATGTAGTCGTACTCTTTCCGATCTCAAGATCGTGTAGACGATCCTTCCGGCGCCACGTTCCAGCAGCGCCCCCGCAGTCGGTCACACGTTCGGTACTCGACGAAGACCTTCCTCTCCCTTGTTCCAGCAGGCAGCGGAGGTTGTAGCACTCTCCTCGCGATTCCGGCAGCACAACGGCGTGGTACCGGAGGTAGAGGGGAGATCCCGCAGGGCTTCGCCTTAAGCCGGTGCGAGTATGGTGGAGCTTATGAGAGAGGCTATTAGTGGTCTAGTAATTAGACACACCAATTAGAGGGCTCTAAACCAATTAGAAGGCTCTAAACCGAAATAGCTCTAAACCGGGGTTTAGATCTAGGGTTTAGGTTTAGAGGATAGGAAGTAGTGTTGTGTCTAGAGGAGGAGGCCCTGCCCCTCCTTTTATAGGTGGGAGGGCCGGCGCCATGGGGAGGAGTTCCTCCCCAACTCGGCCTAGGGAGGTGCGCCGGCCTAGGGGAGGAACCCTCCTCCAACTCGGCCTCCACCTCTCCTCCTCTTTCTCCACTTTCCGAAACTGGCAGTTTGACCGAAAACTGGCAGTTTGACTTTTTCAATTAGGATTTGAATTAACCCTTTATTTCGGACAGCGAGAACACTTAGTACATGATGCAATCATTCCAACATGCAATGACACATTCATGTACCCCTTCCCCCCCGGAGTGCCGGACATTCCGGGACCTTCTAGAATGTTCCCGATGAAAACACCGGAACCATTCCCCAACTCCGAAACGGGACTTTCCTTATATGAATCTTATTCTCCGGACCATTCCGGATCACCTCGTGATATCCCGGATCCCATCCGAGACTCCGAACAACATTCGGTCTCTTTCTCATAATACCATAACTACTCAAACAACGTCGAATCCTTAAGTGTGTCTCCCTACGGTTCGTGAATTATGCAGACATGATCGAGACACTTCTCCGAACAATAACCAATAGAGGAATCTGGAAATTCATATGGCTCCCACATATTTCTACGATTACTTTGCGATCGAATGAACCACTTACATACGATACCAATTTCCCTTTGTCTCACGATATGTTACTTATCCGAGGTTATGATCGTCGGTATCTCTGCATACCTAGTTCAACCTCGTTACTGATAAGTACTCTTTTCTCGTTCCCGTGATATGTGATCCCTTGTGACCTAGTCACATGCTTGCAAGCTAATTGGATGACATTTCACCGAGAGGGCCCAGAGAATATCTATCCGTCATGTGGATGGACAAATCCCACTCTTGATCCATGTGTTTCAACCAATACTTTCCGAACGATCAATGCCACCTTTATAGCCACCCTGTTACGGTGTGGTGTTTGATGACATCAAAGCATCCATCCAGTAAAGGTGATATGCATGATCTCATGGTCGAAGGAATTAGGTTACTATGTATCAGAAAGCATATAGCAATTGAACTATTGAAATGACTTGATCTTTATGCTACGCTTATCTATAGGAGTATGTCCACCATATCATTCTCCTAACGATATGATCTTGTTGTTAATAACATCTCAATGTTCATGATAGGGAAACCACAATCATCTATTAACCAACAAGCTAGTGAAGTATAGAGGCTATACTAGGGACTTCAATTTAAGTTTACAATTCACACAAGTATTAATGTTTCCTTGTTAATACTATTATAGCATGAATATAAACATTTATCATAAACACAAAGATATAATAATAACTACATTTATTATTGCCTCTAGGGCATATCTCCAACAAGGCCGAGCTAGAGGAAACTAGGCAAAAGATACTAGAAGGCGCAAAGAAAATAGTCGCGGCTCAGCAGTCGCTGAACATGACGTTGCGTGAGTATGCAAAGGCAAACAAAGTTGATACGGTAAAAGTAAAAGGGAGAAATCTCATGAGCGAGATGAACAGAGAAGGTGATGATGGAGCCGAGGGATCGGAAAACTATTTGTCTGTGGGGTTGCCGGAGTATAGTACCCCGGCAAAGAACCTCAGAGCAGCGGATGCGGCTACATCCGAGTTAGAGGGTCTGACAGGTGAGGCCCGTCAAAGACAACAAGATAGGATTAACGAGTTAGTTCGGATCGCGAATAGACAGAACGAAGAGCTACTCAGAGCTAACCCAGAGAGAGCTGGAGCTTCCAAAATCGTCCATTCGGTGATGGGTAACCCGGAGAAATCCGCTGGAGCCGCATCGTCACCTCATGGTGGTCCAAGGAGAGAAGAGGTAGTAACCACGACGACGCATGCAGGAAAAGAAAAATAAACGCGGAAAAATGATGATCGACGAAGTGTGAGCCGAGGTGAAGCTGGCCGAGGTAACCATGACCAAGGCAATGCCGGTCAAGGGAATGTTATCAATGGCAATGCCGGACAGCGAAACTCGGCAGGAGCAGGACAACCGCAGCAGCGCAATATACCAAGGCAAGAGCAAAGCGCCGGCCGAGGCATGCAACAGAAAGGTGCACCCCAAGTGCAAAACCGATACAATGACGGTGATTCGGAGATGGTGAACGCGGGATACCCGAGACCAGACTATCATGTGATAGGGTCAAGATTGGGAAGCAGGGATTTAATGCCGGATGACGCCAGGTTGAAACTGGATCGCCTGTATAGGTCGGAACAGATCGAATGTCAAGGTCTCCCTGGTCCAGCATGCTTTGGACCTCGGATCATGAAGGAGCCACCGGTACCCAACTTCCTGCTGCCTAGAGGCACGAAGACGTATGACGGCAGTACCAAGCCGGAGGATTGGCTAATAAACTATCCTACGGCTATGAAAATTGCCACTGGCAACTTGAGATGGGCAGTACGATACGTACTCCCGATGTTGGAAGGTCCGGCTAGAGTATGGCTGAATAATTTACCACCCAGAAGCATCAACTGCTAGATAGATTTTGAAGGAATGTTTATCAGCAACTTCTCAAGTACCTATCAGAGGCCGAATAGGCCGCAGACCCTAGCAATGTGCAAGCAAAGACCTAATGAGACAGACCGTGAGTTCTTGACCCGGTGGTGTACCGTGAGAAACTCGTGTGAGGGTGTCATAGAATCACAGGCCATAGCGTGGTTTGCGCAAGGGTGCAGATATGGCAGGGAGCTGTGGATGAAGTTGCAAAGGAAAATGCCAATTACGTTGGCAGAGATGATCCTGATTGCTGATTCGTATGCTTTGGGTGATCCGACTCAACCTAGGCTCGCGTCAAACGAGTCAAACGAGGAATACTATCAGAGGGATGGAGTCGAGTCATCTCGGAGGAACGATTACAGAGGAAAAAGAAGAGATGATAGACCGGATCATAGCTACGATTCGCAACAAGTTGCAGCTGGGAATCAAGATCAACCCAGAGCAAGGAGCAGCCAACGCCAGAAAACGGGAGGGCAATGGACTCCGAGAAACGATGGCAAGAAAACGTGGACCCCGGAGCAAAAGAAACAATGGCAAGAAAAGAAAGACCGTTTGAGGTATACCTATGAGTCGATGTTGCACCAGCCGTGTAAGTTTCACACGCCAAATCCGAATAGCCCGGCGGGTCACACAACGAGGAAATGTGAGTGGATGCGTAATATAGAACAAGGTGGTTCGTGGAATGCTCAGGCACCCCGGAATGATCAACATCGACAGGAGTTACCTTGGCAGCAATTGCTCTCCGGAGCAAACACGCAACAGCTAATGTTGCCTCCCCCTCCGCCGAGGTATGACAACAATGAGAGAAGGGATGCAGTGCATCAGGTGGAAAATCAGCACCAGCCGGATCAGAGGTACCCCGGAAACGAGGGGAGGAATGAGTACAGAGAACATCACCAGAGCTATTGTGTGTTCACAACTGAGGAAACAGATAGAAAGAGCTTGCAGCGCCGACATATGGAGGTCAATGCGGTAATGCCAGCAGTGACGAGGTACATGCCTTGGTCGGACCAGGAAATCACCTGGAACATCAAAGATCATCCTAAGCTTATGCCGAGTCCAGGTTCGTATGTGCTAGTGCTGGATCCAACATTCATTGGACCGAGGTTCTCCAAGGTACTGATTAACAATGGCAGTAGCATTAACATCATGTATGCGGATACAATGCGCAAGAACATGCTCCAGGCTACAAGGACAACTTTCCATGGCATTGTACCAGGCATTTCTTGTGAGCCCATAGGCAAAGTCCAGGTCGACGTGCTATTCGACACAAGGGATAACTGCCGAACTGAGAATCTGGAGTTTGAGGTGGTGAACTTGGAAAGTGCGTATCATGCGTTACTCGGAAGACCAGCATTGAACAAGTTCATGGCAAGCTGCCACATCAGTTATCTGAAGATGAAGTTGCCCGGGCCAAATGGACTGATTACCATTGCTGGAGATTTCCGACGTTCCATTGAGTGTGCCTCAGCTGGGTCTAACCTAGCCGAGTCACTCGTGATTGCGCAAGAGAAAAGAAAAATCCAAGAGGTGGCGGCATTAGCTCAGTCCGCGCAGCAGTATATGCCCGCGTTGAGTAACCCGCATGGTAGCGTTTCATTCCAAGCCGCAAAGGACACCAAGAAGGTTCCAGTTGATGACATGTTCCCGGAGCGCACCGTAACAATTGGTGCCAGGTTAACTGATAAATAGGAAAGCGAGCTCGTCAACTTCCTCCGTGAGAATCGGGACATTTTTTCTTGGTCCACACAAGATTTGCAAGGTGTTCTGAGGGAGTTGGCCGAGCACTCTTTGAACGTAAGACCCGGAGCAAGGCCGGTGAAGCAACCTCTCCGCCGCTTCGCTGAGGATAGGAGAAAGGTCATTGGAGACGAGATAGCTCGATTGCTAGCAGTAGGATTTATCATGGAAGTACTGTATCTGGATTGGCTCTCTAATCCGGTACTGGTAGAAAAGAAGAAGGATGATCCGAACGTGGCAGAGGTTTGGCGTATGTGTATCGATTACACGAACCTGAATAAGGCGTGTCCGAAAGATCCATTTCCACTGCCGAGGATAGATCAGGTCATAGACTCAACCGCGGGATGTGAACTGTTGTCATTCATTGATGCATATTCTGGTTTCCACCAGATACCTCTGAATCTAGATGATCAAATAAAGACCGCGTGTATTACCCCGTACGGGGCTTATTGCTATCGCACTATGCCGTTTGGTTTACGTAATGCAGGTGCAACGTACCAAAGATGTATGCAAAAATGTTTGCACGACCAAATAGGTCAAAACGTACAAGTATATGTGGATGATGTGGTTATCAAGACCAAGGAAAGCAAAACGCTCCTTGAGGACATCAGGCAGACATTCGCGAACTTGAGAAGGTTCCGGATGAAGCTTAACCCAGAAAAATGTACCTTCGGTGTCGCGGCTGGAAAATTACTCGGATTTCTTGTCTCTAGCCGAGGTATTGAAGTTAATCCAACTAAGATTCGGTCCATTGAACGAATGGAGCTGCCGAAATGCCTTAACAATGTCCAGAAGTTCACCGGGTGCCTAGCATCGTTGAGTCGGTTTGTATGGCGGTTGGGAGAAAAGGCATTGCCTCTATACCAACTCATGAGAAAGTCGGATAAGTTCGTTTGGACACCACAGGCCGATGAAGCCTTTGCCCACTTAAAAAAGATGTTGTCCACTGCGCCAGTGTTAGCCTCTCCACTATCAAAGGAGCCAATGTTGCTCTACATAACCACAGCCAACCGAGTTGTAAGTGCAGTGATTGTAGTAGAGTGCAATGAAGAGGGTAAATCGGTGCAGAGGCCAGTGTATTACTTGAGCGAGGTATTATCTGTCTCAATCCAGAACTACCCGCACTTTCAAAAGGTGGCATATGGTGTCTATATGGCGGTAAAGAAGGTAAAGCATTACTTTGAGGAGCACCCCATCAAAGTGATATGCGAAGCTCCCATATCCGAGATAATGGGTAACAAGGATGCGAGTGGAAGAATTGCAAAATAGGCAATTGAGCTAGCCCCTTATGCGCCCCAATACGACAGAAGAGAAGAAATCAAGTCTCAGGCTATGGCGGATTTTTTTGTAGATTGGGCCGAGGTACAATACGAACCACCGCCACCAGATCCAAACTACTGGAGGATGCACTTTGACGGGTCGAAAACCAAAACCAGATTAGGCGCCGGGGTTGTCCTTATCTCGCCAAAGAAGGACCAGCTAAAATACATATTGCAGATCCATTTCGCGGCATCGAACAATGTCGCTGAGTACGAGGCTCTTGTGCATGGGCTCAAAGTGGCAAAAGAGATCGGCATACGTCGGATAATATGCTTTGGCGACTCAGATTTCGTGGTGCAGCAAGTGTCCGGAGTGTGGGACGCCCTGGATCCAAACATGGCACTGTACAAGTTTCATGTGCAGAAGATATCTGGTTACTTTGAGGGGTGTGAATTTCACCATGTACCCCGAGTGGAAAACGAGGCTACCGACATGCTATCGAAGCTCGGATCAACCCGACAGGCAATTCCACCGGGTGTAGCATTGGAACACCTCAGAAAACCGTCTATCAGGCCGTCCCCAGGAACCGACTCGATCTATGTCCCGGAAGATACAGAGTCCGGAGCTGAGCTCATGGACATTGACACGGGAGGTGGTACGCGAGACCCGGGGACTGCATCAGCAAACCCGGGGACTACCTCAACAAACCCGGGGACTACCTCGCTCGACCCGAGGACTGCTCAGCATGATCCGGCTGAAGTTATGCTGGTAGTTCAGATGGAAATTGATGAGGACGTGTTCCCTACGCGAGCAGTACCAGCCTGGGCACTGCCTATATTCCAATTCCTAAAAGATGGAACGTTACCCACTGAGGAGGTGTTAGCCAGGCAAACTCAGAGGAGAGCAAAAGCATACACAATTATCAATTCCGAGCTATACAAACAGAGTGTAACCAATGTCCTCCAGCGATGCGTTGACCCGGAAGAAGGGCTTGACATCCTCCGAGATATACACCAAGGAGAATGCGGGCATCATGCCTCATCCCGAGCCTTGGTGGCAAAAGCGTTCGGCATGGATTCTACTGGCCAAGTGCCTTAGAACAAGCAGAGGATCTGGTGAGAAAATGCAATGGTTGTCAGAGGTACGCTACCAAGACACATATGCCAATGTTGGAACTCAAGACCATACCAATTACGTGGACATTTGCCGTATGGTGCTTGGATATGAATGGCCCATTCAAACCAGCAAGGGGAAAGATGACACACATTTTGGTCATGGTGGATAAGTTTACAAAATGGATTGAAGTGAAGCCTATAAGAAAATGTGATGGAGCCACGGCCGTAACATTTCTCAAAGACATCATCTTGAGATACGGTTATCCTCACAGTATCATAACTGATAATGGCACAAATTTTGCTGAAGGAGCATTTGCACGATTCTGCCGAGATAAGAAGATCCGGCTGGACGTAGCCTCGGTAGCCCACCCCGCATCGAACGGACAAGTGGAAAGATCCAACAGATTAGTATTATCCGGGATAAAACCCCGGCTCATTGAGCCGCTGCAAAGATCAGCGGGGTGATGGATAGAAGAACTACCAGCGGTACTGTGGAGTTTAAGAACAACTCTGAATCGATCAACAGGCTATACGCCGTTTTTTCTGGTATATGGGGCAGAAGTTGTATTACCAGCCGACATAGAGCATGATTCTCCTAGGGTCACCTAATACACAGAAGCCGAAGTGCAAGAAGCCCGGCAAAATGATGTTGATCTGCTGGAAGAAGCGAGAGAACTGGCACTGTCCAGATCCGCCATATATCAGCAAAATCTCCAATGCTACCATAGCCGGAAAGTGTGCCCCTGAGTCTTTCGGGAACGCGATCTGGTACTCCGGTTGGTACAACGTACTGCTGGCATGCATAAGTTATCCCCCCAATGGGAAGGGCCATTCATTGTGAGCAAAGCATTGCACAATGATTCTTACTATCTTATAGATGCAAAGCCACAGGAAAAGAACAAGGCGGACAGGTCCGGAGAGGAATCTAAGCGACCGTGGAATGTAGCACTACTTCGTCCTTTCTACACTTAGCTAAGAAGTGTATGTATCCGAGTCTTCTCATATCTCGGTATGTATGTCGGCAATGAGCTTATCAATGAAATAGTAGCGCCTCGAGCAGTAAATCGGGGACTGCCTTAATAATTTTTGTTGTTGTCTCTTGTACGTTAGCTGGAATAAGTTGTTCTACTTAACCCGGACTAGTAATGTGTGAGCACCAAAAACCCAACTCTTCGACTTGCTGCTGTTCAACAAGAATTGGCTTCATGGCAAGCAAGAGAACAAGTTTGGAATTGCGTAGCACATGAAAAGCGACTAAGGAAACGAATTTATTCGAGCTAACGTTTGTTTTTCGGACTAACCCTGTATTTATTCTCAAGTTATTATGCAGCTTTATTTTTTGAGCTAAGTCTGAAAGTTTCTTAGTATTGTTAAGACAATTTTTGAAGCTCGGATTCGTAAGTCATAAAACCGAATCAGGGTAGACACGATCCGAGCCAAAAGATTGGACGAACAAGAAAAAGAGACTCGGGGACTACGCCCAAGTTAACCCGGCATAAGAACTTAGTAGCAAAATAACACATGTACACAACATACAGTTGCACCCGGCATACCGGGGATCTGATAAATTTTCAAGTTTTTTGACCTAAGGAGTAGCAGGAGGAGGAAGTTCGGCGTCATCTTCACTGTCTTCAATATCTGAGGCTTCGCCTTCTTCGTCCTCATACGACCCGTCTTCAACGTTCTCAAAGTTCTCATCCCTAGCAGATTCCAGGAAGCTCGGTCCTTCAACCCAGTCATGGATAGGAGAATATTTGACGAGGTTGTAGGCGCAAGCCTGGCGCCGAGCTACCCACTCCGGGTCATGAGTCCATCTGGATCCGGTGCGCCGGCGTGTAAGGAGGCTGAGGTCGATCTTCTCATACCATGTGAGTATGTGGTGAAGGATAGTATCAGCGGCGGCACGCCCAGCAGACTCCCTCCAGAGGTCGAGCTGGGTCTCAATATCTGACAGCTTTTCAGCAAGAAGTGTGATTCTCTTCGGAGCGCTCTCATCGGGCCAGAACGTGTTGAAGACTCCGACGGAAACGTCGAGGAGATCCTTGCCATAGTTCTTGATGATTTCCATGCGAGATGACAGGCTGACCAATAGGTCCTCCATGTTTAAGGGAATGCTCTCACCGTCAAGAGCGACGGGAGTACCCCTATCTCGGCGGAAATTGGCAACAGCAGTGCTCGCAATAGGAGTACCCTCTGGAAAGTGGCCTGGAAACAAGGCAAAGGAAGAAGCTGAAGAAAAGACATATGAAGTAACCCGGATAAGGGAAAGGAATTTACGTGAAATGTGGCTGTGAATCCGGGTCAACTCCTTGATGCAGTCATCGCGTCTCTTGCGAAGTTGCTCAAGCTCAGCGTTTGCCGACCCAAGCTGGATGTCGGATTCTTTGAGTAGGTCCTGTTCCTTGGAGATCTGGAGAGTAAGGCACTCGTGCTCTTCTGTGAAGTTCTGGCCAACCTTTTGGAGCTCGGTTTGGTGTTGGGCCTTCATCTTCTCCATCTCAGCCTTGAGCCTGATAATCTCGTTGTCCTTAGTCCGGAGGAGAGCGAGCTCATCATCCTTTTTCTTCAGCTCGGCTTGATGCTGCCCTGCTTGTTCAAGAAAATGCAGCATCATATCAGGCACGAGAACACTATCCTCAAGCGATGCTGAAATAGTATGTTGCCCCGGCAGAGCCGAGGAGTGAATGTTTGCCGAGCCAAGGACAAAAGGAAATGGAAAACACTACAAGGTCGGACAAAAAAGGACATACCCTTAATTTCCTCCAATTTCTTCCGCATGATCTTGTTCTCAGCCTCCACCCCAGCTGCAGAAACCGAATGAGGAGACTAGTTCGGCAGAAGAAGGTAAAGAAAAACGGAGAAGTGCCAAGGGAGAAGCTTACCCCTTTTTTCATGTTCTGCAATAAGTGCAACGTGCTTTGCGCGTAGCATCTTGTGGGTATCCAGCAGGCGTTGGAATTCAGCACTCCGGCGATTGGTGGTTACCTGAAAAAAGTACAGAAGCGTAAAGTTAGCTTGGTGCATATTCGAAGTGTACAAGATCCGGGCCAAGTGGAACTTAACCTGGCTCTAGGTGTGTGCATATTCGAAGTGTACAAGATCCTTGCCAAGTGGAACTTAACCCGGCTCTAGGTGTGTGCATATTCGAAGTGTACAAGATCCGGGCCAAGTGGAACTTAACCCGGCTCTAGGTGTGTGCATATTCGAAGTGTACAAGATCCGGGCCAAGTGGAATTTAACCCGGCTCTAGGTGTGTGCATATTCAAAGTGTACAAGATCCAGGCCAAGTGGAATTTAACCCGGCTCTAGGTGTGTGCATATTCGAAGTGTGCAAGATCCGGGCCAAGTGGAACTTTACCCGGCTCTAGGTGTGTGCATATTCGAAGTGTACAAAATCCGGGCCAAGTGGAACTTAACCCGGATCTAGGTGTGTGCATATTCGAAGTGTACGAAATCCAGGCCAAGTGGAACTTAACCCGGCTCTAGGTGTATGCATATTCGAGGTTCACATGGAGCTACGTTAGTTTTCTAATGAGCATCCGGCCGAGTAACAAGTTACTCCACCGGAGGCTCGGGAACTAATGGTTACTATCTATAGCATGTAAAGGAGAAGCGACATACCTCCATCATCCGCCCCGCGAGGTTAATTGCCTTAGCGGCTGTATTCATTTGGGCGGAAAATTCTGCGGGGCCGAACTTTTCCGGGAGATCGTCGTTGTGGACGAACTCCGCCTTGTTCTAGTTCATGATGAACTCAATCAGGCTCGGAGGGTACCGCTCACCGGTGGGCATATGGGGTGCCACAAGCCCTTCGCGTGCGCTTCTTTCCTCTCAACCAAGGCAAGGGCTGGGCTGGTATGCAGAACCATTTGCTGCGCATTAGTTGGCTCGGCAGGAACATCCTTTGCTGCTGGAGCTTTCTTGGGAAGCATCGACGATTGGGTTCGCTGCCCAGCCTCGACGAATGCTGACTTGGTAGCATCCGGAGCCTTTTTGCCCTTGGCTTGCTGGGAAGAAGTAACTGCAGCGGATTTCCCCTTAGGAGCTGCTGGAGTAGTTCCTCGCCAAGGTTGAGATGACTCGGACGAGGCGGAAGAACTTGGCACTGGAGCTCTTGTAGTTGGACTTGGAGCGGTTGTTGATTTTCTTGGTGCCAGAATAGGTGCTGGTGCTGGTTCGGTCACTGGTACTGGAACTGGTGCTGGTGCTGGTGTTGAGGTAGTCTCGGTGGCTACTAGTTGCAGCGATGCCGAAGTTGTGGATGCCGTCACCTCGGCTGGGCCGGCCTCTCCCGCTCCGAGGTTGCATTCCTCTCGACGAGGTAGTGTGGAACCCGGAGCAGCCACAGAACCCTCTGGAATAGGGCTCAGCGGACGTGACTCGTCGTCACGAGGAGGAGAAGGGCCAGATCGAAGTGGTGAAGAGATGCTGAATCCGCTCTGAGGGACCTCCACCGGAGCCCTGAAGAAGAGAATAATGTCAGAAGAGAAATTACCACGATGCAAGGAGAAGTGAGTTACGCAACAAAAAATGACTTACGCATCCGAGGTTTGGGCCTCCTTGGGTTTCCGAGCCCTTCGTTCCGGGGCTTTGCCTGTCGGCTTGGAGGCAGTCTTGTCTCCGGCCTACTTTCGCCTTTTTGTGGGCTGAGAAGGTTCGGAGAAAGAACTTGGTGCGGCTCCGCGCCTCTTCTTCGACGCCACCGGAACCGGTTCGCCCGTAGCAAGCGGAGGATCCTCGTGGATATGCCCACCGGGGTTAGCTAATGCCGGAAAGGCAAAAGAAAGAGGGAAAGCCTCAACAGGTTCAATCACGTCGACATCCGAGTCATCCTCATCATCGGGCCAATCTCTAAGAGAAGAGAATTTACCGCTGGGTCGTTTTGTAGCATCAGTCATAGGGAGAAACATCTCCTGGTCCGGCTCCTCCTCATTCGGGGTTTCTTGGTCCGGCGCCCACTTAAGGGTCGGATCCGTACCATCCTCAAGCGTTTGCTGAAGGAATAGCTGAGAGAAAGCATGAAGAACAGAGTCAAAAATACAACAAAAACCGATATATATTTAATCCGAAGTAAGTTTGCCCCGCGAAGCTTACCGCGGGAGGGAGCCTGTCACGATAGAAGTCCTCAATTCCCCACGTCCATTCAGCGGAGAAATCCTTGTGGGTGGTGAAGAGAGCCTTAACCCGGCGGAAAATCTCCGTGTTGCTTAGCTCGAACGAGGAGGTTCGGTTGGGGTCGCGGCCGAAACTCATGTGGCACACCTTGTGGGTGCGCTTCTGGAGGGGAGAGATTCGGTTGCGCACGAACGTGATCATAGCATCCTCGTTGCGCAATCCGAGTTTCTTCAGTTCCGCGAACCTCTTGTTAACCTGGTTGGCCAGAGCCGTGGGTTTCTTGGAGACCTCCTCCCAGAATTCCTGATCAGGTGGACCCGGAGTATATGGGAGCAACCGAATCAAATCTTCGGTGCCCGCATTCCGGACATAGAAGAAGGTCCGGGCCCATCCTTTGCAGGAGTCAAGCCCGGTGACCCGAGGGAAAACGGAAGTCCTCCGGGGCGAGATGGACGCAGCTCCGAATTGGGTGAGCTGCTTATCCTCTGGCTCAACTTGGATATTGGGGATGACGTTACGACAAAGGCCGAAAAACCGGATCCACAGCTCCTTCGTGGGCCACAGTCCGGTGTAGCCCTCGATCATAGAGGCAAAGGCAGACAAAGAGGTGATAGCGTTGGCTGGAAGATGGTGTGGCTGCAGGTGGTAGGTGCTAAGCCAATCCCGGAAGAAGTCGCTCACCGGCAAGCCGAACCCCCGTTGGAAGTGGGACAAGAACACGACGAACTCACCTGGATTGGGTGAGGGGGCCAGTTCGGCGGAGGGAAGACGAGCGACGACGCCGGCAGGGATGCGTCTAGTCCGGTAGAGCCAGTCAAGGTCATCTTGACAGACCCATGACCCGGCCCATGCGCCACGGTCCGCCGCAGCGGCGTCCTCCTCCATTTCTTGCTCAACGACGACGAGCTCCTCCTCCGTCATCTCGTACTTGATACCCTCGCTGGCGCTAGCGGCGGCGGGGATTTGAGGCCTGGCTTGGCGAGGACCCGTGGCGAGGAAGTTGCGCAATGGTGGCTGCGACACAGAGGCACGGGGAAAAGTGCGGCGGCGGCGCTGCTGCTAGGAGCACTGGCGGCGGCGTGGTCACGAGGAAGACGAGGAAGAAGAGCAACAGGCAGAGGGGCACGGAAGAGGAAAAAATTCTAAGGGGTGCGCCCCTCCGCTATTTAACCACCCCTTAAGAGGGTGAGTGGGATCGCGCTATGCCAATGAGCCACATGGTGTGGCCGTGTATCACCTGCATCAGCCAATCGGAGGGGAGACACACAGAGGGCCACAGAGCAGAGGCAATCCCATGACGTGACACGCTGATGCGGTAAACGAGGAGGCAGGCGTGACGTGACCCTCGCACAGTGATAACTGACAATTACTGCGGCAGTTACTGTGCAGGCCCTTAAAATAAGACGACGTAATGATTAGCCTCCACGTGGGTTGGCATATGAAATAAGGAAACAAGGCCCAGATCGAACCGTGGTAACCATGAGATCCGAGTCAAAGTGGTAACCCGGTCAGCAAGTGAAAACTTGGAACGTGCGAAGGTAACGTAAATCCACATAATCCGAGATAAAGGGCTAGATCGGAAATAACGTCCAGGGCTCGAACATAAATGAACCTGATGTGGCCTTAGCGGCTAAGGCATCTAAGACCGCACCAGCTTCGGGGACTAATGTTGGGGGGATACCCCCGGGTAGGGTCACTCCGGGGTATAAAGGACGAGTTAGCCAAGGTTCGGCAAGCTCAGAGCGGATGCTGACCGGGTCACCTCAAGGCAGGCCGGATCACGGAGTAACCCGGACCAGGGGGGGATCGCCTAACACTGTCTCAGCCGGCTTAAGAAGTAAGTCAGAAGTGCTTGTCTAACGTATATGCAGGAACAGGTATAGCCGGATCTACTATGATTTGGGTCCCATTTAGCTTCTAGGAGAAGGAAGGAATCTCTCTGGTCAAAAAGAAGGCCTGGTACGCACTGCATGAGCGAAGCAAGCAAGGGCTGGATGACCAGGTCTTGGCCAACAAGGGTGACGACGCCCGTGTCGGCTGACGCGGGCGCTGCAGAGGCTCATGTAGCTAAAGCATGTATGACGCGGGGTAAAAGCACCCCGGTCGGGTTACCACTTTGAGAGGAGGCATATTCTTAGGAATATGCCTCCACGTATGCCCTAGGCTGAGACCAGGCCGCCTCTATATAAGGGGGGCTAGGGTTTCAGTAGAGTGGGTGGGGTTTTCTTCTATACCGATTTGGCTAGGGTTCGAGGAGTGAACTGTAGGTGAGAGTAAGAGAACTCCTTCTTTCTCCTCTCGCCAACACAGATCTAGGAGCACTTGTAATCTTGAAAGGAAAGCAATACAATCTTCTGTGTGGAGAATCACTCCACTATCCCTCCCTGGATTCCCCTAGCGTTTATTAGTCCCCACCTTTAGCCTATCCATGGCATCTGCCGTGACACCACCACGATAATGTGTGGGTTGTGGAAAGAACAGACATGCAATGACTCTAGCTACGGTTCATGAAAATAACACACATGCAATGATATTGGTGGATCCATGTGTGGTTTATGAGAAGAACATACATGCAATGACACTCGTGGTTCCATGTGTGGTTTTTGAGAAGAACAAACATGCAATGACACTGGGTGTGGTTCATGAAAAGAATAGACATGCAATGACACTGGTGGATCCTTATGTGGTTTGTTTATAAGAATAGACATCCAATGACTCTAGTCGTGGTTCACGAAAAGAACAGACATGCAATGACACTAGTGGATCCTTATGTGGTTTGTTTATAAGAACAGACATGCAATCACACTAGGTGGATCCATGTGTGGTTTGTTTAGAGGAACAAACATGCAATGACACTGGGTGTGGTTCATGAAAAGAACAGACATGCAATGACACTGGTGGATCCTTATGTGGTTTGTTTAGAAGAACACACATGCAATGACTCTAGATGTAGTTCATGAAAAGAAAACACATGCAATGACAATATTGTATCCATGTGTGGTTCATGAGAAGAACACACATGCAATGACACTGGGTGTATCCATGTGTGGTTTGTTTAGAGGAACAGACATGGAATGACTCTGGTTGTGGTTCATGAAAAGAACACACATGCAATGACACTGGTGGATCCATGTGTGGTTCATGAGAAGAACAGACATGCAATCACACTTGCTGTGGTTCATGAAAATAACATACATGCAATGACACTGGTGGATCCATGTGTGGTTTGTGGAAAGAACAGACATGCAATGACTCTAGATATGGTTCATGAAAATAATACACATGCAATGACACTGGTGGATCCATGTGTGGTTTCTGAGAAGAACAGACATGCAATGACACTGTTGGTTCCATGTGTGGTTTGTGAGAAGAACAAACATGCAATGACACTGGGTGTGGTTCATAAAAAGAATAGACATGCAATGACACTGGTAGATCCTTATGTGGTTTGTTTAGAAGAACAGACATCCAATGACTCTAGCTATGGTTCATGAAAAGAACAGACATGCAATGACACTTGTGGATCCTTATGTGGTTTGTTTAGAAGAACACACATGCAATCACACTAGGTGGATCCATGTGTGGTTTGTTTAGAGGAACAAACATGCAATGACAATGGGTGTGGTCCATGAAAAGAACAGACATGCAATGACACTGGTGGATCCTTATGTAGTTTGTTTATAAGAACACACATGCAATGACTCTAGCTATGGTTCATGAAAAGAACACACATGCAATGACTCTAGCTATGGGTCATGAAAAGAACACACATGCAGTGACACTGGTGGATCCATGTGTGGTTCATGAGAAGAATAGACATGCAACACACTAGGTGGATCCATGTGTGGTTTGTTTAGAGGAATAGACATGCAATGACTCTAGCTGTGGTACATGACAAGAACAGACATGCAATGACACTAGTGGATCCATGTGTGGTTTGTGAAAATAACAGACATGCAATCACACTGGGTGTGGTTCATGAGAAGAACACACATGCAATGACATTGGTGGATCCTTGTGTGGTTTGTGAAAAGAACACACATCCAATGACATTGGTGGATCCTTATGTGGTTTGTGAGAAGAATAAACATGCAATGACACTGGGTGTGCTTCATGAGAAGAACACACATGAAATCACACTAGGTGGATCCATGTGTGGTTTGTTTAGAAGAACAGACATCCAATGACTCTGACTGTGGTTCATGAAAAGAACACACATGCAATGACACTGGTGTATCCATGTGTGGTTCATGAGAAGAACAGACATGCAATCACTCTGGTTGTGGTTCATGAAAAGAACACACATGCAATGACATTGGTGGGTCCATGTGTGGTTTGTGGAAGGAACGGACATGCAATGACACACTTGGTGTGGTTCATGAAAATAACACACATGCAATGACACTGGTGTATCCTTATGTGGTTTGTGAGAAGAACACAGATGCAATGACTCTAATTGTGGTTCATGAAAAGAACACACATGCAATGATACTGGTGGATCCATATGTGGTTTGTGGAAGGTACAGACATGCAATGACTCTAGCGGTGGTTCATGAAAAGAACAGACATGCAATGACACTGTTGGATCCATATGTGGTTTGTGGAATGAACACACATACAATGACTCTAGTTGTGGTTCATGAAAAGAACACACATGCAATGATACTGGTGGATCCATGTGTGGTTTGTGAGAAGAACAGACATGCAATGACACTGGTGGATCCATGTGTGGTTTGTTTAGAGGAACAAACATGCAAAGACACTGGGTGTGGTTCATGAAAAGAACAGACATGCAATGACTCTAGCTGTAGTTCATGAAAAGAACACACATGCAATGACATTGGTGGATCCATGTGTGGTTCATGAGAAGAACACACATGCAATGACACTAGGTGTATCCATGTGTGGTTTGTTTAGAGGAACAAACACGCAATGACTCTGGTTGAGGTTCATGAAAAGAACACACATGTCCATGTGTGGTTCATGAGAAGAACAGACATGCAATCACACTGGTTGTGGTTCATGAAAAGAACATACATGCAATGACACTAGTGGATCCATGTGTGGGTTGTGGAAAGAACACACTTGCAATGACACTTGTGGATCCATGTGTGATTCATGAGAAGAAAGTACATGCAATCCCACTGGCTATGGTTCATGAAAAGAACATACATGCAATGACACTGGTGGATCCATGCGAGGGTTGTGGAAAGAACAGACATGCAATGACTCTAGCTATGGTTCATGAAAATAACACACATGCAATGACACTAGTGGATCCATGTGTGGTTTGTGAGAAGAACACACATGCAATGACACTGGTGGTTCCATGTGTGGTTTGTGAGAAGAACAAACATGCAATGACACTGGGTGTGGTTCATGAAAAGAATAGACATGCAATGACACTGGTGGATCCTTATGTGGTTTGTTTAGAAGAACAGACATCCAATGACTCTAGCTGTGGTTCATGAAAACAACAGACATGCAATGACACAGGTGGATCCTTATGTGGTTTGTTTAGAAGAACACACATGCAATCATACTAGGTGGATCCATGTGTGGTTTGTTTAGAGGAACAAACATGCAATGACACTGGGTGTGGTTCATGAAAAGAACACACATGCAATGACACTAGTGTATTGTTATGTGGTTTGTGAGAAGAACACACATGCAATGACTCTAGTTGTGGTTCATGAAAAGAACACACATGCAATGACACTGGTGGATCCATATGTGGTTTGTGGAAGGAACAGACATACAATGACTCTAGCGGTGGTCCATGAAAACAACAGACATGCAATGACAATGGTGGATCCGTATGTGGTTTGTGGAAAGAACAAACATGCAATGACTCTAGATGTGGTTCATGAAAAGAACACACATGCAATGACACTAGTGGATCCATGTGTGGTTTTTGAGAAGAACAGACATGCAATGACACTGGTGGATCCATGTGTGGTTTGTTTAGAGGAAAAAACATGCAAAGGCACTAGGTGTGTTTCGTGAAAAGAACAGACATGCAATGACACTGGTGGATCCATGTGTGGTTCATGAGAAGAACACATATGCAATGACATTGGGTGTATCCACGTGTGGTTTGTCTAGAGGAACAGACATGCAATGACTCTGGTTGTGGTTCATGAAAAGAACACACATGCAATGACACTGGTGGATCCATGTGTGGTTCGTGAGAAGAACAGGCATGCAATCACACTAGGTGGATCCATGTGTGGTTTGTTTAGAGGAATAGAAATGCAATGACTCTAGCTGTGGTACATGACAAGAACAGACATGCAATGACACTGGTGGATCCATGTGTGGTTTGTGAAAATAACAGACATGCAATCACACTGGGTGTGGTTCATGAAAAGAACACACATGCAATGACATTGGTGGATCCTTGTGTGGTTTGTGAAAAGAACACACATCCAATGACATTGGTGGATCCTTATGTGGTTTGTGAGAAGAACAAACATGCAATGACACTGGGTGTGCTTCATGAGAAGAACACACATGAAATCACACGAGGTGGATCCATGTGTGGTTTATTTAGAGGAACAGACATCCAATGACTCTGACTGTGGTTCATGAAAAGAACAAACATGCAATGACACTGGTGTATCCATGTGTGGTTCATGAGAAGAATAGACATGCAATCACTCTGGCTGTGGTTGATGAAAAGAACACACATGCAATGACACTTGTGGATCCATGTGTGGTTTATGGAAGAAACGGACATGCAATGACACACTGGGTGTGGTTCATGAAAAGAACACACATGCAATGACACTGGTGTATCCTTATGTGGTTTGTGAGAAGAACACACATGCAATGACTCTAATTGTGGTTCATGAAAAGAACACACATGCAATGACACTAGTGGATCGATATGTGGTTTGTGGAAGGTACAAACATGGAATGACTCTAGCGGTGATTCATGAAAAGAACAGACATGCAATGACACTGGTGGATCCGTATGTGGTTTGTGGAAAGAACACACATGCAATGACTCTAGCTGTGGTTCATGAAAAGGACACACATGCAATGATACTGGTGGATCCATGTGTGGTTTGTGAGAAGAACAGACATGCAATGACACTGGTGGATCCATATGTGGTTTGTTTAGAGGAACAAACATGCAAAGACACTGGGTGTGGTTCATGAAAAGAACAGACATGCAATAACACTGGTGGATCCTTATGTGGTTTGTTTAGAAGAACACACATGCAATGATTCTAGCTGTAGGTCATGAAAAGAACACACATGCAATGACACTGGTGGATCCATGTGTGGTTCATGAGAAGAAAACACATGCAATGACACTAGGTGTATCCATGTGTGGTTTGTTTAGTGGAACAAACATGCAATGACTCTGGTTGTGGTTCATGAAAAGAACACACATGTCCATGTGTGGTTCATGAGAAGAACAGACATGCAATCACACTAGCTGTGGTTCATGAAAAGAACATACATGCAATGACACTGGTGGATCCATGTGTGGGTTGTGGAAAGAATAGACATGCAATGACTCTAGCTATGGTTCATGAAAATAACACACATGCAATGACACTGGTGGATCCATGTGTGGTTTGTGAGAAGAACATACATGCAATGACACTAGTGGTTCCATGTGTGGTTTGTGAGAAGAACAAACCTGCAATGACACTGGGTGTGGTTCATGAAAAGAAGAGACATGCAATGACACTGGTGGATCCTTATGTGGTTTGTTTAGAAGAACAGACATCCAATGACTCTAGATGTGGTTCATGAAAACAACAGACATGCAATGACACGGGTGGATCCTTATGTGGTTTGTTTAGAAGAACACACATGCAATCACACTAGGTGGATCCATGTGTGGTTTTTTAGAGGAACAAACATGCAATGACACTGGGTGTGGTTCATGAAAAGAACACACATGCAATGACACTGGTGTATCCTTATGTGGTTTGTGAGAAGAACACACATGCAATGACTCTAGCTGTGGTTCATGAAAAGAACACACATGCAATGACACTGGTGGATCCATATGTGGTTTGTGGAAGGAACAGACATGCAATGACTCTAGCGGTGGTTCATGAAAAGAATAGACATGCAATGACAATGGTGGATCCGTATGTGGTTTGTGGAAAGAACAAACATGCAATGACTCTAGATGTGGTTCATGAAAAGAACACACATGCAATGACACTAGTGGATCCATGTGTGGTTTCTGAGAAGAACAGACATGCAATGACACTGGTGGATCCATGTGTGGTTTGTTTAGAGGAACAAACATGCAAATACACTAGGTGTGTTTCATGAAAAGAACAGACATGCAATGACACTAGTGGATCCATGTGTGGTTTATGAGAAGAACACATATGCAATGACACTGGGTGTATCCATGTGTGGTTTGTTTACAGGAACAGACATGCAATGACTCTGGTTGTGGTTCATGAAAAGAACACACATGCAATGACACTGGTGGATCCATGTGTGGATTATGAGAAGAACAGGCATGCAATCACACTGGCTGTGGTTCATGAAAAGAACATACATGCAATGACACTGGTGGATCCATGTGTTGGTTGTGGAAAGAACAGACATGCAATGACTCTAGCTATGGTTCATTTAAATAATACACATGCAATGACACTGGTGGATCCATGTGTGGTTTATGAGAAGAACATACATGCAATGACACTGGTGGTTCCATGTGTGGTTTGTGAGAAGAACAAACATGCAATGACACCGGGTGTGGTTCATGAAAGGAATAGACATGCAATGACACTGGTGGATCCTTATGTGGTTTGTTTAGAAGAACAGACATGCAATGACTCTAGTTGTGGTTCATGAAAAGAACAGACATGCAATGACACTGGTGGATCCTTATGTGGTTTGTTTATAAGAACACACATGCAATCACACTAGGTGGATCCATGTGTGGTTTGTTTAGAGGAACAAACATGCAATGACACTGGGTGTGGTTCATGAAAAGAACAGACATGAAATGACACTTGTGGATCCTTATGTGGTTTGTTTAGAAGAGCACACATGCAATGACTCTAGCTATAGTTCATGAAAAGAACACACATGCAATGACACTAGTGGATCCATGTGTGGTTCATGAGAAGAACACACATGCAATGACACTGGGTGTATCCATGTGTGGTTTGTTTAGAGGAACAGACATGCAATGACTCTGGTTGTGGTTCATGAAAACAACACACATGCAATGACACTGGTGGATCCACGTGTGGTTCATGAGAAGAACAAACATGCAATCACACTTGCTGTGGTTCATGAAAAGAACATACATGCAATGACACTAGTGGATCCATGTGTGGGTTGTGGAAAGAACAGACATGCATTGACTCTAGCGATGGTTCATGAAAATAACACACATGCAATGATACTGGTGGATCCATGTGTGGGTTGTGGAAAGAACAGACATGCAATGACACTGGTGGCTGCATGTGTGGTTTGTGATAAGAACAAACATGCAATGACACTGGGTGTGGTTCATGAAAAGAATAGACATGCAATGACACTGGTGGATCCTTATGTGGTTTGTTTAGAAGAACAGACATCCAATGACTCTAGCTATGGTTCATGAAAAGAACAGACATGTAATGACACTGGTGGATCCTTATGTGGTTTGTTTAGAAGAACACACATGAAATCACACTAGGTGGATCCATGTGTGGTTTGTTTAGAGGAACAAACATGCAATGACACTGGGTGTGGTTCATGAAAACAACAGACATGCAATGACACTGGTGGATCCTTATGTAGTTTGTTTATAAGAACACACATGCAATGACTCTAGGTATGGTTCATGAAAAGAACACACATGCAATGACACTGGTGATTCCATGTGTGGTTCATGAGAAGAATAGACATGCAACGCACTAGGTAGATCCATGTGTGGTTTGTTTAGAGGAACAAACATGAAAAGGCACTAGGTGTGTTTCATGAAAAGAACAGACATGCAATGACACTGGTGGATCCATGTGTGGTTCATGAGAAGAACACATATGCAATGACACTGGGTGTATCCATGTGTGGTTTGTTTAGAGGAACATACATGCAATTACTCTGGTTGTGGTTCATGAAAAGAACACACATGCAATGACACTGGTGGATCCATGTGTGGTTCATGAGAAGAACAGGCATGCAATCACACTGGCTGTGGTTCATGAAAAGAACATACATGCAATGACACTAGTGGATCCCTGTGTGGGTTGTGGAAAGAACAAACATGAATGACTCTAGCTATGGTTCATTTAAATAACACACATGCAATGACACTGGTGGATCCATGTGTGGTTTATGAGAAGAACATACATGCAATGACACTGGTGGTTCCATGTGTGGTTTGTGAGAAGAACAAACATGCAATGACACCGGGTGTGGTTTATGAAAGGAATAGACATGCAATGACACTGGTGGATCCTTATGTGGTTTGTTTAGAAGAACACACATGCAATGACTCTAGTTGTGGTTCACGAAAAGAACAAACATGCAATGACACTGGTGGATCCTTATGTGGTTTGTTTAGAAGAACACACATGCAATCACACTAGGTGGATCCATGTGTGGTTTGTTTAGAGGAACAAACATGCAATGACACTGGGTGTGGTTCATGAAAAGAACAGACATGCAACACACTAGGTGGATCCTTATGTGGTTTGTTTAGAAGAGCACACATGCAATGACACTAGATGTAGTTCATGAAAAGAACACACATGCAATGACACTAGTGGATCCATGTGTGGTTCATGAGAAGAACACATATTCAATGACACTGGGTGTATCCATGTGTGGTTTGTTTAGAGGAACATACATGCAATGACTCTGGTTGTGGTTCATGAAAAGAATACACATGCAATGACACTGGTGGATCCATATGTGGTTCATGAGAAGAACAGGCATGCAATCACACTGGCTGCGGTTCATGAAAACAACATACATGCAATGACACTAGTGGATCCATGTGTGGGTTGTGGAAAGAACAGACATGCAATGACTCTAGCTCTGGTTCATTTAAATAACACACATGCAATGACACTGGTGGATCCATGTGTGGTTTATGAGAAGAACATACATGTAATGACACTGGTGGTTCCATGTGTGGTTTGTGAGAAGAACAAAAATGCAATGACACCGGGTGTGGTTCATGAAAGGAATAGACATGCAATGACACTGGTGGATCCTTATGTGGTTTGTTTAGAAGAACAGACATCCAATGACTCTATCTATGGTTCATGAAAAGAACAGACATGCAATGACACTGGTGGATCCTTCTGTGGTTTGTTTAGAAGAACACACATGCAATCACACTAGGTGGATCCATGTGTGGTTTGTTTAGAGGAACAAACATGCAATGACACTAGGTGTGGTTCATGTAAAGAACAGACATGCAATGACACCGGTGGATCCTTATGTAGTTTGTTTATAAGAACACACATGCAATGACTCTAGCTATGATTCATGAAAAGAACACACATGCAATGACACTGGTGATTCCATGTGTGGTTCATGAGAAGAATAGACATGCAACACACTAGGTGGATCCATGTGTGGTTTGTTTAGAGGAATAAACATGCAATGACTCTAGCTATGGTACATGACAAGAACAGACATGCAATGACATTGGTGGATCGATGTGTGGTTTGTGAAAAAAATAGACATGCAATCACACTGGGTGTGCTTCATGAAAAGAACACACATGCAATGACACTGGTGGATCCTTATGTGGTTTGTGAGAAGAACAAACATGCAATGACACTGGGTGTGGTTCATGAGAAGAACACACATGAAATCACACTAGATGGATCCACGTGTGGTTTGTTTAGAGGAACAGACATCCAATGACTCTGGCTACGGTTCATGAATAGAACAGACATGCAATGACTCTAGCGGTGGTTCATGAAAAGAACAGACATGCAATGACAATGGTGGATCCATATGTGGTTTGTGGAAAGAACAAACATGCAATGACTCTAGATGTGGTTCATGAAAAGAACACACATGCAATGACACTAGTGGATCCATGTGTGGTTTCTGAGAAGAACAGACATGCAATGACACTGGTGGATCCATCTGTGGTTTGTTTAGAGGAACAAACATGCAAAGGCACTAGGTGTGTTTCATGAAAAGAACAGACAAGCAATGACACTGGTGGATCCATGTGTGGTTCATGAGAAGAACACATATGCAATGACACTGGGTGTATCCATGTGTGGTTTGTTTACAGGAACAGACATGCAATGACTCTGGTTGTGGTTCATGAAAAGAACACACATGCAATGACACTGGTGGATCCATGTGTGGATTATGAGAAGAACAGGCATGCAATCACACTGGCTGTGGTTCATGAAAAGAACATACATGCAATGACACTGGTGGATCCATGCGTGGGTTGTGGAAAGAACAGACATGCAATGACTCTAGCTATGGTTCATTTAAATAAAACACATGAAATGACACTGGTGGATCCATGTGTGGTTTATGAGAAGAACATACATGCAATGACACTGGTGGTTCCATGTGTGGTTTGTGAGAAGAACAAACATGCAATGACACCGGGTGTGGTTCATGAAAGGAATAGACATGCAATGACACTGGTGGATCCTTATGTGGTTTGTTTAGAAGAACAGACATGCAATGACTCTAGTTGTGGTTCATGAAAAGAATAGACATGCAATGACACTGGTGGACCCTTATGTGGTTTGTTTATAAGAACACACATGCAATCACACTAGGTGGATCCATGTGTGGTTTGTTTAGAGGAACAAACATGCAATGACACTGGGTGTGGTTCATGAAAAGAACAGACATGCAACACACTAGGTGGATCCTTATGTGGTTTGTTTAGAAGAGCACACATGCAATGACTCTAGCTGTAGTTCATGAAAAGAACCCACACATGCAATGACACTAGTGGATCCATGTGTGGTTCATGAGAAGAACACATATGCAATGACACTGGGTGTATCCATGTGTGGTTTGTTTAGAGGAACAGACATGCAATGACTCTGGTTGTGGTTCATGAAAAGAATACACATGCAATGACACTGGTGGATCCATATGTGGTTCATGAGAAGAACAGGCATGCAATCACACTGGTTGTGGTTCATGAAAAGAACATACATGCAATGACACTAGTGGATCCATGTGTGGGTTGTGGAAAGAACAGACATGCAATGACTCTAGCTCTGGTTCATTTAAATAACACACATGCAATGACACTGGTGGATCCATGTGTGGTTTATGAGAAGAACATACATGTAATGACACTGGTGGTTCCATGTGTGGTTTGTGAGAAGAACAAAAATGCAATGACACCGGGTGTGGTTCATGAAAGGAATAGACATGCAATGACACTGGTGGATCCTTATGTGGTTTGTTTAGAAGAACAGACATCCAATGACTCTATCTATGGTTCATGAAAAGAACAGACATGCAATGACACTGGTGGATCCTACTGTGGTTTGTTTAGAAGAACACACATGCAATCACACTAGGTGGATCCATGTGTGGTTTGTTTAGAGGAACAAACATGCAATGACACTGGGTGTGGTTATTGGAAAGAACAGACATGCAATGACACTGGTGGATCCTTATGTAGTTTGTTTATAAGAACACACATGCAATGACTCTAGCTATGGTTCATGAAAAGAACACACATGCAATGACACTGGTGATTCCATGTGTGGTTCATGAGAAGAATAGACATGCAACACACTAGGTGGATCCATGTGTGGTTTGTTTAGAGGAATAGACATGCAATGACTGTAGCTATGGTACATGACAAGAACAGACATGCAATGACATTGGTGGATCCATGTGTGGTTTGTGAAAAAATGAGACATGCAATCACACTGGGTGTGGTTAATGAAAAGAACACACATGCAATGACACTGGTGGATCCTTATGTGGTTTGTGAGAAGAACAAACATGCAATGACACTGGGTGTGGTTCATGAGAAGAACACACATGAAATCACACTAGATGGATCCACGTGTGGTTTGTTTAGAGGAACAGACATCCAATGACTCTGGCTGCGGTTCATGAATAGAACAGACATGCAATGACACTGGTGTATCCATGTGTGGTTCATGAGAAGAACAGACATGCAATGACTCTAGCGGTGGTTCATGAAAAGAACAGACATGCAATGACAATGGTGGATCCATATGTGGTTTGTGGAAAGAACAAACATGCAATGACTCTAGATGTGGTTCATGAAAAGAACACACATGCAATGACACTAGTGGATCCATGTGTGGTTTCTGAGAAGAACAGACATGCAATGACACTGGTGGATCCATGTGTGGTTTGTTTAGAGGAACAAACATGCAAAGGCACTAGGTGTGTTTCATGAAAAGAACAGACATGCAATGACACTGGTGGATCCATGTGTGGTTCATGAGAAGAACACATATGCAATGACACTGGGTGTATCCATGTGTGGTTTGTTTAGAGGAACAGACATGCAATGACTCTGGTTGTGGTTCATGAAAAGAACACACATGCAATGACACTGGTGGATCCATGTGTGGTTCATGAGAAGAACATGCATGCAATCACACTAGCTGTGGTTCATGAAAAGAACATACATGCAATGACACTGGTGGATCCATGTGTGGGTTGTGGAAAGAACAGACATGCAATGACTCTAGCTATGGTTCATTTAAATAACACACATGAAATGACACTGGTGGATCCATGTGTGGTTTATGAGAAGAACACACATGCAATGACACTGGTGGTTCCATGTGTGGTTTGTGAGAAGAACAAACATGCAATGACACCGGGTGTGGTTCATGAAAGGAATAGACATGCAATGACACTGGTGGATCCTTATGTGGTTTGTTTAGAAGAACAGACATGCAATGACTATAGTTGTGGTTCATGAAAAGAATAGACATGCAATGACACTGGTGGATCCTTATGTGGTTTGTTTATAAGAACACACATGCAATCACACTAGGTGGATCCATGTGTGGTTTGTTTAGAGGAACAAACATGCAATGACACTGGGTGTGGTTCATGAGAAGAACAGACATGCAATGACTCTAGCGGTGGTTCATGAAAAGAACAGACATGTAATGACAATGGTGGATCCGTATGTGGTTTGTGGAAAGAACAAACATGCAATGACTCTAGATGTGGTTCATGAAAAGAACACACATGCAATGACACTAGTGGATCCATGTGTGGTTTCTGAGAAGAACAGACATGCAATGACACTGGTGGATCCATGTGTGGTTTGTTTAGAGGAACAAACATGCAAAGGCACTAGGTGTGTTTCATGAAAAGAACAGACATGCAATGACACTGGTGGATCCTTATGTGGTTTGTTTATAAGAACACACATGCAATCACAGTAGGTGGATCCATGTGTGGTTTGTTTAGAGGAACAAACATGCAATGCCACTGGGTGTGGTTCATGAAAAGAACAGACATGAAATGACACTTGTGGATCCTTATGTGGTTTGTTTAGAAGAGCACACATGCAATGACTCTAGCTATAGTTCATGAAAAGAACACACATGCAATGACACTAGTGGATCCATGTGTGGTTCATGAGAAGAACACACATGCAATGACACTGGGTGTATCCATGTGTGGTTTGTTTAGAGGAACAAACATGCAATGACTCTGGTTGTGGTTCATGAAAACAACACACATGCAATGACACTGGTGGATCCACGTGTGGTTTATGAGAAGAACAAACATGCAATCACACTTGCTGTGGTTCATGAAAAGAACATACATGCAATGACACTAGTGGATCCATGTGTGGGTTGTGGAAAGAACAGACATGCAATGACTCTAGCGATGGTTCATGAAAATAACACACATGCAATGATACTGGTGGATCCATGTGTGGGTTGTGGAAAGAACAGATATGCAATGACACTGGTGGCTGCATGTGTGGTTTGTGAGAAGAACAAACATGCAATGACACTGGGTGTGGTTCATGAAAAGAATAGACATGCAATGACACTGGTGTATCCTTATGTGGTTTGTTTAGAAGAACAGACATCCAATGACTCTAGCTATGGTTCATGAAAAGAACAGACATGCAATGACACTGGTGGATCCTTATGTGGTTTGTTTAGAAGAACACACATGCAATCACACTAGGTGGATCCATGTGTGGTTTGTTTAGAGGAACAAACATGCAATGACACTGGGTGTGGTTCATGAAAAGAACAGACATGCAATGACACTGGTGGATCCTTATGTAGTTTGTTTATAAGAACACATATGCAATGACTCTAGGTATGGTTCATGAAAAGAACACACATGCAATGACACTGGTGATTCCATGTGTGGTTCATGAGAAGAATAGACATGCAACGCACTAGGTGGATCCATGTGTGGTTTGTTTAGAGGAACAAACATGAAAAGGCACTAGGTGTGTTTCATGAAAAGAACAGACATGCAATGACACTGGTGGATCCATGTGTGGTTCATGAGAAGAACACATATGCAATGACACTGGGTGTATCCATGTGTGGTTTGTTTAGAGGAACATACATGCAATGACTCTGGTTGTGGTTCATGAAAAGAACACACATGCAATGACACTGGTGGATCCATGTGTGGTTCATAAGAAGAACAGGCATGCAATCACACTGGCTGTGGTTCATGAAAAGAACATACATGCAATGACACTAGTGGATCCATGTGTGGGTTGTGGAAAGAACAAACATGAATGACTCTAGCTATGGTTCGTTTAAATAACACACATGCAATGACACTGGTGGATCCATGTGTGGTTTATGAGAAGAACATACATGCAATGACACTGGTGGTTCCATATGTGGTCTGTGAGAAGAACAAACATGCAATGACACCGGGTGTGGTTTATGAAAGGAATAGACATGCAATGACACTGGTGGATCCTTATGTGGTTTGTTTAGAAGAACAGACATGCAATGACTCTAGTTGTGGTTCATGAAAAGAACAAACATGCAATGACACTGGTGGATCCTTATGTGGTTTGTTTAGAAGAACACACATGCAATCACACTAGGTGGATCCATGTGTGGTTTGTTTAGAGGAACAAACATGCAATGACACTTGGTGTGGTTCATGAAAAGAACAGACATGCAACACACTAGGTGGATCCTTATGTGGTTTGTTTAGAAGAGCACACATGCAATGACTCTAGCTGTAGTTCATGAAAAGAACACACATGCAATGACACTAGTGGATCCATGTGTGGTTCATGAGAAGAACACACATGAAATCACACTAGATGGATCCACGTGTCTTTTGTTTAGAGGAACAGACATCCAATGACTCTGGCTGCGGTTCATGAATAGAACAGACAAGCAATGACACTGGTGTATCCATGTGTGGTTCATGAGAATAACAGACATGCAATGACTCTAGCGGTGGTTCATGAAAAGAACAGACATGTAATGACAATGGTGGATCCATATGTGTTTTGTGGAAAGAACAAACATGCAATGATTCTAGATGTGGTTCATGAAAAGAACACACATGCAATGACACTGGTGGATCCATGTGTGGTTTATGAGAAGAACATACATGTAATGACACTGGTGGTTCCATGTGTGGTTTGTGAGAAGAACAAAAATGCAATGACACCGGGTGTGGTTCATGAAAGGAATAGACATGCAATGACATTGGTGGATCCTTATGTGGTTTGTTTAGAAGAATAGACATCCAATGACTCTATCTATGGTTCATGAAAAGAACAGACATGCAATGACACTGGTGGATCCTTCTGTGGTTTGTTTAGAAGAACACACATGCAATCACACTAGGTGGATCCATGTGTGGTTTGTTTAGAGGAACAAACATGCAATGACACTGGGTGTGGTTCATGAAAAGAACAGACATGCAATGACACTGGTGGATCCTTATGTAGTTTGTTTATAAGAACACACATGCAATGACTCTAGCTATGGTTCATGCAAAGAACACACATGCAATGACACTGGTGATTCCATGTGTTGTTCATGAGAAGAATAGACATGCAACACACTAGGTGGATCCATGTGTGTTTTGTTTAGAGGAATAGACATGCAATGACTCTAGCTATGGTACATCACAAGAACAGACATGCAATGACATTGGTGGATCCATGTGTGGTTTGTGAAAAAAAGAGACATGCAATCACACTGGGTGTGGTTCATGAATAGAACACACATGCAATGACACTAGTGGATCCTTATGTGGTTTGTGAGAAGAACAAACATGCAATGACACTAGGTGTGGTTCATGAGAAGAACACACATGAAATCACACTAGATGGATCCACGTGTCTTTTGTTTAGAGGAACAGACATCCAATGACTCTGGCTGCGGTTCATGAATAGAACAGACATGCAATGACACTGGTGTATCCATGTGTGGTTCATGAGAAGAACAGACATGCAATCACACTGGCTGTGGTTCATGAAAAGAACAGACATGTAATGACAATGGGGGATCCATATGTGTTTTGTGGAAAGAACAAACATGCAATGATTCTAGATGTGGTTCATTTAAATAACACACATGCAATGACACTGGTGGATCCATGTGTGGTTTATGAGAAGAACATACATGTAATGACACTGGTGGTTCCATGTGTGGTTTGTGAGAAGAACAAAAATGCAATGACACCGGGTGTGGTTCATGAAAGGAATAGACATGCAATGACATTGGTGGATCCTTATGTGGTTTGTTTAGAAGAATAGACATCCAATGACTCTATCTATGGTTCATGAAAAGAACAGACATGCAATGACACTGGTGGATCCTTCTGTGGTTTGTTTAGAAGAACACACATGCAATCACACTAGGTGGATCCATGTGTGGTTTGTTTAGAGGAACAAACATGCAATGACACTGGGTGTGGTTCATGAAAAGAACAGACATGCAATGACACTGGTGGATCCTTATGTAGTTTGTTTATAAGAACACACATGCAATGACTCTAGCTATGGTTCATGAAAAGAACACACATGCAATGACACTGGTGATTCCATGTGTGGTTCATGAGAAGAATAGACATGCAACACACTAGGTGGATCCATGTGTGTTTTGTTTAGAGGAATAGACATGCAATGACTCTAGCTATGGTACATGACAAGAACAGACATGCAATGACATTGGTGGATCCATGTGTGGTTTGTGAAAAAAAGAGACATGCAATCACACTGGGTGTGGTTCATGAATTGAACACACATGCAATGACACTAGTGGATCCTTATGTGGTTTGTGAGAAGAACAAACATGCAATGACACTAGGTGTGGTTCATGAGAAGAACACACATGAAATCACACTAGATGGATCCACGTGTCTTTTGTTTAGAGGAACAGACATCCAATGACTCTGGCTGCGGTTCATGAATAGAACAGACATGCAATGACACTGGTGTATCCATGTGTGGTTCATGAGAATAACAGACATGCAATGACTCTAGCGGTGGTTCATGAAAAGAACAGACATGTAATGACAATGGTGGATCCATATGTGTTTTGTGGAAAGAACAAACATGCAATGATTCTAGATGTGGTTCATGAAAAGAACACACATGCAATGACACTGGTGGATCCATGTGTGGTTTATGAGAAGAACATACATGTAATGACACTGGTGGTTCCATGTGTGGTTTGTGAGAAGAACAAAAATGCAATGACACCGGGTGTGGTTCATGAAAGGAATAGACATGCAATGACATTGGTGGATCCTTATGTGGTTTGTTTAGAAGAATAGACATCCAATGACTCTATCTATGGTTCATGAAAAGAACAGACATGCAATGACACTGGTGGATCCTTCTGTGGTTTGTTTAGAAGAACACACATGCAATCACACTAGGTGGATCCATGTGTGGTTTGTTTAGAGGAACAAACATGCAATGACACTGGGTGTGGTTCATGAAAAGAACAGACATGCAATGACACTGGTGGATCCTTATGTAGTTTGTTTATAAGAACACACATGCAATGACTCTAGCTATGGTTCATGAAAAGAACACACATGCAATGACACTGGTGATTCCATGTGTGGTTCATGAGAAGAATAGACATGCAACACACTAGGTGGATCCATGTGTGTTTTGTTTAGAGGAATAGACATGCAATGACTCTAGCTATGGTACATGACAAGAACAGACATGCAATGACATTGGTGGATCCATGTGTGGTTTGTGAAAAAAAGAGACATGCAATCACACTGGGTGTGGTTCATGAATAGAACACACATGCAATGACACTAGTGGATCCTTATGTGGTTTGTGAGAAGAACAAACATGCAATGACACTAGGTGTGGTTCATGAGAAGAACACACATGAAATCACACTAGATGGATCCACGTGTCTTTTGTTTAGAGGAACAGACATCCAATGACTCTGGCTGCGGTTCATGAATAGAACAGACATGCAATGACACTGGTGTATCCATGTGTGGTTCATGAGAAGAACAGACATGCAATGACTCTAGCGGTGGTTCATGAAAAGAACAGACATGTAATGACAATGGTGGATCCATATGTGTTTTGTGGAAAGAACAAACATGCAATGATTCTAGATGTGGTTCATGAAAAGAACACACATGCAATGACACTAGTGGATCCATGTGTGGTTTCTGAGAAGAACAGACATGCAATGACACTGGTGGATCCATGTGTGGTTTGTTTAGAGGAACAAATATGCAAAGGCACTAGGTGTGGTTCATGAAAAGAACAAACATGCAATGACACTGGTGGATCCTTATGTGGTTTGTTTAGAAGAACACACATGCAATCACACTAGGTGGATCCATGTGTGGTTTGTTTAGAGGAACAAACATGCAATGACACTTGGTGTGGTTCATGAAAAGAACAGACATGCAACACACTAGGTGGATCCTTATGTGATTTGTTTAGAAGAGCACACATGCAATGACTCTAGCTGTAGTTCATGAAAAGAACAGACATGCAATGACACTGGTGGATCCATGTGTGGTTCATGAGAAGAACACATATGCAATGACACTGGGTGTATCCATGTGTGGTTTGTTTAGAGGAACAGACATGCAATGACTCTGGTTGTGGTTCATGAAAAGAACACACATGCAATGACACTGGTGGATCCATGTGTTCATGAGAAGAACAGGAATGCAATCACACTAGCTGTGGTTCATGAAAAGAACATACATGCAATGACACTGGTGGATCCATGTGTGGGTTGTGGAAAGAATAGACATGCAATGACTCTAGCTATGGTTCATTTAAATAACACGCATGAAATGACACTGGTGGATCCATGTGTGGTTTATGAGAAGAACATACATGCAATGACACTGGTGGTTCCATGTGTGGTTTGTGAGAAGAACAAACATGCAATGACACCGGGTGTGGTTCATGAAACGAATAGACATGCAATGACACTGGTGGATCCTTATGTGGTTTGTTTAGAAGAACAGACATGCAATGACTCTAGTTGTGGTTCATGAAAAGAATAGACATGCAATGACACTGGTGGATCCTTATGTGGTTTGTTTATAAGAACACACATGCAATCACACTAGGTGGATCCATGTGTGGTTTGTTTAGAGGAACAAACATGCAATGACACTGGGTGTGGTTCATGAGAAGAACAGACATGCAATGACTCTAGCGGTGGTTCATGAAAAGAACAGACATGTAATGACAATGGTGGATCTGTATGTGGTTTGTGGAAAGAACAAACATGCAATGACTCTAGATGTGGTTCATGAAAAGAACACACATGCAATGACACTAGTGGATCCATGTGTGGTTTCTGAGAAGAACAGACATGCAATGACACTGGTGGATCCATGTGTGGTTTGTTTAGAGGAACAAACATGCAAAGGCACTAGGTGTGTTTCATGAAAAGAACAGACATGCAATGACACTGGTGCATCCATGTGTGGTTCATGAGAAGAACACATATGCAATGACACAGGGTGTATCCATGTGTGGTTTGTTTAGAGGAATAGACATGCAATGACTCTGGTTGTGGTTCATGAAAAGAACACACATGCAATGACACTGGTGGATCCATGTGTGGTTCATGAGAAGAACAGGCATGCAATCACACTGGCTGTGGTTCATGAAAAGAACATACATGCAATGACAATGGTGGATCCATGTGTGGGTTGTGGAAAGAACAGACATGCAATGACTCTAGCTATCGTTCATTTAAATAACACACATGCAATGACACTGGTGGATCCATGTGTGGTTTATGAGAAGAACATACATGCAATGACACTGGTGGTTCCATGTGTGGTTTGTGAGAAGAACAAACATGCAATGACACCGGGTGTGGTTCATGAAAGGAATAGACATGCAATGACACTGGTGGATCCTTATGTGGTTTGTTTAGAAGAACAGACATGCAATGACTCTAGTTGTGGTTCATGAAAAGAACAGACATGCAATGACACTGGTGGATCCTTATGTGGTTTGTTTATAAGAACACACATGCAATCACACTAGGTGGATCCTTGTGTTGTTTATTTAGAGGAACAAACATGCAATGACACTGGGTGTGGTTCATGAAAAGAACAGATAGCAATGACACTGGTGGATCCTTATGTGGTTTGTTTAGAAGAGCACACATGCAATGACTCTAGCTGTAGTTCATGAAAAGAACACACATGCAATGACACTTAGGATCCATGTGTGGTTCATGAGAAGAACACACATGCAATGACACTGGGTGGATCCTTATGTGGTTTGTTTAGAGGAACAGACATACAATGACTCTAGTTGTGGTTCATGAAAACAACACACATGAAATGACATTGGTGGATCCACGTGTGGTTCATGAGAAGAACAAACATGCAATCACACTTTCTGTGGTTCATGAAAATAACATACATGCAGTGACACTGGTGGATCCATGTGTGGGTTGTGGAAAGAACAGACATGCAATGACTCTAGCGATGGTTCATGAAAATAACACACATGGAATGACACTGGTGGATCCATGTGTGGGTTGTGGAAAGAACAGACATGCAATGACACTGGTGGTGGCATGTGTGGTTTGTGAGAAGAACAAACATGCAATGACACTGGGTGTGGTTCATGAAAAGAATAGACATGCAATGACACTGGTGGATCCTTATGTGGTTTGTTTAGAAGAACAGACATCCAATGAATCTAGCTATGGTTCATGAAAAGAACAGACATGCAATGACACAAGTGGATCCTTATGTGGTTTGTTTAGAAGAACACACATGCAATCACACAAGGTGGATCCATGTGTGGTTTGTTTAGAGGAACAAACATGCAATGACACTGGGTGTGGTTCATGAAAAGAACAGACATGCAATGACACTGGTGGATCCTTATGTAGTTTGTTTATAAGAACACACATGCAATGACTCTAGCTATGGTTCATGAAAACAACACATATGCAATGACACTGGTGATTCCATGTGTGGTTCATGAGAAGAATAGACATGCAACACACTAGGTGGATCCATGTGTGGTTTGTTTAGAGGAACAAACATGCAAAGGCACTAGGTGTGTTTCATGAAAAGAACAGACATGCAATGACATTGGTGGATCCATGTGTGGTTTGTGAAAAAAAGAGACATGCAATCACACTGGGTGTGGTTCATGAAAAGAACACACATGCAATGACACTGGTGGATCCTTATGTGGTTTCTGAGAAGAACAAACATGCAATGACACTGGGTGTGGTTCATGAGAAGTACACACATGAAATCACACTAGATGGATCCACGTGTGGTTTGTTTAGAGCAACAGACATCCAATGACTCTGGCTGCGGTTCATGAATAGAACAGACATGCAATGACACTGGTGTATCCATGTGTGGTTCATGAGAAGAACAGACATGCAATGACTCTAGCGGTGGTTCATGAAAAGAACAGACATGCAATGACAATGGTGGATCCATATGTGGTTTGTGGAAAGAACAAACATGCAATGACTCTAGATGTGGTTCATGAAAAGAACACACATGCAATGACACTAGTGGATCCATGTGTGGTTTCTGAGAAGAACAGACATGCAATGACACTGGTGGATCCATGTGTGGTTTGTTTAGAGGAACAAACATGCAAAGGCACTAGGTGTGTTTCATGAAAAGAACAGACATGCAATGACACTGGTGGATCCATGTGTGGTTCATGAGAAGAACACATATGCAATGACACTGGGTGTATCCATGTGTGGTTTGTTTAGAGGAACAGACATGCAATGACTCTGGTTGTGGTTCATGAAAAGAACACACATGCAATGACACTGGTGGATCCATGTGTGGTTCATGAGAAGAACAGGCATGCAATCACACTAGCTGTGGTTCATGAAAAGAACATACATGCAATGACACTGGTGGATCCATGTGTGAGTTGTGGAAAGAACAGACATGCAATGACTCTAGCTATGGTTCATTTAAATAACACACATGAAATGACACTGGTGGATCCATGTGTGGTTTATGAGAAGAACATACATGCAATGACACTGGTGGTTCCATGTGTGGTTTGTGAGAAGAACAAATATGCAATGACACCGGGTGTGGTTCATGAAAGGAATAGACATGCAATGACACTGGTGGATCCTTATGTGGTTTGTTTAGAAGAACAGACATGCAATGACTCTAGTTGTGGTTCATGAAAAGAATAGACATGCAATGACACTGGTGGATCCTTATGTGGTTTGTTTATAAGAACACACATGCAATCACACTAGGTGGATCCATGTGTGGTTTGTTTAGAGGAACAAACATGCAATGACACTGGGTGTGGTTCATGAGAAGAACAGACATGCAATGACTCTAGCGGTGGTTCATGAAAAGAACAGACATGTAATGACAATGGTGGATCCGTATGTGGTTTGTGGAAAGAACAAACATGCAATGACTCTAGATGTGGTTCATGAAAAGAACACACATGCAATGACACTAGTGGATCCATGTGTGGTTTCTGAGAAGAACAGACATGCAATGACACTGGTGGATCCATGTGTGGTTTGTTTAGAGGAACAAACATGCAAAGGCACTAGGTGTGTTTCATGAAAAGAACAGACATGCAATGACACTGGTGCATCCATGTGTGGTTCATGAGAAGAACACATATGCAATGACACTGGGTGTATCCATGTGTGGTTTGTTTAGAGGAATAGACATGCAATGACTCTGGTTGTGGTTCATGAAAAGAACACACATGCAATGACACTGGTGGATCCATGTGTGGTTCATGAGAAGAACAGGCATGCAATCACACCGGCTGTGGTTCATGAAAAGAACATACATGCAATGACATTGGTGGATCCATGTGTGGGTTGTGGAAAGAACAGACATGCAATGACTCTAGCTATCGTTCATTTAAATAACACACATGCAATGACACTGGTGGATCCATGTGTGGTTTATGAGAAGAACATACATGCAATGACACTGGTGGTTCCATGTGTGGTTTGTGAGAAGAACAAACATGCAATGACACCGGGTGTGGTTCATGAAAGGAATAGACATGCAATGACACTGGTGGATCCTTATGTGGTTTGTTTAGAAGAACAGACATGCAATGACTCTAGTTGTGGTTCATGAAAAGAATAGACATGCAATGACACTGGTGGATCCTTATGTGGTTTATTTATAAGAACACACATGCAATCACACTAGGTGGATCCATGTGTGGTTTGTTTAGAGGAACAAACATGCAATGACACTGGGTGTGGTTCATGAGAAGAACAGACATGCAATGACTCTAGCGGTGGTTCATGAAAAGAACAGACATGTAATGACAATGGTGGATCCGTATGTGGTTTGTGGAAAGAACAAACATGCAATGACTCTAGATGTGGTTCATGAAAAGAACACACATGCAATGACACTAGTGGATCCATGTGTTGTTTCTGAGAAGAACAGACATGCAATGACACTGGTGGATCCATGTGTGGTTCATGAGAAGAACACATATGCAATGACACTGGGTGTATCCATGTGTGGTTTGTTTAGAGGAATAGACATGCAATGACTCTGGTTGTGGTTCATGAAAAGAACACACATGCAATGACACTGGTGGATCCATGTGTGGTTCATGAGAAGAACAGGCATGCAATCACACCGGCTGTGGTTCATGAAAAGAACATACATGCAATGACATTGGTGGATCCATGTGTGGGTTGTGGAAAGAACAGACATGCAATGACTCTAGCTATCGTTCATTTAAATAACACACATGCAATGACACTGGTGGATCCATGTGTGGTTTATGAGAAGAACATACATGCAATGACACTGGTGGTTCCATGTGTGGTTTGTGAGAAGAACAAACATGCAATGACACCGGGTGTGGATCATGAAAGGAATAGACATGCAATGACACTGGTGGATCCTTATGTGGTTTGTTTAGAAGAACAGACATGCAATGACTCTAGTTGTGGTTCATGAAAAGAACAGACATGCAATGACACTGGTGGATCCTTATGTGGTTTGTTTATAAGAACACACATGCAATCACACTAGGTGGATCATTGTGTTGTTTATTTAGAGGAACAAACATGCAATGACACTGGGTGTGGTTCATGAAAAGAACAGATAGCAATGACACTGGTGGATCCTTATGTGGTTTGTTTAGAAGAGCACACATGCAATGACTCTAGCTGTAGTTCATGAAAAGAACACACATGCAATGACACTTAGGATCCATGTGTGGTTCATGAGAAGAACACACATGCAATGACACTGGGTGTATCCATGTGTGGTTTGTTTAGAGGAACAAACATGCAATGACTCTAATTGTGGTTCATGAAAACAACACACATGAAATGACATTCGTGGATCCCCGTGTGGTTCATGAGAAGAACAAACATGCAATCACACTTTCTGTGGTTCATGAAAATAACATACATGCAGTGACACTAGTGGATCCATGTGTGGGTTGTGGAAAGAACAGACATGCAATGACTCTAGCGATGGTTCATGAAAATAACACACATGGAATGACACTGGTGGATCCATGTGTGGGTTGTGGAAAGAACAGACATGCAATGACACTGGTGGTTGCATGTGTGGTTTGTGAGAAGAAAAAACATGCAATGACACTGGGTGTGGTTCATGAAAAGAATAGACATGCAATGACACTGGTGGATCCTTATGTGGTTTGTTTAGAAGAACAGACATCCAATGACTCTAGCTATGGTTCATGAAAAGAATAGACATGCAATGACACTGGTGGATCCTTATGTGGTTTGTTTAGAAGAACAGACATGCAATGACACTGGTGGATCCTTATGTGGTTTGTCTAGAAGAACACAGATGCAATCACACTAGGTGGATCCATGTGTGGTTTGTTTAGAGGAACAAACATGCAATGACACTGGTGTGGTTCATGAAAAGAACAGACTTGCAGTGACACTGGTGGATCCTTATGTAGTTTGTTTATAAGAACACACATGCAATGACTCTAGCTATGGTTCATGAAAACAACACATATGCAATGACACTGGTGATTCCATGTGTGGTTCATGAGAAGAATAGACATGCAACACACTAGGTGGATCCATGTGTGGTTTGTTTAGAGGAACAAACATGCAAAGGCACTAGGTGTGTTTCATGAAAAGAACAGACATGCAATGACACTGGTGGATCCATGTGTGGTTCATGAGAAGAACACATATGCAATGACACTGGGTGTATCCATGTGTGGTTTGTTTACAGGAACAGACATGCAATGACTCTGGTTGTGGTTCATGAAAACAACACACATGCAATGACACTGGTGGATCCATGTGTGGTTCATGAGAAGAACAGGCATGCAATCACACTGGCTGTCGTTCATGAAAAGAACATACATGCAATGACACTAGTGGATCCATGTGTGGGTTGTGGAAAGAACAGACATGCAATGATTCTAGCTATGGTTCATTTAAATAACACACATGCAATGACACTGGTGGATCCATGTGTGGTTTATGAGAAGAACATACAGTCAATGACACTGCTGGTTCCATGTGTGGTTTGTGAGAAGAACAAAAATGCAATGACACCGGGTGTGGTTCATGAAAGGAATAGACATGCAATGACACTGGTGGATCCTTATGTGGTTTGTTTAGTAGAACAGACATGCAATGACTCTAGTTGTGGTTCATGAAAAGAACAGATATGCAATGACACTGGTGGATCCTTATGTGGTTTGGTTAGAATAACACACATGCAATCACACTAGGTGGATCCATGTGTGGTTTGTTTAGAGGAACAAACATGCAATGACACTGGGTGTGGTTCATGAAAATAGCAGACATGCAATGACACTGGTGGATCCTTATGTAGTTTGTTGATAAGAACACACATGCAATGACTCTAGCTGTAGTTCATGAAAAGAACACACAAGCAATGACACTAGTGGATCCATGTGTGGTTCATGAGAAGAACACACAGGCAATGACACTGGGTGTATCCATGTGTGGTTTGTTTAGAGGAACAGACATGCAATGACTCTGGTTGTGGTTCATGAAAACAACACACATGAAATGACACTGGTGGATCCATGTGTGGTTCATGAGAAGAACAAACATGCAATCACACTTGCTGTGGTTCATGAAAAGAACATACATGCAATGACACTGGTGGATCCATGTGTGGGTTGTGGAAAGAACATACATGCAATGACACTGGTGGTTGCATGTGTGGTTTGTGAGAAGAACAAACATGCAATGACACTGGGTGTGGTTCATGCAAAGAATAGACATGCAATGACACTGGTGGATCCTTATGTGGTTTGTTTAGAAGAACAGACATCCAATGACTCTATCTATGGTTCATGAAAAGAACAGACATGCAATGACACTGGTGGATCCTTATGTGGTTTGTTTAGAAGAACACACATGCAATCACACTAGGTGGATCCATGTGTGGTTTGTTTAGAGGAACAAACATGCAATGACACTGGGTGTGGTTCATGAAAAGAACAGACATGCAATGACACTGGTGGATCCTTATGTAGTTTGTTTATAAGAACACACATGCAATGACTCTAGCTATGGTTCATGAAAAGAACACACATGCAATGACACTGGTGATTCCATGTGTGGTTCATGAGAAGAATAGACATGCAACACACTAGGTGGATCCATGTGTGGTTTGTTTAGAGGAATAGACATGCAATGACTCTAGCTATGGTACATGACAAGAACAGACATGCAATGACATTGGTGGATCCATGTGTGGTTTGTGAAAAGAACAGACATGCAATCACACTGGGTGTGGTTCATGAAAAGAACACACATGCAATGACACTGGTGGATCCTTATGTGGTTTGTGAGAAGAACAAACATGCAATAACACTAGGTGTGGTTCATGAGAAGAACACACATGAAATCACACTAGATGGATCCACGTGTGGTTTGTTTAGAGGAACAGACATCCAATGACTGGCTGCGGTTCATGAAAAGAACAGACATGCAATGACACTAGTGTATCCATGTGTGGTTCATGAGAAGAACAGACATGCAATCACTCTAGCGGTGGTTCATGAAAAGAACAGACATGCAATGACAATGGTGGATCCATATGTGGTTTTTGGAAAGAACAAACATGCAATGACTCTAGATGTGGTTCATGAAATGAACACACATGCAATGACACTAGTGGATCCATGTGTGGTTTCTGAGAAGAACAGACATGCAATGACACTGGTGGATCCATGTGTGGTTTGTTTAGAGGAACAAACATGCAAAGGCACTAGGTGTGTTTCATGAAAAGAACAGACATGCAATGACACTGGTGGATCCATGTGTGGTTCATGAGAAGAACAGGCATGCAATCACACTGGTTGTGGTTCATGAAAAGAACATACATGCAATGACACTGGTGGATCCATGTGTGGGTTGTGGAACGAACAGACATGCAATGACTCTAGCTATCGTTCATTTAAATAACACACATGCAATGACACTGGTGGATCCATGTGTGGTTTATGAGAAGAACATCATGCAATGACACTGGTGGTTCCATGTGTGGTTAGTGAGAAGAACAAACATGCAATGACACCTGGTGTGGTTCATGAAAGGAATAGACATGCAATGACACTGGTGGATCCTTATGTGGTTTGTTTAGAAGAACAGACATGCAATGACTCTAGTTGTGGTTCATGAAAAGAACAGACATGCAATGACACTGGTGGATCCTTATGTGGTTTGTTTAGAAGAACACACATGCAATGACTCTAGTTGTGGTTCATGAAAAGAATAGACATGCAATGACACTGGTGGATCCTTATGTGGTTTGTTTATATGAACACACATGCAATCACACTAGGTGGATCCATGTGTGGTTTGTTTAGAGGAACAAACATGCAATGACACTGGGTGTGGTTCATGAGAAGAACAGACATGCAATGACTCTAGCGGTGGTTCATGAAAAGAACAGACATGTAATGACAATGGTGGATCCGTATGTGGTTTGTGGAAAGAACAAACATGCAATGACTCTAGATGTGGTTCATGAAAAGAACACACATGCAATGACACTAGTGGATCCATGTGTGGTTTCTGAGAAGAACAGACATGCAATAACACTGGTGGATCCATGTGTGGTTCATGAGAAGAACACATATGCAATGACATTGGGTGTATACATGTGTGCTTTGTTTAGAGGAACAGACATGCAATGACTCTGGTTGTGGTTCATGAAAAGAACACACATGCAATGACACTGGTGGATCCATGTGTGGTTCATGAGAAGAATAGGCATGTAATCACACTGGCTGTGGTTCATGAAAAGAACATACATGCAATGACACTGGTGGATCCATGTGTGGGTTGTGGAAAGAACTGACATGCAATGACTCTAGCTATCGTTCATTTAAATAACACACAGGCAATGTCACTGGTGGATCCATGTGTGGTTTATGAGAAGAACATACATGCAATGACACTGGTGGTTCCATGTGTGGTTTGTGAGGAGAACAAACATGCAATGACACCGGGTGTGGTTCATGAAAGGAATAGACATGCAATGACACTGGTGGATCCTTATGTGGTTTGTTTAGAAGAACAGACATGCAATGACTCTAGTTGTGGTTAATGAAAAGAACAGACATGCAATGACACTGGTGGATCCTTATGTGGTTTGTTTATAAGAACACACATGCAATCACACTAGGTGGATCCATGTGTGGTTTGTTTAGAGGAACAAACATGCAATGACACTGGGTGTGGTTCATGAAAAGAACAGATAGCAATGACACTGGTGGATCCTTATGTGGTTTGTTTAGAAGAGCACACATGCAATGACTCTAGCTGTAGTTCATGAAAAGAACACACATGCAATGACACTTAGGATCCATGTGTGGTTCATGAGAAGAACACACATGCAATGACACTGGGTGTATCCATGTGTGGTTTGTTTAGAGGAACAGACATGCAATGACTCTGGTTGTGGTTCATGAAAACAACACACATGAAATGACATTGGTGGATCCACGTGTGGTTCATGAGAAGAACAAACATGCAATCACACTTGCTGTGGTTCATGAAAAGAACATACATGTAATGACACTGATGGATCCATGTGTGGGTTGTGGAAAGAACAGACATGCAACGACACTAGTGGTTGCATGTGTGGTTTGTGAGAAGAACAAACATGCCATGACACTGGGTGTGGTTCATGAAAAGAATAGACATGCAATGACACTAGTGGATCCTTATGTGGTTTGTTTAGAAGAACAGACATCCAATGACTTTAGCTATGGTTCATGAAAAGAACAGACATGCAATGACACTGGTGGATCCTTATGTGGTTTGTTTAGAAGAACACACATGCAATCACACTAGGTGGATCCATCTGTGGTTTGTTTAGAGGAACAAACATGCAATGACACTGGGTGTGGTTCATGAAAAGAACAGACATGCAATGACACTGGTGGATCCTTATGTAGTTTGTTTAGAAGAACACACATGCAATGACTCTAGCTATGGTTCATGAAAACAACACATATGCAATGACACTGGTGATTCCATGTGTGGTCCATGAGAAGAATAGACATGCAACACACTAGGTGGATCCATGTGTGGTTTGTTTAGAGGAACAAACATGCAAAGGCACTAGGTGTGTTTCATGAAAAGAACAGACATGCAATGACACTGGTGGATCCATGTGTGGTTCATGAGAAGAACACATATGCAATGACACTGGGTGTATCCATGTGTGGTTTGTTTAGAGGAACAGACATGCAATTACTCTGGTTGTGGTTCATGAAAAGAACACACATGCAATGACACTGGTGGATCCATGTGTGGTTCATGAGAAGAACAGGCATGCAATCACACTAGCTATCGTTCATGAAAAGAACATACATGCAATGACACTAGTGGATCCATGTGTGGGTTGTGGAAAGAACAGACATGCAACGACTCTAGCTATGGTTCATTTAAATAACACACATGCAATAACACTGGTGGATCCATGTGTGGTTTATGAGAAGAACATACAGTCAATGACACTGGTGGTTCCATGTGTGGTTTGTGAGAAGAACAAAAATGCAATGACACCGGGTGTGGTTCATGAAAGGAATAGACATGCAATGACACTGGTGGATCCTTATGTGGTTTGTGTAAAAGAACAGACATGCAATGACTCTAGTTGTGGTTCATGAAAAGAACAGACATGCAATGACACTGGTGGATCCTTATGTGGTTTGTTTAGAAGAACACACATGCAATCACACTAGGTGGATCCATGTGTGGTTTGTTTAGAGGAACAAACATGCAATGACACTGGGTGTGGTTCATGAAAAGAGCAGACATCCAATGACACTGGTGGATCCTTATGTAGTTTGTTGATAAGAACACACATGCAAGGACTCTAGACGTAGTTCATGAAAAGAACACACATGCAATGACACTAGTGGATCCATGTGTGGTTCATGAGAAGAACACACATGCAATGACACTGGGTGTATCCATGTGTGGTTTGTTTAGAGGAACAAACATGCAATGACTCTGGTTGTGGTTCATGAAAACAACACACATGAAATGACACTGGTGGATCCATGTGTGGTTCATGAGAAGAACAAACATGCAATCACACTTGCTGTGGTTCATGAAAAGAACATACATGCAATGACACTGGTGGATCCATGTGTGGGTTGTGGAAAGAACATACATGCAATGACACTGGTGGTTGCATGTGTGGTTTGTGAGAAGAACAAACATGCAATGACACTGGGTGTGGTTCATGAAAAGAATAGACATGCAATGACACTGGTGGATCCTTATGTGGTTTGTTTAGAAGAACAGACATCCAATGACTCTATCTATGGTTCATGAAAAGAACAGACATGCAATGACACTGGTGGATCCTTATGTGGTTTGTTTAGAAGAACACACATTCAATCACACTAGGTGGATCCATGTGTGGTTTGTTTATAGGAACAAACATGCAATGACACTGGGTGTGGTTCATGAAAAGAACAGACATGCAATGACACTGGTGGATCCTTATGTAGTTTGTTTATAAGAACACACATGCAATGACTCTAGCTATGGTTCATGAAAATAACACACATGCAATGACACTGGTGATTCCATGTGTGGTTCATGAGAAGAATAGACATGCAACACACTAGGTGGATCCATGTGTGGTTTGTTTAGAGGAATAGACATGCAATGACTCTTGCTACGGTACATGACAAGAACAGACATGCAATGACACTGGTGGATCCATGTGTGGTTTGTGAAAAGAACAGACATGCAATCACACTGGGTGTGGTTCATGAAAAGAACACACATGCAATGACACTGGTGGATGCTTATGTGGTTTGTGAGAAGAACAAACATGCAATGACACTGGGTGTGGTTCATGTGAAGAACACACATGAAATCACACTAGATGGATCCACGTGTGGTTTGTTTAGAGGAACAGACATCCAATGACTCTGGCTGCGGTTCATGAAAAGAACAGACATGCAATGACACTGGTGTATCCATGTGTGGTTCATGAGAAGAACATACATGCAATCACTCTAGCGGTGGTTCATGAAAAGAATAGACATGCAATGACAATGGTGGATCCATATGTGGTTTGTGGAAAGAACAAACATGCAATGACTCTAGATGTGGTTCATGAAAAGAACACACATGCAATGACACTAGTGGATTCATGTGTGGTTTCTGAGAAGAACAGACATGCAATGACACTGGTGTATCCATGTGTGGTTTGTTTAGAGGAACAAACATGCAAAGGCACTAGGTGTGTTTCATGAAAAGAACAGACATGCAATGACACTGGTGGATCCATGGGTGGTTCATGAGAAGAACACATATGCAATGACACTGGGTGTATCCATGTGTGGTTTGTTTAGAGGAACAAACATGCAATGACTCTGGCTGTGGTTCATGAAAAGAACACACATGCAATGACACTGGTGGATCCATGTGTGGTTCATGAGAAGAACAGGCATGCAATCACACTGGTTATGGTTCATGAAAAGAACATACATGCAATGACACTGGTGGATCCATGTGTGGGTTGTGGAAAGAATAGACATGCAATGACTCTAGCTATCGTTCATTTAAATAACACACATGCAATGACACTGGTGGATCCATGTGTGGTTTATGAGAAGAACATACATGCAATGACACTGGTGGTTCCATGTGTGGTTTGTGAGAAGAACAAACATACAATGACACCGGGTGTGGTTCATGAAAGGAATAGACATGCAGTGACACTGGTGGATCCTTATGTGGTTTGTTTAGAAGAACAGACATGCAATGACTCTAGTTGTGGTTCATGAAAAGAATAGACATGAAATGACACTAGTGGATCCTTATGTGGTTTGTTTAGAAGAACAGACATGCAATGACTCTAGTTGTGGTTCATGAAAAGAATAGACATGCAATGACACTAGTGGATCCTTATGTGGTTTGTTTATAAGAACACACATGCAATCACACTAGGTGGATCCATGTGTGGTTTGTTTAGAGGAACAAACATGCAATGACACTGGGTGTGGTTCATGAGAAGAACAGAAATGCAATGACTCTAGCGGTGGTTCATGAAAAGAACAGACATGTAATGACAATGGTGGATCCGTATGTGGTTTGTGGAAAGAACAAACATGCAATGACTCTAGATGTGGTTCATTAAAAGAACACACATGCAATGACACTAGTGGATCCATGTGTGGTTTCTGAGAAGAACAGACATGCAATAACACTTGTGGATCCATGTGTGGTTTGTTTAGAGGAACAAACATGCAAAGGCACTAGGTGTGTTTCATGAAAAGAACAGACATGCAATGACACTGGTGGATCCATGTGTGGTTCATGAGAAGAACACATATGCAATGACATTGGGTGTATCCATGTGTGGTTTGTTTAGAGCAACGGACATGCAATGACTCCGGTTGTGGTTCATGAAAAGAACACACATGCAATGACACTGGTGGATCCATGTGTGGTTCATGAGAAGAATAGGCATGTAATCACACTGGCTGTGGTTCATGAAAAGAACATACATGCAATGACACTGGTGGATCCATGTGTGGGTTGTGGAAAGAACAGACATGCAATGACTCTAGCTATCGTTCATTTAAATAACACACATGCAATGACACTGGTGGATCCATGTGTGGTTTATGAGAAGAACATACATGCAATGACATTGGTGGTTCCATGTGTGGTTTGTGAGAAGAACAAACATGCAATGACACCGGGTGTGGTTCATGAAAGGAATAGACATGCAATGACACTGGTGGATCCTTATGTGGTTTGTTTAGAAGAACATGCATGCAATGACTCTAGTTGTGGTTCATGAAAAGAACAGACATGCAATGACACTGGTGGATCCTTATGTGGTTTGTTTATAAGAACACACATGCAATCACACTAGGTGGATCCATGTGTGGTTTGTTTAGAGGAACAAACATGCAATGACACTGGGTGTGGTTCATGAAAAGAACAGATAATAATGACACTGGTGGATCCTTATGTGGTTTGTTTAGAAGAGCACACATGCAATGACTCTAGCTGTAGTTCATGAAGAGAACACACATGCAATGACACTTAGGATCCATGTGTGGTTCATGAGAAGAACACACATGCAATGACACTAGGTGTATCCATGTGTGGTTTGTTTAGAGGAACAGACATGCAATGACTCTGGTTGTGGTTCATGAAAACAACACACATGAAATGACATTGGTGGATCCACGTGTGGTTCATGAGAAGAACAGACATGCAATCACACTTGCTGTGGTTCATGAAAAGAACATACATGCAATGACACTGGTGGATCCATGTGTGGGTTGTGGAAAGAACAGACATGCAACGACTCTAGCGATGGTTCATGGAAATAACACACATGGAATGACACTGGTGGATGCATGTGTGGGTTGTGGAAAGAACAGACATGCAATGACACTGGTGGTTGCATGTGTGGTTTATGAGAAGAACAAACATGCAATGACACTGGGTGTGGTTCATGAAAAGAATAGACATGCAATGACACTGGTGGATCATTATGTGATTTGTTTAGAAGAACAGACATCCAATGACTCTAACTATGGTTCATGAAAAGAACAGACATGCAATGACACTGGTGGATCCTTATGTGGTTTGTTTAGAAGAACACACATGCAATCACACTAGGTGGATCCATGTGTGGTTTGTTTAGAGGAACAAACATGCAATGACACTGGGTGTGGTTCATGAAAAGAACAGACATGCAATGACACTAGTGGATCCTTATGTAGTTTGTTTATAAGAACACACATGCAATGACTCTAGATATGGTTCATGAAAAGAACACATATGCAATGACACTCGTGATTCCATGTGTGGTTCATGAGAAGAATAGACATGCAACACACTAGGTGGATCCATGTGTGGTTTGTTTAGAGGAACAAACATGCAAAGGCACTAGGTGTGTTTCATGAAAAGAACAGACATGCAATGACACTGGTGGCTCCATGTGTGGTTCTTGAGAAGAACACATATGCAATGACACTGGGTGTATCCATGTGTGGTTTGTTTAGAGGAACAGACATGCAATGACTCTGGTTGTGGTTCATGAAAAGAACACACATGCAATGACACTGGTGGATCCATGTGTGGTTCATGAGAAGAACAGGCATGCAATCACACTGGATGTGGTTCATGAAAAGAACATACATGCAATGACACTAGTGGATCCATGTGTGGGTTGTGGAAAGAACAGACATGCAATGACTCTAGCTATCGTTCATTTAAATAACACACATGCAATGACACTAGTGGATCCATGTGTGGTTTATGAGAAGAACATACATGCAATGACACTGGTGGTTCCATGTGTGGTTTGTGAGAAGAACAAAAATGCAATGACACCGGGTGTGGTTCATGAAAGGAAAAGACATGCAATGACACTGGTGGATCCTTATGTGGTTTGTTTAGAAGAATAGACATGCAATGACTCTAGTTGTGGTTCATGAAAAGAACAGACATGCAATGACACTGGTGGATCCTTATGTGGTTTGTTTATAAGAACACACATGCAATCACACTAGGTGGATCCATGTGTGGTTTGTTTAGAGGAACAAACATGCAATGACACTGGGTGTAGTTCGTGAAAAGAACAGATAGCAATGACACTGGTGGATCCTTATGTGGTTTGTTTAGAAGAGCACACATGCAATGACTCTAGCTGTAGTTCATGAAAAGAACACACATGCAATAACACTAGTGGATCCATGTGTGGTTCATGAGAAGAACACACATGCAATGACACTGGGTGTATCCATGTGTGGTTTGTTTAGAGGAACAGACATGCAATGACTCTGGTTGTGGTTCATGAAAACAACACACATGCAATGACACTGGTGGATCCATGTGTGGTTTGTGAGAAGAACAGACATGCAATGACACTGTTGGTTCCATGTGTGGTTTGTGAGAAGAACAAACATGCAATGACACTGAGTGTGGTTCATGAAAAGAATAGACATGCAATGACACTGGTGGATCCTTATGTGGTTTGTTTAGAAGAACAGACATCCAATGACTCTAGCTATGGTTCATGAAAAGAACAGACATGCAATGACACTGGTGGATCCTTATGTGGTTTGTTTAGAAGAACACACATGCAATCACACTAGGTGGATCCATGTGTGGTTTGTTTAGAGGAACAAACATGCAATAACACTGGGTGTGGTGCATGAAAAGAACAGACATGCAATGACACTGGTGGACCCTTATGTACTTTGTTTATAAGAACACACATCCAATGACTCTAGCTATGGGTCATGAAAAGAACACACATGCAATGACTCTAGCTATGGTTCATGAAAAGAACACACATGCAATGACACTGGTGGATCCATGTGTGGTTCATGAGAAGAATAGACATGCAACACACTAGGTGGATCCATGTGTGGTTTGTTTAGAGGAATAGACATGCAATGACTCTAGCTGTGGTATAGGACAAGAACAGATAGGCAATGACACTAGTGGATCCATGTGTGGTTTGTGAGAAGAACAGACATGCAATGACACTGGTGGATCGATGTGTGGTTTGTTTAGAGGAACAAACATGCAAAGACACTGGGTGTGGTTCATGAAAAGAACAGACATGCAATGACACTGGTGGATCCTTATGTGGTTTGTTTAGAAGAACACACATGCAATGACTCTAGCTGTAGTTCATGAAAAGAACACACATGCAATGAGACTGGTGGATCAATGTGTGGTTTGTGAGAAGAACAAACATGCAATGACACTGGTGGATCCATGTGTGGTTTGTTTAGAGGAACAAACATGCAAAGGCACTGGGTGTGGTTCATAAAAAGAACAGACATGCAATGACACTGGTGGATCCTTATGTGGTTTGTTTAGAAGAACACACATGCACTGACTCTAGCTGTAGTTCATGAAAAGAACACACATGCAGTGACACTGGTGGATCCATGTGTGGTTCATGAGAAGAACACACATGAAATGACACTGGGTGTATCCATGTGTGGTTTGTTTAGGGGAACAGACATGCAATTACTCTGATTGTGGTTCATGAAAAGAACACACATGCAATGATACTGGTGGATCCATGTGTGGTTTGTGAGAAGAACAGACATGCAATGACACTGGTGGATCCATGTGTGGTTTGTTTAGAGGAACAAACATGCAAAGACACTTGGTGTGGTTCATGAAAAGAATAGACATGCAATGACACTGCTGGATCCTTATGTCGTTTGTTTAGAAGAACACACATGCAATGACTCTAGCTGTAGTTCATGAAAAATAACACACATGCAATGACACTGGTGGATCCATGTGTGGTTCATGATAAGAACACACATGCAATGATACTGGGTATATCCATGTGTGGTTTGTTTAGAGGAACAGACATGCAATGACTCTGGTTGTGGTTCATGAAACGAACACACATGTCCATGTGTGGTTCATGAGAAGAACAAGCATGCATTCCCACTGGCTGTGGTTCATGAAAAGAACATACATGCAATGACACTGGTGGATCCATGTGTGGGTTGTGGAAAGAACAAACATGAATGACTCTAGCTATGGTTCATTTAAATAACACACATGCAATGACACTGGTGGATCCATGTGTGGTTCATGAGAAGAACACACATGCAATGACACTGGGTGTATCCATGTGTGGTTTGTTTAGGGGAACAGACATGCAATTACTCTGATTGTGGTTCATGAAAAGAACACACATGCAATGATACTGGTGGATCCATGTGTGGTTTGTGAGAAGAACAGACACGCAATGACACTGGTGGATCCATGTGTGGTTTGTTTAGAGGAACAAACATGCAAAGACACTTGGTGTGGTTCATGAAAAGAATAGACATGCAATGACACTGGTGGATCCTTATGTCGGTTGTTTAGAAGAACACACATGCAATGACTCTAGCTGTAGTTCATGAAAATAACACACATGCAATGACACTGGTGGATCCATGTGTGGTTCATGAGAAGAACACACATGCAATGATACTGGGTGTATCCATGTGTGGTTTGTTTAGAGGAACAGACATGCAATGACTCTGGTTGTGGTTCATGAAACGAACACACATGTCCATGTGTGGTTCATGAGAAGAACAAGCATGCATTCCCACTGGCTGTGGTTCATGAAAAGAACATACATGCAATGACACTGGTGGATCCATGTGTGGGTTGTGGAAAGAACAGACATGCAATGACTCTATCTATGGTTCATGAAAATAACACATATGCAATGACACTAGTGGATCCATGTGTGGTTTATGAGAAGAACATACATGCAATGGCACTAGTGGTTCCAGGTGTGGTTTGTGAGAAGAACAAACATGCAATGACACTAGGTGTGGTTCATGAAAAGAATAGACATGCAATGACACTGGTGGATCCTTATGTGGTTTGTTTAGAAGAACAGACATCCAATGATTCTAGCTGTGGTTCGTGAAAAGAACAGATATGCAATGACACTGGTGGATCATTATGTGGTTTGTTTATAAGAACACACATGCAATCACACTAGGTGGATACATGTGTGGTTTGTTTAGAGGAACAAACATGCAATGACACTAGTTGTGGTTCATGAAAAGGACAGACATGCAATGACGCTGGTGGATCCTTATGTGGTTTGTTTAGAAGAACACACATGCAATGACTCTAGCTGTAGTTCATGAAAATAACACACATGCAATGACACTGGTGGATACTCGTGTGGTTCATGAGAAGAACACACATGCAATGACACTGGGTGTATCCATGTGTGGTTTGTTTAGAGGAACAGACATGCAATGACTCTGGTTGTGGTTCATGAAACGAACACACATGTCCATGTGTGGTTCATGAGAAGAACAGGCATGCATTCCCACTGGCTGTGGTTCATGAAAAGAACATACATGCAATGACACTGGTGGATTCATGTGTGGGTTGTGGAAAGAACAGACATGCAATGACTCTAGGTATGATTCATGAAAATAACACACATGCAATGACACTGGTGGATCCATGTGTGGTTTATGAGAAGAACATACATGCAATGACACTGGTGGTTCCAGGTGTGGTTTGTGAGAAGAACAAACATGCAATTACACTAGGTATGGTTCATGAAAAGAATAGACATGCAATGACACTGGTGGATCCTTATGTGGTTTGTTTAGAAGAACAGACATCCAATGACCGTAGCTGTGGTTCATGAAAAGAACAGATATGCAATGACACTGGTGGATCCTTATGTGGTTTGTTTATGAGAACACACATGCAATCACACTAGGTGGATCCATGTGTGGTTTGTTTAGAGGAACAAACATGCAATGACACTAGGTGTGGTTCATGAAAAGGACAAACATGCAATGACACTGGTGGATCCTTATGTGGTTTGTTTAGAGGAACACACATGCAATGACTCTGGTTGTGGTTCATGAAACGAGCACCCATGTCCATGTGTGGTTCATGAGAAGAACAGACATGCAATCACACCGGCTGTGGTTCATGAAAAGAACATACATGCAATGACACTGGTGGATTCATGTGTGGGTTGTGGAAAGAACAGACATGCAATGACTCTAGGTATGATTCATGAAAATAACACACATGCAATGACACTGGTGGATCCATGTGTGGTTTATGAGAAGAACATACATGCAATGACATTGGTGGTTCCAGGTGTGGTTTGTGAGAAGAACAAACATGCAATGACACTAGGTATGGTTCATGAAAAGAATAGACATGCAATGACACTGGTGGATCCTTATGTGGTTTGTTTAGAAGAACAGACATCCAATGACCGTAGCTGTGGTTCATGAAAAGAACAGATATGCAATGACACTGGTGGATCCTTATGTGGTTTGTTTATGAGAACACACATGCAATCACACTAGGTGGATCCATGTGTGGTTTGTTTAGAGGAACAAACATGCAATGACACTAGGTGTGGTTCATGAAAAGGACAAACATGCAATGACACTGGTGGATCCTTATGTGGTTTGTTTAGAGGAACACACATGCAATGACTCTGGTTGTGGTTCATGAAACGAACACCCATGTCCATGTGTGGTTCATGAGAAGAACAGACATGCAATCACACTTGCTGTGGTTCATGAAAAGAACATACATGCAATGACACTGGTGGATCCATGTGTGGGTTGTGGAAAGAACAGACATGCAACGACTCTAGCGATGGTTCATGGAAATAACACACATGGAATGACACTGGTGGATGCATGTGTGGGTTGTGGAAAGAACAGACATGCAATGACACTGGTGGTTGCATGTGTGGTTTATGAGAAGAACAAACATGCAATGACACTGGGTGTGGTTCATGAAAAGAATAGACATGCAATGACACTGGTGGATCATTATGTGGTTTGTTTAGAAGAACAGACATCCAATGACTCTAACTATGGTTCATGAAAAGAACAGACATGCAATGACACTGGTGGATCCTTATGTGGTTTGTTTAGAAGAACACACATGCAATCACACTAGGTGGATCCATGTGTGGTTTGTTTAGAGGAACAAACATGCAATGACACTGGGTGTGGTTCATGAAAAGAACAGACATGCAATGACACTAGTGGATCCTTATGTAGTTTGTTTATAAGAACACACATGCAATGACTCTAGATATGGTTCATGAAAAGAACACATATGCAATGACACTCGTGATTCCATGTGTGGTTCATGAGAAGAATATACATGCAACACACTAGGTGGATCCATGTGTGGTTTGTTTAGAGGAACAAACATGCAAAGGCACTAGGTGTGTTTCATGAAAAGAACAGACATGCAATGACACTGGTGGCTCCATGTGTGGTTCTTGAGAAGAACACATATGCAATGACACTGGGTGTATCCATGTGTGGTTTGTTTAGAGGAACAGACATGCAATGACTCTGGTTGTGGTTCATGAAAAGAACACACATGCAATGACACTGGTGGATCCATGTGTGGTTCATGAGAAGAACAGGCATGCAATCACACTGGATGTGGTTCATGAAAAGAACATACATGCAATGACACTAGTGGATCCATGTGTGGGTTGTGGAAAGAACAGACATGCAATGACTCTAGCTATCGTTCATTTAAATAACACACATGCAATGACACTAGTGGATCCATGTGTGGTTTATGAGAAGAACATACATGCAATGACACTGGTGGTTCCATGTGTGGTTTGTGAGAAGAACAAAAATGCAATGACACCGGGTGTGGTTCATGAAAGGAAAAGACATGCAATGACACTGGTGGATCCTTATGTGGTTTGTTTAGAAGAACAGACATGCAATGACTCTAGTTGTGGTTCATGAAAAGAACAGACATGCAATGACACTGGTGGATCCTTATGTGGTTTGTTTATAAGAACACACATGCAATCACACTAGGTGGATCCATGTGTGGTTTGTTTAGAGGAACAAACATGCAATGACACTGGGTGTAGTTCATGAAAAGAACAGATAGCAATGACACTGGTGGATCCTTATGTGGTTTGTTTACAAGAGCACACATGCAATGACTCTAGCTGTAGTTCATGAAAAGAACACACATGCAATGACACTAGTGGATCCATGTGTGGTTCATGAGAAGAACACACATGCAATGACACTGGGTGTATCCATGTGTGGTTTGTTTAGAGGAACAGACATGCAATGACTCTGGTTGTGGTTCATGAAAACAACACACATGCAATGACACTGGTGGATCCATGTGTGGTTTGTGAGAAGAACAGACATGCAATGACACTGTTGGTTCCATGTGTGGTTTGTGAGAAGAACAAACATGCAATGACACTGAGTGTGGTTCATGAAAAGAATAGACATGCAATGACACTGGTGGATCCTTATGTGGTTTGTTTAGAAGAACAGACATCCAATGACTCTAGCTATGGTTCATGAAAAGAACAGACATGCAATGACACTGGTGGATCCTTATGTGGTTTGTTTAGAAGAACACACATGCAATCACACTAGGTGGATCCATGTGTGGTTTGTTTAGAGGAACAAACATGCAATAACACTGGGTGTGGTGCATGAAAAGAACAGACATGCAATGACACTGGTGGACCCTTATGTACTTTGTTTATAAGAACACACATCCAATGACTCTAGCTATGGTTCATGAAAAGAACACACATGCAATGACTCTATCTATGGTTCATGAAAAGAACACACATGCAATGACACTGGTGGATCCATGTGTGGTTCATGAGAAGAATAGACATGCAACACACTAGGTGGATCCATGTGTGGTTTGTTTAGAGGAATAGACATGCAATGACTCTAGCTGTGGTATAGGACAAGAACAGACAGGCAATGACACTAGTGGATCCATGTGTGGTTTGTGAGAAGAACAGACATGCAATGACACTGGTGGATCGATGTGTGGTTTGTTTAGAGGAACAAACATGCAAAGACACTGGGTGTGGTTCATGAAAAGAACAGACATGCAATGACACTGGTGGATCCTTATGTGGTTTGTTTAGAAGAACACACATGCAATGACTCTAGCTGTAGTTCATGAAAAGAACACACATGCAATGAGACTGGTGGATCAATGTGTGGTTTGTGAGAAGAACAAACATGCAATGACACTGGTGGATCCATGTGTGGTTTGTTTAGAGGAACAAACATGCAAAGGCACTGGGTGTGGTTCATAAAAAGAACAGACATGCAATGACACTGGTGGATCCTTATGTGGTTTGTTTAGAAGAACACACATGCACTGACTCTAGCTGTAGTTCATGAAAAGAACACACATGCAGTGACACTGGTGGATCCATGTGTGGTTCATGAGAAGAACACACATGAAATGACACTGGGTGTATCCATGTGTGGTTTGTTTAGGGGAACAGACATGCAATTACTCTGATTGTGGTTCATGAAAAGAACACACATGCAATGATACTGGTGGATCCATGTGTGGTTTGTGAGAAGAACAGACATGCAATGACACTGGTGGATCCATGTGTGGTTTGTTTAGAGGAACAAACATGCAAAGACACTTGGTGTGGTTCATGAAAAGAATAGACATGCAATGACACTGGTGGATCCTTATGTCGTTTGTTTAGAAGAACACACATGCAATGACTCTAGCTGTAGTTCATGAAAATAACACACATGCAATGACACTGGTGGATCCATGTGTGGTTCATGATAAGAACACACATGCAATGATACTGGGTATATCCATGTGTGGTTTGTTTAGAGGAACAGACATGCAATGACTCTGGTTGTGGTTCATGAAACGAACACACATGTCCATGTGTGGTTCATGAGAAGAACAAGCATGCATTCCCACTGGCTGTGGTTCATGAAAAGAACATACATGCAATGACACTGGTGGATCCATGTGTGGGTTGTGGAAAGAACAAACATGAATGACTCTAGCTATGGTTCATTTAAATAACACACATGCAATGACACTGGTGGATCCATGTGTGGTTCATGAGAAGAACACACATGCAATGACACTGGGTGTATCCATGTGTGGTTTGTTTAGGGGAACAGACATGCAATTACTCTGATTGTGGTTCATGAAAAGAACACACATGCAATGATACTGGTGGATCCATGTGTGGTTTGTGAGAAGAACAGACACGCAATGTCACTGGTGGATCCATGTGTGGTTTGTTTAGAGGAACAAACATGCAAAGACACTTGGTGTGGTTCATGAAAAGAATAGACATGCAATGACACTGGTGGATCCTTATGTCGTTTGTTTAGAAGAACACACATGCAATGACTCTAGCTGTAGTTCATGAAAATAACACACATGCAATGACACTGGTGGATCCATGTGTGGTTCATGAGAAGAACACACATGCAATGATACTGGGTGTATCCATGTGTGGTTTGTTTAGAGGAACAGACATGCAATGACTCTGGTTGTGGTTCATGAAACGAACACACATGTCCATGTGTGGTTCATGAGAAGAACAAGCATGCATTCCCACTGGCTGTGGTTCATGAAAAGAACATACATGCAATGACACTGGTGGATCCATGTGTGGGTTGTGGAAAGAACAGACATGCAATGACTCTAGCTATGGTTCATGAAAATAACACATATGCAATGACACTAGTGGATCCATGTGTGGTTTATGAGAAGAACATACATGCAATGGCACTAGTGGTTCCAGGTGTGGTTTGTGAGAAGAACAAACATGCAATGACACTAGGTGTGGTTCATGAAAAGAATAGACATGCAATGACACTGGTGGATCCTTATGTGGTTTGTTTAGAAGAACAGACATCCAATGACTCTAGCTGTGGTTCGTGAAAAGAACAGATATGCAATGACACTGGTGGATCATTATGTGGTTTGTTTATAAGAACACACATGCAATCACACTAGGTGGATACATGTGTGGTTTGTTTAGAGGAACAAACATGCAATGACACTAGTTGTGGTTCATGAAAAGGACAGACATGCAATGACGCTGGTGGATCCTTATGTGGTTTGTTTAGAAGAACACACATGCAATGACTCTAGCTGTAGTTCATGAAAAGAACACACATGCAATGACACTGGTGGATACTCGTGTGGTTCATGAGAAGAACACACATGCAATGACACTGGGTGTATCCATGTGTGGTTTGTTTAGAGGAACAGACATGCAATGACTCTGGTTGTGGTTCATGAAACGAACACACATGTCCATGTGTGGTTCATGAGAAGAACAGACATGCATTCCCACTGGCTGTGGTTCATGAAAAGAACATACATGCAATGACACTGGTGGATTCATGTGTGGGTTGTGGAAAGAACAGACATGCAATGACTCTAGGTATGATTCATGAAAATAACACACATGCAATGACACTGGTGGATCCATGTGTGGTTTATGAGAAGAACATACATGCAATGACACTGGTGGTTCCAGGTGTGGTTTGTGAGAAGAACAAACATGCAATGACACTAGGTATGGTTCATGAAAAGAATAGACATGCAATGACACTGGTGGATCCTTATGTGGTTTGTTTAGAAGAACAAACATCCAATGACCGTAGCTGTGGTTCATGAAAAGAACAGATATGCAATGACACTGGTGGATCCTTATGTGGTTTGTTTATGAGAACACACATGCAATCACACTAGGTGGATCCATGTGTGGTTTGTTTAGAGGAACAAACATGCAATGACACTAGGTGTGGTTCATGAAAAGGACAAACATGCAATGACACTGGTGGATCCTTATGTGGTTTGTTTAGAGGAACACACATGCAATGACTCTGGTTGTGGTTCATGAAACGAACACCCATGTCCATGTGTGGTTCATGAGAAGAACAGACATGCAATCACACCGGCTGTGGATCATGAAAAGAACATACATGCAATGACACTGTTGGATCCATGTGTGGGTTGTGGAAAGAATAGACATGCAATGACTCTAGCTATGGTTCATGAAAATAACACACATGCATTGACACTGGTGGATCCATGTATGGTTTGTGAGAAGAACATACATGCAATGACACTAGTGGTTCCATGTGTGGTTTGTGAGAACAAACCTGCAATGACATTGGGTGTGGTTCATGAAAAGAATAGACATGCAATGACACTAGTGGATCCTTATGTGGTTTGTTTAGAAGAACAGACATCCAATGACTCTAGCTGTGGTTCATGAAAACAACAGACATGCAATGACACTTGTGGATCCTTATGTGGTTTGTTTAGAAGAACACACATGCAATCACACTAGGTGGATCCATGTGTGGTTTGTTTAGAGGAACAAACATGCAATGACACTGCGTGTGGTTCAAGAAAAGAACACACATGCAATGACACTGGTGTATCCTTATGTGGTTTGTGAGAAGAACACACATGCAATGACTCCAGCTGTGGTTCATGAAAAGAATACACATGCAATGACACTGGTGGATCCATATGTGGTTTGTGGAAGGAACATACATGGAATGACTCTAGCGGTGGTTCATGAAAAGAACAGACATGCAATGACACTGGTGGATCCGTATGTGGTTTGTGGAAAGAACAAACATGCAATGACTCTAGCCGTGGTTCATGAACAGAACACACATGCAATGACACTGGTGGATCAATGTGTGGTTTGTGAGAAGAACAAACATGCAATGGCACTGGTGGATCCATGTGTGGTTTGTTTAGAGGAACAAACATGCAAAGGCACTGGGTGTGGTTCATCAAAAGAACAGACAGGCAATGACACTGGTGGATCCTTATGTGGTTTGTTTAGAACAACACACATGCACTGACTCTAGCTGTAGTTCATGAAAAGAACAGACATGCAATGATACTAGTGGATCCATGTGTGGTGCATGAGAAGAACACACATGCAATGACACTAGGTGTATCCATGTGTGGTTTGTTTAGAGGAACAGACATGCAATGACTCTGATTGTGGTTCATGAAAAGAACACACATGCAATGATACTGGTGGATCCATGTGGGGTTTGTGAGAAGAACAGACATGCAATGACACTGGTGGATCCATTTGTGGTTTGTTTAGAGGAACAAACATGCAAAATCACTTGGTGTGGTTCATGAAAAGAACAGACATTCAATGACACTTGTGGATCCTTATGTGGTTTGTTTAGAAGAACACACATCCAATGACTCTAGTTGTAGTTCATGAAAAGAACACACATGCAATGACACTGGTGGATCCACGTGTGGTTCATGAGAAGAACACACGTGCAATGACACTGGGTGTATCCATGTGTGGTTTGTTTAGAGGAACAGACATGCAATGATTCTGGTTGTGGTTCATGAAACGAACACACATGTCCATGTGTGGTTCATGAGAAGAACAGGCATGCATTCACATTGGCTGTGGTTCATGAGAAGAACATACATGCAATGACACTGGTGGATCCATGTGTGGGTTGTGGAAAGAACAGACATGCAATGACTCTAGCTATAGTTCATGAAAATAACACACATGCAATGACACTGGTGGATCCATGTGTGGTTTATGAGAAGAACATACATGCAATGACACTGGTGGTTCCAGGTGTGGTTTGTGAGAACAAACATGCAATGACACTGGGTGTGGTTCATGAAAATAATAGACATGCAATGACACTGGTTGATCCTTATGTGGTTTGTTTAGAAGAACAGACATCCAATGACTCTAGCTGTGGTTGATGAAAAGAACAGATATGCAATGACACTGGTGGATCATTATGTGGTTTGTTTATAAGAACAAACATGCAATCACACTAGGTGGATACATGTGTGGTTTGTTTAGAGGAACAAACATGCAATGACACTAGGTGTGGTTCATGAAAAGGACAGACATGCAATGACACTGGTGGATCCTTATGTGGTTTGTTTAGAGGAACACGCATGCAATGACTCTAGCTGTAGTTCATGAAAAGAACACACATGCAATGACAGTAGTGGATCCATGTGTGGTTCATGAGAGGAACACACATGTAATGACACTGGATGTATCCATGTGTGGTTTGTTTAGAGGAATAGACATGCAATGACTCTGGTTGTGGTTCATGAAAAGAACACACATGCAGTGACACTGGTGGATCCATGTGTGATTCATGAGAAGAATAGACATGCAATCACACTTGTTGTGGTTCATGAAAACAACATACATGCAATGACACTGGTGGATCCATGTGTGGGTTGTGGAAAGAACAGACATGCAATGACTCTAGCTATGGTTCATGAAAATAACACACATGCAATGACACTGGTGGATCCATGTGTTGTTTGGGAGAAGAACAGACATGCAATGACACTGTTGGTTCAATGTGTGGTTTGTGAGAAGAACAAACATGCAATGAAACTGGGTGTGGTTCATGAAAAGAATAGACATGCAATGACACTGGTGGATCCTTATGTGGTTTGTTTAGAAGAACAAACATCCAATGACTCTAGCTATGGTTCATGAGAAGAACAGACATGCAATGACACTGGTGGATCCTTATGTGGTTTGTTTAGAAGAACACACATGCAATCACACTACATGGATCCATGTGTGGTTTGTTTAGAAGAACAAACATGCAATGACACTGGGTGTGGTTCATTAAAAGAACAGACATGCAATGACACTGGTGGATCCTGATGTAGTTTGTTTATAAGAACACACATGCAATGACTCTAGCTATGGTTCATGAAAAGAACACACATGCAATGACTCTAGCTATGGTTCATGAAAAGAACACACATGCAATGACACTACTGGATCCATGTGTGGTTCATGAGAAGAATAGACATGCAACACACTAGGTGGATCCATGTGTGGTTTGTTTAGAGGAATAGACATGCAATGACTCTAGCTATGGTACAGGATAAGAACAGACATGCAATGACACTAGTGGATCCATGTGTGGTTTGTGAAAAGAACAGACATCCAATGACTCTGGCTGTGGTTCATGAAAAGAACAGACATGCAATGACACTGGTGTATCCATGTGTGGTTTGTGAGAAGAACAGACATGCAATCACTCTAGCTGTGGTTCATGAAAAGAACACACATGCAATGACACTGGTGGATCCATGTGTGGTTTATGGAAGGAACGGACATGCAATGACACACTGGGTGTGGTTCATGAAAAGAACACACATGCAATGACACTGGTGTATCCTTATGTGGTTTGTGAGAAGAACGCACATGCAATGACTCTAATTGTGGTTCATGAAAAGAACACACATGCAATGACACCTGTAGATCCATATGTGGTTTGTGGAAGGAACAGACATGCAATGACTCTAGTGGTGGTTCATGAAAAGAGCAGACATGCAATGACCATTGTGGATCCGTATGTGGTTTGTGGAAAGAACACACATGCAATGAATCTAGCTATGGTTCATGAAAAGAAAACACATGCAATGATACTGGTGGACCCATGTGTGGTTTGTGAGAAAGAACAAACATGCAATGACACTGGTGGATCCATGTGTGGTTTGTTTAGAGGAACAAACATGCAAAGACACTGTGTGTGGTTCACAAAAAGAACATACATGCAATGACACTAGTGGATCCTTATGTGGTTTGTTTAGAAGAACACACATGCAATGACTCTAGCTGTAGTTCATGAAAAGAACACACATGCAATGACACTGGTGGATCCATGTGTGGTTCATGAGGAGAGCACACATGCAATGACACTGGGCGTATCCATGTGTGGTTTGTTTAGAGGAACAAACATGCAATGACTCTGGTTGTGGTTCATGAAAAGAAAACACATGTCCATGTGTGGTTCATGAGAAGAACAGACATGCAATCACACTGGCTGTGGTTCATGAAAAGAACATAAATGCAATGACACTGGTGGATCCATGTCTGGGTTGTGGAAAGAGTAGACATGCAATGACTCTAGCTATGGTTCATGAAAATAACACACATGCAATGACACTGGTGGATCCATCTGTGGTTTGTGAGAAGAACATACATGCAATGACACTAGTGGTTCCATGTGTGGTTTGTGAGAAGAACAAACCTGCAATGACACTGGGTGTGGTTCATGAAAAGAATAGACATGCAATGACACTAGTGGATCCTTATGTGGTTTGTTTAGAAGAACAGACATCCAATGACTCTAGCTATGGTCCATGAAAACAATAGACATGCAATGACACAGGTGTATCCGTATGTGGTTTGTGGAAAGAACAAACATGCAATGACTCTAGCTGTGGTTCATGAAAAGAACACACAAGCAATGACACTAGTAGATCCATGTGTGGTTTGTGAGAAGAACAAACCTGCAATGACACTGGTGGATCCATGAGTGGTTTGTTTAGAGGAACAAGCATGCAAAGGCACTGGGTGTGTTTCATGAAAAGAACAGACATGCAATGACAATGGTGGATCCTTATGTGGTTTCTTTAGAAGAACACACATGCACTGACTCTAGTTGTAGTTCATGAAAAGAACACACATGCAATGACACTGGTGGATCCATGTGTGGTTCATGAGAAGAACACACATGCAATGACACTGGGTGTATCCATGTGTGGTTTGTTTAGAGGAACAGACATGCAATGACTCTGATTATGGTTCATGAAAAGAACACACATGCAATGATACTGGTGGATCCATGTGTGGTTTCTAAGAAGAACAGACATGCAATGACACTGGTGGATCCATGTGTGGTTTGATTAGAGGAACAAACATGCAAAGACACTGGGTGTGGTTCATCAAAAGAACAGACATGCAATGACACTGGTGGATCCTTATGTGGTTTGTTTAGAAGAACACACATGCAATGACTCTAGCTGTAGTTCATGAAAAGAACACACATGCAATGACACTGGTGGATCCATGTGTGGTTTGTTTAGAGGAACAAACATGCAATGACTCTGGTTGTGGTTCATGAAAAGAACACACATGTCCATGTGTGGTTCATGAGAAGAATAGACATGCAATCACACTGGCTGTGGTTCATGAAAAGAACATACATGCAATGACACTGGTGGATTCATGTGTGGGTTGTGGAAAGAATATACATGCAATGACTCTAGCTATGGTTCATGAAAAGAACACACATGCAATGACACTGGTGGATCCATGTGTGGTTTGTGAAAAGAACACACATCCAATGACACTGGTGGATCCTTATGTGGTTTGTGAGAAGAACAAACATGCAATTACACTGGGTGTGGTTCATGAGAAGAACACACATGAAATCACACTAGGTGGATCCATATGTGGTTTGTTTAGAGGAACAGACATCCAATGACTCTGGCTGTGGTTCATGAAAAGAACAGACATGCAATGACACTGGTGTATCCATGTGTGTTTCATGAGAAGAACAGACATGCAATGACATTGGTGTATCCATGTGTGGTTCACGAGAAGAACAGACATGCAATCACTATGGTTGTGGTTCATGAAAAGAACACACATGCAATGACTCTAATTATGGTTCATGAAAGGAACACACATTCAATGACACTAGTGGATCCATATGTGGTTTGTGGAAGGAACAAACATGCAATGACTCTAGCGGTGGTTCATGAAAAGACCAGACATGCAATGACACGGGTGGATCTGTATGTGGTTTGTGGAAAGAACACACATGCAATGACTCTAGCTATGGTTCATGAAAAGAACACACATGCAATGACACTGGTGGATCCATGTGTGGTTTGTGAGAAGAACAGACATGCAATGACACTAGTGGATCCATGTGTGGTTTGGTTAGAGGAACAAACATGCAAAGACACTGGGTGTGGTTCATTAAAAGAACAGACATACAATGACACTGGTGGACCCTTATGTGGTTTGTTTAGAAGAACACACATGCAATGACTCTAGCTGTAGTTCATAAAAAGAAAACACATGCAATGACACTAGTGGATCCATGTGTGGTTCATGAGAAGAACACACATGCAATGACACTGGGTGTATCCATGTGTGGTTTGTTTAGAGGAACACACATGCAATGACTCTGATTGTGGTTCACGAAAAGAACAAACTTGCAATGACACTAGTGGATCCATGTGTGGTTCATGAGAAGAACAGACATGCAATCACACTGGCTATGGTTCATGAAAAGAACATACATGCAATGACACTCGTGGATCCTTGTGTGGGTAGTGGAAGGAACGGACATGCAATGACACACTGGGTGTGGTTCATGAAAAGAACACACATGCAATGACACTGGTGTATCCTTATGTGGTTTGTGACAAGAACACACATGCAATGACTCTAATTGTGGTTCATGAAAAGAACACACATGCAATGACACTAGTGGATCCATATGTGGTTTGTGGAAGGAACAGACATGCAATGACTCTAGCTATGGTTCATGAAAATAACACACATGCAATGGCACTGGTGGATCCATGTGTGGTTTGTGAGAAGAACATGCTTGCAATGACACTAGTAGTTCCATGTGTGGTTTGTGAGAAGAACAAACCTGCAATGACACTGGGTGTGGTTCATGAAAAGAATAGACATGCAATGACACTGGTGGATCCTTATGTGGTTTGTTTAGAAGAACAGACATCCAATGACTCTAGCTGTGGTCCATGAAAACAATAGACATGCAATGACACTGGTGGATCCGTATGTGGTTTGTGGAAAGAACACACATGCAATGACTCTAGCTGTGGTTCATGAAAAGAACACACATGCAATGACATTAGTGGATCCATGTGTGGTTTGTGAGAAGAACAAACCTGCAATGACACTGGTGGATCCATGTGTGGTTTGTTTAGAGGAACAAGCATGCAAAGGCACTAGGTGTGTTTCATGAAAAGAACAGACATGCAATGACACTGGTGAATCCTTATGTGGTTTGTTTAGAAGAACACACATGCACTGACTCTAGCTGTAGTTCATGAAAAGAACACACATGCAATGACACTGGTGGATCCATGTGTGGTTCATGAGAAGAACACACATGCAATGACACTGGGTGTATCCATGTGTGGTTTTTTTAGAGGAACACACATGCAATGACTCTGATTGTGGTTCATGAAAAGAACACACATGCAATGATACTGGTGGATCCATGTGTGGTTTCTGACAAGAACAGACATGCAATGACACTGGTGGATCAATGTGTGGTTTGATTAGAGGAACAAACATGCAAAGACACTGGGTGTGGTTCATCAAAAGAACAGACATGCAATGACACTGGTGGATCCTTATGTGGTTTGTTTAGAAGAACACACATGCAATGACTCTAGTTGTAGTTCATGAAAAGAACACACATGCAATGACACTGGTGGATCCATGTGTGGTATGTTTAGAGGAACAGACATGCAATGACTCTGGTTGTGGTTCATGAAAAGAACACACATGTCCATGTGTGGTTCATGAGAAGAACAGACATGCAATCACACTGGGTGTGGTTCATGAAAAGAACACACATTCAATGACACTGGTGGATCCATGTGTGTATTGTGAAAAGAACAGACATCCAATGACACTGGTGGATCCTTATGTGGTTTGTGAGAAGAACAAACATGCAATGACACTGGGTGTGGTTCATGAGAAGAACACACATGAAATCACACTAGGTGGATCCATGTGTGGTTTCTTTAGAGGAATAGACATCCAATGACTCTGGCTGTGGTTCATGAAAAGAACAGACATGCAATGACACTGGTGTATCCATGTGTGGTTCATGAGAAGAACAGACATGCAATGACACTGGTGTATCCATGTGTGCTTCATGAGAAGAACAGACATGCAATCACTCTGGTTGTGGTTCATGAAAAGAACACACATGCAATGACGCTAATTGTGGTTCATGAAAAGAACACACATTCAATGACACTAGTGGATCCATATGTGGTTTGTGGAAGGAACAAACATGCAATGACTCTAGCGGTGGTTCATGAAAAGAACACACACGCAATGACACTGGTGAATCCATGTGTGGTTTGTGAGAAGAACAGACATGCAATGACACTGGTGGATCCATGTGTGGTTTGTTTAGAGGAACAAACATGCAAAGACACTGGGTGTGGTTCATGAAAAGAACAGACATGCAATGACACTGGTGGACCCTTATGTGGTTTGTTTTGAAGAACACACATGCAATGACTCTAGCTGTAGTTCATGAAAAGAATACACATGCAATGCCCCTCGTGGATCCATGTGTGGTTCATGAGACGAACACACATGCAATGACACTGGGTGTATCCATGTGTGGTTTGTTTAGAGGAACACACATGCAATGACTCTGATTGTGGTTCATGAAAAGAACAAACATGCAATGACACTGGTGGATCCATGTGTGGTTCATGAGAAGAACAGACATGCAATCACACTGGGTGTGGTTCATGAAAATAACATATATGCAATGACACTGGTGGATCCATGTCTGGGTTGTGGAAAGAACAGACATGCAATGACTCTAGCTATGGTTCATGAAAATAACACACATGCAATGACACTGGTGGATCCATGTGTGGTTTATGAGAAGAAAATACATGCAATGACACCGGTGGATCCATGTGTGGTTTGTGAAAAGAACAGACATGCAATGACAGTTGGTGCGGTTCATGAAAAGAATAGACATGCATTGACACTGGTGGATCCTTATGTGGTTTGTTTAGAAGAACATACATCCAATGACTCTAGCTGTGGTCCATGAAAACAATAGACATGCAATGACACTGGTGGATCCGTATGTGGTTTGTGGAAAGAACAAACATGCAATGACACTGGTGGATCTTTATGTGGTCTGTGAGAAGAACAAACATGCAATGACACTGGGTGTGGTTCATGAGAAGAACACACATGAAATCACACTAGGTGGATCCATGTGTGGTTTGTTTAGAGGAACAGACATCCAATGACTCTAGTTGTGGCTCATGAAAAGAACAGACATGCAATGACACTGGTGGATCCTTATGTGTTTTGTTTATAAGAACACACATGCAATCACACTAGGTTGATCCATGTGTCGTTTGTTTAGAGGAACAAACATGCAATGACACTGGGTGTGGTTCATGAAAAGAATAGACATGCAATGACACTCGTGGATCCTTATGTGGTTTGTTTAGAAGAACACACATGCAATTACTCTAGCTGTAGTTCATGAAAAGAACACACATGCAATGACACTAGTGGATCCATGTGTGGTTCATGAGAAGAACACACATGCAATGACACTAGGTGTAACCATGTGTGGTTTGTTTAGAGGAACAGACATGCAATGACTCTAGTTGTGGTTCACGAAAAGAACACACATGCAATGACACTAGTGGATCCATGTGTGGTTCATGAGAAGAACAGACATGCAATCACACTGGCTATGGTTCATGAAAAGAACATACATGCAATGACACTGGTGGATCCATGTGTGGGTTGTGGAAAGAATAGACATGCAATAACTCTAGCTATGGTTCATGAAAATAACACACATGCAATGACACTGGTGGATCCATGTGTGGTTTATGAGAAGAAAATACATGAAATGACACTGGTGGTTCCATGTGTGGTTTGTGAGAAGAACAAACATGCAATGACACTGGTATGGTTCATGAAAAGAATAGACATGCAATGACACTGGTGGATCCTTATGTGGTTTGTTTAGAAGAACAGACATCCAATGACTCTAGCTGTGTTTCATGAAAAGAATAGACATGCAATGACACTGGTGGATCCTTATGTGGTTTGTTTATAAGAACACACATGCAATCACACTAGGTGGATCCATGTGTGTTTTTTTTAGAGGAACAAACATGCAATGACACTGGGTGTGGTTCATGAAAAGAACAGACATGCAATGACACTGGTGGATCCTTATGTGGTTTGTTTTGAAGAACACACATGCAATGACTCTAGATGTAGTTCAAAGCTAAAACTACGGCTGCCAGTTCTAAATCATGGGTGGGGTAGTTATGTTCATGTTGCTTCAGTTGTCTGGACAGATAATATATGACTTTTTCCGTCTTGCATCAATACACATCTAAGACCAATCTTGGACGCGTCACAATACACATCACAAGGCTTCTTGATATCGGGCATGATCAAAATTGGGGCTGAAATCAATCTCTTCTAGAGATCTTTGAAACTTTCTTCACATTTGTGAGTCCATTCAAACTTCTTGTCTTTCTTCAACAACTGGGTCATCGGTCTTGCGATGCCTGAAAATCCTTCAATGAACTTGCGGTAATATCCGGCTAATCCAAGAAATGCACGGACTTCTGTTTGGGTGGTTGGGGCTTTCCATTCTTCGACATCTTTAATCTTGGCGGGATCGACATCAACTCCTCCTGCCGACAATGGCCTAGGAATCCTACTTTGCTAAACTTGACATACAAATGATGCTCCCTAAGGGTTTCTAGGATGGTTCTCAGACGTTGCTCATGGTCCTCTTCCGACTTGGAGTAGATCAGAATGTCATCGATAAAAACAACAACAAACTTATCCAAGAAGTTCATAAAAATCTTATTCATGAGATTCATGAAATAAGCGGGGGAATTGGTTAATCCAAAAGACATGACATTGTACTCGTACAATCCATATCTGGTGATGAAGGCAGTCTTTGGGATATCCATCGCGTGGATTTTTAATTGATGATAACCAGTTCTAAGATCAATCTGAGAAAACACACTGGCACTAGTCAGTTGATCAAACAAATCTTCTATCTTTGGCACTGGGTACTTATTCTTGATGGTGATGTCATTCAACTTCCGATAATCCGTACACAAACGGTTGGCACCATCCTTCTTATCAACAAACAAAACAGGTGATCTCCATGGCGATGCACTTGGTTGTATCAAACCTTTTTCTAGCATATCATCAAGTTGCTTCTTGAGCTCCACTAATTCAGATGGGTTCATACTATAGGGTCTCTGAGCTGGGGCCTGTTCGTCTACGGTACCAAAGTTCATAGGCCAGCGCATCGTGGTACCTAAGTTGCCTGAAATTGCTGTGTTTCGAAATGTTGGGCCGCCAACTACTTAGAGGGGCCATTTTGATGCAAACTCATCTCACCCCTGCCAAATACAAACTTTCCGTTAAACTGCCCCGTGAAGTAGACAGTTGGGACCCTCATGTCGGTCATCTGTCCGTGAGTAGAGCGCCAATGCGGCAACCTCTTTCACAAATCGAGTAACTAAGTGGATTGGATGCGTTGACCAATTTCACAAATCCATTCCCACATTTCCCCTAGCACCGGCAGCGTCAGAATCCACCCTCCAGGCAGGACGATCCCTTTAGACATTTGACTTCCGGTGCCAAGTTGTTGCGCCCAGTCGCTGATCCCGAGCTCCAATGGCGCATGCCGTAGCGGCCATTGCGAGGTTCTAGCCCGCCTCCGCCGCCGATGAGCCGAGCAACTCGGAGGATGGCAGATCCTACTACTAAGGAAGAAGAAGTTCTGGCTACAAGCGGGTGAGCTACCCTTCTCTTTGCTATTCGCAGTAATTATAACTGCTAGCTGGCTACTGAACCTAAAATTGTTTGTTAGCCCAATGCTGACAAACATATTTTGTTCACAGTTTTCTGTCAAGTGGGATCTCCCGGGACCACCCTTACCTGGTTACGGTAGTCCTCTTTAGGTACGACTCTAAGGGCAAGTGGTATGGACACCATTGTATCACGATGGAAGAAGCGCATGCACAGATCTGCACTATATCTGGTATGATTGCTGCTCTGTGTAATCGTGATGAATTATGGCCGAAGCAGACTGCAAAGTTCAGCTTCATGGATGAACGTGGCATCATGGTTCCTCTAACGTGTGACAGTCAGCTAATTGGGTTCATGAAAAGGTATGCTTGGATTGCATGTTTGAGCTGAATTGTGATGTACTCGATGTGGAAGCTGCTGCAACTAGGAGTCGCCCTTCTATTCTTAGACAGGTTGGTCGCTCGAACCCAATTAGCTCCTGGTAAGAAAAAGTCTCTTGGGGTTCGCATGTGCTGAATTGTAATTTTTGTTTCATTTACTCTGTAGATATTGGGCAGTTATGCAACATTCCTGTTTCTTTGATAGGAAGCGCCACAAGGTTAGAAACATGACTGTCGGGTCAGTCATTTTGCTGCCCAAAGAAATTAAAAACGACTGGAAAGATGATGCTGGACACGATTCTGGTGCCCATTGTCTCGGCGATGCAGAGTACGTGAAACTAAGAAAATTGGCACCGAGGAAGAGGAAGAAGGCAGGAAATGAAGAAGCCAGTGGACGTGAAGGCTTGGCACCCAGGCTACGGAAGAAGGCTGCTAGCAATGAAGATGCATAGTAATGTGTTGAACTTGAACCTATATATGTAATTCTGTTAAATTATGGAGCTCTGTGTGTGGCATGTTGCTGGGCGAAACAATCTACCCACATTCTCTGAGTAAAATGTACCGCGACTTAGGGTTTGGAAACGCCCAAGTCAGTAGTTGAATCCGAAACTGTTATTGTGCCACTGCTATCTGAAAACACGCAACACCGGTTCCATGATTGCTGAGGGGCAGGAGGTCTCTAAATATGACGGAATGTAAGTGGCACAGAAATAAATTATTTAAGCTGCCAGAATCCATGAAGCAGCAACTTATTTCAGATGCTGCACAACGACATGGCAACATAAACAGCAATGGCAACCGATAATGCCTAGACGATTGAGCCCGTCTATCTCACCGCCTCCCTACTCTTGCATCCCCTGCTTCTGGCAAAGCTCCCGGATCTCCATTAACTGGGTGTACATGCTTCCACTTTATATATTTTGGTTGTGCCATTTGCATGCGGCACAATCCACGTAGATTATGTTTAAACAAACCACCAATGTCAGAATACCACAATGATCAGACAAAAGGAAGTGATGTAGGGTTAAGACCGACTAACGGGAGAGCAATTTTTTCCTCCCAGGACTCCGGGACCACTAGTTCAGACCGCTAAGTCAACAAGTACTACTATTGCAACTTAAAAATGCACAAAGCTCAAGCTAAATAGAACTAGTTATCGCAAATCTCCTTTATCTTCCTAATCTTAGCCCAATGTGTATCTTCCTGTGTGAGCAAGGATCGATTCGTCTGCTCCTTCCTTTTAGCATCTTCCTTGCATAGCTTCAATTGTTTCTCTGTATTTTTCCTCATGCACTTGTCAATACTCGTAGTTGTGAACTGCAGGACTTTGGCCTGGTGAAAATCATTCCTTTCTTGAGTCAGTTCTTGCTCTGCTTTAGCCTTCAGGGCCAACGCCACATCCCTCTCCTTCTCGACTTTGCTAACCTTGTCTTGCACCCTCCTGAGATCTCGGTTAAGCTTGGTCATGTCAACTGGGTCCCATAGCTTCATCTCAACAATGTCAAGAAGTGAGCTGACTACGAATTCTTTCAACTCAACAGTCATATCCCATAGTTTGTCCAGCATTTTCTTCATCAATTTGGGCCACTCTGGATCTACCCATTTGACAACACCGCCACTTCCGCCTTGCATCATTGCACGATGTCCTTGACACCATAGAAACCTCCTGCATGCGTTTCGTCCTTCAAATGCTACAAATTTAGCGGGCACATGGCCATGTTTACATAGCAGAGGATTGTCTTCATCCACTAAACCGTGATAGTCGGAGTCATACATCGTCTGGTTGGCCCAACACATCATACGCGCATGAGTAAACATAGTAGATCTAGCTCAAAAAATATATAACTATCCACAGATCATAGAGATAGAGATGAGACGACTCACATCGAAATCACCATCCCTGTCGTCACGACGTGTTTCCTCGCTGTCTCCCCTTGAACCCATGGCGAGAGGGGAGGGAGGTGGCTGCCGGAGAGGGGATTGGGATGGAGGCGTCGTCGGCTTGCGGCTACGGTAGGATGGGAGTGAAGTGGGGAAAGTGGCTTCGAGGGGAAGGAAGAGAAGTACGGGGAGGAAGAGAAGTAATGGGGACGTGACACTAGGATATAGTGCACTGAACTCGTGAGTCGTGACACTCACAACAGGGGAGCGCCCGGTGTTGCCAATTTTTCTAGAGCAAACGTGGCCAATCATGCCGCAGAATAGCCTACTCGCGGATCGCTCTCATGAAGACCATCCCAATCTTCCAAGCGCACCGATCGAACGGTATGTAACAATCTTCAAGCAGAACAACTGTGTTAGGGCATGCCTTCTGGAAGACTCGGTCTAACAGCCACCCATTGGTGGGGCTAAGGTTAGGGCTCCCCTAAGGTTAGGATCAATATGTGGTTTATGAGAGGAACAGACATGCAATGACACTTGGTGAGGTTCATGAAAAGAACATACATGCAATGACACTGGTGGATCCATATGTGGTTTGTGAAAAGAGCAGACATGCAATGACACTAGGTGGATCCATGTGTGGTTTGTGGAAAGAACAGACATGCAATGACTCTGGCTGTGGTTCATGAAAAGAACACACATTCAATGACACTGGTGTATCCTTATGTGGTTCATGAGAAGAACACACATGCAATGACTCTAGCTGTGGTTCATGAAAAGAACACACATGCAATGACACTGGTGGATCCATCTGTGGTTTGTGGAAGGAACAGACATGCAATGACACTGGGTGTGGTTCATGAAAAGACAACACATGCAATGACAATAGTGTATCCTTATGTGGTTTGTGAGAAGAACAGACATGCAATGACTCTAGCTATGGTTTGTGAAAAGAACACACATGCAATGACACTGGTGGATCCATATGTGGTATTTGGAAGGAACAGACATACAATGACTCTAGCTGTGGTTCATGAAAACAACAGACATGCAATGACACTGGTGGATCCATATGTGTTTTGTGGAAAGAACAGACATGCAATGAATCTAGCTGCGGTTCATGAAAAGAACAGACAAGCAATGACACTGGTGGATCCATGTGTGGTTCGTGAGAAGAACACACATCCAATGACACTGGTGGATCCTTATGTGGTTTGTGAGAAGAACAAATATGCAATGACACTGGCTGTGGTTCATGAGAAGAACACACGTGCAATGACACTTGTGGATCCATGTGGGGTTTGTGAGAAGAAGACACATGCAATGACTCTAGATGTGGTTCATGAAAAGAACACACATGCAATGACACTGGTGGATCCATGTGTGGTTCATGAGAAGAACACACATGCAATGACACTGTGTGGTTCATGAGAAGAACATACATGCAATGAAATTGGTGGATCCTTTTGTGTTTTGTGAGCAGAACTGACATGCAATAACTCTAGCTATGGTTCATGAAAAGAACACACATGCAATGACACTCGTGGATCCATGTGTGGTTTGTGAAAAGAACAGACATGCGATCACACTAGGTGGATCCATGTGTGGTTTGTTTAGATGAACATACGTGCAACGCCACTAGGTGTGGTTAATGAAAAGAACAGACATGCAATGACACTGGTGGATCCTTATGTGGTTAGTTTAGAAGAACACACATGCAATGACTCTAGCTGTGGTTCATGAAAAGGACACACATGCAATGACACTGGTGGATCCATGTGTGGTTCATGAGAAGAACACACATGCAATCACACTAGGTGGATCCATGTGTGGTTTGTGGAAAGAACAGACATGCAATGACTCTGGCTGTGGTTCATGAAAATAACACACATGCAATAACACTGGTGGATCCATGTGTGGTTCATGAGAAGAACAGACATGCAATCAGACTGGATGTGGTTCATGAAAAGAACACACATGCAATGACACTGGTGGATCCATGTGTGGTTTGTGGAAAGAACAGACATGCAATGACTCTAGTTGTGGTTCATGAAAAGAACACACATGCAATGACACTGGTGGATCCATGTGTGGTTTGTGAGAAGAACAGACATGCAATGACACTGGTGGATCCATGAGTGGTTTGTTTAGAGGAACATACATGCAATGACACTGGTGTGGTTCATGAAAAGAACAGACATGCAATGACACCGGTGGATCCTTATGTGGTTTGTTTAGAAGAACACACATTCAATGACACTGGGTGAGGTTCATGAAAAGAACAGACATGCAATCACACTGGTGGATCCATGTGTGGTTTGTGAAAAGAACAGACATGCAATCACACTGGGTGTGGTTCATGAAAAGAACACACATGCAATGACACTGGTGGATCCTTATGTGGTTTGTGAGAAGAAAAAACATGCAATGACACTGGGTGTGGTTCATCAGAAGAACATACATGCAATCACACTGGCTGTGGTTAATGAAAAGAACATACATGCAATGACACTGGTGGATCCATATCTGGGTTCTAGAAAGAACATATGTGCAATGACTCTAGCTATGGTTCATGAAAATAACACACATGCAATGACACTGGTGGGTCCATGTGTCGTTTTTGAGAACAACAGACATGCAATGACACTGGTGCTTCCATGTGTGGTTTTTTAGAAGAACGAACCTGCAATGACACTGGGTGTGGTTCATGAAAATAATAGACATGCAATGACACTGGTGGATCCTTATGTGGTTTGTTTAGAACAACAGACATCCAATGACTCTAGCAGTGGTTCATGAAAAGGACAAACATGCAATGAGACTGGTGGATCCTTATGTGGTTTGTTTAGAAGAACACACATGCAATCACACTAGGTGGATCCATGTGTGGTTTGTTTAGAGTAACAAACATGCAATGACACTGTGTGTGGTTCATGAAAAGAACAGGCACGCAATGACACTGGTGGATCCTTATGTGGTTTGTTTAGAAGAACACACATGCAATGCCTCTAGCTGTAGTTCATGAAAAGAACACACATGCAATGACACTGGTGGATCCATGTGTGGTTCATGAGAAGAACACACATGCAATGACACTAGGTGTATCCATGTGTGGTTTGTTTAGAGGAACAAACATGCAATGACTGTGGTTGTGGTTCATGAAAAGAACACACATGCAATGACATTGGTGGATCCATGTGTGGTTCATGAGAAGAACAGACATGCAATCACACAGGTTGTGGTTCATGAAAAGAACATACATGCAATGACACTAGTGGATCCATGTGTGGGTTGTGGAAAGAACAGACATGCAATGACTCTAGCTATGGTTCATGAAAATAACACACATGCAATGACACTGGTGGATCCATGTGTGGTTCATGAGAAGAACAGACTTGCAATGACACTGGTGGTTCCATGTGTGGTTTGTGATAAGAACAGACATGCAATGACACTCGGTGTGGTTCATGAAATGAATAGACATGCAATGACACTGGTGGATCCTTATGTGGTTTGTTTAGAAGAACAGACATCCAATGACTCTAGCTGTGGTTCATGAAAAGAACAGACATGCAATGACACTGGTGGATCCTTATGTTGTTTGTTTAGAAGAACACACATGCAATCACACTAGGTGGATCCATGTGTGGTTTGTTTAGAGGAACAAACATGCAATGACATTGGGTGTGTTTCTTGAAAAGAACAGACATGCAATGACACTGGTGGATCCTTATGTAGTTTGTTTATAAGAACACACATGCAATGACTCTAGCTATGGTTCATGAAAAGAACACACATGCAATGACACTGGTGGATCCATGTGTGGTTCATGAGAAGAACAAACATGCAACACACTAGGTGGATCCATGTGTGGTTTGTTTAGAGGAATAGACATGCAATGACTCTAGTTGTGGTACATGACAAGAGCAGACATGCAATGACAGTAGTGGATCCATGTGTGGTTTGTGAAAAAGAACATACATGCAATCACACTGGGTGTGGTTCATGAAAAGAACATACATGCAATAACACTGGTGGATCCATGTGTGGTTTCTGAAAATAACACACATCCAGTGACACTGGTGGATCCTTATGTGGTTTGTGAGAAGAACAAACATGCAATGACACTGGGTGTGGTTCATGAGAAGAACACACATGCAAACACACTAGGTTGATCCATGTGTGGTTTGTTTAGAGTAACAGACATCCAATGACTCTAGTTGTGGTTCTTGAAAAGAACAGACATGCAATGGCACTAGTGTATCCATGTGTGGTTCATGAGAAGAACAGACATGCAATCAGTGTGGCTGTGGTTCATGAAAAGAACACACATGCAATGACACTTGTGGATCCATGTTTGGTTTGTGGAAGGAACGGACATGCAATGACACACTAGGTGTGGTTCATGAAAAGAACACACATGCAATGACAATGGTGTATCCTTATGTGGTTTGTGAGAAGAACACACATCCAATGACTCTAATTGTGGTTCATGAAAAGAACACACATGCAATGACACTGGTGGATCCATATGGGGTTTGTGGAAGGAAGAGAAATGCAATGACTCTAGCGGTGGTTCATGAAAAGAACAGACATGCAATGACACTGGTGGATCTGTATGTGGTTTGTGAAAAGAACACACATGCAATGACACTGGTGGATCCATGTGTGGTTTGTTTAGAGGAACAAACATGCAAAGACACTGGGTGCGGTTCATGAAAAGAATAGACATGCAAGGACACTAGTGGATCCTTATGTGGTTTGTTTAGAAGAACACACATGCAATGACTCTAGCTATAGTACATGAAAGGAACACACATGCAATGACACTGGTGGATCCATGTGTGGTTCATGAGAAGAACACACATGCAATGACACTGGGTGTATCCATGTGTGGTTTGTTTAGAGAAACAGACATCCAATGACTCTGGTTGTGGTTCATGAAAAGAACACACATGTCCATGTGTGGTTCATGAGAAGAACAGACATGCAATCACACTGGTTGTGGTTCATGAAAAGAACATACATGCAATGACAGTGGTGGATCCATGTGTGGTTCATCAGAAGAACATGCATGCAATAATACTGGTTGTGATTCATGAAAAGAACATACATGCAATGACATTGGTGCATCCATGTGTGGGTTATGGAAAGAACATACATGCAATGACTCTAGGTATGATTCATGAAAATAACACACATGCAATGACACTGGTGGATCCATGTGTGGTTTATGAGAAGAACATACATGCAATGACACTGGTGGTTCCATGTGTGGTTTGTGAGAAGAACAAACATGCATTGACACTGGGTGTGGTTCATGAAAAGAATAGACATGCAATGACACTGGTGGGTCCTTATGTGGTTTGTTTAGAAGAACAGACATCCAATGACTCTAGTTGTGGTTCATGAAAAGAACAGACATGCAATGACACTGGTGGATCCTTATGTGGTTTGTTTATAAGAACACAAATGCAATCACACTAGGTGGATCCATGTGTGGTTTGTTTAGAGGAACAAACATGCAATGACACTAGGTGTGGCTCATGAAAATAACAGACATGCAATGAAACTGGTGGATCCTTATGTGGTTTGTTTAGAAGAACACACATGCAATGACTCTAGATGTAGTTCATGAAAAGAACACACATGCAATGACAATATTGTATCCATGTGTGGTTCATGAGAAGAACACACATGCAATGACACTGGGTGTATCCATTTGTGGTTTGTTTAGAGGAACAGACATGCAATGACTCTGGTTGTGGTTCATGAAAAGAACACACATGCAATGACACTGGTGGATCCATGTGTGGTTCATGAGAAGAACAGACATGCAATCACACTTGCTGTGGTTCCTGAAAAGAGCATACATGCAATAAGACTGGTGGATCCATGTGTGGTTTGTGGAAAGAACAGACATGCAATGACTCTAGCTGTGGTTCATGAAAAAAACACATGCAATGACACTGGTGGACCCATGTGTGGTTTGTGAGAAGAACAGACATGCAATGACACTGGTGGATCCATGTGTGGGTTGTGGAAAGAACAGACATGCAATGACTCTAGCTATGGTTCATGAAAATAACACACATGCAGTGACACTGGTGGATCCATGTGTGGTTTCTGAGAAGAACAGACATGCAATGACACTGTTGGTTCCATGTGTGGTTTGTGAGAGGAACAAACATGCAATGACACTGGGTGTGGTTCATGAAAAGAATAGACATGCAATGACACTGGTGGATCCTTATGTGGTTTGTTTAGAAGAACAGACATCCAATGAATCTAGCTATGGTTAATGAAAAGAACAGACATGCAATGACACTGGTGGATCCTTATGTGGTTTGTTTAGAAGAACACACATGCAATCACACTAGGTGGATCCATGTGTGGTTTGTTCAGTGGAACAAACATGCAATGACACTGGGTGTGGTTCATGAGAAGAACACACATGCAAACACACTAGGTTGATCCATGTGCGGTTTGTTTAGAGGAACAGACATCCAATGACTCTAGTTGTGGTTCTTGAAAAGAACAGACATGCAATGGCACTAGTGTATCCATGTGTGGTTCATGAGAAGAACAGACAAGCAATCAGTGTGGCTGTGGTTCATGAAAAGAACACACATGCAATGACACTGGTGGATCCATGTGTGGTTTGTGGAAGGAACGGACATGCAATGACACACTAGGTGTGGTTCATGAAAAGAACACACATGCAATGACACTGGTGTATCCTTATGTGGTTTGTGATAAGAACACACATCCAATGACTCTAATTGTGGTTCATGAAAAGAACGCACATGCAATGACACTGGTGGATCCATATGGGGTTTGTGGAAGGAAGAGACATGCAATGACTCTAGCGGTGGTTCAAGAAAAGAACAGACATGCAATGACACTGGTGGATCCGTATGTGGTTTGTGGAAAGAACACACATGCAATGACTCTACCTGTGGTTCATGAAAAGAACACACATGCAATGATACTGGTGGATACATGTGTGGTTTGTGAGAAGAACAGACATGCAATGACACTGGTGGATCCATGTGTGGTTTGTTTAGAGGAACAAACATGCAAAGACACTGGGTGTGGTTCATGAAAAGAACAGACATGCAATGACACTGGTGGATCCTTATGTGGTTTGTTTAGAAGAACACAGATGCAATGACTCTAGCTATAGTACATGAAAAGAACACACATGCAATGACACTGGTGGATCCATGTGTGGTTCATGAGAAGAACACACATGCAATGACACTGGGTGTATCCATGTGTGGTTTGTTTAGAGGAAGAGACATGCAATGACTCTGGTTGTGGTTCATGAAAAGAACACACATGTCCATGTGTGGTTCATGGGAAGAACAGACATGCAATCACACTAGCTGTGGTTCATGAAAAGAACATACATGCAATGACAGTGGTGGAGCCATGTGTGGTTCATCAGAAGAACATGCATGCAATAACACTGGTTGTGATTAATGAAAAGAACATACATGCAATGACATTGGTGCATCCATGTGTGGGTTGTGGAAAGAACAGACATGCAATGACTCTAGGTATGGTTCATGAAAATAACACACATGCAATGACACTGGTGGATCCATGTGTGGTTTATGAGAAGAACATACATACAATGACACTGGTGGTTCCATGTGTGGTTTGTGAGAAGAACAAACATGCAATGACACTGGGTGTGGTTCATGAAAAGAATAGACATGCAATGACACTGGTGGGTCCTTATGTGGTTTGTTTAGAAGAACAGACGTCCAATAACTCTAGTTGTGGTTCATGAAAAGAACAGACATGCAATGACACTGGTGGATCCTTATGTGGTTTGTTTATAAGAACACACATGCAATCACACTAGGTGGATCCATGTGTGGTTTGTTTAGAGGAACAAACATGCAAAGACACTAGGTGTGGTTCATGAAAATAATAGACATGCAATGACACTGGTGGATCCTTATGTGGTTTGTTTAGAAGAACACACATGCAATGACTCTAGATGTAGTTCATGAAAAGAACACACATGCAATGACAATATTGTATCCATGTGTGGTTCATGAGAAGAACACACATGCAATGACACTGGGTGTATCCATGTGTGGTTTGTTTAGAGGAACAGCCATGCAATGACTCTGGTTGTGGTTCATGAAAAGAACACACATGCAATGACACTGGTGGATCCATGTGTGGTTCATGAGAAGAACAGACATGCAATCACACTTGCTGTGGTTCATGAAAAGAACATACATGCAATAAGACTGGTGGATCCATGTGTGGTTTGTGGAAAGAACAGACATGCAATGACTCTAGCTGTGGATCATGAAAAAAACACATGCAATGACACTAGTGGACCCATGTGTGGTTTGTGAGAAGAACAGACATGCAATGACACTGGTGGATCCATGTGTGGGTTCTGGAAAGAACAGACATGCAATGACTCTAGCTATGGTTCATGAAAATACCACACATAAAGTGACACTGGTGGATCCATGTGTGGTTTCTGAGAAGAACAGACATGCAATGACATTGTTGGTTCCATGTGTGGTTTGTGAGAGGAACAAACATGCAATGACACTGGGTGTGGTTCATGAAAAGAATAGACATGCAATGACACTGGTGGATCCTTATGTGGTTTGTTTAGAAGAACAGACATCCAATGACTCTAGCTATGGTTAATGAAAAGAACAGACATGCAATGACACTAGTGGATCCTTATGTGGTTTGTTTAGAAGAACACACATGCAATCACACTAGGTGGATCCATGTGTGGTTTGTTTAGAGGAACAAACATGCAATGACAATGGGTGTGGTCCATGAAAAGAAAAGACATGCAATGACACTGGTGGATCCTTATGTAGTTTGTTTATAAGAACACACATGCAATTACTCTAGCTATGGTTCATGAAAAGAACACACATGCAATGACTCTAGCTATGGTTCATGAAAAGAACACACATGCAATGACACTGGTGGATCCGTGTGTGGTTCATAAGAAGAATAGACATGCAACACACTAGGTGGATCCATGTGTGGTTTGTTTAGAGGAATAGACATGCAATGACTCTAGCTGTGATACATGACAAGAACAGACATGCAATGACACTGGTGGATCCATGTGTGGTTTGTGAAAATAACAGACATGCAATCACACTGGGTGTGGTTCATGAAAAGAACACACATGCAATGACACTGGTGGATCGTTGTGTGGTTTGTGAAAAGAACACACATCCAATGACATTGGCGGATCCTTATGTGGTTTGTGAGAACAACAAACATGCAATCACACTGGGTGTGGTTCATGAGAAGAACACACATAAAATCACACTAGGTGTATCCATGTGTGGTTTGTTTAGAGGAACAGACATCCAATGACTCTGACTGTGGTTCATGAAAAGAACAGACATGCAATGACACTGGTGTATCCATATGTGGTTCATGAGAAGAACAGACATGCAATCACTCTGGCTGTGGATCATGAAAAGAACACACATGCAATGACACTTGTGGATCCATGTGTGGTTTGTGGAAGGAATGGACATGCAATGACACACTGGGTGTGGTTCATCAAAAGAACACACATGCAATGACACTGGCGTATCCTTATGTGGTTTGTGAGAAGAACACACATGCAAGGACTCTAATTGTGGTGAATGAAAAGAACACACATGCAATGACACTGGTGGATCCATATGTGGTTTGTGGAAGGTACAGACATGCAATGACTCTAGTTGTGGTTCATGAAAAGTACACAGATGCAATGATACTGGTGGATCAATGTGTGGTTTGTGAGAAGAACAGACATGCAATGACACTGGTGGATCCATGTGTCGTTTGTTTAGAGGAACAAACATGCAAAGACACTGGGTGTGGTTCATGAATAGAACAGACATGCAATGACACTGGTGGATCCTTATGTGGTTTGTTTAGAAGAACACACATGCAATGACTCTAGCTGTAGTTCATGAAAAGAACACACATGCAATGACACTGGTGGATCCATGTGTGGTTCATGAGCATAACACACATTCAATGACACTAGGTGTATCCATGTGTGGTTTTTTTAGAGGAACAAACATGCAATGACTCTGGTTGTGGTTCATGAAAAGAACACACATGTCCATGTGTGGTTCATGAGAAGAACAGACATGCAATCCCACTGGCTGTGGTTCATGAAAAGATCATACATGCAATGACACTGGTGGATCTATGTGTGGGTTGCGGAAAGAATAGACATGCAATGACTCTAGCTATGGTTCATGAAAATAACACACATGCAATGACACTGGTGGATCCATGTCTGGTTTGTGAGAAGAACATACATGGAATGACACTAGTGGTTCCATGTGTGGTTTGTGAGAAGAACAAACCTGCAATGACATTGGGTGTGGTTCTTGAAAATAATAGACATGCAATGACACTGGTGGATTCTTATGTGGTTTGTTAAGAAGAACGGATATCCAATGACTCTAGCTGTGGTTCATGAAAACAACAGACATGCAATGACACGGGTGGATCCTTATGTGGTTTGGTTAGAAGAACACACATGCAATCACACTAGGTGGATCCATGTGTGGTTTGTTTAGAGGAACAAACAAGCAATGAAACTGGGTGTGGTTCATGAAAAGAACACACATGCAATGACACTGGTGTATCCTTATGTGGTTTGTGAGAAGAACACACATGCAATGACTCTAGCTGTGGTTCATGAAAAGAACAGACATGCAATGACACTGGTGGATCCATATGTGGTTTGTGGAAGGAACAAACATGCAATGACTCTAGCGATGGTTCATGAAAAGAACAGACATGCAATGACAATGGTGGATCCGTTTGTGGTTTGTGGAAAGAACAAACATGAAATGACTCTAGCTGTTGTTCATGAAAAGAACACACATGCAATGACACTGGTGGATCCATGTGTGGTTTGTTTAGAGGAACAAACATGCAAAGGCACTGGGTGTGTTTCATGAAAAGAACAGACATGCAATGACACTGGTGAATCCTTGTGTGGTTCATGAGAAGAACACACATGCAATGACACTAGGTGTATCCATGTGTGGTTTATTTAGAGGAACAGACATGCAATGACTCTGGTTGTGGTTCATGAAAAGAACACACATGCAATGACACTGGTGGATCCATGTGTGGTTCATGAGAAGAACAGGCATGCAATCACACTGGCTGTGGTTCATGAAAAGAACATACATGCAATGACACTGGTGGATCCATGTGTGGGTTGTGGAAAGAACAGACATGCAATGACTCTAGCTATGGTTCATTTAAATAACACACATGCAATGACACTGGTGGATCCATGTGTGGTTTATGAGAAGAACATACATGCAATGACACTGGTGGTTCCATGTGTGGTTTGTGAGAAGAACAAACATGCAATAACACCGGGTGTGGTTCATGAAAAGAATAGACATGCAATGACACTGGTGGATCCTTATGTGGTTTGTTTAGAAGAACAGACATCCAATGACTCTAGCGGTGGTTCATGAAAATAACAGACATGCAATGACACTGGTGGATCCTTATGTGGTTTGTTTATAAGAACACACATGCAATCACACTAGGTGGATGCATGTGTGGTTTTTATAGAGGAACAAACATGCAATGACACTAGGTGTGGTTCATGAAAAGAACAGACATGCAATGACACTGGTGGATCCTTATGTGGTTTGTTTAGAAGAGCACACATGCCATTACTCTAGCTGTAGTTCGTGAAAACAACACACATGCAATGACACTAGTGGATCCATGTGTAGTTCATGAGAAGAACAGACATGCAATGACACTGGTGGATCCTTATGTGGTTTGTTTAGAAGAACACACATGCAATCACACTAGGTGGATCCATGTGTGGTTTGTTTAGAGGAACAAACATGCAATGACACTGGGTGTGGTTCATGAAAAGAACAGACATGCAATGACACTGGTGGATCCTTATGTAGTTTGTTTATAAGAACACACATGCAATGACTCTAGCTATGGTTCATGAAAAGAAAACAAATGCAATGACACTGGTGATTCCATGTGTGGTTCATGAGAAGACTAGACATGGAACACACTAGGTAGATCCATGTGTGGTTTGTTTAGAGCAATAGACATGCAATGACTCTAGCTGTGGTACATGACAAGAACAGACATGCAATGACACTGGTAGATCCATGTGTGGTTTGTGAAAAGAACAGACATGCAATCACATTCGGTGTGGTTCATGAAAAAACACACATGCACATGGGTGGATCCTTATGTGGTTTGTGAGAAGAACAAACATGCAATGACACTGGGTGGGGTTCATGAGAAGAACACGCATGAAATCACACTAGATGGATCCATGTGTGGTTTGTTTAGAGGAACAGACATCCAATGACTCTGGCTGTGGTTCATGAAAAGAACAGACATGCAATGACACTGGTGTATCCATGTGTGGTTCATGAGAAGAACAGACATTCAATCACTCTGGCTGTGGTTCATGAAAAGAACACACATGCAATGACTCTAATTGTGGTTCATGAAAAGAACACACATGCAATGAAACTGGTGGATCTATATGTGGTTTGTGGAAGGAACAGACATGCAATGACTCTAGCGGTGGTTCTTGAAAAGAACAGACATGCAATGACACTGGTGGATCCGTATGTGGTTTGTGGAAATAACACACATGCAATGACTCTAGCTGTGGTTCATGAAAAGAACACACATGCAATGATACTGGTGGATCCATGTGTGGTTTGTGAGAAGAACACACATGCAATGACACTGGTGGATCCATTTGTGGTTTGTTTAGAGGAAAAAACATTCAAAGACACTGGGTGTGGTTCATGAAAAGAACACACATGCAATGATACTGGTGGATCCATGTGTGGTTTGTGAGAAGAACACACATGCAATGACACTGGTGGATCCATTTGTGGTTTGTTTAGAGGAAAAAACATTCAAAGACACTGGGTGTGGTTCATGAAAAGAACAGACATGCAATGACACTTGTGGATCCATGTGTGGTTTGTGGAAGGAACGGACATGCAATGACACGCTGGGTGTGGTTCATGAAAAAAAAACACATGCAATGACACTGGTGTATCCTTATGTGGTTTGTGAGAAGAACACACATGCAATGACTCTAATTGTGGTTCATGAAAAGAACACGCATGCAATGACACTGGTGGATCCATATGTGGTTTGTGGAAGGTACAGACATGCAATGACTCTAGCTGTGGTTCATGAAAAGAACACAGATGCAATGATACTAGTGGATCCATGTGTGGTTTGTGAGAAGAACAGACATGCAATGACACTGGGGGATCCATGTGTGGTTTGTTCAGAGGAACAAACATGCAAAGACACTGGGTGTGGTTCATGAAAAGAACAGACATGCAAGGACACTGGTGGATCCTTATGTGGTTTGTTTAGAAGAACACACATGCAATGACTCTAGCTGTAGTTCATGAAAAGAACACACATGCAATGACACTGGTGGATCCATGTGTGGTTCATGAGCAGAACACACATGCAATGACACTAGGTGTATCCATGTGTGGTTTGTTTAGAGGAACAAACATGCAATGACTCTGGTTGTGGTTCATGAAAAGAACAGACATGCAATCACACTGGCTGTGGTTCATGAAAAGATCATACATGCAATGACACTGGTGGATCTATGTGTGGGTTGCGGAAAGAATAGACATGCAATGACTCTAGCTATGGTTCATGAAAATAACACACATGCAATGACACTGGTGGATCCATGTCTGGTTTGTGAGAAGAACATACATGCAATGACACTAGTGGTTCCATGTGTGGTTTGTGAGAAGAACAAACCTGCAATGACATTGGGTGTGGTTCATGAAAAGAATAGACATGCAATGACACTGGTGGATTCTTATGTGGTTTGTTTAGAAGAACAGATATCCAATGAGTCTAGCTGTGGTTCAGGAAAACAACAGACATGCAATGACACGGGTGGATCCTTATGTGGTTTGTTTAGAAGAACACACATGCAATCACACTAGGTGGATCCATGTGTGGTTTTTTCAGAGGAACAAACATGCAATGACACTGGGTGTGGTTCATGAAAAGAACACACATGCAATGACAGTGGTGTGTCCTTATGTGGTTTGTGAGAAGAACACACATTCAATGACTCTAGCTGTGGTTCATGGAAAGAACACACATGCAATGACACTGGTGGATCCATATGTGGTTTGTGGAAGGAACAGACATGCAATGACTCTAGCGATGGTTCATGAAAAGAACAGTAATGCAATGACAATGGTGGATCCGTATGTGGTTTGTGGAAATACCACACATGGAATGACTCTAGCTGTGGTTCATGAAAAGAACACACATGCAATGATACTGGTGGATCCATGTGTGGTTTGTGAGAAGAACAGACATGCAATGACACTGGTGGATCCATGTGTGGTTTGTTTAGAGGAACAAACATGCAAAGGCACTGGGTGTGTTTCATGAAAAGAACAGACATGCAATGACACTGGTGGATCCATGTGTGGTTCATGAGAAGAACACACATGCAATGACACTGGGTGTATCCACGTATGGTTTGTTTAGAATAACAGACATGCAATGACTCTGGTTGTGGTTCATGAAAAGAACACACATGCAATGACACTCGGTGGATCCATGTGTGGTTCATGAGAAGAACAGGCATGCAATCACACTGGCTGTGGTTCATGAAAATAACATACATGCAATGACACTGGTGGATCCATGTGTGGGTTGTGGAAAGAACAGACATGCAATGACTCTAGCTATGGTTCATTTAAATAACACACATGCAATGACACTGGTGGATCCATGTGTGGTTTATGAGAAGAACATACATGCAATGACACTGGTGGTTCCATGTGTGGTTTGTGAGAAGAACAAACATGCAATGACATCGGGTGTGGTTCATGAAAAGAATAGACATGCAATGACACTTGTGGATCCTTATGTGGTTTGTTTAGAAGAACAGACATCCAATGTATATAGCTGTGGTTCATGAAAAGAACAGACATGCAATGACACTGGTGGATCCTTATGTGGTTTGTTTATAAGAACACACATGCAATCACACTAGGTGGATGCATGTGTGGTTTGTTTAGAGGAACAAACATGCAATGACACTGGGTGTGGTTCATGAAAAGAGCAGACATGCAATGACACTGGTGGATCCTTATGTGGTTTGTTTAGAAGAGCACACATGCAATTACTCTAGCTGTAGTTCATGAAAAGAACACACATGCAATGACACTAGTGGATCCATGTGTGGTTCATGAGAAGAACAGACATGCAATGACACTGGTGGATCCTTATGTGGTTTGTTTAAAAGAACACACATGCAATCACACTAGGTGGATCCATGTGTGGTTTGTTTAGTGGAACAAACATGCAATGACACTAGGTGTGGTTCATGAAAAGAACAGACATGCAATGACACTGGTGGATCCTTATGTAGTTTGTTTATAAGAACACACATGCAATGACTCTAGCCATGGTTCATGAAAAGAAAACACATGCAATGACACTGGTGATTCCATGTGTGGTTCATGAGAAGACTAGACATGCAACACACTAGGTGGATCCATGTGTGGTTTGTTTAGAGGAATAGACATGCAATGACTCTAGCTATGGTACATGACAAGAACAGACATGCAATGACACTGGTAGATCCATGTGTGGTTTGTGAAAAGAACAGACATGCAATCACACTAGGTGTGGTTCATGAAAAGAACACACATGCAATGACACTGGTGGATCCTTATGTGGTTTGTGAGAAGAACAAACATGCAATGACACTGGGTGTGGTTCATGAGAAGAACACACATGAAATCACACTACATGGATCCATGTGTGGTCTGTTTAGAGGAACAGACATCCAATGACTCTGGCTGTGGTTCATGAAAAGAACAGACATGCAATGACACTGGTGTATCCATGTGTGGTTCATGAGAAGAACAGACATTCAATCACTCTGGTTGTGGTTCATGAAAAGAACACACATGCAATGACTCCAATTGTGGTTCATGAAAAGAACACACATCCAATGACACTGGGTGATCCATATGTGGTTTGTGGAAGGAACAGACATGCAATGACTCTAGCGGTGGTTCTTGAAAACAACAGACATGCAATGACACTGGTGGATCCGTATGTGGTTTGTGGAAATAACACACATGCAATAACTCTAGTTGTGGTTCATGAAAAGAACACACATGCAATGATACTGGTGGATCCATGTGTGGTTTGTGAGAAGAACATACATGCAATGACACTGGTGGATCCATGTGTGGTTTGTTTAGAGGAACAAACATGCAAAGACACTGGGTGTGGTTCATGAAAAGAACAGACATGCGATGACACTGGTGGATCCTTATGTGGTTTGTTTAGAAGAACCCACATGCAATGAATCTATCTGTATTTCATGAAAAGACCACACATGCAATGACAGTAGTGGATCCATATGTGGTTCATGAGAAGAACACACATGCAATGACATTGGGTGTATCCATGTGTGGTTTGTTTAGAGGAACAGACATGCAATGACTCTAGTTGTGGTTCATGAAAAGAATACACATGCAATGACACTAGTGGATCCATGTGTGGTTCATGAGAAGAACACACATGCAATCACACTTGCTGTCGTTCATGAAAAGAACATACATGCAATGACACTGGTGGATCCATGTGTGGGTTGTGGAAAGAACATACATGCAAGGACTCTAGCTATGGTTCATGCACATGCAATGACACTGGTGGATCCATGTGTGGTTTGTGAGAAGAACAAACATGCAATGACACTGTTGGTTCCATGTGTGTTTTGTGAGAAGAACAAACATGCAATGACACTAGGTGTGGATCATGAAAAGAATAGACATGCAATGACACTGGTGGATCCTTATGTCGTTTGTTTAAAGAACAGACATCCAATGACTCTAGCTATGGTTCATGAAAAGAACATACATGCAATGACACTGGTGGATCCTTATGTGGTTTGTTTAGAAGAACACACATGCAATCACACTAGGTGGATCCATGTGTGGTTTGTTTAGAGGAACAAACCTGCAATGACACTGGTTGTGGTTCATGAAAAGAACAGACATGCAATGACACTAGTGGCTCCTTATGTAGTTTGTTTATAAGAACACACATGCAATGACTCTAGCTATGGTTCATGAAAAGAACACACATGCAATGACTCTAGCTATGGTACATGACAAGAACAGACATGCAATGACAGTAGTGGATCCATGTGTGGTTTGTGAAAAAAACAAACATCCAATGACTCTGGCTGTGGTTCATGAAAAGAACAGACATGCAATGACACTGGTGTATCCATGTGTGGTTTGTGAGAAGAACAGACATGCAATCATTCTGGTTGTGGTTCATGAAAAGAACACGCATGCAATGACACTGGTGGATCCATGTGCGGTTTGTGGAAGGAACGGACATGCAATGACACACTAGGTGTGGTTCATGAAAAGAACACACATATAATGACACTGGTGTATCCTCATGTGGTTTGTGAGAATAACACACATGCAATGACTCTAATTATGGTTCATTAAAAGAACACACATGCAATGACACTAGTGGATCCATATGTGGTTTGTGGAAGGAACAGACATGCAATGACTGTAGCGGTGGTTCATGAAAAGAACAGACATGCAATGACTCTGGTGGATCCGTATGTGGTTTGTGGAAAGAACACACATGCAATGACTCTAGCTGTGGTCCATGAAAAGAACACACATGCAATGATACTGGTGGATCCATGTGTGGTTTGTGAGAAGAATAGACATGCAATGACACTGGTGGATCCATGTGTGGTTTGTTTAGAGGAACAAACATGCAAAGACACTGGGTGTGGTTCGTGAAAAGAACAGACATTCAATGACACTTGTGGATCCTTATGTGGTTTGTTTAGAACAAGACGCATGCAATGACTCTAGCTGTAGTTCATGAAAAGAACACACATGCAATGACACTAGTGGATCCATGTGTGGTTCATGAGAAGAACACACATGCAATGACACTGGTGGATCCATGTGTGGTTCATGAGAAGAACACACATGCAATGAAACTGGGTGTATCCATCTGTGGTTTGTTTAGAGGAACAGACATGCAATGACGCTGGTTGTGGTTCATGAAAAGAACACACATGTCCATGTGAGGTTCATGAGAATAATAGACATGCAATCACACTGGCCGTGGTTCATGAAAAGAACATACATGCAATGATACAGGTGGATCGATGTGTGGTTCATGAGAAGAACAGACATGCAATCACACTGGCTATGGTTCATGAAAAGAACAAACATGCAATGACAGTGGTGGAGCCATGTGTGGTTCATCAGAAGAACATGCATGCAATAACACTGGTTGTGATTCATGAAAAGAACATACATGCAATGACATTGGTGCATCCATGTGTGGGTTGTGGAAAGAACAGACATGCAATGACTCTAGGTATGGTTCATGAAAATAACACACATGCAATGACACTGGTGGATCCATGTGTGGTTTATGAGAAGAACATACATACAATGACACTGGTGGTTACATGTGTGGTTTGTGAGAAGAACAAACATGCAATGACACTAGGTGTGGTTCATGAAAAGAATAGACATGCAATGACACTGGTGGGTCCTTATGTGGTTTGTTTAGAAGAACAGACGTCCAATGACTCTAGTTGTGGTTCATGAAAAGAACAGACATGCAATGACACTGGTGGATCCTTATGTGGTTTGTTTATAAGAACACACATGCAATCACACTAGGTGGATCCGTGTGTGGTTTGTTTGGAGGAACAAACATGCAGTGACACTAGGTGTGGTTCATGAAAATAATAGACATGCAATGACACTGGTGGATCCTTATGTGGTTTTTTTAGAAGAACACACATGCAATGACTCTAGATGTAGTTCATGAAAAGAACACACATGCAATGACAATATTGTATCCATGTGTGGTTCATGAGAAGAACACACATGCAATGACACTGGGTGTATCCATGTGTGGTTTGTTTAGAGGAACAGCCATGCAATGACTCTGGTTGTGGTTCATGAAAAGAACACACATGCAATGACACTGGTGGATCCATGTGTGGTTCATGAGAAGAACAGACATGCAATCACACTTGCTGTGGTTCATGAAAATAACATACATGCAATAAGACTGGTGGATCCATGTGTGGTTTGTGGAAAGAACAGACATGCAATGACTCTAGCTGTGGTTCATGAAAAAAAACACATGCAATGACACTGGTGGACCCATGTGTGGTTTGTGAGAAGAACAGACATGCAATGACACTGGTGGATCCATGTGTGGGTTGTGGAAAGAACAGACATGCAATGACTCTAGCTATGGTTCATGAAAATAACACACATGAAGTGACACTGGTGGATCCATGTGTGGTTTCTGAGAAGAACAGACATGCAATGACACTGTTGGTTCCATGTGTGGTTTGTGAGAGGAACAAACATGCAATGACACTGGGTGTGGTTCATGAAAAGAATAGACATGCAATGACACTGGTGGATCCTTATGTGGTTTGTTTAGAAGAACAGACATCCAATGACTCTAGCTATAGTTAATGAAAAGAACAGACATGCAATGACACTAGTGGATCCTTATGTGGTTTGTTTAGAAGAACACACATGCAATCACACTAGGTGGATCCATGTGTGGTTTGTTTAGAGGAACAAACATTCAATGACAATGGGTGTGGTCCATGAAAAGAAAAGACATGCAATGACACTGGTGGATCCTTATGTAGTTTGTTTATAAGAACACACATGCAATGACTCTAGCTATGGTTCATGAAAAGAACACACATGCAATGACTCTAGCTATGGTTCATGAAAAGAACACACATGCAATGACACTGGTGGATCCATGTGTGGTTCATAAGAAGAATAGACATGCAACACACTAGGTGGATCCATGTGTGGTTTGTTTAGAGGAATAGACATGCAATGACTCTAGTTGTGATACATGACAAGAACAGACATGCAATGACACTGGTGGATCCATGTGTGGTTTGTGAAAATAACAGACATGCAATCACACTGGGTGTGGTTCATGAAAAGAACACACATGCAATGACACTGGTGGATCGTTGTGTGGTTTGTGAAAAGAACACACATCCAATGACATTGGCGGATCCCTATGTGGTTTGTGAGAAGAAGAAACATGCAATGACACTGGGTGTGGTTCATGAGAAGAACACACATGAAATCACACTAGGTGGATCCATGTGTGGTTTGTTTAGAGGAACAGACATCCAATGACTCTGACTGTGGTTCATGAAAAGAACAGACATGCAATGACACTGGTGTATAAATATGTGGTTCATGAGAAGAACAGACATGCAATCACTCTGGCTGTGGATCATGAAAATAACACACATGCAATGACACTTGTGGATCCATGTGTGGTTTGTGGAAGGAACGGACATGCAATGACACACTGGGTGTGGTTCATGAAAAGAACACACATGCAATGACACTGGCGTATCCTTATGTGGTTTGTGAGAAGAACACACATGCAAGGACTCTAATTGTGGTGAATGAAAAGAACACACATGCAATGGCACTGGTGGATCCATATGTGGTTTGTGGAAGGTACAGACATGCAATGACTCTAGCTGTGGTTCATGAAAAGAACACAGATGCAATGATACTGGTGGATCAATGTGTGGTTTGTGAGAAGAACAGACATGCAATGACACTGGTGGATCCATGTGTCATTTGTTTAGAGGAACAAACATGCAAAGACACTGGGTGTGGTTCATGAAAAGAACAGACATGCAATGACACTGGTGGATCCTTATGTGGTTTGTTTAGAAGAACACACATCCAATGACTCTAGCTGTAGTTCATGAAAAGAACACACATGCAATGACACTGGTGGATCCATGTGTGGTTCATGAGCAGAACACACATTCAATGACACTAGGTGTATCCATGTGTGGTTTTTTTAGAGGAACAAACATGCAATGACTCTGGTTGTGGTTCATGAAAAGAACACACATGTCCATGTGTGGTTCATGAGAAGAACAGACATGCAATCACACTGGCTGTGGTTCATGAAAAGATCATACATGCAATGACACTGGTGGATCTATGTGTGGGTTGCGGAAAGAATAGACATGCAATGACTCTAGCTATGGTTCATGAAAATAACACACATGCAATGACACTGGTGGATCCATGTCTGGTTTGTGAGAAGAACATACATGGAATGACACTAGTGGTTCCATGTGTGGTTTGTGAGAAGAACAAACCTGCAATGACATTTGGTGTGGTTCTTGAAAAGAACCAGATGCAATGACACTGGTGGATTCTTATGTGGTTTGTTTAGAAGAACAGATATCCAATGACTCTAGCTGTGGTTCATGAAAACAACAGACATGCAATGACACGGGTGGATCCTTATGTGGTTTGATTAGAAGAACACACATGCAATCACACTAGGTGGATCCATGTGTGGTTTGTTTAGAGGAACAAACATGCAATGACACTGGGTGTGGTTCATGAAAAGAACACACATGCAATGACACTGGTGTATCCTTATGTGGTTTGTGAGAAGAACACACATGCAATAACTCTAGCTGTGGTTCATGAAAAGAACAGACATGCAATGACACTGGTGGATCCATATGTGGTTTGTGGAAGGAACAAACATGCAATGACTCTAGCGATGGTTCATGAAAAGAACAGACATGCAATGGCAAGGTGGATCCGTATGTGGTTTGTGGAAAGAACAAACATGCAATGACTCTAGCTGTTGTTCATGAAAAGAACACACATGCAATGACACTGGTGGATCCATGTGTCGTTTGTTTAGAGGAACAAACATGCAAAGGCACTGGGTGTGTTTCATGAAAAGAACAGAGATGCAATGACACTGGTGGATCCATGTGTGGTTCATGAGAAGAACACACATGCAATGACACTGGGTGTATCCACGTATGGTTTGTTTAGAGGAACAGACATGCAATGACTCTGGTTGTGGTTCATGAAAAGAACACACATGCAATGACACTGGTGGATCCATGTATGGTTCATGAGAAGAACAGGCATGCAATCACACTGGCTGGGGTTCATGAAAAGAACATACATGCAATGACACTGGTGGATCCATGTGTGGGTTGTGGAAAGAACAGACATGCAATGACTCTAGCTATGGTTCATTTAAATAACACACATGCAATGACACTGGTGGATCCATGTGTGGTTTATGAGAAGAACATACATGCAATGACACTGGTGGTTCCATGTGTGGTTTGTGAGAAGAACAAACATGCAATGACTCCGGGTGTGGTTCATGAAAATAATAGACATGCAATGACACTGGTGGATCCTTATGTGGTTTGTTTAGAAGAACAGACCTCCAATGACTCTAGCTGTGGTTCATGAAAAGAATAGACATGCAATGACACTGGTGGATCCTTATGTGGTTTGTTTATAAGAACACACATGCAATCACACTAGGTGGATGCATGTGTGGTTTGTATAGAGGAACAAACATGCAATGACACTAGGTGTGGTTCATGAAAAGAACATACATGCAATGACACTGGTGGATCCTTATGTGGTTTGTTTAGAAGAGCACACATACAATTACTCTAGCTGTAGTTCATGAAAAGAACACACATGCAATGACACTAGTGGATCCATTTGTAGTTCATGAGAAGAACAGACATGCAATGACACTGGTGGATCCTTATGTGGTTTGTTTAGAAAAACACACATGCAATCATGCTAGGTGGATCCATGTGTGGTTTGTTTAGAGGAACAAACATGCAATGACACTGGGTGTGGTTCATGAAAAGAACAGACATGCAATGACACTGGTGGATCCTTATGTAGTTTGTTTATAAGAACACACATGCAATGACTCTAGCTATGGTTCATGCAAAGAAAACAAATGCAATGACACAGGTGATTCCATGTGTGGTTCATGAGAACACTAGACATGCAACACACTAGGTAGATCCATGTGTGGTTTGTTTAGAGCAATAGACATGCAATGACTCTAGCTGTGGTACATGACAAGAACAGACATGCAATGACACTGGTAGATCCATGTGTGGTTTGTGAAGAGAATAGACATGCAATCACACTAGTGTGGTTCATGAAAAGAACACACATGCACACGGGTGGATCCTTATGTGGTTTGTGAGAAGAACAAACATGCAATGACACTGGGTGGGGTTCATGAGAAGAACACGCATGAAATCACACTAGATGGATCCATGTGTGGTTTGTTTAGAGGAACAGACATCCAATGACTCTGGCTGTGGTTCATGAAAAGAACAGACATGCAATGACACTGGTGTATCCATGTGTGGTTCATGAGAAGAACAGACATTCAATCACTCTGGCTGTGGTTCATGAAAAAAAACACATGCAATGACTCTAATTGTGGTTCATGAAAAGAACACACATGCAATGACACTGGTGGATCTATATATGGTTTGTGGAAGGAACAGACATGCAATGACTCTAGCGGTGGTTCTTGAAAAGAACAGACATGCAATGACACTGGTGGATCCGTATGTGGTTTGTGGAAATAACACACATGCAATGACTCTAGCTATGGTTCATGAAAAGAACACACATGCAATGATAGTGGTGGATCCATGTGTGGTTTGTGAGAAGAACAGACATGCAATGACACTGGTGGATCCATGTGTGGTTTGTTTAGAGGAAAAACATTCAAAGACACTGGGTGTGGTTCATGAAAAGAACAGACATGCAATGACACTTGTGGATCCATGTGTGGTTTGTGGAAGGAACGGACATGCAATGACACACTGGGTGTGGTTCATGAAAAGAACACACATGCAATGACACTGGTGTATCCTTATGTGGTTTGTGAGAAGAACACACATGCAATGACTCTAATTGTGGTTCATGAAAAGAACACACATGCAATGACACTGGAGGATCCATATGTGGTTTGTGGAAGGTACAGACATGCAATGACTCTAGCTGTGGTTCATGAAAAGAACACAGATGCAATGATACTAGTGGATCCATGTGTGGTTTGTGAGAAGAACAGACATGCAATGACACTGGTGGATCCTTATGTGGTTTGTTTAGAAGAACACACATGCAATGACTCTAGCTGTAGTTCATGAAAAGAACACACATGCAATGACACTGGTGGATCCATGTGTGGTTCATGAGCAGAACACACATGCAATGACACTAGGTGTATCCATGTGTTGGATTGTTTAGAGGAACAAACATGCAATGACTCTGGTTGTGGTTCATGAAAAGAATACACATGTCCATGTGTGGTTCATGAGAAGAACAGACATGCAATCACACTGGCCGTGGTTCATGAAAAGATCATACATGCAATGACACTGGTGGATCTATGTGTGGGTTGCGGAAAGAATAGACATGCAACGACTCTAGCTATGGTTCATGAAAATAACACGCATGCAATGACACTGGTGGATCCATGTCTGGTTTGTGAGAAGAACATATATGCAATGACACTAGTGGTTCCATGTGTGGTTTGTGAGAAGAACAAACCTGCAATGACATTGGGTGTGGTTCATGAAAAGAATAGACATGCAATGACACTGGTGGATTCTTATGTGGTTTGTTTAGAAGAACAGATATCCAATGAGTCTAGTTGTGGTTCATGAAAACAACATACATGCAATGACACGGGTGGATCCTTATGTGGTTTGTTTAGAAGAACACACATGCAATCACACTAGGTGGATCCATGTGTGGTTTTTTCAGAGGAACAAACATGCAATGACACTGGGTGTGGTTCATGAAAAGAACACACATGCAATGACACTGGTGTATCCTTATGTGGTTTGTGAGAAGAACACACATGCAATGACTCTATCTGTAGTTCATGAAAAGAACACACATGCAATGACACTGGTGGATCCATATGTGGTTTGTGGAAGGAACAGACATGCAATGACTCTAGTGATGGTTCATGAAAAGAACAGTAATGCAATGACAATGGTGGATCCGTATGTGGTTTGTGGAAATACCACACATGCAATGACTCTAGCTGTGGTTCATGAAAAGAACACACATGCAATGATATTGGTGGATCCATGTGTGGTTTGTGAGAAGAACAGACATGCAATGACACTGGTGGATCCATGTGTGGTTTGTTTAGAGGAACAAGCATGCAAAGGCACTGGCTGTGTTTCACGAAAAGAACAGACATGCAATGACACTGGTGGATCCATGTGTGGTTCATGAGAAGAACACACATGCAATGACACTGGGTGTATCCATGTATGGTTTGTTTAGAGGAACAGACATGCAATGACTCTGGTTGTGGTTCATGAAAAGAACACACATGCAATGACACTGGTGGATCCATGTGTGGTTCATGAGAAGAACAGGCATGCAATCACACTGGCTGTGGTTCATGAAAATAACATACATGCAATGACACTGGTGGATCCATGTGTGGGTTGTGGAAAGAACAGACATGCAATGACTCTAGCTATGGTTCATTTAAATAACACACATGCAATGACACTAGTGGATCCATGTGTGGTTTATGAGAAGAACATACATGCAATGACACTGGTGGTTCCATGTGTGGTTTGTGAGAAGAACAAACATGCAATGACACCGGGTGTGGTTCATGAAAAGAATAGACATGCAATGACACTTGTGGATCCTTATGTGGTTTGTTTATAAGAACACACATGCACTCACACTAGGTGGATGCATGTGTGGTTTGTTTAGAGGAACAAACATCCAATGACACTGGGTGTGGTTCATGAAAAGAGCAGACATGCAATGACACTGGTGGATCCTTATGTTGTTTGTTTAGAAGAGCACACAAGCAATTACTCTAGCTGTAGTTCATGAAAAGCACACATGCAATGACACTAGTGGATCCATGTGTGGTTCATGAGAAGAACAGACATGCAATGACACTGGTGGATCCTTATGTGGTTTGTTTAAAAGAACACACATGCAATCACACTAGGTGGATCCATGTGTGGTTTGTTTAGAGGAACAAACATGCAATGACACTGGGTGTGGTTCATGAAAAGAACAGACATGCAATGACACTGGTGGATCCTTATGTAGTTTGTTTATAAGAACACACATGCAATGACTCTAGCCATGGTTCATGAAAAGAAAACACATGCAATGACACTGGTGATTCCATGTGTGGTTCATGAGAAGACTAGACATGCAACACACTTGGTGGATCCATGTGTGGTTTGTTTAGAGGAATAGACATGCAATGACTCTAGCTATGGTACATGACAAGAACAGACATGCAATGACACTGGTAGATCCATGTGTGGTTTGTGAAAAGAACAGGCATGCAATCACACTGGGTGTGGTTCATGAAAAGAACACACATGCAATGACACTGGTGGATCCTTATGTGGTTTGTGAGAAGAACAAACATGCAATGACACTGGGTGTGGTTCATGAGAAGAACACACATGAAATCACACTAGATGGATCCATGTGTGGTTTGTTTAGAGGAACAGACATCCAATGACTCTGGCTGTGGTTCATGAAAAGAACAAACATGCAATGACACTGGTGTATCCATGTGTGGTTCATGAGAAGAACAGACATTCAATCACTCTGGTTGTGGTTCATGAAAAGAACACACATGCAATGACTCCAATTGTGGTTCATGAAAAGAACACACATCCAATGACACTGGGTGATCCATATGTGGTTTGTGGAAGGAACAGACATGCAATGACTTTAGCGGTGGTTCTTGAAAACAACAGACATGCAATGACACTGGTGGATCCGTATGTGGTTTGTGGAAATAACACACATGCAATGACTCTAGTTGTGGTTCATGAAAAGAACACACATGCAATGATACTGGTGGATCCATGTGTGGTTTGTGAGAAGAACAGACATGCAATGACACTGGTGGATCCATGTGTGGTTTGTTTAGAGGAACAAACATGCAAAGACACTGGGTGTGGTTCATGAAAAGAACAGACATGCAATGACACTGGTGGATCCTTATGTGGTTTGTTTAGAAGAACCCACATGCAATGAATCTATCTGTATTTGATGAAAAGGCCACACATGCAATGACAGTAGTGGTACCATATGTGGTTCATGAGAAGAACACACATGCAATGACATTGGGTGTATCCATGTGTGGTTTGTTTAGAGGAACAGACATGCAATGACTCTAGTTGTGGTTCATGAAAAGAATACACATGCAATGACACTAGTGGATCCATGTGTGGTTCATGAGAAGAACACACATGCAATCACACTTGCTGTCGTTCATGAAAAGAACATACATGCAATAACACTGGTGGATCCATGTGTGGGTTGTGGAAAGAACAGACATGCAATGACTCTAGCTATGGTTCATGAAAATAACACACATGCAATGACACTAGTGGATCCATGTGTGGTTTGTGAGAAGAACAAACATGCAATGACACTATTGGTTCCATGTGTGTTTTGTGAGAAGAACAAACATGCAATGACACTAGGTGTGGTTCATGAAAAGAATAGACATGCAATGACACTAGTGGATCCTTATGTGGTTTGTTTAAAGAACAGACATCCAATGACTCTAGCTATGGTTCATGAAAAGAACATACATGCAATGACACTGGTGGATCCTTATGTGGTTTGTTTAGAAGAACACACATGCAATCACACTAGGTGGATCCATGTGTGGTTTGTTTAGAGGAACAAACCTGCAATGACACTGGTTGTGGTTCATGAAAAGAACAGACATGCAATGACACTAGTGGCTCCTTATGTAGTTTGTTTATAAGAACACAGATGCAATGACTCTAGCTATGGTTCATGAAAAGAACACACATGCAATGACTCTAGCTATGGTTCATGAAAAGAACACACATGCAATGACACTGGTGGATCCATGGGTGGTTCATGAGAAGAATAGACATGCAACACACTAGGTGGATCCATGTGTGGTTTGTTTAGAGGAATAGACATGCAATGACTCTAGCTATGGTACATGACAAGAACAGACATGCAATGACAGTAGTGGATCCATGTGTGGTTTGTGAAAAAAACAGACATCCAATGACTCTGGCTGTGGTTCATGAAAAGAACAGACATGCAATGACACTGGTGTATCCATGTGTGGTTTGTGAGAAGAACAGACATGCAATCACTCTGGTTGTGGTTCATGAAAAGAACACGCATGCAATGACACTGGTGGATCCATGTGCGGTTTGTGGAAGGAACGGACATGCAATGACACACTAGGTGTGGTTCATGAAAATAACACACATACAATGACACTGGTGTATCCTTATGTGGTTTGTGAGAAGAACACACATGCAATGACTCTAATTATGGTTCATTAAAAGAACACACCTGCAATGACACTTGTGGATCCATATGTGGTTTGTGGAAGGAACAGACATGCAATGACTGTAGCGGTGGTTCATGAAAAGAACAGACATGAAATGACTCTGGTGGATCCGTATGTGGTTTGTGGAAAGAACACACATGCAATGACTCTAGCTGTGGTCCATGAAAAGAACACACATGCAATGATACTGGTGGATCCATGTGTGGTTTGTGAGAAGAATAGACATGCAATGACATTGGTGGATCCATGTGTGGTTTGTTTAGAGGAACAAACATGCAAAGACAGTGGGTGTGGTTCGTGAAAAGAACAGACATTCAATGACACTTGTGGATCCTTATGTGGTTTGTTTAGAACAACACGCATGCAATGACTCTAGCTGTAGTTCATGAAAAGAACACACATGCAATGACACTGGTGGATCCATGTGTGGTTCATGAGAAGAACACACATGCAATGACACTGGTGGATCCATGTGTGGTTCATGAGAAGAACACACATGCAATGAAACTGGGTGTATCCATGTGTGGTTTGTTTAGAGGAACAGACATGCAATGACGCTGGTTGTGGTTCATGAAAAGAACAGACATGTCCATGTGAGGTTCATGAGAAGAATAGACATGCAATCACACTGGCCGTGGTTCATGAAAAGAACATACATGCAATGACACAGGTGGATCCATGTGTGGGTTGTGGAAAGAATAGACATGCAATGACTCTAGCTATGGTTCATGAAAATAACACACATGCAATGACACTGGTGGATCCATGTGTGGTTTGTGAGAAGAACATACATGCAATGACACTAGTGGTTCCATGTGTGGTTTGGGAGAAGAACAAACCTTCAATGACACTGGGTGTGGTTCATGAAAAGAATAGACATGCCATGACACTGGTGGATCCTTATGTGGTTTGTTTAGAAGAGCAGACATCCAATGACTCTAGTTGTGGTTCATGAAAACAACATACATGCAATGACACTGGTGGATCCTTATGATGTTTGTTTAATAGAACAAACATGCAATCACACTAGGTGGATCCATGTGTGGTTTGTCTCGAGGAACAAACATGCAATGACACTGGGTGTGGTTCATGAAAAGAACACACATGCAATGACACTGGTGTATCCTTATGTGGTTTGTGAGAAGAACACACATGCAATGACTCTAGCTGTGGTTCGTGAAAAGAATACACATGCAATTACACTAGTGGATCCATATGTTGTTTGTGGAAGGAACAGACGTGCAATGACTCTAGCGGTGGTTCATGAAAAGAACAGACATGCAATGACACTGGTGCATCCGTATGTGGTTTGTGGAAAGAACAAACATGCAATGACTCTAGCTGTGGTTCATGAAAAGAACACACATGCAATGACACTGGTGGATCCATGTGTGATTTGTGAGAAGAATAAACATGCAATGACACTGGTGGATCCATGTGTGGTTTGTTTAGAGGAACAAACATGCAAAGGCACTGGGTGTGTTTCATGAAAAGAACAGACATGCAATGACACTGGTGGATCCTTATGTGGTTTGTTTAGAAGAACACACATGCACTGACTCTAGTTGTATCATGAAAAGAACACACATGCAAGGACACTGGTGGATCCATGTGTGGTTCATGAGAAAAACAAACATGCAATGACACTGGGTGTATCCATGTGTGGTTTGCTTAGAGGAACAAACATGCAATGACTCTTATTGTGGTTCATGAAAAGAACACAGATGCAATGATACTGGTGGATCCATGTGTGGTTTGTGAGAAGAACAGACATGCAATGAAACTGGTGGATCCATGTGTGGTTTGTTTAGAGGAACAAACATGCAAAGACACTGGGTGTGGTTCATGAAAAGAACAGACATGCAATGACACTAGTGGATCCTTATGTGGTTTGTTTAGAAGAACACACATGCAATGACTCTAGCTCTAGTTCATGAAAAGAACACACATGCAATGACACTAGTGGAGCCATGTGTGGTTCATGAGAAGAACACACATGCAATGACACTGGGTGTATCCATGTGTGGTTTGTTTAGAGGAACAGACATGCAATGACTCTGGTTGTGGTTCATTAAACGAACACACATGTCCATGTGTGGTTCATGAGAAGAATAGACATGCAATCACACTAGCTCCGGTTCATGAAAAGAACATACATGCAATGACACTGGTGGATCCATGTGTGGGTTGTGGAAATAATAGACATGCAATGACTCTAGCTATGGTTCATGAAAATAACACACATGCAATGACACTGGTGGATCCATGTGTGGTTTGTGAGAAGAACAAACATGCAATGACACTGTTGGTTCCATGTGTGTTTTGTGAGAAGAACAAACATGCAATGACACTAGGTGTGGTTCATGAAAAGAATAGACATGCAATGACACTGGTGGATCCTTATGTGGTTTGTTTAAATAACAGACACCCAATGACTCTAGCTATGGTTCATGAAAAGAACATACATGCAATGACACTGGTGGATCCTTATGTGGTTTGTTTAGAAGAACACACATGCAATCACACTAGGTGGATCCATGTGTGGTTTGTTTAGAGGAACAAACATGCAATGACACTGGTTGTGGTTCATGAAAAGAACAGACATGCAATGACACTAGTGGATCCTTATGTAGTTTCTTTATAAGAACACACGTGCAATGACTCTAGCTATGGTTCATGAAAAGAACACACATGCAATGACTCTAGCTATGGTTCATGAAAAGAACAGACATGCAATGACTCTGGTGGATCCGTATGTGGTTTGTGGAAAGAACAAACATGCAATGACTCTAGCTATGGTCCATGAAAAGAACACACATGCAATGATACTGGTGGATCCATGTGTGGTTTGTGAGAAGAATAGACATGCAATGACACTGATGGATCCATGTGTGGTTTGTTTAGAGGAACAAACATGCAAAGACACTGGGTGTGGTTCGTGAAAAGAACAGACATTCAATGACACTTGTGGGTCCTTATGTGGTTTGTTTAGAAGAACACGCATGCAATGACTCTAGCTGTCGTTCATGAAAAGAACACACATGCAATGACACTTGTGGATCCATGTGTGGTTCATGAGAAGAACACACATGCAATGACACTGGTGGATCCATGTGTGGTTCATGAGAAGAACACACATGCAATGACACTGGGTGTATCCATGTGTGGTTTGTTTAGAGGAACAGACATGCAATGACTCTGGTTGTGGTTCATGAAAAGAACACACATGTCCATGTGAGGTTCATGAGAAGAATAGACATGCAATCACACTGGCTGTGGTTCATGAAAAGAACATACATGCAATGACACAGGTGGATCCATGTGTGGGTTTTGGAAAGAATAGACATGCAATGACTCTAGCTATGGTTCATGAAAATAACACACATGCAATGACACTGGTGGATCCATGTGTGGTTTGTGAGAAGAACATACATGCAATGACACTAGTGGTTCCATGTGTGGTTTGTGAGAAGAACAAACCTTCAATGACACTGGGTGTGGTTCATGAAAATAATAGACATGCAATGACACTGGTGGATCCTTATGTGGTTTGTTTAGAAGAACAGACATCCAATGACTCTAGTTGTGGTTCATGAAAGAACAAACATGCAATGACACTGGTGGATCTATGTGTGATTTGTGAGAAGAACAAACATGCAATGACACTGGTGGATCGATGTGTGGTTTGTTTAGAGGAACAAACATGCAAAGGCACTAGGTGTGTTTTATGAAAAGAACACACATGGAATGACACTGGTGGATCCTTATGTGGTTTGTTTAGAAGAACACACATGCACTGACTCTAGCTGTAGTTCATGAAAAGAACACACATGCAATGACACTGGTGGATCCATGTCTGGTTCATGAGAAGAACACACATGCAATGACACTGGGTGTATCCATGTGTGGTTTGTTTAGAGGAACAAACATGCAATGACTCTGATTGTGGTTCATGAAAAAAACACAGATGCAATGATACTGGTGGATCCATGTGTGGTTTGTGAGAAGAACAGACTTGCAATGACACTGGTGGATCCATGTGTGGTTTGTTTAGAGGAACAAACATGCAAAGACACTAGGTGTGGTTCATGAAAAGAACAGACATGCAATGACACTAGTGGATCCTTATGTGGTTTGTTTAGAAGAACACACATGTATTGACTCTAGCTGTAGTTCATGAAAAGAACACACATGCAATGACACTAGTGGATCCATGTGTGGTTCATGAGAAGAACACACATGCAATGACACTGGGTGTATCCATGTGTGGTTTGTTTAGAGGAACAGACATGCAATGACTCTGGTTGTGGTTCATGAAACGAACACACATGTCCATGTGTGGTTCATGAGAAGAACAGACATGCAATCACACTGGCTGTGGTTCATGAAAAGAACATACATGCAATGACACTGGTGGATCCATGTGTGGGTTGTGGAAATAATAGACATGCAATGACTCTAGCTATGGTGCATAAAGATAACACACATGCAATGACACAGGTGGATCCATGTGTGGTTTGTGAGAAGAACATACATGCAATGACACTAGTGGTTCCATGTGTGGTTTGTGAGAAGAACAAACCTGCAATGACATTGGGTGTGGTTCATGAAAAGAATAGACATGCAATGACATTGGTGGATCCTTATGTGGTTTGTTTAGAAGAATAGACATCCAATGACTCTAGCTGTGGTTCATGTAAATAATAGACATGCAATGACACTGGTGGATCCTTATGTGGTTTGTTTAGAAGAACACACATGCGATCACACTAGGTGGATCCATGTGTGGTTTTTTTAGAGGAACAAAATGCAATGACACTGGGTGTGGTTCATGAAAAGAACACACATGCAATGACACTGGTGTATCCTTATGTGGTTTGTGAGAAGAACATACATGCAATGACTCCAGCTGTGGTTCATGAAAAGAACACACATGCAATGACACTGGTGGATCCATATGTGGTTTGTGGAAGGAACAGACATGCAATGACTCTAGCGGTGGTTCATGAAAAGAACAGACATGCAATGACACTGGTGGATCCGTATGTAGTTTGTGAAAAGAACAAACATGTAATGACTCTAGCTGTGGTTAATGAAAAGAACACACATGCAATGACACTGGTGGATCCATGTGTTTTTTGTTTAGAGGAACAAACATGCAAAGGCACTGGGTGTGGTTCATGAAAAGAATAGACATGCAATGACACTGGTGGATCCTTATGTGGTTTGTTTAGAAGAACACACATGCACTGACTCTAGCTGTAGTTCATGAAAAGAACACAGATACAATGACACTGGTGGATCCATGTGTGGTTCATGAGAAGAACACACATGCAATGACACTGGGTGTATCCATGTGTGGTTCATGAGAAGAACAGGCATGCAATCACACTGGTTGTGGTTCATGAAAAGAACATACATGCAATGACACTAGTGGATCCATGTGTGGGTTGTGGAAAGAAAAGACATGCAATGACTCTAGCTATGGTTCATGAAAATAACACACATGCAATGACACTGGTGGATCCATGTGTGGTTTATGAGAAGAACATACATGCAATGACACTGGTGGTTCCATGTGTGGTTTGTGAGAAGAACAAACATGCAATGACACTGGGTGTGGTTCATGAAAAGAATAGACATGCAATGACACTGGTCGATCCTTATGTTGTTTGCTTAGAAGAACAAACATCCAATGACTCTACCTCTGGTTCATGAAAAGAACAGATATGCAATGATACTGGTGGATCCTTATGTGGTTTGTTTATAAGAACACACATGCAATCACACTAGGTGGATCCATGTGTGGTTTGTTTAGAGGAACAAACATGCAATGACACTAGGTGTGGTTCATGAAAAGGACAGACATGCAATGACACTGGTGGATCCTTATGTGGTTTGTTTAGAAGAACACACATGCAATGACTCTAGTTGTAGTTCATGAAAAGAACACAGATGCAATGACAGTAGTGGATCCATGTGTGGTTGATGAGAAGAACACACATGCAATGACACTGGGTGTATCCATGTGTGGTTTGTTTAGAGGAACAGACATTCAATGACTCTGGTTGTGGTTCATGAAAAGAACACACATGCAATGACACTGGTGGATCCATGTGTGGTTCATGAGAAGAACAGACATGCAATCACACTTGTTGTGGTTCATGAAAAGAACATACATGCAATCACACTGGTGGAACCATGTGTGGGTTGTGGAAAGAACAGACATGCAATGACTCTAGCTATGGTTCATGAAAATAACACACATGCAATGACACTGGTGGATCCATGTGTGGTTTGTGAGAAGAACAAACATGCAATGACAATGTGGGTTCCATGTGTGGTTTGTGAGAAGAACAAACATGCAATGACACTCGGTGTGGTTCATGAAAAGAATAGACATGCAATGACACTGGTGGATCCTTATGTGGTTTGTTTAGAAGAACAGACATCCAATGACTCTAGCTATGCTTCATGAAAAGAACAGACATGCAATGACACTGGTGGATCCTTATGTGGTTTGTTTAGAAGAACACACATGCAATCACACTAGGTGGATCCATGTGTGGTTTATTTAGAGGAACAAACATGCAATGACACTAGATGTGGTTCATGAAAAGAACAGACATGCAATGACACTGGTGGATCCTTATGTGGTTTGTTTATAAGAACACAGATCCAATGACTCTAGCTATGGTTCATGAAAAGAACACACATGCAATGACTCTAGCTATGGTTCATGAAGAGAACACACATGCAATGACACTGGTGGATCCATGTGTGGTTCATGAGAAGAATAGACATGCAACACACTAGGTGGATCCATGTGTGGTTTGTTTAGAGGAATATACATGCAATGACTCTAGCTGTGGTACTGGACAAGAACAGACATGCAATGACACTAGTGGATCCATGTGTGGTTTGTGAGAAGAACACACATGCAATGACACTGGTGGATCCATGTGTGGTTTGTTTATAGGAACAAACATGCAAAGACACTAGGTGTGGTTCATGAAAAGAACAGGCATGCAATGACACTGGTGGATCCTTATGTGGTTTGTTTAGAAGAACACACATGCAATGACTCTAGCTGTAGTTCATGAAAAGAACACACATGCAATGACACTGGTGGATCCATGTGTGGTTCATGAGAAGAACACACATGCAATGACACTGGGTGTATCCATGTGTGGTTTCTTTAGAGGAACAGACATGCAATGACTCTGGTTGTGGTTCATGAAAAGAACACACATGTCCATGTGTGGGTCATGAGAAGAACATACATGCAATCACACAGGCTATGGTTCATGAAAAGAACATACATGCAATGACACTAGTGGATCCATGTGTGGGTTGTGGAAAGAATAGACATGCAATGACTCTAGCTATGGTTCATGAAAATAACACACATGCAATGACAATGGTAGATACATGTGTGGTTTGTGAGAAGAACATACATGCAATGACACTAGTGGTTCCATGTGTGGTTTGTGAGAACAACAAACCTACAATGACACTGGGTGTGGTTCATGAAAAGAATAGACATGCAATGACACTTGTGGATCCTTATGTGGTTTGTTTAGAAGAACAGACATCCAATGACTCTAGCTGTGGTTCATGAAAAGAACACACATGCAATGACACTGGTGGATCCATGTGTGGTTTGTGAGAAGAACAAACATGCAATGACACTGGCGGATCCATGTGTGGTTTGTTTAGAAGAACAAACATGCAAAGGCACTGGGTGTGTTTCATGAAAAGAACAGACATGCAATGACACTGGTGGATCCTTATGTGGTTTGTTTAGAAGAACACACATGCACTGACTCTAGCTGTAGTTCATGAAAAGAACACACATGCAATGACACTGGTGGATCCATGCGAGGTTCACGAGAAGAACACACATGCAATGACACTGGGTGTATCCATGTGTGGTTTGTTTAGAGGAACAGACATGCAATGACTCTTATTGTGGTTCATGAAAAGAATAGACATGCAATGATACTGGTGGATCCATGTGTGGTTTGTGAGAAGAACAGACATGCAATGACACTGGTGGATCCATGTGTGGTTTGTTTAGAGGAACAAACATGCAAAGACACTTGGTGTGGTTCATGAAAACAACATACATGCAATGACACTGGTGGATCCTTATGTGGTTTGTTTAGAAGAACACACATGCAATGACTCTAGCTGTAGTTCATGAAAAGAACACACATGCAATGACACTGGTGGATTCATGGGTGGTTCATGAGAAGAACACACATGCAATAACACTGGGTGTATCCATGTGTGGTTTGTTTAGAGGAACAGACATGTAATGACTCTGGTTGTGGTTCATGAAACGAACACACATGTCCATGTGTGGTTCATGAGAAGAATAGACATGCAATCACACTGGCTGTGGTTCATGAAAAGAACATACATGCAATGACACTGGTGGATCCATGTGTGGGTTGTGGAAATAATAGACATGCAATGACTCTAGCTATGGTTTATGAAAATAACACACATGCAATGACACTGGTGGATCCATGTGTGGTTTGTGAGAAGAACATACATGCAATGACACTAGTGGTTCCATGTGTGGTTTGTGAGAAGAACAAACCTGCAATGACACTGGGTGTGGTTCATGAAAATAATAGACATGCAATGACACTAGTGGATCCTTATGTGGTTTGTTTAGAAGAACAGACATCCAATGACTCTAGCTGTGGTTCATGAAAACAACAGACATGCAATGACACTGGTGGATCCTTATGTGGTTTGTTTAGAAGAACACACATGCAATCACACTAGGTGGATCCATGTGTGGTTTTTTAGGGGAACAAACATGCAATGACACTGGGTGTGGTTCATGAAAATAACACACATGCAATGACACTGGTGTATCCTTATGTGGTTTCTGAGAAGAACACACATGCAATGACTCCAGCTGTGGTTCCTGAAAAGAACACACATGAAATGACACTGGTGGATCCATATGTGGTTTGTGGAAGCAACATACATGCAATGACTCTAGCGGTGGTTCATGAAAAGAACAGACATGCAATGACACTGGTGGATCCGTATGTAGTTTGTGGAAAGAACAAACATGCAATGACTCTAGCTGTGGTTCATGAAAAGAACACACATGCAATGACACTGGTGGATCAGTGTGTGGTTTGTGAGAAGAACAAACATGCAATGACATTGTTGGATCCATGTGTGGTTTGTTTAGATGAACAAACATGCAAAGGCACTAGGTGTGGTTCATGAAAAGAACAGACATGCAATGACACTGGTGGATCCTTATGTGGTTTGTTTAGAAGAACACACATGCACTGACTCTAGCTGTAGTTCATGAAAAGAACATACATACAATGACACTGGTGGATCCATGTGTGGTTCATGAGAAGAACACACATGCAATGACACTGGGTGTATCCATGTGTGGTTTGTTTAGGGGAACAGACATGCAACGACTCTGGTTGTGGTTCATGAAAAGAACACACATACAATGACACTGGTGGATCCATGTGTGGTTCATGAGAAGAACAGGCATGCAATCACACTGGCTCTGGTTCATGACAAGACCATACATGCAATGACACTGGTGGATCCATGTGTGGGTTGTGGAAAGAACAGACATGCAATGACTCTAGCTACGGTTCATGAAGATAACACACATGCAATGACACTGGTGGATCCATGTGTGGTTTATAGGAAGAACATACATGCAATGACACTGGTGGTTCCATGTGTGGTTTGTGAGAAGAACAAACATGCAATGACACTTGGTGTGGTTCATGAAAAGAATAGACATGCAATGACACTGGTGGATCCTTATGTGGTTTGTTTAGAAGAACACACATGCAATGATCTAGCTGTAGTTCATGAAAAGAACACACATGCAATGACACTGGTGGATTCATGGGTGGTTCATGAGAAGAACACACATGCAATAACACTGGGTGTATCCATGTGTGGTTTGTTTAGAGGAACAGACATGCAATGACTCTGGTTGTGGTTTATGAAACGAACACACATGTCCATGTGTGGTTCATGAGAAAAACAGACATGCAATCACACTGGCTGTGGTTCATGAAAAGAACATACATGCAATGACACTGTTGGATCCATGTGTGGGTCGTGGAAAGAATATACATGCATTGACTCTAGCTATGGTTTATGAAAATAACACACATGCAATGACTCTGGTGGATCCATGTGTGGTTTGTGAGAAGAACATACATGCAATGACACTAGTGGTTCCATGTGTGGTTTGTGAGAAGAACAAACCTGCAATGACACTGGGTGTGGTTCATCAAAATAATAGACATGCAATGACACTGGTGGATCCTTATGTGGTTTGTTTAGAAGAACAGACATCCAATGACTCTAGCTGTGGTTCATGAAAACAACAGACATGCAATGACACTGGTGGATCCTTATGTGGTTTGTTTAGAAGAACACACATGCAATCACACTAGGTGGATCCATGTGTGGTTTTTAGAGGAACAAACATGCAATGACACTGGGTGTGGTTCATGAAAATAACACACATGCAATGACACTGGTGGATCCATCTGTGGTTTGTGAGAAGAACAAACATGCAATGACACTGGTGGATCCATGTGTGGTTTGTTTAGAGGAACAAACATGCAAAGGCACTGGGTGTGGTTCATGAAAAGAATAGACATGCAATGACACTGGTGCATCCTTATGTGGTTTGTTTAGAAGAACACACATGAAATGACTCTAGCTGTAGTTCATGAAAAGAACACACATGCAATGACACTGGTGGATTCATGTGTGGTTCATGAGAAGAACACACATGCAATAACACTGGGTGTATCCATGTGTGGTTTGTTTAGAGGAACAGACATGCAATGACTCTGGTTGTGGTTCATGAAACGAACACACATGCAATTACTCTTATTGTGGTTCATGAAAAGAATAGACATGCAATTATACTGGTGGATCCATGTGTGTTTTGTGAGAATAACAGACATGCAATGACACTGGTGGATCCATGTGTGGTTTGTTTATAGGAACAAACATGCAAAGACACTTGGTGTGGTTCATGAAAACAACATACATGCAATGACACTGGTGGATCCTTATGTGGTTTGTTTAGAAGAACACACATGCAATGACTCTAGCTGTAGTTCATGAAAAGAACACACATGCAATGACACTGGTGGATTCATGGGTGGTTCATGAGAAGAACACACATGCAATAACACTGGGTGTATCCATGTGTGGTTTCTTTAGAGGAACAGACATGCAATGACTCTGGTTGTGGTTCATGAAACGAACACACATGTCTGTGTGTGGTTCATGAGAAGAATAGACATGCAATCACATTGGCTGTGGTTCATGAAAAGAACATACATGCAATGACACTGGTGGATCCATGTGTGGGTTGTGGAAAGAATAGACATGCAATGACTCTAGCTATGGTTTATGAAAATAACACACATGCAATGACACTGGTGGATCCATGTGTGGTTTGTGAGAAGAACATACATGCAATGACACTAGTGGTTCCATGTGTGGTTTGTGAGAAGAACAAACCTGCAATGACACTGGGTGTGGTTCATGAAAATAATAGACATGCAATGACACTAGTGGATCCTTATGTGGTTTGTTTAGAAGAATAGACATCCAATGACTCTAGCTGTGGTTCATGAAAACAACAGACATGCAATGACATTGGTGGATCCTTATGTGGTTTGTTTAGAAGAACACACATGCAATCACACTAGGTGGATCCATGTGTGATTTTTTACTTGAACAAACATGCAATGACACTGGGTGTGGTTCATGAAAATAACACACATGCAATGACACTAGAGTATCCTTATGTAGTTTCTGAGAAGAACACACATGCAATGACTCCAGCTGTGGTTCCTGAAAAGAACACACATGAAATGACACTGGTGGATCCATGTGTGGTTCATGAGAAGAACGTACATGCAATCACACTGGCTATGGTTCATGAAACGAACACACATGTCCATGTGTGGTTCATGAGAAGAATAGACATGCAATCACACTGGCTGTGGTTCATGAAAAGAACATACATGCAATTATACTGGTGGATCCATGTGTGGGTGGTGGAAATAATAGACATGCAATGACTCTAGCTATGGTTTATGAAAATAACACACATGCAATGACACTGGTGGATCCATGTGTGGTTTGTGAGAAGAACATACATGCAATGACACTAGTGGTTCCATGTGTGGTTTGTGAGAAGAACAAACCTGCAATGACACTGGGTGTGGTTCATCAAAATAATAGACATGCAATGACACTGGTGGATCCTTATGTGGTTTGTTTAGAAGAACAGACATCCGATGACTCTAGCTGTGGTTCATGAAAACAACAGACATGCAATGACCCTGGTGGATCCTTATGTGGTTTGTTTAGAAGAACACACATGCAATCACACTAGGTGGATCCATGTGTGGTTTTTACAGGAACAAACATGCAATGACACTGGGTGTGGTTCATGAAAATAACACACATGCAATGACACTAGAGTATCCTTATGTGGTTTCTGAGAAGAACACACATGCAATGAAATGAACACACATGTCCATGTGTGGTTCATGAAACGAACACACATGTCCATGTGTGGTTCATGAGAAGAATAGACATGCAATCACACTGGCTGTGGTTCATGAAAAGAACATACATACAATGACACTGGTGGATCCATGTGTGGGTTGTGGAAAGAATAGACATGCAATGACTCTAGCTATGGTTTATGAAAATAACACACATGCAATGACACTGGTGGATCCATGTGTGGTTTGTGAGAAGAACATACATGCAATGACACTAGTGGTTCCATGTGTGGTTTGTGAGAAGAACAAACCTGCAATGACACTGGGTGTGGTTCATGAAAATAATAGACATGCAATGACACTAGTGGATCCTTATGTGGTTTGTTTAGAAGAATAGACATCCAATGACTCTAGCTGTGGTTCATGAAAACAACAGACATGCAATGACATTGGTGGATCCTTATGTGGTTTGTTTAGAAGAACACACATGCAATCACACTAGGTGGATCCATGTGTGATTTTTTACTTGAACAAACATGCAATGACACTGGGTGTGGTTCATGAAAATAACACACATGCAATGACACTAGAGTATCCTTATGTGGTTTCTGAGAAGAACACACATGCAATGACTCCAGCTGTGGTTCCTGAAAAGAACACACATGAAATGACACTGGTGGATCCATATGTGGTTTGTGGAAGGAACATACATGCAATGACTCTAGCGGTGGTTCATGAAAAGAACAGACATGCAATGACACTAGTGGATCCGTATGTAGTTTGTGGAAAGAACAAACATGCAATGACTCTAGCTGTGGTTCATGAAAAGAACACACATGCAATGATACTGGTGGATCAGTGTGTGGTTTGTGAGAAGAACAAACATGCAATGACACTGCTGGATCCATGTGTGGTTTGTTTAGATGAACAAACATGCAAAGGCACTAGGTGTGGTTCATGAAAAGAATAGACATGCAATGACACTGGTGCATCCTTATGTGGTTTGTTTAGAAGAACACACATGCAATGACTCTATCTGTAGTTCATGAAAAGAACACACATGCAATGACACTAGTGGATCCATGTGTGGTTCATGAAAAGAACACACATGCAATGACACTGGGTGTAACCACGTGTGGTTTGTTTAGAGGAACAGATATGCAATGACTCTAGTTGTGGTTCATGAAAAGAACACACATGCAATGACACTTGTGGATCCATGTGTGGTTCATGAGAAGAACGTACATGCAATCACACTGGCTATGGTTCATGAAACGAACACACATGTCCATGTGTGGTTCATGAGAAGAATAGACATGCAATCACACTGGCTGTGGTTCATGAAAAGAACATACATGCAATGACACTGGTGGATCCATGTGTGGGTTGTGGAAATAATAGACATGCAATGACTCTAGCTATGGTTTATGAAAATAACACACATGCAATGACACTGGTGGATCCATGTGTGGTTTGTGAGAAGAACATACATGCAATGACACTAGTGGTTCCATGTGTGGTTTGTGAGAAGAACAAACCTGCAATGACACTGGGTGTGGTTCATGAAAATAATAGACATGCAATGACACTAGTGGATCCTTATGTGGTTTGTTTAGAAGAACAGACATCCAATGACTCTAGCTGTGGTTCATGAAAACAACAGACATGCAATGACACTGGTGGATCCTTATGTGGTTTGTTTAGAAGAACACACATGCAATCACACTAGGTGGATCCATGTGTGGTTTTTAGAGGAACAAACATGCAATGACACTGGGTGTGGTTCATGAAAATAACACACATGCAATGACACTGGTGGATCCATCTGTGGTTTGTGAGAAGAACAAACATGAAATGACACTGGTGGATCCATGTGTGGTTTGTTTAGAGGAACAAACATGCAAAGGCACTGGGTGTGTTTCATGAAAAGAACATACATGCAATGACACTGGTGGATTCTTGTGTGGTTCATGAGAAGAACACACATGCAATAACACTGGGTGTATCCATGTGTGGTTTGTTTAGAGGAACAGACATGCAATGACTCTGGTTGTGGTTCATGAAACGAACACACATGTCCATGTGTGGTTCATGAGAAGAACAGACATGCAATCACACTGGCTGTGGTTCATGAAAAGAACATACATGCAATGACACTGTTGGATCCATGTGTCGGTCGTGGCAAGAATATACATGCATTGACTCTAGCTATGGTTTATGAAAATAACACACATGCAATGACACTGGTGGATCCCTGTGTGGTTTGTGAGAGGAACAAACATGCAAAGACACTTGGTGTGGTTCATGAAAAAAACATACATGCAATAACACTGGTGGATCCTTATGTGGTTTGTTTAGAAGAACACACATGCAATGACTCTAGCTGTAGTTCATGAAAAGAACACACATGCAATGACACTGGTGGATTCATGGGTGGTTCATGAGAAGAACACACATGCAATAACACTAGGTGTATCCATGTGTGGTTTGTTTAGAGGAACAGACATGCAATGACTCTGGTTGTGGTTCATGAAACAAACACACATGTCCATGTGTGGTTCATGAGAAGAATAGACATGCAATCACACTGGCTGTGGTTCATGAAAAGAACATTTATGCAATGACACTGGTGGATCCATGTGTGGGTTGTGGAAAGAATAGACATGCAATGACTCTAGCTATGGTTTATGAAAATAACACACATGCAATGACACTGGTGGATCCATGTCTGGTTTGTGAGAAGAACATACATGCAATGACACTAGTGGTTCCATGTGTGGTTTGTGAGAAGAACAAACCTGCAATGACACTGGGTGTGGTTCATCAAAATAATAGACATGCAATGACACTGGTGGATCCTTATGTGGTTTGTTTAGAAGAACAGACATCCAATGACTCTAGCTGTGGTTCATGAAAACAACAGACATGCAATGACACTGGTGGATCCTTATGTGGTTTGTTTAGAAGAACACACATGCAATCACACTAGGTGGATCCATGTGTGGTTTTTAGAGGAACAAACATGCAATGACACTGGGTGTGGTTCATGAAAATAACACACATGCAATGACACTGGTGGATCCATCTGTGGTTTGTGAGAAGAACAAACATGCAATGACACTGGTGGATCCATGTGTGGTTTGTTTAGAGGAACAAACATGCAAAGGCACTGGGTGTGGTTCATGAAAAGAATAGACATGCAATGACACTGGTGCATCCTTATGTGGTTTGTTTAGAAGAACACACATGAAATGACTCTAGCTGTAGTTCATGAAAAGAACACACATGCAATGACACTGGTGGATTCATGTGTGGTTCATGAGAAGAACACACATGCAATAACACTGGGTGTATCCATGTGTGGTTTGTTTAGAGGAACAGACATGCAATGACTCTGGTTGTGGTTCATGAAACGAACACACATGTCCATGTGTGGTTCATGAGAAGAACAGACATGCAATCACACTGGCTGTGGTTCATGAAAAGAACATACATGCAATGACACTGTTGGATCCATGTGTCGGTCGTGGAAAGAATATACATGCATTGACTCTAGCTATGGTTTATGAAAATAACACACATGCAATGACACTGGTGGATCCCTGTGTGGTTTGTGAGAAGAACATACATGCAATGACACTAGTGGTTCCATGTGTGCTTAGTGAGAAGAACAAACCTGCAATGACACTGGGTGTGGTTCATCAAAATAATAGACATGCAATGACACTGGTGGATCCTTATGTTGTTTGTTTAGAAGAACAGACATCCGATGACTCTAGCTGTGGTTCATGAAAACAACAGACATGCAATGACACTGGTGGATCCTTATGTGGTTTGTTTAGAAGAACACACATGCAATCACACTAGGTGGATCCATGTGTGGTTTTTACAGGAACAAACATGCAATGACACTGGGTGTGGTTCATGAAAATAACACACATGCAATGACACTGGTGGATCCATCTGTGGTTTGTGAGAAGAACAAACATGCAATGACACTGGTGGATCCATGTGTGGTTTGTTTAGAGGAACAAACATGCAAAGGCACTGGGTGTGTTTCATGAAAAGAACATACATGCAATGACATTGGTGGATCCTTATGTGGTTTGTTTAGAAGAACACACATGCACTGACTCTAGCTGTAGTTCATGAAAAGAACACACATGCAATGACACTGGTGGATCCATGTGAGGTTCACGAGAAGAACACACATGCAATGACACTGGGTGTATCCATGTGTGGTTTGTTTAGAGGAACAGACATACAATGACTCTTATTGTGGTTCATGAAAATAATAGACATGCAATGATACTGGTGGATCCATGTGTGGTTTGTGAGAAGAACAGACATGCAATGACACTGGTGGATCCATGTGTGGTTTGTTTAGAGGAACAAACATGCAAAGACACTTGGTGTGGTTCATGAAAACAACATACATGCAATGACACTGGTGGATCCTTATGTGGTTTGTTTAGAAGAACACACATGCAATGACTCTAGCTGTAGTTCATGAAAAGAACACACATGCAATGACACTGGTGGATTCATGGGTGGTTCATGAGAAGAACACACATGCAATAACACTGGGTGTATCCATGTGTGGTTTGTTTAGAGGAACAGACATGCAATGACTCTGGTTGTGGTTCATGAAACGAACACACATGTCCATGTGTGGTTCATGAGAAGAATAGACATGCAATCACACTGGCTGTGGTTCATGAAAAGAACATACATGCAATGACACTGGTGGATCCATGTGTGGGTTGTGGAAAGAATAGACATGCAATGACTCTAGCTATGGTTTATGAAAATAACACACATGCAATGACACTGGTGGATCCATGTCTGGTTTGTGAGAAGAACATACATGCAATGACACTAGTGGTTCCATGTGTGGTTTGTGAGAAGAACAAACCTGCAATGACACTGGGTGTGGTTCATGAAAATAATAGACATGCAATGACACTAGTGGATCCTTATGTGGTTCGTTTAGAAGAACATACATCCAATGACTCTAGCTGTGGTTCATGAAAACAACAGACATGCAATGACACTGGTGGATCCTTATGTGGTTTGTTTAGAAGAACACGCATGCAATCACACTAGGTGGATCCATGTGTGGTTTTTAGAGGAACAAATATGCAATGACACTGGGTGTGGTTCATGAAAATAACACACATGCAATGACACTGGTGGATCCATCTGTGGTTTCTGAGAAGAACAAACATGCAATGACACTGGTGGATCCATGTGTGGTTTGTTTAGAGGAACAAACATGCAAAGGCACTGGGTGTGGTTCATGAAAAGAATAGACATGCAATGACACTGGTGCATCCTTATGTGGTTTGTTTAGAAGAACACACATGCAATGACTCTAGCTGTAGTTCATGAAAAGAACACACATGCAATGACATTGGTGGATTCATGTGTGGTTCATGAGAAGAACACACATGCAATAACACTGGGTGTATCCATGTGTGGTTTGTTTAGAGGAACAGACATGCAATGACTCTGGTTGTGGTTCATGAAACGAACACACATGTCCATGTGTGGTTCATGAGAAGAACAGACATGCAATCACACTGGCTGTGGTTCATGAAAAGAACATACATGCAATGACACTGTTGGATCCATGTGTCGGTCGTGGAAAGAATATACATGCATTGACTCTAGCTATGGTTTATGAAACTAACACACATGCAATGACACTGGTGGATCCCTGTGTGGTTTGTGAGAAGAACATACATGCAATGACACTAGTGGTTCCATGTGTGCTTTGTGAGAAGAACAAACCTGCAATGACACTGGGTGTGGTTCATCAAAATAATAGACATGCAATGACACTGGTGGATCCTTATGTGGTTTGTTTAGAAGAACAGACATCCAATGACTCTAGCTGTGGTTCATGAAAACAACAGACATGCAATGACACTGGTGGATCCTTATGTGGTTTGTTTAGAAGAACACACATGCAATCACACTAGGTGGATCCATGTGTGGTTTTTAGAGGAACAAACATGCAATGACACTGGGTGTGGTTCATGAAAATAACACACATGCAATGACACTGGTGGATCCATCTGTGGTTTGTGAGAAGAACAAACATGCAATGACACTGGTGGATCCATGTGTGGTTTGTTTAGAGGAACAAACATGCAAAGCCACTGGGTGTGTTTCATGAAAAGAACATACATGCAATGACACTGGTGGATCCTTATGTGGTTTGTTTAGAAGAACACACATGCACTGACTCTAGCTGTAGTTCATGAAAAGAACACACATGCAATGACACTGGTGGATCCATGTGAGGTTCACGAGAAGAACACACATGCAATGACACTGGGTGTATCCATGTGTGGTTTGTTTAGAGGAACAGACATACAATGACTCTTATTGTGGTTCATGAAAAGAATAGACATGCAATGATACTGGTGGATCCATGTGTGGTTTGTGAGAAGAACAGACATGCAATGACACTGGTGAATCCATGTGTGGTTTGTTTAGAGGAACAAACATGCAAAGACACTTGGTGTGGTTCATGAAAACAACATACATGCAATGACACTGGTGGATCCTTATGTGGTTTGTTTAGAAGAACACACATGCAATGACTCTAGCTGTAGTTCATGAAAAGAACACACATGCAATGACACTGGTGGATTCATGGGTGGTTCATGAGAAGAACACACATGCAATAACACTGGGTGTATCCATGTGTGGTTTGTTTAGAGGAACAGACATGCAATGACTCTGGTTGTGGTTCATGAAACGAACACACATGTCCATGTGTGGTTCATGAGAAGAATAGACATGCAATCACACTGGCTGTGGTTCATGAAAAGAACATACATGCAATGACACTGGTGGATCCATGTGTGGGTTGTGGAAAGAATAGACATGCAATGACTCTAGCTATGGTTTATGAAAATAACACACATGCAATGACACTGGTGGATCCATGTCTGGTTTGTGAGAAGAACATACATGCAATGACACTAGTGGTTCCATGTGTGGTTTGTGAGAAGAACAAACCTGCAATGACACTGGGTGTGGTTCATGAAAATAATAGACATGCAATGACACTAGTGGATCCTTATGTGGTTCGTTTAGAAGAATAGACATCCAATGACTCTAGCTGTGGTTCATGAAAACAATAGACATGCAATGACACTGGTGGATCCTTATGTGGTTTGTTTAGAAGAACACGCATGCAATCACACTAGGTGGATCCATGTGTGGTTTTTTAGAGGAACAAACATGCAATGACACTGGGTGTGGTTCATGAAAATAACACACATGCAATGACACTGGTGTATCCTTATGTGGTTTCTGAGAAGAACACACATGCAATGACTCCAGCTGTGGTTCCTGAAAAGAACACACATGAAATGACACTGGTGGATCCATATGTGGTTTGTGGAAGGAACATACATGCAATGACTCTAGCGGTGGTTCATGAAAAGAATAGACATGCAATGACACTGGTGGATCCGTATGTAGTTTGTGGAAAGAACAAACATGCAATGACTCTAGCTGTGGTTCATGAAAAGAACACACATGCAATGACACTGGTGGATCAGTGTGTGGTTTTTGAGAAGAACAAACATGCAATGACACTGCTGGATCCATGTGTGGTTTGTTTAGATGAACAAACATGCAAAGCCACTGGGTGTGGTTCATGAAAAGAACAGACATGCAATGACACTGGTGGATCCTTATGTGGTTTGTTTAGAAGAACACACATGCACTGACTCTAGCTGTAGTTCATGAAAAGAACATACATACAATGACACTGGTGGATCCATGTGTGGTTCATGAGAAGAACACACATGCAATGACACTGGGTGTATCCATGTGTGGTTTGTTTAGGGGAACAGACATGCAACGACTCTTGTTGTGGTTCATGAAAAGAACACACATACAATGACACTGGTGGATCCATGTGTGGTTCATGAGAAGAACAGGCATGCAATCACACTGGCTCTGGTTCATGACAAGAACATACATGCAATGACACTGGTGGATCCATGTGTGGGTTGTGGAAAGAACAGACATGCAATGACTCTAGCTACGGTTCATGAAGATAACACACATGCAATGACACTGGTGGATCCATGTGTGGTTTATAGGAAGAACATACATGCAATGACACTGGTGGTTCCATGTGTGGTTTGTGAGAAGAACAAACATGCAATGACACTTGGTGTGGTTCATGAAAAGAATAGACATGCAATGACACTGGTGGATCCTTATGTGGTTTGTTTAGAAGAACACACATGCAATGACTCTAGCTGTAGTTCATGAAAAGAACACACATGCAATGACACTGGTGGATTCATGGGTGGTTCATGAGAAGAACACACATGCAATAACACTGGGTGTATCCATGTGTGGTTTGTTTAGAGGAACAGACATGCAATGACTCTGGTTGTGGTTCATGAAACGAACACACATGTCCATGTGTGGTTCATGAGAAGAACAGACAAGCAATCACTCTGGGTGTGGTTCATGAAAAGAACATACATGCAATGACACTGTTGGATCCATGTGTGGGTCGTGGAAAGAATATATATGCATTGACTCTAGCTATGGTTTATGAAAATAACACACATGCAATGACAGTGGTGGATCCATGTGTGGTTTGTGAGAAGAACATACATGCAATGACACTAGTGGTTCCATGTGTGGTTTGTGAGAAGAACAAACCTGCAATGACACTGGGTGTGGTTCATCAAAATAATAGACATGCAATGACACTGGTGGATCCTTATGTGGTTTGTTTAGAAGAACAGACATCCAATGACTCTAGCTGTGGTTCATGAAAACAACAGACATGCAATGACACCAGTGGATCCTTATGTGGTTTGTTTAGAAGAACACACATGCAATCACACTAGGTGGATCCATGTGTGGTTTTTAGAGGAACAAACATGCAATGACACTGGGTGTGGTTCATGAAAATAACACACATGCAATGACACTGGTGTATCCTTATGTGGTTTGTGAGAAGAACACACATGCAATGACTCCAGCTGTGGTTCCTGAAAAGAACACACATGCAATGACACTGGTGGATCCATATGTGGTTTGTGGAAGGAACAGACATGCAATGACTCTAGCGGTGGTTCATGAAAAGAACAAACATGCAATGACACTGGTGGATCCGTATGTAGTTTGTGGAAAGAACAAACATGCAATGACTCTAGCTGTGGTTCATGAAAAGAACACACATGCAATGACACTGGTGGATCAATGTGTGGTTTGTGAGAAGAACAAACATGCAATGACACTGCTAGATCCATGTGTGGTTTGTTTAGACTAGTAACAAAACACGTGCACATGCACGTTACATATAATTTTATACATCATTGCTCCTTAGTAAAATATTACAAAAATAATTAGTGATTTATATATTTGTTTTATACGGTTGACAATTCATCATCCAATCATATATGATCTGGTTTGTTGCATATATGAGCTGGCTTGTTCCATGCTTCCTAGCTTCACGTTACTCTGAGATGATAGAGACCCGTGGAGGTTATTTTCCCACAATCGACGCATCTCATGTTGTAATGTATACATTCTGGTTTCAGTCCTAAAACTGTCTTCGACCAAGAAGCAAAAATAAAATAAAGGAGAAAGGTTAAATTGAACAATTTCCATAATAAATAATATAAGCCTTTTAGCATCTTGCTAAAAAGACTTATATTGTGGAACAGAGGTAGTAGTAATAACGGTAACAAGAGTGATAGAGTACGAATCACACCCTACGGCTAAATAATAGGGTAATCTGAATATTTCTATCTGTACACACTAATAATAGTCATCCTCCAATATACCTTTCATAAGGAGTACCACGCTTCAGAACCTTATTGTAGTATTGGTCCCTTGAAAGCCATATTTCTTCAACTCTTGCTTCCCTTAATACTCTTGATTCAGAGAGAAGGGGATTAAACATAACTTCAACCATGAAACATAGCAGACGTAGACAAACATCATGATGTATTCACATGACCAAAGAGTTCTACATATTTACGGATGAGACCAGAATAGCTCACATCGGTTCCTTCTCTTGGCCACTGGTTATTAGAAGCCCTGGCTTCCACATCTAACTGAAGCAAAGGATGACATGAAGTCTAAACTCTGAATATTGCTTTGTTATTTCCCATCATGTAATCTGTTTCCACTGCACTTATTCTCTCGGTCCACATTCATGTTCCCTTGTATCATTATACCTATTCCTACAACTCAGTAAGCCTCTCAAACAAAAAAAAATTAATACATTATCTTTTTTGGCATCTATGACTCACGCTGGCTCATATAGTGCAAAATTACAAACAAAAGCTCTAATTGTTCAGAGACGCAACCAGAACTCACTAATCGTTTAACTCAATGCTAATGTTTAACTCCACATATGTTTTCATATATATGTTGAACAGAGAACTTGCAAGGATGTTATAATCCTACAAACCCCTGATCATCCCTACACCCAACATTCAATCCCCAACATTAAATACTGTAATAGAGATCTATCCTAGCCACTAAGGCAATCATGCAAGCACTTACCTGCAATTCTCGATAAGATCTATGTGCAAGGTAGACAGCCTAAGGATGTTGCCGACTATGTTGATTATATCAGTATTAATCCGGGTCAGCGAGCAAGCGACAATGTATATTGTACAAAAAAGACATGTCGGTACAATCTAGAAATCAAAGTATCACAGGCTTACTAATACAAGTAGCCTCCGATGACTGCAGCAATATGTTGCTTTTCAATCACTATTTCTTTCCGAGAAATTTTTAAAACAATATTGATCAGATCACATAGCAAACATGTGACTCAGCAAAAAAAATATAGGTGTTGATGTCTTTTGGTTCTTTCTATGCCTGTTGTTCTCTATCCTTGTTAATTTTAGAACGAAAATTCCACATCCGTGCATGAAACACTATAAATAATTGTTCTACAAGGAGGCGATGTGTAAAAAACATTGTAAAAGAAGTAATCCGGGCTGTTACGTACAGCTAGACCATTAGTTCACCTGGATAGAGTTGTGTACATGAATTATAGATAAACATTGAAATATATAGAAGCTACAACTTCAAATCCTAATTCATGAACATGAGAAAAAATAGATCCAAAACATGCTCGTCTAAATACCTATCGCCAACATCAACCAAAGCAAGAGTTCAGATGATCTATGTATTCTCAGAAATAGAAAGAGGCAACAAACAGAAAGATGCAACAAACAGATCTACCGTCCACTGAAGAGAAAGGAATGAGCTTGAGCTGCATCTGCCATGATCCATTGTCCTTCCCTGACATTTTCATAATATACACCTTTTCGTCATCATATCATCCGTGTGAAGTCCTAAAATATATATCTGCAGCATTAACTCAGTGTTTGTTCTCAAACTGAAACAGAAGTTGGCAATTTCTGTCATATCTTGATAAGTAGTAGCGGATATGTGAACTGAGCACTTAGTACTTACTACATGTTAAGAGAAAGGTATGCAATCAAATAAATTTTCTAAATTGGAAGAGCTAAGTAAATTTTCCGGAGTCAATGTATATTGCAAGCATTCGACCCCATAGAACTACCAAAACTATCTGAATTTGCAGGACAAATGTTTATCGGTTCCTCTACCAAAATAAAAAATATCTCAAACCTGTGGCGAATAAATTCTGAAGGCAAACAAACTTGGCGCCGTATTGAACCCCGCACTCAGCTCCGCCATTATCCAGCACCATGATGCAGGCCGTTCCCCTACTTTTGTATGGCTATGGGAATTCTTGTTCTTTTTCTGCAGGCTTCCTCCTTCACTCCTCCAACAGGCAGGGCCGGCGTGTGCAGGCGGGGATGGGGTCGTGCGCGACAGGGACAGCGCAGGCAGGGGCGACGCAGGCGCGGGCGTGGTGTGTAAGGCTGGCAGAGGCGGGGGCGGCTGGCGATAGCACACGGGGGACACGGTGGCTACCGGGGTCGTGCGGCTCGCAGCGGCGGCTGCGCACGCGGCGGCGGGACAGGATGGCCGCGAAGCACGCCGGGGCGGGGGCGTCTACCGGGGTCCTGGCGGGGGCGGGGGCGGCGGCTGGGTCAGTGCGGCGGGGACGACAGCTGGGGGCTGGCAGCTTGCGCTGCGGGGGCGGCGGCGGCGGGTGGGTCAGCGCGGCGGGGACTGCGACGGCTGTTGTGGTGCGGGGACGGTGGAGTCTGCGGGGTGGATGGCGTGGGGGTGTGGAACTGCCGTTTTTTGTTGACAGGAAAAGCGAGTCGTGGGACGGTCCTTGCGGGACTGTGATGAGCCCGATAAAGACGGCGGTAATCTGATGCGTCCGATAGTTGTATCATACGGTCTAAATTGCTGGGATTAGACCCTCTGGGTCTTTTAATATTAGTCTAGATGAACAAACATGCAAAGGCACTGGGTGTGGTTCATGAAAAGAACAGACATGCAATGACACTGGTGGATCCTTATGTGGTTTGTTTAGAAGAACACACATGCACTGACTCTAGCTGTAGTTCATGAAAAGAACATACATACAATGACACTGGTGGATCCATGTGTGGTTCATGAGAAGAACACACATGCAATGACACTGGGTGTATCCATGTGTGGTTTGTTTAGGGGAACAGACATGCAACGACTCTGGTTGTGGTTCATGAAAATAACACACATGCAATGACACTGTTGGATCCATGTGTGGTTTATAGGAAGAACATACATGCAATGACACTGGTGGTTCCATGTGTGGTTTGTGAGAAGAACAAACATGCAATGACACTTGGTGTGGTTCATGAAAAGAATAGACATGCAATGACACTGGTGGATCCTTATGTGGTTTGTTTAGAAGAACAGACATCCAATGACTCTAGCTGTGGTTCTTGAAAAGAATAGATATGCAATGACACTGGTGGATCCTTATGTGGTTTGTTTATAAGAACACACATGCAATCACACTAGGTAGATCCATGTGTGGTTTGTTTACAGGAACAAACATGCAATAACACTAGGTGTGGTTCATGAAAAGGACAGACATCCAATGACACTGGTGGATCCTTATGTGGTTTGTTTAGAAGAACACACATGCAATGACTCTAGCTGTAGTTTATGAAAAGAACACACATGCAATGAAAGTAGTGGATCCATGTGTGGTTCATGAGAAGAACACACATGCAATGACACTGGGTGTATCCATGTGTGGTTTGTTTAGAGGAATAGACATGCAATGACTCTGGTTGTGCTTCATGAAAAGAACACACATGCAATGACACTGGTGGATCCATGTGTGGTTCATGAGAAGAACAGACATGCAATCACACTGGTTGTGGTTCATGAAAAGAACATCCATGCAATGACACTAGTGGATCCATGTGTGGGTTGTGGAAAGAACAGACATGCAATGACTCTAGCTATGGTTCATGAAAATAACACACATGCAATGACACTGGTGGATCCATGTGTGGTTTGGGAGAAGAACAGACATGTAATGACACTGTTGGTTCCATGTGTGGTTTGTGAGAAGAACAAACATACAATGACACTGGGTGTGGTTTTTGAAAAGAATAGACATGCAATGACACTGGTGGATCCTTATGTGGTTTGTTTAGAAGAACAGACATCCAATGACTCTAGCTATGGTTCATGAAAAGAACAGACATGCAATGACACTGGTGTATCCTTATGTGGTTTGTTTAGAAGAACACACATGCAATCACACTATGTGGATCCATGCGTGGTTTGTTTAGAGGACAAAACATGCAATGACACTAGGTGTGGTTCATGAAAAGAACAGACATGCAATGACACTGGTGGATCCTTATGTAGTTTGTTTATAAGAACACACATGCAATGACTCTAGCTATGGTTCATGAAAAGAACACACATGCAATGACACTGGTGGATCCATATGTGGTTTGTGGAAGGAACAGACATGCAATGACTCTAGCGGTGGTTAATGAAAAGAACAGACATGCAATGACACCGGTGGATCCGTATGTGGTTTGTGGAAAGAACAGACATGCAATGACTCTAGCTGTGGTTCATGAAAAGAACGCACATGCAATGACACTGGTGGATCCATGTGTGGTTTGTGAGAAGAACAAACATGCAATGACACTGGTGGATCAATGTTTGGTTTGTTTAGAGGAACAAACATGCAAAGGCACTGGGTGTGGTTCATGAAAAGAACAGACATGCAATGACACTGGTGGATCCTTATGTGGTTTGTTTAGAAGAACACACATGCAATGACACTGGTGGATCCATGTGTGGTTCATGAGAAGAAACACATGCAATGACACTGGGTGTATCCATGTGTGGTTTGTTTACAGGAACAGACATGCAATGACTCTGATTATGGTTCATGAAATGAACACACATGCAATGACACTGGTGGATCCATGTGTGGTTCATGATAAGAACATACATGCAATCACACTGGTTGTGGTTCATGAAAAGAACATACATGCAATGACACTGGTGGATCCATGTGTGGGTTGTGGAAAGAACAGACATGCAATGAATCTAGTGGTGGTTCATGAAAAGAACAGACATGCAATGACACTGGTGGATCCGTATGTGGTTTGTGGAAAGAACAGACATGCAATGACTCTAGTTGTGGTTCATGAAAAGAACACACATGCAATGACACTGGTGGATCCATGTGTGGTTTGTGAGAAGAACACACATGCAATGACTCTAGCTGTGGTTCATGAAAAGAACACACATGCAATGACACTGGTGGATCCATATGTGGTTTGTGGAAGGAACATACATGCAATGACCCTAGTGGTGGTTCATGAAAAGAACAAACATGCAATGACACTGGTGGATCCATATGTGGTTTGTGGAAAGAACAGACATGTAATGACTCTAGCTGTGGTTCATGAAAAGAACACACATGCAATGACACTGGTGGATCCATGTGTGGTTTGTGAGAAGAACAAACATGCAATGACACTGGTGGATCCATGTGTGGTTTGTCTAGAGGAACAAACATGCAAAGGCACTGGTTGTGGTTCATGAAAAGAACATACATGCAATGACATTGGTGGATCCTTATGTGGTTTGTTTAGAAGAACACACATGCAATGACTCCAGCTGTAGTTCATGAAAACAACACACATGCAATGACACTGGTAGATCCATGTGTGGTTCGTGAGAAGAACACACATGCAATGACACTGGGTGTATCCATGTGTGGTTTGTTTAGAGGAACAGACATGCAATGACTCTGATTGTGGTTCATGAAAAGAACACACATGCAATGACACTGGTGGATCCATGTGTGGTTCATGAGAAGAACAGACATGCAATCACACTGGCTGTGGTTCATGAAAAGAACATACATGCAATGAAACTAGTGGATCCATGTGTGGGTTGTGGAAAGAACAGATATGCAATGACTCTAGCTATGGTTCATGAAAATAACACACATGGAATGACACTGGTGGATCCATGTGTGGTTTGGGAGAAGAACAGACATGCAATGACACTGTTGGTTCCATGTGTGGTTTGTGAGAAGAACAAACATGCAATGACACTGGGTGTGGTTTTTGAAAAGAATAGACATGCAATGACACTGGTGGATACTTATGTGGTTTGTTTAGAAGAACAGACATCCAATGACTCTAGCTATGGTTCATGAAAAGAATAGACATGCAATGACACTGGTGTATCCTTATGTGGTTTGTTTAGAAGAACACACATGCAATCACACTATGTGGATCCATGCGTGGTTTGTTTAGAGGACAAAACATGCAATGACACTAGGTGTGGTTCATGAAAAGAATAGACATGCAATGACACTGGTGGATCCTTATGTAGTTTGTTTATAAGAACACACATGCAATGACTCTAGCTATGGTTCATGAAAAGAACACACATGCAATGACACTGGTGGATCCATATGTGGTTTGTGGAAGGAACAGACATGCAATGACTCTAGCGGTGGTTAATGAAAAGAACAGACATGCAATGACACCGGTGGATCCGTATGTGGTTTGTGGAAAGAATAGACATGCAATGACTCTAGCTGTGGTTCATGAAAAGAACGCACATGCAATGACAATGGTGGATCCATGTGTGGTTTGTGAGAAGAACAAACATGCAATGACACTGGTGGATCCATGTTTGGTTTGTTTAGAGGAACAAACATGCAAAGGCACTGGGTGTGGTTCATGAAAAGAACAGACATGCAATGACACTAGTGGATCCTTATGTGGTTTGTTTAGAAGAACACACATGCAATGACAATGGTGGATCCATGTGTGGTTCATGAGAAGAAACACATGCAATGACACTGGGTGTATCCATGTGTGGTTTGTTTAGAGGAACAGACATGCAATGACTCTGATTATGGTTCATGAAAAGAACACACATGCAATGACACTGGTGGATCCATGTGTGGTTCATGAGAAGAACATACATGCAATCACACTGGTTGTGGTTCATGAAAAGAACATACATGCAATGACACTGGTGGATTCATGTGTGGGTTGTGGAAAGAACAGACATGCAATGAATCTAGTGGTGGTTCATGAAAAGAACAGACATGCAATGACACTAGTGGATCCGTATGTGGTTTGTGGAAAGAACAGACATGCAATGACTCTAGTTGTGGTTCATGAAAAGAACACACATGCAATGACACTGGTGGATCCATGTGTGGTTTGTGAGAAGAACACACATGCAATGACTCTAGCTGTGGTTCATGAAAAGAACACACATGCAATGACACTGGTGGATCCATATGTGGTTTGTGGAAGGAACATACATGCAATGACCCTAGTGGTGGTTCATGAAAAGAACAAACATGCAATGACACTGGTGGATCCATATGTGGTTTGTGGAAAGAACAGACATGTAATGACTCTAGGTGTGGTTCATGAAAAGAACACACATGCAATGACACTGGTGGATCCATGTGTGGTTTGTGAGAAGAACAAACATGCAATGACACTGGTGGATCCATGTGTGGTTTGTCTAGAGGAACAAACATGCAAAGGCACTGGTTGTGGTTCATGAAAAGAACAGACATGCAATGACATTGGTGGATCCTTATGTGGTTTGTTTAGAAGAACACACATGCAATGACTCCAGCTGTAGTTCATGAAAACAACACACATGCAATGACACTGGTAGATCCATGTGTGGTTCGTGAGAAGAACACACATGCACTGACACTGGGTGTATCCATGTGTGGTTTGTTTAGAGGAACAGACATGCAATGACTCTGATTGTGGTTCATGAAAAGAACACACATGCAATGACACTGGTGGATCCATGTGTGGTTCATGAGAAGAACATACATGCAATCACACTGGCTGTGGTTCATGAAAAGAACATACATGCAATGAAACTAGTGGATCCATGTGTGGGTTGTGGAAAGAACAGACATGCAATGACTCTAGCTATGGTTCATGGAAATAACACACATGCAATGACACCGGTGGATCCATGTGTGGTTTATGAGAAGAAAATACATGCAATGACACAGGTGGTTCCATGTATGGTTTGTGAGAAGAACAAACATGCACTGACACTGGGTGTGGTTCATGAAAAGAATAGACATGCAATGACACTGGTGGATCCTTATGTGGTTTGTTTAGAAGAACAAACATCCAATGACTCTAGTTGTGGTTCATGAAAAGAACAGACATGCAATGACACTGGTGGATCCTTATGTGGTTTGTTTATAAGAACACACATGCAATCACACTAGGTGGATCCATGTGTGGTTTGTTTAGAGGAACAAACATGCAATGACACTGGGTGTGGTTCATGAAAAGAACAGACATCCAATGACTCTAGCTGTGGTTCATGAAAAGAACATACATGCAATGACACTGGTGGATCCTTATGTGGTTTGTTTATAAGAACACACATGCAATCACACTAGGTGGATCCATGTGTGGTTTGTTTAGAGGAACAAACATGCAATGACACTAGGTGTGGTTCATGAAAAGAACAGACATGCAATGACACTGGTGGATCCTTATTTGGTTTCTTTAGAAGAACACACATGCAATGACTCTAGCTGTAGTTCATGAAAAGAACACACATGCAATGACACTAGTGGATCCATGTGTGGTTCATGAGAAGAACACACATGCAATGACACTGGGTGTAACCATGTGTGGTTTGTTTAGAGGAACAGACATGCAATGACTCTGGTTATGGTTCATGAAAAGAACACACATGCAATGACACTGGTGGATCCATGTGTGGTTCATGAGAAGAACAGACATGCAATCACACTTGTTGTGGTTCATGAAAAGAACATACATGCAATGACACTGGTGGAACCATGTGTGGGTTGTGGAAAGAACAGACATGCAATGACTCTAGCTATGGTTCATGAAAATAACACACATGCAATGACACTGGTGGATCCATGTGTGGTTTGTGAGAAGAACAGACATGCAATGACACTGGTGGTTCCATGTGTGGTTTGTGAGAAGAACAAACATGCAATGACACTGGGTGTGGTTCATGAAAAGAATAGACATGCAATGGCACTGGTGGATCCTTATGTGGTTTGTTTAGAAGAACAGACATCCAATGAATCTAGCTATGGTTCATGAAAAGAATAGACATGTAATGACACTGGTGGATCCTTATGTGGTTTGTTTAGAAGAACACACATGCAATGACTCCAGCTGTAGTTCATGAAAAGAACATACATGCAATGACACTGGTGGATCCATGTGTGGTTCATGAGAAGAACAGACATGCAATCACACTGGCTGTGGTTCATGAAAATAACATACATGCAATGAAACTGGTGGATCCATGTGTGGGCTGTGGAAAGAACAGACATGCAATGACTCTAGCTATGGTTCATGGAAATAACACACATGCAATGACACCGGTGGATCCATGTGTGGTTTATGAGAAGAAAATACATGCAATGACACTGGTGGTTCCATGTATAGTTTGTGAGAAGAACAAACATGCACTGACACTGGGTGTGGTTCATGAAAAGAATAGACATGCAATGACACTGGTGAATCCTTATGTGGTTTGTTTAGAAGAACAAACATCCAATGACTCTAGTTGTTGTTCATGAAAAGAACAGACATGCAATGACACTGGTGGATCCTTATGTGGTTTGTTTATAAGAACACACATGCAATCACGCTAGGTGGATCCATGTGTGGTTTGTTTAGAGGAACAAACATGCAATGACACTAGGTGTGGTTCATGAAAAGAACAGACATGCAATGACACTAGTGGATCCTTATTTGGTTTGTTTAGAAGAACACACATGCAATGACTCTAGCTGTAGTTCATGAAAAGAACACACATGCAATGACACTAGTGGATCCATATGTGGTTCATGAGAAGAACACACATGCAATGACACTGGGTGTAACCATGTGTGGTTTGTTTAGAGGAACAGACATGCAATGACTCTGGTTGTGATTCATGAAAAGAACACACATGCAATGACACTGGTGGATCCATGTGTGGTTCATGAGAAGAACAGACATGCAATCACATTGGCTATGGTTCATGAAAAGAACATACATGCAATGACACTGGTGCATCCATGTGTGTGTTGTGGAAAGAACAGACATGCAATGACTCTAGCTATGGTTCATGAAAATAACACACAGGCAATGACACTGGTGGATCCATGTGTGGTTTGTGAGAAGAACAGACATGCAATGACACTGGTGGTTCCATGTGTGGTTTGTGAGAAGAACAAACATGCAATGACACTGGGTGTGGTTCATGAAAAGAATAGACATGCAATGACACTGGTGGATCCTTATGTGGTTTGTTTAGAAGAACAGATATCCAATGAATCTAGCTGTGGTTCATGAAAAGAATAGACATGTAATGACACTGGTGGATCCTTATGTGGTTTGTTTAGAAGAACACACATGCAATGACTCCAGCTGTAGTTCATGAAAAGAACACACATGCAATGACACTGGTGGATCCATGTGTGGTTCATGAGAAGAACACACATGCAATGCCACTAGGTGTATCCATGTGTGGTTTGTTTAGAGGAACAGACATGCAATGACTCTGATTGTGGTTCATGAAAAGAACACACATGCAATGACACTGGTGGATCCATGTGTGGTTCATGAAAAGAACATACATGCAATGAAACTGGTGGATCCATGTGTGGGTTGTGGAAAGAACAGACGTGCAATGACTCTAGCTATGGTTCAAGAAAATAACAGACATGCAATGACACCGGTGGATCCATGTGTGGTTTATGAGAAGAAAATACATGCAATGACACTGGTGGTTCCATGTGTGGTTTGTGAGAAGAACAAACATGCAATGACACTAGGTGTGGTTCATGAAAAGAATAGACATGCAATGACACTGGTGGATCCTTATGTGGTTTGTTTAGAAGAAGAAACATCCAATGACTCTAGCTGTGGTTCATGAAAAGAACAGACATGCAATGACACTGGTGGATCCTTTTGTGGTTTGTTTATAAGAACACACATGCAATCACACTAGGTGGATCCATGTGTGCTTTGTTTAGAGGAACAAACATGCAATGACACTGGGTGTGGTTCATGAAAAGAACAGACATGCAATGACACTACTGGATCCTTATGTGGTTTGTTTAGAAGAACACACATGCAATGACTCTAGCTGTAGTTCATGAAAAGAACACACATGCAATGACACTAGTGGATGCATGTGTGGTTCATGAGAAGAACACACATGCAATGACACTGGGTGTAACCATGTGTGGTTTGTTTAGAGGAACAGACATGCAATGACTCTGGTTGTGGTTCATGAAAAGAACACACATGCAATGACACTGGTGGATCTATATGTCGTTCATGAGAAGAACAGACATGCAATCACATTGGCTATGGTTCATGAAAAGAACATACATGCAATGACACTAGTGGATCCATGTGTGGGTTGTGGAAAGAACAGACATGCAATGACTCTAGCTATGGTTCATAAAAATAACACACATACAATGACACTGGTGGATCCATGTCTGGTTTGTGAGAAGAACAAACATGCAATGACACTGGTGGTTCCATGTGTGGTTTGTGAGAAGAACAAACATGCAATGACACTGGGTCTGGTTCATGAAAATAAAAGACATGCAATGACACTGGTGGATCCTTATGTGGTTTGTTTAGAAGAACAGACTTCCAATGAATCTAGCTGTGGTTCATGAAAAGAACAGACATACAATGACACTGGTGGATCCTTATGTGGTTTGTTTAGAAGAACACCGATGCAATGACTCCAGCTGTAGTTCATGAAAAGAACACACATGCAATGACACTGGTGGATCCATGTGTGGTTCATGAGAAGAACACACATGCAATGCCACTGGGTGTATCCATGTGTGGTTTGTTTAGAGGAACAGACATGCAATGACTCTGATTGTGGTTCATGAAAAGAACACACATGCAATGACACTGGTGGATCCATGTGTGGTTCATGAGAAGAACAGACATGCAATCACACTGGCTGTGGTTCATGAAAAGAACATACATGCAATGAAACTGGTGGATCCATGTGTGGGTTGTGGAAAGAACAGACATGCAATGACTCTAGCTATGGTTCAAGAAAATAACACACATGCAATGACACCGGTGGATCCATGTGTGGTTTATGAGAAGAAAATACATGCAATGACACTGGTGGTTCCATGTGTGGTTTGTGAGAAGAACAAAGATGCAATGACACTAGGTGTGGTTCATGAAAAGAATAGACATGCAATGACACTGGTGGATCCTTATGTGGTTTGTTTAGAAGAAGAAACATCCAATGACTCTAGATGTGGTTCATGAAAAGAACAGACATGCAATGACACTGGTGGATCCTTTTGTGGTTTGTTTATAAGAACACACATGCAATCACACTAGGTGGATCCATGTGTGCTTTGTTTAGAGGAACAAACATGCAATGACACTGGGTGTGGTTCATGAAAAGAACAGACATGCAATGACACTACTGGATCCTTATGTGGTTTGTTTAGAAGAACACACATGCAATGACTCTAGCTGTAGTTCATGAAAAGAACACACATGCAATGACACTAGTGGATCCATGTGTGGTTCATGAGAAGAACACACATGCAATGACACAGGGTGTAACCATGTGTGGTTTGTTTAGAGGAATAGACATGCAATGACTCTGGTTGTGGTTCATGAAAAGAACACACATGCAATGACACTGGTGGATCTATGTGTCGTTCATGAGAAGAACAGACATGCAATCACATTGGCTATGGTTCATGAAAAGAACATACATGCAATGACACTAGTGGATCCATGTGTGGGTTGTGGAAAGAACAGACATGCAATGACTCTAGCTATGTTTCATGAAAATAACACACATATAATGACACTGGTGGATCCATGTCTGGTTTGTGAGAAGAACAGACATGCAATGACACTGGTGGTTCCATGTGTGGTTTGTGAGAAGAACAAACATGCAATGACGCTGGGTCTGGTTCATGAAAATAATAGACATGCAATGACACTGGTGGATCCTTATGTGGTTTGTTTAGAAGAACAGACTTCCAATGAATCTAGCTGTGGTTCATGAAAAGAACAGACATACAATCACACTGGTGGATCCTTATGTGGTTTGTTTAGAAGAACACCGATGCAATGACTCCAGCTGTAGTTCATGAAAAGAACACACATGCAATGACACTGGTGGATCCATGTGTGGTTCATGAGAAGAACACACATGCAATGCCACTGGGTGTATCCATGTGTGGTTTGTTTAGAGGAACAAACATGCAATGACTCTGATTGTGATTCATGAAAAGAACACACATGCAATGACACTGGTGGATCCATGTGTGGTTCATGAGAAGAACAGACATGCAATCACACTGGCTGTGGTTCATGAAAAGAACATACATGCAATGAAACTGGTGGATCCATGTGTGGGTTGTGGAAAGAACAGACATGCAATCACTCTAGCTATGGTTCAAGAAAATAACACACATGCAATGACACCGGTGGATCCATGTGTGGTTTATGAGAAGAAAATACATGCAATCACACTGGTGGTTCCATGTGTGGTTAGTGAGAAGAACAAACATTCAATGACACTTGGTGTGGTTCATGAAAAGAATAGACATGCAATGACACTGGTGGATCCTTACGTGGTTTGTTTAGAAGAAGAAACATCCAATGACTCTAGCTGTGGTTCATGAAAAGAACAGACATGCAATGACACTGGTGGATCCTTATGTGGTTTTTTTATAATAACACACATGCAATCACACTAGGTGGATCCATGTGTGGTTTGTTGAGAGGAACAAACATGCAATGACACTGGGTGTGGTTCATGAAAAGAACAGACATGCAATGACACTGGTGGATCCTTATGTGGTTTGTTTAGAAGAACACACATGCCATGACTCTAGCTGTAGTTCATGAAAAGAACACACATGCAATGACACTAGTGGATCCATGTGTGGTTTGTGAGAAGAACAGACATGCAATGACACTGGTGGATCCATGTGTGGTTTGTCTAGAGGAACAAACATGCAAAGACACTGTGTGTGGTTCATGAAAAGAACATACATGCAATGACACTAGTGGATCCTTATGTGGTTTGTTTAGAAGAACACACATGCAATAACTCTAGCTGTAGTTCATGAAAAGAACACACATGCAATGACACTGGTGGATCCATGTGTGGTTCATAAGAAGAACACACATGCAATGACACAGGGTATATCCATGTGTGGTTTGCTTAGAGGAACAAACATGCAATGACTCTGGTTGTGGTTCATGAAAAGAACACACATGTCCATGTGTGGTTCATGAGAAGAAGAGACATGCAATCACACTGGTTGTGGTTCATGAAAAGAACATACATGCAATGACACTGGTGGATCCATGTGTGGGTTGTGGAAAGAACAGACATGCAATGACTCTAGCTATGGTTCATGAAAATAACACACATGCAATGACACTGGTGGATCCATGTGTGGTTTGTGAGAGGAACAGACATGCAATGACACTAGTGGTTCCATGTGTGGTTTGTGAGAAGAACAAGCATGCAATGACACTGGGTGTGGTTCATGAAAAGAATATACATGCAATGACACTGGTGGATCCTTATGTGGTTTGTTTAGAAGAACAAACATGCAAAGACACTGGCTGTGGTTCATGAAAACAACAGACATGCAATGACACTGGTGGATCCTTATGTGGTTTGTTTAAAAGAACACACATGCAATCACACTTGGTGGATCCATGTGTGGTTTGTTTAGAGGAACAAACATGCAATGACACTGGGTGTGGTTCATGAAAAGAACACACATGCAGTGACACTGGTGTATCCTTATGTGGTTTGTGAGAAGAACACACATGCAATGACTCTAGTTGTGGTTCATGAAAAGAACACACATGCAATGACACTGGTGGATCCATATGTGGTTTGTGGAAGGAACATACATGCAATGACTCTAGCGGTGGCTCATGAAAAGAACAGACATGCAATGACACCGGTGGATCCGTATGTGGTTTGTGGAAAGAACAGACATGCAATGACTCTAGCTGTGGTTCATGAAAAGAACACACATGCAATGACACTGGTGAGTCCATGTGTGGTTTGTGAGAAGAACAAACAAGCAATGACACTGGTGGATCCATGTTTGGTTTGTTTAGAGGAACAAACATGCAAAGGCACTGGGTGTGGTTCATGAAAAGAACAGACATGCAATGACACTGGTGGATCCTTATGTGGTTTGTTTAGAAGAACACACATGCAATGACACTGGTGGATCCATGTGTGGTTCATGAGAAGAAACACATGCAATGACACTGGGTGTATCCATGTGTGGTTTGTTTAGAGGACATGCAATGACTCTGATTATGGTTCATGAAAAGAACACACATGCAATGACACTGGTGGATCCATGTGTGGTTCATGAGAAGAACATAAATGCAATCACACTGGTTGTGGTTCATGAAAAGAACATACATGCAATGACACTGGTGGATCCATGTGTGGGTTGTGGAAAGAACAGACATGCAATGACTCTAGTGGTGGTTCATGAAAAGAATAGACATGCAATGACACTGGTGGATCCGTATGTGGTTTGTGGAAAGAACAGACATGCAATGACTCTAGTTGTGGTTCATGAAAAGAACACACATGCAATGACACTGGTGGATCCATGTGTGGTTTGTGAGAAGAACACACATGCAATGACTCTAGCTGTGGTTCATGAAAAGAACACACATGCAATAACACTAGTGGATCCATATGTGGTTTGTGGAAGGAACATACGTGCAATGACCCTAGTGGTGGTTCATGAAAAGAACAAACATGCAATGACACTGGTGGATCCGTATGTGGTTTGTGGAAAGAACAGACATGTAATGACTCTAGCTATGGTTCATGAAAAGAACACACATGCAATGACACTAGTGGATCCATGTGTGGTTTGTGAGAAGAACAAACATGCAATGACACTGGTGGATCCATGTGTGGTTTGTTTAGAGGAACAAACATGCAAAGGCACTGGTTGTGGTTCATGAAAAGAACAGACATGCAATGACATTGGTGTATCCTTATGTGGTTTGTTTAGAAGAACACACATGCAATGACATTGGTGGATCCTTATGTGGTTTGTTTAGAAGAACAGACATCCAATGACTCCAGCTGTAGTTCATGAAAAGAACACACATGCAATGACAATGGTGGATCCATGTGTGGTTCATGAGAAGAACACACATGCAATGCCACTAGGTGTATCCATGTGTGGTTTGTTTAGAGGAACAGACATGCAATGACTCTGATTGTGGTTCATGAAAAGAACACACATGCAATGACACTGGTGGATCCATGTGTGGTTCATGAGAAGAACAGACGTGCAATCACACTGGCTGTGGTTCATGAAAAGAACATACATGCAATGAAACTGGTGGATCCATGTGTGGGTTGTGGAAAGAACAGACGTGCAATGACTCTAGCTATGGTTCAAGAAAATAACACACATGCAATGACACCGGTGGATCCATGTGTGGTTTATGAGAAGAAAATACATGCAATGACTATGGTGGTTCCATGTGTGGTTTGTGAGAAGAACAAACATGCAATGAGACTAGGTGTGGTTCATGAAAAGAATAGACGTGCAATGACACTGGTGGATCCTTATGTGGTTTGTTTAGAAGAAGAAACATCCAATGACTCTAGCTATTGTTCATGAAAAGAACAGACATGCAATGTCACTGGTGGATCCTTTTGTGGTTTGTTTATAAGAACACACATGCAATCACACTAGGTGGATCCATGTGTGCTTTGTTTAGAGGAACAAACATGCAATGACACTGGGTGTGGTTCACGAAAAGAACAGACATGCAATGACACTACTGGATCCTTATGTGGTTTGTTTAGAAGAACACACATGCAATGACTCTAGCTGTAGTTCATGAGAAGAACACACATGCAATGACACTAGTGGATCCATGTGTGGTTCATGAGAAGAACACACATGCAATGACACTGGGTGTAACCATGTGTGGTTTGTTTAGAGGAACAGACATGCAATGACTCTGGTTGTGGTTCATGAAAAGAACACACATGCAATGACACTGGTGGATCTATGTGTCATTCATGAGAAGAACAGACATGCAATCACATTGCGTATGGTTCATGAAAAGAACATACATGCAATTACACTGTGGATCCATGTGTGGGTTGTGGAAAGAACAGACATGCAATGAATATAGCTATGGTTCATGAAAATAACACACATACAATGACACTGGTGGATCCATGTCTGGTTTGTGAGAAGAACAGACATGCAATGACACTGGTGGTTCCATGTGTGGTTTGTGAGAAGAACAAACATGCAATGACACTGGGTCTGGTTCATGAAAAGAATAGACATGCAATGACACTGGTGGATCCTTATGTGGTTTGTTTAGAAGAACAAACATGCAAAGACACTGGCTGTGGTTCATGAAAACAACAGACATGCAATGACACTGGTGGATCCTTATGTGGTTTGTTTAGAAGAACACACATGCAATGACTCCAGCTGTAGTTCATGAAAAGAACACACATGCAATGACACTGGTGGATCCATGTGTGGTTCATGAGAAGAACACACATGCAATGCCACTGGGTGTATCCATGTGTGGTTTGTTTAGAGGAACAGACATGCAATGACTCTGATTATGGTTCATGAAAAGAACACACATGCAATGACACTGGTGGATCCATGTGTGGTTCATGAGAAGAACAGACATGCAATCACACTGGCTGTGGTTCATGAAAAGAACATACATGCAATGAAACTAGTGGATCCATATGTGGGTTGTGGAAAGAAAAGACATGCATTGACTCTAGCTATGGTTCATGAAAATAACACACATGCAATGACACCGGTGGATCCATGTGTGGTTTATGAGAAGAAAATACATGCAATCACACTGGTGGTTCCATGTGTGGTTAGTGAGAAGAACAAACATTCAATGACACTTGGTGTGGTTCATGAAAAGAATAGACATGCAATGACACTGGTGGATCCTTACGTGGTCTGTTTAGAAGAAGAAACATCCAATGACTCTAGCTGTGGTTCACGAAAAGAACAGACATGCAATGACACTGGTGGATCCTTATGTGGTTTGTTTATAAGAACACACATGCAATCACACTAGGTGGATCCATGTGTGGTTTGTTGAGAGGAACAAACATGCAATGACACTGGTGGATCCTTATGTGGTTTGTTTATAAGAACACACATGCAATCACACTAGGTGGATCCATGTGTGGTTTGTTGAGAGGAACAAACATGCAATGACACTGGGTGTGGTTCATGAAAAGAACAGACATGCAATGACACTGGTGGATCCTTATGTGGTTTGTTTAGAAGAACACACATGCAATGACTCTAGCTGTAGTTCATGAAAAGAACACACATGCAATGACACTAGTGGATCCATGTGTGGTTCATGAGAAGAACACACATGCAATGACACTGGGTGTAACCATGTGTGGTTTGTTTAGAGGAACAGACAAGCAATGACTCTGCTTGTGGTTCATGAAAACAACACACATGCAATGACACTGGTGGATCTTTGTGTGGTTCATGAGAATAACAGACATGCAATCACATTGGCTATGGTTCATGAAAAGAACATACATGCAATGACACTAGTGGATCCATGTGTGGGTTGTGGAAAGAACAGACATGCAATGACTCTAGCTATGGTTCATGAAAATAACACACATACAATGACACTGGTGGATCCATGTGTGGTTTGTGAGAAGAACAGACATGCAATGACACTGGTGGTTCCATGTGTGGTTTGTGAGAAGAACAAACATGCAATGACACTGGGTGTGGTTCATGAAAAGAATAGACATGCAATGACACTGGTGGATCCATATGTGGTTTGTTTAGAAGAACAGACTTCCAATGAATCTAGCTGTGGTTCATGAAAACAACAGACATGCAATGACACTGGTGGATCCTTATGTGGTTTGTTTAGAAGAACACACATGCAATGACTCCAGCTGTAGTTCATGAAAAGAACACACATGCAATGACACTGGTGCATCCATGTGTGGTTCATGAGAAGAACACACATGCAATGCCACTGGGTGTATCCATGTGTGGTTTGTTTAGAGGAACAGACATGCAATGACTCTAATTATGGTTCATGAAAAGAACACACATGCAATGACACTGGTGGATCCATGTGTGGTTCATGAGAAGAACAGACATGCAATCACACTGGCTGTGGTTCATGAAAAGAACATACATGCAATGAAACTGGTGGATCCATGTGTGGGTTGTGGAAAGAACAGACATGCAATGACTCTAGCTTTGGTTCATGAAAATAACACACATGCAATGACACCGGTGGATCCATGTGTGGTTTATGAGAAGAAAATACATGCATTCACACTGGTGGTTCCATGTGTGGTTAGTGAGAAGAACAAACATTCAATGACACTTGGTGTGGTTCATGAAAAGAATAGACATGCAATGACACTGGTGGATCCTTACGTGGTTTGTTTAGAAGAAGAAAATTCCAATGACTCTAGTTGTGGTTCATGAAAAGAACAGACATGCAATGACACTGGTGGATCCTTATGTGGTTTGTTTATAAGAACACACATGCAATCACACTAGGTGGATCCATGTGTGGTTTGTTGAGAGGAACAAACATGCAATGACACTGGGTGTGGTTCATGAAAAGAACAGACATGCAATGACACTGGTGGATCCTTATGTGGTTTGTTTAGAAGAACACACATGCAATAACTCTAGCTGTAGTTCATGAAAAGAACACACATGCAATGACACTAGTGGATCCATGTGTGGTTCATGAGAAGAACACACATGCAATGACACTGGGTGTAACCATGTGTGGTTTGTTTAGAGGAACAGACATGCAATGACTCTGCTTGTGGTTCATGAAAACAACACACATGCAATGACACTGGTGGATCTTTGTGTGGTTCATGAGAAGAACAGACATGCAATCACATTGGCTATGGTTCATGAAAAGAACATACATGCAATGACACTAGTGGATCCATGTGTGGGTTGTGGAAAGAACAGACATGCAATGACTCTAGCTATGGTTCATGAAAATAACACACATACAATGACACTGGTGGATCCATGTGTGGTTTGTGAGAAGAACAGACATGCAATGACACTGGTGGTTCCATGTGTGGTTTGTGAGAAGAACAAACATGCAATGACACTGGGTGTGGTTCATGAAAAGAATAGACATGCAATGACACTGGTGGATCCATATGTGGTTTGTTTAGAAGAACAGACTTCCAATGAATCTAGCTGTGGTTCATGAAAAGAACAGACATGCAATGACACTGGTGGATCCTTATGTGGTTTGTTTAGAAGAACACAGATGCAATGACTGCTGCTGTAGTTCATGAAAAGAACACACACGCAATGACACTGGTGGATCCATGTGTGGTTCATGAGAAGAACACACATGCAATGCCACTGGGTGTATCCATGTGTGGTTTGTTTAGAGGAACAGACATGCAATGACTCTGATTGAGGTTCATGAAAAGAACACACATGCAATGACACTGGTGGATCCATGTGTGGTTCATGAGAAGAACAGACATGATATCACACTGGCTGTGGTTCATGAAAAGAACATACATGCAATGAAACTGGTGGATCCATGTGTGGGTTGTGGAAAGAACAGACATGCAATGACTCTAGCTATGGTTCATGAAAATAACACACATGCAATGACACCGGTGGATCCATGTGTGCTTTATGAGAAGAAAATACCTGCAATCACACTGGTGGTTCCATGTGTGGTTAGTGAGAAGAACACACATTCAATGACACTGGTGGATCCTTACATGGTTTGTTTAGAAGAAGAAACATCCAATGACTCTAGCTGTGGTTCATGAAAAGAACAGACATGCAATGACACTGGTGGATCCTTATGTGGTTTGTTTATAAGAACACACATGCAATCACACTAGGTGGATCCATGTGTGGTTTGTTTAGAGGAACAAACATGCAATGACACTAGGTGTGGTTCATGAAAAGAACAGACATGCAATGACACTGGTGGATCCTTATGTGGTTTGTTTAGAAGAACACACATGCAATGACTCTAGATGTAGTTCATGAAAAGAACACACATGCAATGACACTAGTGGATCCATGTGTGGTTCATGAGAAGAACACACATGAAATGACACTGGGTGTAACCATGTGTGGTTTGTTTAGCGGATCAGACATGCAATTACTCTGGTTGTGGTTCATGAAAAGAACACACATGCAATGACACTGGTGGATCCATGTGTGGTTCATGAGAGGAACAGACATGCAATCACATTGGCTATGGTTCATGAAAAGAACATACATGCAATGACACTGGTGGATCCATGTGTGGGTTGTGGAAAGAACAGACATGCAATGACTCTAGCTATGGTTCATGAAAATAACACACATGCAATGACACCGGTGGATCCATGTGTGGTTTATGAGAAGAAAATAAATACAATGACACTGGTGGTTCCATGTGTGGTTTGTGAGAAGAACAAACATTCAATGACACTGGGTATGGTTCATGAAAAGAATAGACATGCAATGACACTAGTGGATCCTTAGGTGGTTTGTTTAGAAGAAGAAACATCCAATGACTCTAGCTGTGGTTCATGAAAAGAACAGCATGCAATGACACTGGTGGATCCTTATGTGGTTTGTTTAGAAGAACACAGATGCAATGACTCCAGCTGTAGTTCATGAAAAGAACACACATGCAATGACACTGGTGGATCCATGTGTGGTTCATGAGAAGAACACACATGCAATGCCACTGGGTGTATCCATGTGTGGTTTGTTTAGAGGAACAGACATGCAATGACTCTGATTGTGGTTCATGAAAAGAACACACATGCAATGACACTGGTGGATCCATGTGTGGTTCATGAGAAGAACAGACATGCAATCACACTGGCTGTGGTTCATGAAAAGAACATACATGCAATGAAACTGGTGGATCCATGTGTGGGTTGTGGAAAGAACAGACATGCAATGACTCTAGCTATGGTTCATGAAAATAACACACATGCAATGACACCGGTGGATCCATGTGTGGTTTATGAGAAGAAAATACATGCAATCACACTGGTGGTTCCATGTGTGGTTAGTGAGAAGAACAAACATTCAATGACACTTGGTGTGGTTCATGAAAAGAATAGACATGCAATGACACTGGTGGATCCTTACATGGTTTGTTTAGAAGAAGAAACATCCAATGACTCTAGCTGTGGTTCATGAAAAGAACAGACATGCAATGACACTGGTGGATCCTTATGTGGTTTGTTTATAAGAACACACATGCAATCACACTAGGTGGATCCATGTGTGGTTTGTTTAGAGGAACAAACATGCAATGACACTAGGTGTGGTTCATGAAAAGAACAGACATGCAATGACACTGGTGGATCCTTATGTGGTTTGTTTAGAAGAACACACATGCAATGACTCTAGATGTAGTTCATGAAAAGAACACACATGCAATGACACTAGTGGATCCATGTGTGGTTCATGAGAAGAACACACATGAAATGACACTAGGTGTAACCATGTGTGGTTTGTTTAGCGGATCAGACATGCAATTACTCTGGTTGTGGTTCATGAAAAGAACACACATGCAATGACACTGGTGGATCCATGTGTGGTTCATGAGAAGAACAGACATGCAATCACATTGGCTATGGTTCATGAAAAGAACATACATGCAATGACACTGGTGGATCCATGTGTGGGTTGTGGAAAGAACAGACATGCAATGACTCTAGCTATGGTTCATGAAAATAACACACATGCAATGACACCGGTGGATCCATGTGTGGTTTATGAGAAGAAAATAAATACAATGACACTGGTGGTTCCATGTGTGGTTTGTGAGAAGAACAAACATTCAATGACACTGGGTATGGTTCATGAAAAGAATAGACATGCAATGACACTAGTGGATCCTTAGGTGGTTTGTTTAGAAGAAGAAACATCCAATGACTCTAGCTGTGGTTCATGAAAAGAACAACATGCAATGACACTGGTGGATCCTTATGTGGTTTGTTTAGAAGAACACAGATGCAATGACTCCAGCTGTAGTTCATGAAAAGAACACACATGCAATGACACTAGTGGATCCATGTGTGGTTCATGACAAGAACACACATGCGGTGACACTAGGTGTAACCATGTGTGGTTTGTTTAGAGGAACAGACATGCAATGACTCTGGTTGTGGTTCCTGAAAAGAACACACATGCAATGACACTGGTGGATCCATGTGTGGTTCATGAGAAGAACAGACATGCAATCACACTGGCTATGGTTCATGAAAAGAACATACATGCAATGACACTGGTGGATCCATGTGTGGCTTGTGGAAAGAACAGACATGCAATGACTCTAGCTATGGTTCATGAAAATAACACACATGCAATGACACTGGTGGATCAATGTGTGGTTTGTGAGAAGAAAATACATGCAATCACACTGGTGGTTCCATGTGTGGTTAGTGAGAAGAACAAACATTCAATGACACTTGGTGTGGTTCATGAAAAGAATAGACATGCAATGACACTGGTGGATCCTTACATGGTTTGTTTAGAAGAAGAAACATCCAATGACTCTAGCTGTGGTTCATGAAAAGAACAGACATGCAATGACACTGGTGGATCCTTATGTCGTTTGTTTATAAGAACACACATGCAATCACACTCGGTGGATCCATGTGTGGTTTGTTTACAGGAACAAACATGCAATGACACTGGGTGTGGTTCATGAAAAGAACAGACATGCAATGACATTGGTGGATCCTTATGTGGTTTGTTTAGAAGAACACACATGCAATGACTCTAGATGTAGTTCATGAAAAGAACACACATGCAATGACACTAGTGGATCCATGTGTGGTTCATGAGAAGAACACACATGCAATGACACTGGGTGTAACCATGTGTGGTTTGTTTAGAGGAACAGACATGCAATTACTCTGGTTGTGGTTCATGAAAAGAACACACATGCAATGACACTGGTGGATCCATGTGTGGTTTATGAGAAGAACAGACATGCAATCACATTGGCTATGGTTCATGAAAAGAACATACATGCAATGACACTGGTGGATCCATGTGTGGGTTGTGGAAAGAACAGACATGCAATGACTCTAGCTATGCTTCATGAAAATAACACACATGCAATGACACTGGTGGATCCATGTGTGGTTTGTGAGAAGAACAGACATGCAATGACACTGGTGGTTCCATGTGTGGTTTGTGAGAAGACCAAACATGCAATGACACTAGGTGTGGTTCATGAAAAGAATAGACATGCAATGACACTGGTGGATCCTTATGTGGTTTGTTTAGAAGAACAGACATCCAATGAATCTAGCTGTGGTTCATGAAAAGAACAGACATGCAATGACACTGGTGGATCCTTATGTGGTTTGTTTAGAAGAACACACATGCAATGACTCTAGATGTAGTTCATGAAAAGAACACACATGCAATGACACTGATGGATCCATGTGTGGTTCATGAGAAGAACACACATGCAATGACACTGGGTGTATCCATGTGTGGTTTGTTTAGAGGAACAGACATGCAATGACTCTGATTGTGGTTCATGAAAAGAACACACATGCAATGACACTGGTGGATCCATGTGTGGTTCATGAGAAGAACAGACATGCAATCACACTGGTTGTGGTTCATGAAAAGAACATACATGCAATGAAACTGGTGGATCCATGTGTGGGTTGTGGAAAGAACAGACATGCAATGACTCTAGCTATGGTTCATGAAAATAACACACATGCAATGACACCGGTGGATCCATGTGTGGTTTATGAGAAGAAAATACATGCAATGACACTGGTGGTTCCATGTGTGGTTTGTGAGAAGAACAAACATGCAATGACACTGGGTGTGGTTCATGAAAAGAATAGACATGCAATGACACTGGTGGATCCTTATGTGGTTTGTTTTGAAGAACAAACATCCAATGACTCTAGCTATGGTTCATGAAAAGAACAGACATTCAATGACAATGGTGGATCCTTATGTGGTTTGTTTATAAGAACACACATGCAATCACGCTAGGTGGATCCATGTGTGGTTTGCTTAGAGGGACAAACATGCAATGACATTGGGTGTGGTTCATGAAAAGAACAGACATGCAATGACACTGGTGGATCCTTATGTGGTTTGTTTAGAAGAACACACATGCAATGACTCCAGCTGTAGTTCATGAAAAGAACACACATGCAATGACACTAGTGGATCCATGTGTGGTTCATGAGAAGAACACACATTAAATGACACTGGGTGTAACCATTTGTGGTTTGTTTAGAGGAACAAACATGCAATGACATTGGGTGTGGTTCATGGAAAGAACACACATGCAATGACACTGGTGGATCCATGTGTGGTTCATGAAAAGAACAGACATGCAATCACACTGGCTATGGTTCATGAAAAGAACATACATGCAATGACACTGGTGGATCCATGTGTGGGTTGTGGAAAGAACATACATGCAATGACTCTAGCCATGGTTCATGAAAATGACACACATACAATGACACTGGTGGATCCATGTGTGGTTTGTGAGAAGAACAAACATGCAATGACACGGGTGGTTCCATGTGTGGTTTGTGAGAAGAACAAACATGCAATGACACTAGGTGTGGTTCATGAAAAGAATAGACATGCAGTGACACTGGTGGATCCTTATGTGGTTTGTTTAGAAGAACAGACATCCAATGAATCTAGCTGTGGTTCATGAAAAGAACAGACATGGAATGACACTGGTGGATCCTTATGTGGTTTGTTTATAAGAACACACATGCAAGCAAACTAGGTGGATCCATGTGTGGTTTGTTCAGAGGAACAAACATGCATTGACACTGGGTGTGGTTCATGAAAAGAATAGACATGCAATGACACTGGTGGATCCTTATGTGGTTTGTTTAGAAGAACAGACATCCAATGAATCTAGCTGTGGTTCATGAAAAGAACAGACATGGAATGACACTGGTGGATCCTTATGTGGTTTGTTTATAAGAACAGACATGCAATCACACTAGGTGGATCCATGTGTGGTTTGTTTAGAGGAACAAACATGCATTGACACTGGGTGTGGTTCATGAAAAGAATAGACATGGAATGACACTGGTGGATCCTTATGTGGTTTGTTTAGAAGAACACACATGCAATGACTCTAGCTGTAGTTCATGAAAAGTACACACATGCAATGACACTAGTGGATCCATGTGTGGTTCATGAGAAGAACACACATGCAATGACACTGGGTGTAACCATGTGTGGTTTGTTTAGAGGAACAGACATGCCATGACTCTGGTTGTGGTTCATGAAAAGAACACACATGCAATGACACTGGTGGATCCATGTGTGGTTCATGAGAAGAACATACATGCAATCACACTGGCTATGGTTCATGAAAAGAACATACATGCAATGACACTGGTGGATCCATGTGTGGGTTATGGAAAGAACATACATGCAATCACACTGACTATGGTTGAGAAAAGAACATACATGCAATGACACCGGTGGATCCATGTGTGGGTTGTGGAAAGAACAGACATGCAATGACTCTAGCTATGCTTCATGAAAATAACACACATGCAATGACACTGGTGGATCCATGTGTGGTTTGTGAGAAGAACAGACATGCAATGACACTGGTGGTTCCATGTGTGGTTTGTGAGAAGACCAAACATGCAATGACACTAGGTGTGGTTCATGAAAAGAATAGACATGCAATGACACTGGTGGATCCTTATGTGGTTTGTTTAGAAGAACACACATGCAATGACTCTAGATGTAGTTCATGAAAAGAACACACATGCAATGACACTGATGGATCCATGTGTGGTTCATGAGAAGAACACACATGCAATGACACTGGGTGTATCCATGTGTGGTTTGTTTAGAGGAACAGACATGCAATGACTCTGATTGTGGTTCATGAAAAGAACACACATGCAATGACACTGGTGGATCCATGTGTGGTTCATGAGAAGAACAGACATGCAATCACACTGGCTATGGTTCATGAAAAGAACATACATGCAATGACACTAGTGGATCCATGTGTGGGTTGTGGAAAGAACATACATGCAATGACTCTAGCTATGGTTCATGAAAAGAACACACATGCAATGACACTGGTGGATCCATGTGTGGTTTGTGAGAAGAACAGACATGCAATGACACTGGTGGTTCCATATGTGGTTTGTGAGAAATACAAACATGCACTGACACTGGGTGTGGTTCATGAAAACAATAGACATGCAATGACACTGGTGGATCCTTATGTGGTTTGTTTATAAGAACACACATGCAATCACACTAGGTGGATCCATGTGTGGTTTGTTTAGAGGAACAAACATGCAATGACACTGGGTGCGGTTCATGAAAAGAACAGACATGCAATGACACTGGTGGATCCTTATGTGGTTTGTTTAGAAGAACACACATGCAATGACTCTAGTTATAGTTCATGAAAAGAACACACATGCAATGACACTAGTGGATCCATGTGTGGTTCATGATAAGAACACACATGCAATGACACTGGGTGTAACCAGGTGTGGTTTGTTTAGAGGAACAGAGATGCAATGACTCTGGTTGTGGTTCATGAAGAGAACACACATGCTATGACACTTGTGCATCCATGTGTGGTTCATGAGAAGAACATACATGCAATCACACTGGCTATGGTTCATGAATAGAACATACATGCAATGACACTGGTGGATCCATGTGTGGGTTGTGGAAAGAACAGACATGCAATGACTCTAGCTACGGTTCATGAAAATAACACACATGCAATGACACTGGTGGATCCATGTGTGGTTTGTGAGAAGAACACACATGCAATGACACATGTGGTTCCATGTGTGGTTTGTGAGAAGAACAAACATGCAATGACACTGGGTGTGGTTCATGAAAAGAATAGACATGCAATGACACTGGTGGATCCTTATGTGGTTTGTTTAGAAGAACAGACATCCAATGACTCTAACTGTAGTTCATGCAAAGAACAGACATGCAATGACACTGGTGGATCCTTGTGTGGTTTGTTTATAAGAACACACATGCAATCACACTAGGTGGATCCATGTGTGGTTTGTTTAGAGGAACAAACATGCAATGACACTAGGTGTGGTTCATGAAAAGAACAGACATGCAATGACACTGGTGGATCCTTATGTGCTTTGTTTAGAAGAACACACATGCAATGACTCTAGCTGTAATTCATGAAAAGAACACACATGCAATAACACTAGTGGATCCATGTGTGATTCATAATAAGAACACACATGCAAATACACTAGGTGTAACCATGTGTGGTTTGTTTAGAGGAATAGACATGCAATGACTCTGGTTGTGGTTCATGAAAAGAACACACATGCAATGACATAGGTGGATCCATGTGTGGATCATGAGAAGAACAGACATGCAATCACACTGGCTATGGTTCATGAAAAGAACATACATGCAATGACACTGGTGGATCCATGTGTGGGTTGTGGAAAGAACAAACATGCAATGACTCTATCTATGGTTCATGAAAATAACACACATGCAATGACACTGGTGGATCCATGTGTGGTTTGTGAGAAGAAAATACATGCAACGACACTGGTGGTTCCATGTGTGGTTTGTGAGAAGAACAAACATGCAATTACACTGGGTGTGGTTCATGAAAAGAATAGACAGGCAATCACACTAGTGGATCCTTATGTGGTTTGTTTAGAAGAACAGACATCCAATGACTCTAGTTGTGGTTCATGAAAAGAACAGACATGCAATGACACTGGTGGATCCTTATGTGGTTTTTTATAAGAACACACATGCAATCACACTAGGTGGATCCATGTGTGGTTTGTTTAGAGGAACAAACATGCAATGACACTGGGTGTGGTTCATGAAAAGAACAGACATGCATTGACACTGGTGGATCCTTATGTGGTTTGTTTAGAAGAACACACATGCAATGACTCTAGCTGTAGTTCATGAAAAGAATACACATGCAATGACACTGGTGGATCCATGTGTGGTTCATGATAAGAACACACGTGCAATGACACTGGGTGTAACCACGTGTGGTTTGTTTAGAGGAACAGACATGCAATGAATCTTCTTGTGGTTCATGAAAAGAACACACATGCAATGACACTGGTGGATCCATGTGTGGTTCATGAGAAGAACACACATGCAATGACTCTATCTGTAGTTCATGAAAAGAATACACATGCAATGACACTGGTGGATCCATGTGTGGTTCATGATAAGAACACACATGCAATGACACTGGGTGTAACCATGTGTGGTTTGTTTAGAGGAACATACATGCAATGACTCTGGTTGTGGTTCTTGAAAAGAACACACATGCAATGACACTTGTGGATCCATGTGTGGTTCATGAGAAGAACATACATGCAATCACACTGGCTATGGTTCATGAAAAGAACATACATGCAATGACACTGGTGGATCCATGTGTGGGTTGTGGAAAGAACAGACATGCAATGACTCTAGCTATGGTTCATGAAAATAACACACATGCAATGACACTGGTGGATCCATGTGTGGTTTGTGAGAAGAACAGACATGCAATGACACCGGTGGTTCCATGTGTGGTTTGTGAGAAGAACAAACATGCAATGACACTGGGTGCGGTTCATGAAAAGAATAGACATGCAATGACACTGGTGGATCCTTATGTGGTTTGTTTAGAAGAACAGACATCCAATGACTCTAGCTGTGGTTCATGAAAAGAACAGACATGCAATGACACTGGTGGAACCTTATGTGGTTTGTTTATAAGAACACACATGCAATCACACTAGGTGGATCCATGTGTGGTTTGTTTAGAGGAACAAACATGCAATGACACTGGGTGTGGTTCATGAAAAGAACAGACATGCAATGACACTGGTGGATCCTTATGTGGTTTGTTTAGAAGAACACACATGCAATGACTCTAGCTGTAGTTCATGAAAAGAACACACATGCAATGACACTAGTGGATCCATGTGTGGTTCATGAGAAGAACACACATGAAGTGACACTAGGTGTAACCATGTGTGCTTTGTTTAGAGGAACAGACACGCAATGACTCTGGTTGTGGTTCATGAAAAGAACACACATGCAATGACACTTGTGGATCCATGTGTGGTTCATGAGAAGAACATACATGCAATCGCACTGGCTATGTTTCATGAAAAGAACATACATGCAATGACACTGGTGGATCCATGCGTGGGTTGTGGAAAGAACAGACATGCAATGACTCTAGCTATGGTTCATGAAAATAACACACATGCAATGACACTGGTGGATCCATGTGTGGTTTGTGAGAAGAACACACATGCAATGACACTGGTGGTTCCATGTGTGGTTTGTGAGAAGAACAAACATGCAATGACACTGGGTGTGGTTCATCAAAAGAATAGACATGCAATGACACTAGTGGATCCTTATGGGGTTTGTTTAGAAGAACAGACATCCAATGAATCTAGATGTGGTTCATGAAAAGATAAGATATGCAATGACACTAGTGGATCCTTATGTGGTTTGTTTATAAGAACACACATGCAATCACACTAGGTGGATCCATGTGTGGTTTGTTTAGAGGAACAAACATGCAATGACACTTGGTTTGGTTCATGAAAAGAACAGACATGCAATGACACTGGTGGATCCTTATGTGGTTTGTTTAGAAGAACAGACATCCAATGACTCTAACTGTGGTTCATGCAACGAACAGACATGCAATGACACTGGTGGATCCTTATGTGGTTTGTTTATAAGAACACACATGCAATCACACTAGGTGGATCCATGTGTGGTTCGTTTAGAGGAACAAACATGCAATGACACTGGGTGTGGTTCATGAAAAGAACAGACATGCAATGACACTGGTGGATCCTTATGTGGTTTGTTTAGAAGAACACACATGCAAGGACTCTATCTGTAGTTCATGAAAAGAACACACATGCAATGACACTAGTGGATCCATGTGTGGTTCATGATAAGAACACACATGCAATGACACTGGGTGTAACCATGTGTGGTTTGTTTAGAGGAACAGACACGCAATGACTCTGGTTGTGGTTCATGAAAAGAACACACATGCAATGACACTTGTGGATCCATGTGTGGTTCATGAGAAGAACATACATGCAATCACACTGGCTATGGTTCATGAAAAGAACATACATGCAATGACACTGGTGGATCCATGCGTGGGTTGTGGAAAGAACAGACATGCAATGACTCTAGCTATGGTTCATGAAAATAACACGCATGCAATGACACTGCTGGAGCCATGTGTGGTTTGTGAGAAGAACAGACATGTAATGACACTGGTGGTTCCATGTGTGGTTTGTGAGAAGATAAAACATGCAATGACACTGGGTGCGGTTCATGAAAAGAATAGACATGCAATGACACTGGTGGATCCTTATGTGGTTTGTTTAGAAGAACATACATCCAATGACTCTAACTGTGGTTCATGCAACGAACAGACATGCAATGACACTGGTGGATCCTTATATGGTTTGTTTATAAGAACACACATGCAATCACACTAGGTGGATCCATGTGTGGTTTGTTTAGAGGAACAAACATGCAATGACACTAGGTGTGGTTCATGAAAAGAACATACATGCAATGACACTGGTGGATCCATGTGTGGGTTGTGGAAAGAACAGACATGCAATGACTCTAGCTATGCTTCATGAAAATAACACACATGCAATGACACTGGTGGATCCATGTGTGGTTTGTGAGAAGAACAGACATGCAATGACACTGGTGGTTCCATGTGTGGTTTGTGAGAAGACCAAACATGCACTGACACTGGGTGTGGTTCATGAAAACAATAGACATGCAATGACACTGGTGGATCCTTATGTGGTTTGTTTATAAGAACACACATGCAATCACACTAGGTGGATCCATGTGTGGTTTGTTTAGAGGAACAAACATGCAATGACACTGGGTGCGGTTCATGAAAAGAACAGACATGCAATGACACTGGTGGATCCTTATGTGGTTTGTTTAGAAGAACACACATGCAATGACTCTAGTTATAGTTCATGAAAAGAACACACATGCAATGACACTAGTGGATCCATGTGTGGTTCATGATAAGAACACACATGCAATGACACTGGGTGTAACCAGGTGTGGTTTGTTTAGAGGAACAGAGATGCAATGACTCTGGTTGTGGTTCATGAAGAGAACACACATGCTATGACACTTGTGCATCCATGTGTGGTTCATGAGAAGAACATACATGCAATCACACTGGCTATGGTTCATGAATAGAACATACATGCAATGACACTGGTGGATCCATGTGTGGGTTGTGGAAAGAACAGACATGCAATGACTCTAGCTACGGTTCATGAAAATAACACACATGCAATGACACTGGTGGATCCATGTGTGGTTTGTGAGAAGAACACACATGCAATGACACATGTGGTTCCATGTGTGGTTTGTGAGAAGAACAAACATGCAATGACACTGGGTGTGGTTCATGAAAAGAATAGACATGCAATGACACTGGTGGATCCTTATGTGGTTTGTTTAGAAGAACAGACATCCAATGACTCTAACTGTAGTTCATGCAAAGAACAGACATGCAATGACACTGGTGGATCCTTGTGTGGTTTGTTTATAAGAACACACATGCAATCACACTAGGTGGATCCATGTGTGGTTTGTTTAGAGGAACAAACATGCAATGACACTAGGTGTGGTTCATGAAAAGAACAGACATGCAATGACACTGGTGGATCCTTATGTGCTTTGTTTAGAAGAACACACATGCAATGACTCTAGCTGTAATTCATGAAAAGAACACACATGCAATAACACTAGTGGATCCATGTGTGATTCATAATAAGAACACACATGCAAATACACTAGGTGTAACCATGTGTGGTTTGTTTAGAGGAATAGACATGCAATGACTCTGGTTGTGGTTCATGAAAAGAACACACATGCAATGACATAGGTGGATCCATGTGTGGATCATGAGAAGAACAGACATGCAATCACACTGGCTATGGTTCATGAAAAGAACATACATGCAATGACACTGGTGGATCCATGTGTGGGTTGTGGAAAGAACAAACATGCAATGACTCTATCTATGGTTCATGAAAATAACACACATGCAATGACACTGGTGGATCCATGTGTGGTTTGTGAGAAGAAAATACATGCAACGACACTGGTGGTTCCATGTGTGGTTTGTGAGAAGAACAAACATGCAATTACACTGGGTGTGGTTCATGAAAAGAATAGACAGGCAATCACACTAGTGGATCCTTATGTGGTTTGTTTAGAAGAACAGACATCCAATGACTCTAGTTGTGGTTCATGAAAAGAACAGACATGCAATGACACTGGTGGATCCTTATGTGGTTTTTTATAAGAACACACATGCAATCACACTAGGTGGATCCATGTGTGGTTTGTTTAGAGGAACAAACATGCAATGACACTGGGTGTGGTTCATGAAAAGAACAGACATGCATTGACACTGGTGGATCCTTATGTGGTTTGTTTAGAAGAACACACATGCAATGACTCTAGCTGTAGTTCATGAAAAGAATACACATGCAATGACACTGGTGGATCCATGTGTGGTTCATGATAAGAACACACGTGCAATGACACTGGGTGTAACCACGTGTGGTTTGTTTAGAGGAACAGACATGCAATGAATCTTCTTGTGGTTCATGAAAAGAACACACATGCAATGACACTGGTGGATCCATGTGTGGTTCATGAGAAGAACACACATGCAATGACTCTATCTGTAGTTCATGAAAAGAATACACATGCAATGACACTGGTGGATCCATGTGTGGTTCATGATAAGAACACACATGCAATGACACTGGGTGTAACCATGTGTGGTTTGTTTAGAGGAACATACATGCAATGACTCTGGTTGTGGTTCTTGAAAAGAACACACATGCAATGACACTTGTGGATCCATGTGTGGTTCATGAGAAGAACATACATGCAATCACACTGGCTATGGTTCATGAAAAGAACATACATGCAATGACACTGGTGGATCCATGTGTGGGTTGTGGAAAGAACAGACATGCAATGACTCTAGCTATGGTTCATGAAAATAACACACATGCAATGACACTGGTGGATCCATGTGTGGTTTGTGAGAAGAACAGACATGCAATGACACCGGTGGTTCCATGTGTGGTTTGTGAGAAGAACAAACATGCAATGACACTGGGTGCGGTTCATGAAAAGAATAGACATGCAATGACACTGGTGGATCCTTATGTGGTTTGTTTAGAAGAACAGACATCCAATGACTCTAGCTGTGGTTCATGAAAAGAACAGACATGCAATGACACTGGTGGAACCTTATGTGGTTTGTTTATAAGAACACACATGCAATCACACTAGGTGGATCCATGTGTGGTTTGTTTAGAGGAACAAACATGCAATGACACTGGGTGTGGTTCATGAAAAGAACAGACATGCAATGACACTGGTGGATCCTTATGTGGTTTGTTTAGAAGAACACACATGCAATGACTCTAGCTGTAGTTCATGAAAAGAACACACATGCAATGACACTAGTGGATCCATGTGTGGTTCATGAGAAGAACACACATGAAGTGACACTAGGTGTAACCATGTGTGCTTTGTTTAGAGGAACAGACACGCAATGACTCTGGTTGTGGTTCATGAAAAGAACACACATGCAATGACACTTGTGGATCCATGTGTGGTTCATGAGAAGAACATACATGCAATCGCACTGGCTATGTTTCATGAAAAGAACATACATGCAATGACACTGGTGGATCCATGCGTGGGTTGTGGAAAGAACAGACATGCAATGACTCTAGCTATGGTTCATGAAAATAACACACATGCAATGACACTGGTGGATCCATGTGTGGTTTGTGAGAAGAACACACATGCAATGACACTGGTGGTTCCATGTGTGGTTTGTGAGAAGAACAAACATGCAATGACACTGGGTGTGGTTCATCAAAAGAATAGACATGCAATGACACTAGTGGATCCTTATGGGGTTTGTTTAGAAGAACAGACATCCAATGAATCTAGATGTGGTTCATGAAAAGATAAGATATGCAATGACACTAGTGGATCCTTATGTGGTTTGTTTATAAGAACACACATGCAATCACACTAGGTGGATCCATGTGTGGTTTGTTTAGAGGAACAAACATGCAATGACACTTGGTTTGGTTCATGAAAAGAACAGACATGCAATGACACTGGTGGATCCTTATGTGGTTTGTTTAGAAGAACAGACATCCAATGACTCTAACTGTGGTTCATGCAACGAACAGACATGCAATGACACTGGTGGATCCTTATGTGGTTTGTTTATAAGAACACACATGCAATCACACTAGGTGGATCCATGTGTGGTTCGTTTAGAGGAACAAACATGCAATGACACTGGGTGTGGTTCATGAAAAGAACAGACATGCAATGACACTGGTGGATCCTTATGTGGTTTGTTTAGAAGAACACACATGCAAGGACTCTATCTGTAGTTCATGAAAAGAACACACATGCAATGACACTAGTGGATCCATGTGTGGTTCATGATAAGAACACACATGCAATGACACTGGGTGTAACCATGTGTGGTTTGTTTAGAGGAACAGACACGCAATGACTCTGGTTGTGGTTCATGAAAAGAACACACATGCAATGACACTTGTGGATCCATGTGTGGTTCATGAGAAGAACATACATGCAATCACACTGGCTATGGTTCATGAAAAGAACATACATGCAATGACACTGGTGGATCCATGCGTGGGTTGTGGAAAGAACAGACATGCAATGACTCTAGCTATGGTTCATGAAAATAACACGCATGCAATGACACTGCTGGAGCCATGTGTGGTTTGTGAGAAGAACAGACATGTAATGACACTGGTGGTTCCATGTGTGGTTTGTGAGAAGATAAAACATGCAATGACACTGGGTGCGGTTCATGAAAAGAATAGACATGCAATGACACTGGTGGATCCTTATGTGGTTTGTTTAGAAGAACATACATCCAATGACTCTAACTGTGGTTCATGCAACGAACAGACATGCAATGACACTGGTGGATCCTTATATGGTTTGTTTATAAGAACACACATGCAATCACACTAGGTGGATCCATGTGTGGTTTGTTTAGAGGAACAAACATGCAATGACACTAGGTGTGGTTCATGAAAAGAACATACATGCAATGACACTGGTGGATCCATGTGTGGGTTGTGGAAAGAACAGACATGCAATGACTCTAGCTATGCTTCATGAAAATAACACACATGCAATGACACTGGTGGATCCATGTGTGGTTTGTGAGAAGAACAGACATGCAATGACACTGGTGGTTCCATGTGTGGTTTGTGAGAAGACCAAACATGCAATGACACTAGGTGTGGTTCATTAAAAGAATAGACATGCAATGACACTGGTGGATCCTTATGTGGTTTGTTTAGAAGAACAGACATCCAATGAATCTAGCTGTGGTTCATGAAAAGAACAGACATGCAATGACACTGGTGGATCCTTATGTGGTTTGTTTAGAAGAACACACATGCAATGACTCTAGATGTAGTTCATGAAAAGAACACACATGCAATGACACTGATGGATCCATGTGTGGTTCATGAGAAGAACACACATGCAATGACACTGGGTGTATCCATGTGTGGTTTGTTTAGAGGAACAGACATGCAATGACTCTGGTTGTGGTTCATGAAAAGAACACACATGCAATGATAGTGGTGGATCCATGTGTGGTTCATGAGAAGAACAGACATGCAATCACACTGGCTGTAGTTCATGAAAATAACATACATGCAATGACACTGGTGGATCCATGTGTGGGTTGTGGAAAGAACAGACATGCAATGACTCTAGCTATGGTTCATGAAAATAACACATATGCAATGACACTAGTGGATCCATGTGTGGTTTATGAGAAGAACATACATGCAATGGAACTAGTGGTTCCAGGTGTGGTTTGTGAGAAGAACAAACATGCAATGACACTAGGTGTGGTTCATGAAAAGAATAGACATGCAATGACACTGGTGGATCCTTATGTGCTTTGTTTAGAAGAACACACATGCAATGACTATAGCTGTAATTCATGAAAAGAACACACATGCAATAACACTAGTGGATCCATGTGTGGTTCATGAGAAGAACACACATGCAATGACACTGGGTGTAACCATGTGTGGTTTGTTTAGAGGAACAGACATGCAATGACTCTGGTTGTGGTTCATGAAAAGAACACACATGCAATGACACTGGTGGATCCATGTGTGGTTCATGAGAAGAACATACATGCAATCACACTGGCTATGGTTCATGAAAAGAACATACATGCAATGACACTGGTGGATCCATGTGTGGGTTGTGAAAAGAACATACATGCAATGACTCTAGCTATGGTTCATGAAAATAACACACATGAAATGACACTGGTGGATCCATGTGTGGTTTGTGAGAAGAACAGACATGTAATGACACTGGTGGTTCCATGTGTGGTTTGTGAGAAGATAAAACATGCAATGACACTGGGTGCGGTTCATGAAAAGAATAGACATGCAATGACACTGGTGGATCCTTATGTGGTTTGTTTAGAAGAACATACATCCAATGACTATAACTGTGGTTCATGCAACGAACAGACATGCAATGACACTGGTGGATCCTTATGTGGTTTGTTTATAAGAACACACATGCAATCACACTAGGTGGATCCATGTGTGGTTTGTTTAGAGGAACAAACATGCAATGACACTAGGTGTGGTTCATGAAAAGAACAGACATGCAATGACACTGGTGGATCCTTATGTGCTTTGTTTAGAAGAACACACATGCAATGACTCTATCTGTAGTTCATGAAAAGAACACACATGCAATGACACTAGTGGATCCATGTGTGGTTCATGATAAGAACACACATGCAATGACACTAGGTGTAACCATGTGTGCTTTGTTTAGAGGAATAGACACGCAATGACTCTGGTTGTGGTTCATGAAAAGAACACACATGCAATGACACTTGTGGATCCATGTGTGGTTCATGAGAAGAACATACATGCAATCGCACTGGCTATGGTTCATGAAAAGAACATACATGCAATGACACTGGTGGATCCATGCGTGGGTTGTGGAAAGAACAGACATGCAATGACTCTAGCTATGGTTCATGAAAATAACACACATGCAATGACACTGGTGGATCCATGTGTGGTTTGTGAGAAGAACACATATGCAATGACACTGGTGGTTCCATGTGTGGTTTGTGAGAAGAACAAACATGCAATGACACTGGGTGTGGTTCATCAAAAGAATAGACATGCAATGACACTAGTGGATCCTTATGGGGTTTGTTTAGAAGAACAGACATCCAATGAATCTAGCTGTGGTTCATGAAAAGATAAGATATGAAATGACACTGGTGGATCCTTATGTGGTTTGTTTATAAGAACACACATGCAATCACACTAGGTGGATCCATGTGTGGTTTGTTTAGAGGAACAAACATGCAATGACACTTGGTGTGGTTCATGAAAAGAACAGACATGCAATGACACTGGTGGATCCTTATGTGGTTTGTTTATAAGAACACACATGCAATCACACTAGGTGGATCCATGTGTGGTTCGTTTAGAGGAACAAACATGCAATGACACTGGGTGTGGTTCATGAAAAGAACAGACATGCAATGACACTGGGTGTGGTTCATGAAAAGAACAGACATGCAAGGACACTGGTGGATCCTTATGTGGTTTGTTTAGAAGAACACACATGCAAGGACTCTATCTGTAGTTCATGAAAAGAACACACATGCAATGACACTAGTGGATCCATGTGTGGTTCATGATAAGAACACACATGCAATGACACTGGGTGTAACCATGTGTGGTTTGTTTAGAGGAACAGACACGCAATGACTCTGGTTGTGGTTCATGAAAAGAACACACATGCAATGACACTTGTGGATCCATGTGTGGTTCATGAGAAGAACATACATGCAATCGCACTGGCTATGGTTCATGAAAAGAACATACATGCAATGACACTGGTGGATCCATGCGTGGGTTGTGGAAAGAGCAGACATGCAATGACTCTAGCTATGGTTCATGAAAATAACACACATGCAATGACACTGGTGGATCCATGTGTGGTTTGTGAGAAGAACACACATGCAATGACACTGGTGGTTCCATGTGTGGTTTGTTAGAAGAACAAACATGCAATGACACTGGGTGTGGTTCATCAAAAGAATAGACATGCAATGACACTAGTGGATCCTTATGTGGTTTGTTTAGAAGAACAGACATCCAATGACTCTAGCTGTGGTTCATGAAAAGATAAGATATGCAATGACACTGGTGGATCCTTATGTGGTTTGTTTATAAGAACACACATGCAATCACACTAGGTGGATCCATGTGTGGTTTGTTTAGAGGAACAAACATGCAATGACATTGGGTGTGGTTCATGAAAAGAACACATATGCAATGACACTGGTGGATCCTTATGTGGTTTGTTTAGAAGAACACACATGCAATGACTCTAGCTGTAGTTCATGAAAAGAACACACATGCAATGACACTAGTGGATCCATGTGTGGTTCATGAGAAGAACACACATGCAGTGACACTTGGTGTAACCATGTGTGGTTTGTTTAGAGGAATAGACATGCAATGACTCTGGTTGTGGTTCATGAAAAGAACACACATGCAATGACATAGGTGGATCCATGTGTGGTTCATGAGAAGAGCAGACATGCAATCACACTGGCTATGGTTCATGAAAAGAACATACATGCAATGACACTGGTGGATCCATGTGTGGGTTGTGGAAAGAACATACATGCAATGACTCTAGCTATGGTTCATGAAAATAACACACATGCAATGACACTGGTGGATCCATGTGTGGTTTGTGAGAAGAACAGACATGCAATGACACTGGTGGTTCCATGTGTGGTTTGTGAGAAGAACAAACATGCAATGACACTGGGTGCGGTTCATGAAAAGAATAGACATGCAATGACACTGGTGGATCCTTATGTGGTTTGTTTAGAAGAACAGACATCCAATGACTCTAGCTGTGGTTCATGAAAAGAACAGACATGCAATGACACTGGTGGATCCTTATGTGGTTTGTTTATAAGAACACACATGCAATCACACTAGGTGGATCCATGTGTGGTTCGTTTAGAGGAACAAACATGCAATGACACTGGGTGTGGTTCATGAAAAGAACAGACATGCAATGACACTGGTGGATCCTTATGTGGTTTGTTTAGAAGAACACACATGCAATGACTCTATCTGTAGTTCATGAAAAGAACACACATGCAATGACACTAGTGGATCCATGTGTGGTTCATGATAAGAACACACATGCAATGACACTGGGTGTAACCATGTGTGCTTTGTTTAGAGGAACAGACACGCAATGACTCTGGTTGTGGTTCATGAAAAGAACACACATGCAATGACACTTGTGGATCCATGTGTGGTTCATGAGAAGAACATACATGCAATCGCACTGGCTATGGTTCATGAAAAGAACATACATGCAATGACACTGATGGATCCATGCGTGGGTTGTGGAAAGAACAGACATGCAATGACTCTAGCTATGGTTCATGAAAATAACACACATGCAATGACACTGGTGGATCCATGTGTGGTTTGTGAGAAGAACACACATGCAATGACACTGGTGGTTCCATGTGTGGTTTGTGAGAAGAACAAACATGCAATGACACTGGGTGTGGTTCATCAAAAGAATAGACATGCAATGACACTAGTGGATCCTTATGGGGTTTGTTTAGAAGAACAGACATCCAATGACTCTAGCTGTGGTTCATGAAAAGATAAGATATGCAATGACACTGGTGGATCCTTATGTGGTTTGTTTATAAGAACACACATGCAATCACACTAGGTGGATCCATGTGTGGTTTGTTTAGAGGAACAAACATGCAATGGCAATGGGTGTGGTTCATGAAAAGAACAGACATGCAATGACACTGGTGGATTCTTATGTGGTTTGTTTAGAAGAACACACATGCAATGACTCTAGCTGTAGTTCATGAAAAGAACACACATGCAATGACACTAGTGGATCCATGTGTGGTTCATGAGAAGAACACACATGCAGTGACACTTGGTGTAACCATGTGTGGTTTGTTTAGAGGAACAGACATGCAATGACTCTGGTTGTGGTTCATGAAAAGAACACACACGCAATGACACTGGTGGATCCATGCGTGGTTCATGAGAAGAACATACATGCAATCACACTGGCTATGGTTCATGAAAAGAACATACATGCAATGACACTGGTGGATCCATGTGTGGGTTGTGGAAAGAACATACATGCAATGACTCTAGCTATGGTTCATGAAAATAACACACATGCAATGACACTGGTGGATCCATTTGTGGTTTGTGAGAAGAACAGACATGCAATGACACTGGTGGATCCATGCGTGGGTTGTGGAAAGAACAGACATGCAATGACTCTAGCTATGGTTCATGAAAATAACACACATGCAATGACACTGGTGGATCCATGTGTGGTTTGTGAGAAGAACACATATGCAATGACACTGGTGGTTCCATGTGTGGTTTGTGAGAAGAACAAACATGCAATGACACTGGGTGTGGTTCATCAAAAGAATAGACATGCAATGACACTAGTGGATCCTTATGGGGTTTGTTTAGAAGAACAGACATCCAATGAATCTAGCTGTGGTTCATGAAAAGATAAGATATGAAATGACACTGGTGGATCCTTATGTGGTTTGTTTATAAGAACACACATGCAATCACACTAGGTGGATCCATGTGTGGTTTGTTTAGAGGAACAAACATGCAATGACACTTGGTGTGGTTCATGAAAAGAACAGACATGCAATGACACTGGTGGATCCTTATGTGGTTTGTTTAGAAGAACAGACATCCAATGACTCTAACTGTGGTTCATGCAACGAACAGACATGCAATGACACTGGTGGATCCTTATGTGGTTTGTTTATAAGAACACACATGCAATCACACTAGGTGGATCCATGTGTGGTTCGTTTAGAGGAACAAACATGCAATGACACTGGGTGTGGTTCATGAAAAGAACAGACATGCAATGACACTGGGTGTGGTTCATGAAAAGAACAGACATGCAAGGACACTGGTGGATCCTTATGTGGTTTGTTTAGAAGAACACACATGCAAGGACTCTATCTGTAGTTCATGAAAAGAACACACATGCAATGACACTAGTGGATCCATGTGTGGTTCATGATAAGAACACACATGCAATGACACTGGGTGTAACCATGTGTGGTTTGTTTAGAGGAACAGACACGCAATGACTCTGGTTGTGGTTCATGAAAAGAACACACATGCAATGACACTTGTGGATCCATGTGTGGTTCATGAGAAGAACATACATGCAATCGCACTGGCTATGGTTCATGAAAAGAACATACATGCAATGACACTGGTGGATCCATGCGTGGGTTGTGGAAAGAGCAGACATGCAATGACTCTAGCTATGGTTCATGAAAATAACACACATGCAATGACACTGGTGGATCCATGTGTGGTTTGTGAGAAGAACACACATGCAATGACACTGGTGGTTCCATGTGTGGTTTGTTAGAAGAACAAACATGCAATGACACTGGGTGTGGTTCATCAAAAGAATAGACATGCAATGACACTAGTGGATCCTTATGTGGTTTGTTTAGAAGAACAGACATCCAATGACTCTAGCTGTGGTTCATGAAAAGATAAGATATGCAATGACACTGGTGGATCCTTATGTGGTTTGTTTATAAGAACACACATGCAATCACACTAGGTGGATCCATGTGTGGTTTGTTTAGAGGAACAAACATGCAATGACATTGGGTGTGGTTCATGAAAAGAACACATATGCAATGACACTGGTGGATCCTTATGTGGTTTGTTTAGAAGAACACACATGCAATGACTCTAGCTGTAGTTCATGAAAAGAACACACATGCAATGACACTAGTGGATCCATGTGTGGTTCATGAGAAGAACACACATGCAGTGACACTTGGTGTAACCATGTGTGGTTTGTTTAGAGGAATAGACATGCAATGACTCTGGTTGTGGTTCATGAAAAGAACACACATGCAATGACATAGGTGGATCCATGTGTGGTTCATGAGAAGAGCAGACATGCAATCACACTGGCTATGGTTCATGAAAAGAACATACATGCAATGACACTGGTGGATCCATGTGTGGGTTGTGGAAAGAACATACATGCAATGACTCTAGCTATGGTTCATGAAAATAACACACATGCAATGACACTGGTGGATCCATGTGTGGTTTGTGAGAAGAACAGACATGCAATGACACTGGTGGTTCCATGTGTGGTTTGTGAGAAGAACAAACATGCAATGACACTGGGTGCGGTTCATGAAAAGAATAGACATGCAATGACACTGGTGGATCCTTATGTGGTTTGTTTAGAAGAACAGACATCCAATGACTCTAGCTGTGGTTCATGAAAAGAACAGACATGCAATGACACTGGTGGATCCTTATGTGGTTTGTTTATAAGAACACACATGCAATCACACTAGGTGGATCCATGTGTGGTTCGTTTAGAGGAACAAACATGCAATGACACTGGGTGTGGTTCATGAAAAGAACAGACATGCAATGACACTGGTGGATCCTTATGTGGTTTGTTTAGAAGAACACACATGCAATGACTCTATCTGTAGTTCATGAAAAGAACACACATGCAATGACACTAGTGGATCCATGTGTGGTTCATGATAAGAACACACATGCAATGACACTGGGTGTAACCATGTGTGCTTTGTTTAGAGGAACAGACACGCAATGACTCTGGTTGTGGTTCATGAAAAGAACACACATGCAATGACACTTGTGGATCCATGTGTGGTTCATGAGAAGAACATACATGCAATCGCACTGGCTATGGTTCATGAAAAGAACATACATGCAATGACACTGATGGATCCATGCGTGGGTTGTGGAAAGAACAGACATGCAATGACTCTAGCTATGGTTCATGAAAATAACACACATGCAATGACACTGGTGGATCCATGTGTGGTTTGTGAGAAGAACACACATGCAATGACACTGGTGGTTCCATGTGTGGTTTGTGAGAAGAACAAACATGCAATGACACTGGGTGTGGTTCATCAAAAGAATAGACATGCAATGACACTAGTGGATCCTTATGGGGTTTGTTTAGAAGAACAGACATCCAATGACTCTAGCTGTGGTTCATGAAAAGATAAGATATGCAATGACACTGGTGGATCCTTATGTGGTTTGTTTATAAGAACACACATGCAATCACACTAGGTGGATCCATGTGTGGTTTGTTTAGAGGAACAAACATGCAATGGCAATGGGTGTGGTTCATGAAAAGAACAGACATGCAATGACACTGGTGGATTCTTATGTGGTTTGTTTAGAAGAACACACATGCAATGACTCTAGCTGTAGTTCATGAAAAGAACACACATGCAATGACACTAGTGGATCCATGTGTGGTTCATGAGAAGAACACACATGCAGTGACACTTGGTGTAACCATGTGTGGTTTGTTTAGAGGAACAGACATGCAATGACTCTGGTTGTGGTTCATGAAAAGAACACACACGCAATGACACTGGTGGATCCATGCGTGGTTCATGAGAAGAACATACATGCAATCACACTGGCTATGGTTCATGAAAAGAACATACATGCAATGACACTGGTGGATCCATGTGTGGGTTGTGGAAAGAACATACATGCAATGACTCTAGCTATGGTTCATGAAAATAACACACATGCAATGACACTGGTGGATCCATTTGTGGTTTGTGAGAAGAACAGACATGCAATGACACTGGTGGTTCCATGTGTGGTTTGTGAGAAGAACAAACATGCAATGACACTGGGTGCGGTTCATGAAAAGAATAGACATGCAATGACACTGGTGGATCCTTATTTGGTTTGTTTAGAAGAACAGACATCCAATGACTCTAGCTGTGGTTCATGAAAAGAACAGACATGCAATGACACTGGTGGATCCTTATGTGGTTTGTTTATAAGAACACACATGCAATCACACTAGGTGGATCCATATGTGGTTCGTTTAGAGGAACAAACATGCAATGACACTGGGTGTGGTTCATGAAAAGAACAGACATGCAATCACACTGGGTGTGGTTCATGAAAAGAACAGACATGCAAGGACACTGGTGGATCCTTATGTGGTTTGTTTAGAAGAACACACATGCAAGGACTCTATCTGTAGTTCATGAAAAGAACACACATGCAATGACACTAGTGGATCCATGTGTGGTTCATGATAAGAACACACATGCAATGACACTGGGTGTAACCATGTGTGGTTTGTTTAGAGGAACAGACACGCAATGACTCTGGTTGTGGTTCATGAAAAGAACACACATGCAATGACACTTGTGGATCCATGTGTGGTTCATGAGAAGAACATACATGCAATCGCACTGGCTATGGTTCATGAAAAGAACATACATGCAATGACACTGGTGGATCCATGCGTGGGTTGTGGAAAGAGCAGACATGCAATGACTCTAGCTATGGTTCATGAAAATAACACACATGCAATGACACTGGTGGATCCATGTGTGGTTTGTGAGAAGAACACACATGCAATGACACTGGTGGTTCCATGTGTGGTTTGTTAGAAGAACAAACATGCAATGACACTGGGTGTGGTTCATCAAAAGAATAGACATGCAATGACACTAGTGGATCCTTATGTGGTTTGTTTAGAAGAACAGACATCCAATGACTCTAGCTGTGGTTCATGAAAAGATAAGATATGCAATGACACTGGTGGATCCTTATGTGGTTTGTTTATAAGAACACACATGCAATCACACTAGGTGGATCCATGTGTGGTTTGTTTAGAGGAACAAACATGCAATGACATTGGGTGTGGTTCATGAAAAGAACACATATGCAATGACACTGGTGGATCCTTATGTGGTTTGTTTAGAAGAACACACATGCAATGACTCTAGCTGTAGTTCATGAAAAGAACACACATGCAATGACACTAGTGGATCCATGTGTGGTTCATGAGAAGAACACACATGCAGTGACACTTGGTGTAACCATGTGTGGTTTGTTTAGAGGAATAGACATGCAATGACTCTGGTTGTGGTTCATGAAAAGAACACACATGCAATGACATAGGTGGATCCATGTGTGGTTCATGAGAAGAGCAGACATGCAATCACACTGGCTATGGTTCATGAAAAGAACATACATGCAATGACACTGGTGGATCCATGTGTGGGTTGTGGAAAGAACATACATGCAATGACTCTAGCTATGGTTCATGAAAATAACACACATGCAATGACACTGGTGGATCCATGTGTGGTTTGTGAGAAGAACAGACATGCAATGACACTGGTGGTTCCATGTGTGGTTTGTGAGAAGAACAAACATGCAATGACACTGGGTGCGGTTCATGAAAAGAATAGACATGCAATGACACTGGTGGATCCTTATGTGGTTTGTTTAGAAGAACAGACATCCAATGACTCTAGCTGTGGTTCATGAAAAGAACAGACATGCAATGACACTGGTGGATCCTTATGTGGTTTGTTTATAAGAACACACATGCAATCACACTAGGTGGATCCATGTGTGGTTCGTTTAGAGGAACAAACATGCAATGACACTGGGTGTGGTTCATGAAAAGAACAGACATGCAATGACACTGGTGGATCCTTATGTGGTTTGTTTAGAAGAACACACATGCAATGACTCTATCTGTAGTTCATGAAAAGAACACACATGCAATGACACTAGTGGATCCATGTGTGGTTCATGATAAGAACACACATGCAATGACACTGGGTGTAACCATGTGTGCTTTGTTTAGAGGAACAGACACGCAATGACTCTGGTTGTGGTTCATGAAAAGAACACACATGCAATGACACTTGTGGATCCATGTGTGGTTCATGAGAAGAACATACATGCAATCGCACTGGCTATGGTTCATGAAAAGAACATACATGCAATGACACTGATGGATCCATGCGTGGGTTGTGGAAAGAACAGACATGCAATGACTCTAGCTATGGTTCATGAAAATAACACACATGCAATGACACTGGTGGATCCATGTGTGGTTTGTGAGAAGAACACACATGCAATGACACTGGTGGTTCCATGTGTGGTTTGTGAGAAGAACAAACATGCAATGACACTGGGTGTGGTTCATCAAAAGAATAGACATGCAATGACACTAGTGGATCCTTATGGGGTTTGTTTAGAAGAACAGACATCCAATGACTCTAGCTGTGGTTCATGAAAAGATAAGATATGCAATGACACTGGTGGATCCTTATGTGGTTTGTTTATAAGAACACACATGCAATCACACTAGGTGGATCCATGTGTGGTTTGTTTAGAGGAACAAACATGCAATGGCAATGGGTGTGGTTCATGAAAAGAACAGACATGCAATGACACTGGTGGATTCTTATGTGGTTTGTTTAGAAGAACACACATGCAATGACTCTAGCTGTAGTTCATGAAAAGAACACACATGCAATGACACTAGTGGATCCATGTGTGGTTCATGAGAAGAACACACATGCAGTGACACTTGGTGTAACCATGTGTGGTTTGTTTAGAGGAACAGACATGCAATGACTCTGGTTGTGGTTCATGAAAAGAACACACACGCAATGACACTGGTGGATCCATGCGTGGTTCATGAGAAGAACATACATGCAATCACACTGGCTATGGTTCATGAAAAGAACATACATGCAATGACACTGGTGGATCCATGTGTGGGTTGTGGAAAGAACATACATGCAATGACTCTAGCTATGGTTCATGAAAATAACACACATGCAATGACACTGGTGGATCCATTTGTGGTTTGTGAGAAGAACAGACATGCAATGACACTGGTGGTTCCATGTGTGGTTTGTGAGAAGAACAAACATGCAATGACACTGGGTGCGGTTCATGAAAAGAATAGACATGCAATGACACTGGTGGATCCTTATTTGGTTTGTTTAGAAGAACAGACATCCAATGACTCTAGCTGTGGTTCATGAAAAGAACAGACATGCAATGACACTGGTGGATCCTTATGTGGTTTGTTTATAAGAACACACATGCAATCACACTAGGTGGATCCATATGTGGTTCGTTTAGAGGAACAAACATGCAATGACACTGGGTGTGGTTCATGAAAAGAACAGACATGCAATCACACTGGTGGATCCTTATGTGGTTTGTTTAGAAGAACACACATGCAATGACTCTATCTGTAGTTCATGAAAAGAACACACATGCAATGACACTAGTGGATCCATGTGTGGTTCATGATAAGAACACACATGCAATGACACTGGGTGTAACCATGTGTGCTTTGTTTAGAGGAACAGACACGCAATGACTCTGGTTGTGGTTCATGAAAAGAACACACATGCAATGACACTTGTGGATCCATGTGTGGTTCATGAGAAGAACATACATGCAATCACACTGGCTATGGTTCATGAAAAGAACATACATGCAATGACACTGGTGGATCCATGTGTGGGTTGTGGAAAGAACAGACATGCAATGACTCTAGCTATGGTTCATGAAAATAACACACATGCAATGACACTGGTGGATCCAAGTGTGGTTTCTGAGAAGAACACACATGCAATGACACTGGTGGTTCCATGTGTGGTTTGTGAGAAGAACAAACATGCAATGACACTGGGTGTGTTTCATGAAAAGAATAGACATGCAATGACACTGGTGGATCCTTATGTGGTTTGTTTAGAAGAACAGACATCCAATAACTCTAGTTGTGGTTCATGAAAAGAACAGACATGCAATGACACTGGTGGATCATTATGTGGTTTGTTTATAAGAACACACATGCAATCACACTAGGTGGATCCATGTGTGGTTTGTTTAGAGGAACAAACATGCAATGACACTGGGTGTGGTTCATGAAAAGAACAGACATGCAATGACACTGGTGGATACTTATGTGGTTTGTTTAGAAGAACACACATGCAATGACTCTAGCTGTAGTTCATGAAAAGAACACACATGCAATGACACTAGTGGATCCATGTGTGGTTCATGACAAGAACACACATGCGGTGACACTAGGTGTAACCATGTGTGGTTTGTTTAGAGGAACAGACATGCAATGACTCTGGTTGTGGTTCATGAAAAGAACACACATGCAATGACACTGGTGGATCCATGTGTGGTTCATGAGAAGAACAGACATGCAATCACACTGGCTATGGTTCATGAAAAGAACATACATGCAATGACACTGGTGGATCCATGTGTGGCTTGTGGAAAGAACAGACATGCAATGACTCTAGCTATGGTTCATGAAAATAACACACATGCAATGACACTGGTGGATCAATGTGTGGTTTGTGAGAAGAACAGACATGCAATGACACTGGTGGTTCCATGTGTGGTTTGTGAGAAGAACAAACATGCAATGACACTGGTTGTGGTTCATGAAAAGAATAGACATGCAATGACACTGGTGGATCCTTATGTGGTTTGTTTAGAAGAGCAGACATCCAATGACTCTACCTGTGGTTCATGAAAAGAACAGACATGCAATGACACTGGTGGATCCTTATGTGGTTTGTTTATAAGAACACACATGCAATCACACTAGGTGGATCCATGTGTGGTTTGTTTAGAGGAACAAACATGCAATGACACTGGGTGTGGTTCATGAAAAGAACAAACATGCAATGACACTGGTGGATCCTTATGTGTTTTGTTTAGAAAACACACATGCAATGACTCTAGCTGTAGTTCATGAAAAGAACACACATGAAATGACACTAGTGGATCCATGTGTGGTTCATGAGAAGAACACACATGCAATGACACTTGGTGTAACCATGTGGGGTTTGTTTAGAGGAACAGACATGCAATGACTCTGGTTGTGGTTCATGAAAAGAACACACATGCAATGACACTAGTGGATCCATGTGTGGTTCATGAGAAGAACAGACATGCAATAACACTGGCTATGGTTCATGAAAAGAACATACATGCAATGACACTGGTGGATCCATGTGTGGGTTGTAGAAAGAACATACCTGCAATGACTCTAGCTATGGTTCATGAAAATAACACACATGCAATGACACTGGCGGATCCAGGTGTGGTTTGTGAGAAGAACAGACATGCAATGACACTGGTGGTTCCATGTGTGGTTTGTGAGAAGAACAAACATGCAATGACACTAGGTGCGGTTCATGAAAAGAATAGACATGCAATGACACTGGTGGATCCTTATGTGGTTTGTTTAGAAGAGCAGACATCCAATGACTCTAGCTGTGGTTCATGAAAAGAACAGACATGCAATGACACTAGTGGATCCTTATGTGGTTTGTTTATAAGAACACACATGCAATCACACTAGGTGGATCCATGTGTGGTTTGTTTAGAGGAACAAACAAGCAATGACACTGGGTGTGGTTCATGAAAAGAACAGACATGCAATGACACTGGTGGATCCTTATGTGGTTTGTTTAGGAGAACACACATGCAATGACTCTATCTGTAGTTCATGAAGAGAACACACATGCAATGACACTAGTGGATCCATGTGTGGTTCATGATAAGAACACACATGCAATGACACTGGGTGTAACCATGTGTGGTTTGTTTAGAGGAACAGACATGCAATGACTCTAGTTGTGGTTCATGAAAAGAACACACATGCAATGACAATTGTGGATCCATGTGTGGTTCATGAGAAGAACATACATGCAATCACACTAGCTATGGTTCATGAAAAGAACATACATGCAATGACACTGGTGGATCCATGCGTGGGTTGTGGAAAGAACAGACATGCAATGACTCTAGCTATGGTTCATGAAAATAACACACATGCAATGACACTGGTGGATCCGTGTGTGGTTTGTGAGAAGAACACACATGTAATGACACCGGTGGTTCCATGTGTGGTTTGTGAGAAGAACAAACATGCAATGACACTGGGTGTGGTTCATGAAAAGAATAGACATGCAATGACACTGGTGGATCCTTATGTGGTTTGTTTAGAAGAACACACATCCAATGACTCTAGCTATGGTTCATGAAAAGAATAGACATGCAATGACACTGGTGGATCCTTATGTGGTTTGTTTAGAAGAACACACATCCAATGACTCTAGCTATGGTTCATGAAAAGAACAGACATGCAATGACACTGGTGGATCCTTATGTGGTTTGTTTATAAGAACACACATGCAATCACACTAGGTGGATCCATGTGTGGTTTGTTTAGAGGAACAAACATGCAATGACACTGGGTGTGGTTCATGAAAAGAACAGACATGCAATGACACTGGTGGATCCTTATGTGGTTTGTTTAGAAGAACACACATGCAAGGACTCTATCTGTAGTTCATGAAAAGAACACACATGCAATGACACTAGTGGATCCATGTGTGGTTCATGATAAGAACACACATGCAATGACACTGGGTGTAACCATGTGTGGTTTGTTTAGAGGAACAGACACGCAATGACTCTGGTTGTGGTTCATGAAAAGAACACACATGCAATGACACTACTGGATCCTTATGTGGTTTGTTTAGAAGAACACACATGCAATGACTCTAGCTGTAGTTCATGAAAAGAACACACATGCAATGACACTAGTGGATCCATGTGTGGTTCATGAGAAGAACACACATGCAATGACACTTGGTGTAACCATGTGTGGTTTGTTTAGAGGAACAGACATGCAATGACTCTGGTTGTGGTTCATGAAAAGAGCACACATGCAATGACACTGGTGGATCCATGTGTGGTTCATAAGAAGAACAGACATGCAATCACACTGGCTATGGTTCATGAAAACAACATACATGCAATGAAACTGGTGGATCCATGTGTGGGTTGTGGAAAGAACAGACATGCAATGACTCTATCTATGGTTCATGAAAAGAACAGACATGCAATGACACTGGTGGATCCTTATGTGGTTTGTTTATAAGAACACACATGCAATCACACTAGGTGGATCCATGTGTGGTTTGTTTAGAGGAACAAACATGCAATGAGACTAGGTCTGGTTCATGAAAAGAACAGACATGCAATGACACTTGTGGATCCTTATGTGGTTTGTTTAGAAGAACACACATGCAATGACTCTATCTCTAGTTCATAAAAAGAACACACATGCAATGACACTAGTGGATCCATGTGTGGTTCATGATAAGAACACACATGCAATGACAGTGGGTGTAACCATGTGTGGTTTGTTTAGTGGAATAGACATGCAATGACTAGGGTTGTGGTTCATGAAAAGAAAACACATGCAATGACACTGGTGGATCCATGTGTGGTTCATGAGAAGAACAGACATGCAATCATACTGACTATGGTTCATGAAAATAACATACATGAAATGACACTGGTGGATCCATGTGTGGTTTGTGAGAAGAACAGACATGCAATGACACTGGTGGTTCCATGTGTGGTTTGTGAGAAAAACAAACATGCAATGACACTGGGTGTGGTTCATGAAAATAATAGACATGCAATGACACTGGTGGATCCTTATGTGGTTTGTTTAGAAGAACAGACATCCAATGACTCTAGCTGTGCTTCATGAAAAGAACAGACATGCAATGACACTGGTGGATCCTTATGTGGTTTGTTTATAAGAACACACATGCAATCACACTAGGTGGATCCATGTGTGGTTCGTTTAGAGGAACAAACATGCAATGACACTGGGTGTGGTTCATGAAAAGAACAGACATGCAATGACACTGGTGGATCCTTATGTGGTTTGTTTAGAAGAACACACATGCAAGGACTCTATCTGTAGTTCATGAAAAGAACACACATGCAATGACACTAGTGGATCCATGTGTGGTTCATGATAAGAACACACATGCAATGACACTGGGTGTAACCATGTGTGGTTTGTTTAGAGAAAAAGACATGCAATGACTCTGGTTGTGGTTCATGAAAAGAACACACATGCAATGACACTGGTGGATCCATGTGTGGTTCATGAGAAGAACAGACATGCAATCACACTGGCTATTGTTCATGAAAAGAACATACATGCAATGACACTGGTGGATCCATGTGTGGGTTGTGGAAAGAAGAGACATGCAATAACTCTAGCTATGGTTGATGAAAATAACACACATGCAATAACACTGGTGGATCCATGTGTGCTTTATGAGAAGAAAATACATGCAATGACACTGGTGGTTCCATGTGTGGTTTGTGAGAAGAAAAAACATGCAATGACATTGGGTGTGGTTCATGAAAAGAATAGACATGCAATGACACTAGTGGATCCTTATGTGGTTTGTTTAGAAGAACAGACATCCAATGACTCTAGTTGTGGTTCATGAAAAGAATAGACATACAATGACACTGGTGGATCCTTATGTGGTTTGTTTATAAGAACACACATGCAGTCACACTAGGTGGATCCATGTGTGGTTTGTTTAGAGGAACAAACATGCAATGACACTGGGTGTGGTTCATGAAAAGAACACACATGCAATGACACTGGTGGATCCTTATGTGGTTTGTTTAGAAGAACACACATGCAATGACTGTAGTTGTAGTTCATGAAAAGAACACACATGCAATGACACTAGTGGATCCATGTCTGGTTCATGATAAGAACACACATGCAATGACACTGGGTGTAACCATGTGTGGTTTGTTTAGAGGAACAGAGATGCAATGACTCTGGTTGTTGTTCATGAAAAGAACACACATGCAATGACACTTGTGCATCCATGTGTGGTTCATGAGAAGAACATACATGCAATCACACTGACTATGGTTCATGAAAAGAACATACATGCAATGACACTGGTGGATCCATGTGTGGGTTGTGGAAAGAACAGATATGCAATGACTCTAGCTATGGTTCATGAAAATAACACACATGCAATGACACTGGTGGATCCATGTGTGGTTTGTGAGAAGAACACACATGCAGTCACACTAGGTGGATCCATGTGTGGTTTGTTTAGAGGAACAAACATGCAATGACACTGGGTGTGGTTCATGAAAAGAATAGACATGCAATGACACTCGTGGATCCTTATGTGGTTTGTTTAGAAGAACAGACATCCAATGACTCTAACTATGGTTCATGAATAGAACAGTCATGCAATGACACTGGTGGATCCTTATGTGGTTTGTTTATAAGAACACACATGCAATCACACTAGGTGGATCCATGTGTGGTTTGTTTAGAGGAACAAACATGCAATGACACTGGGTGTGGTTCATGAAAAGAACAGACATGCAATGACACTGGTGGATCCTTATGTGGTTTGTTTTGAAGAACACACATGCAATGACTCTAGCTGTAGTTCATGAAAAGAACACACATGCAATGACACTAGTGGATCCATGCGTGGTTCATGAGAAGAACACACATGCAATGACACTTGGTGTAACCATGTGTGGTTTGTTTAGAGGAACAGACATGCAATGACTCTGGTTGTGGCTCTTGAAAAGAACACACATGCAATGACACTGGTGGATCCATGTGTGGTTCATGAGAAGAACAGACATACAATCACACTGGCTATGGTTCATGAAAAGAACATACATGCAATGACACTGGTGGATCCATGTGTGGGTTGTGGAAAGAACAGACATGCAATGACTCTAGCTATGGTTCATGAAAATAACACACATGCAATGACACTGGTGGATCCATGTGTGGTTTGTGAGAAGAACACACATGCAATGACACTGGTGGCTCCATGTGTGGTTTGTGAGAAGAACAAACATGCAATGACACTGGGTGTGGTTCATGAAAAGAATAGACATGCAATGACACTGGTGGATCCTTATGTGGTTTGTTTAGAAGAACAGACATCCAATGCCTCTAACTGTGGTTCATGAAAAGAACAGACATGCAATGACACTGGTGGATCCTTGTGTGGTTTGTTTATAAGAACACACATGCAATCACACTAGGTGGATCCATGTGTGGTTTGTTTAGAGGAACAAACATGCAATGACACTGGGTGTGGTTCATGAAAAGAACAGACATGCAATGACACTGGTGGATCCTTATGTGGTTTGTTTAGAAGAACACACATGCAATAACTCTAGCTGTAGTTCATGAAAAGAACACACATGCAATGGCACTAGTGGATCCATGTGTGGTTCATGAGAAGAACACACATGCAATGACACTTGGTGTAACCATGTGTGGTTTGTTTAAAGGAACAGACATGCAATGACTCTGGTGGATCCATGTGTGGTTTATGAGAAGAAAATACATGCAATGACACTGGTGGTTCCATGTGTGGTTTGTGGGAAGAACAAACATGCAATGACATTGGGTGTGCTTCATGAAAAGAATAGACATGCAATGACACTGGTGGATCCTTATGTGGTTTGTTTTGAAGAACAAACATCCAATGACTCTAGCTGTGGTTCATGAAAAGAATAGACATACAATGACACTGCTGGATCCTTGTGTGGTTTGTTTATAAGAACACACATGCAGTCACACTAGGTGGATCCATGTGTGGTTTGTTTAGAGGAACAAACAATCAATGACACTGGGTGTGGTTCATGAAAAGAACAGACATGCAATGACACTGGTGGATCCTTATGTGGTTTGTTTAGGAGAACACACATGCAATGACTCTATCTGTAGTTCATGAAGAGAACACACATGCAATGACACTAGTGGATCCATGTGTGGTTCATGATAAGAACACACATGCAATGACACTGGGTGTAACCATGTGTGGTTTGTTTAGAGGAACAGACATGCAATGACTCTAGTTGTGGTTCATGAAAAGAACACACATGCAATGACAATTGTGGATCCATGTGTGGTTCATGAGAAGAACATACATGCAATCACACTAGCTATGGTTCATGAAAAGAACATACATGCAATGACACTGGTGGATCCATGCGTGGGTTGTGGAAAGAACAGACATGCAATGACTCTAGCTATGGTTCATGAAAATAACACACATGCAATGACACTGGTGGATCCGTGTGTGGTTTGTGAGAAGAACACACATGTAATGACACTGGTGGTTCCATGTGTGGTTTGTGAGAAGAACAAACATGCAATGACACTGGGTGTGGTTCATGAAAAGAATAGACATGCAATGACACTGGTGGATCCTTATGTGGTTTGTTTAGAAGAACACACATCCAATGACTCTAGCTATGGTTCATGAAAAGAATAGACATGCAATGACACTGGTGGATCCTTATGTGGTTTGTTTAGAAGAACACACATCCAATGACTCTAGCTATGGTTCATGAAAAGAACAGACATGCAATGACACTGGTGGATCCTTATGTGGTTTGTTTATAAGAACACACATGCAATCACACTAGGTGGATCCATGTGTGGTTTGTTTAGAGGAACAAACATGCAATGACACTGGTTGTGGTTCATGAAAAGAAAAGACATGCAATGACACTGGTGGATCCTTATGTGGTTTGTTTAGAAGAACACACATGCAATGACTCTAGCTGTAGTTCATGAAAAGAACACACATGCAATGACACTAGTGGATCCATGTGTGGTTCATGAGAAGAACACACATGCAATGACACTTTGTGTAACCATGTGTGGTTTGTTTAGAGGAACAGACATGCAATGACTCTGGTTGTGGTTCATCAAAAGAGCACACATGCAATGACACTGGTGGATCCATGTGTGGTTCATAAGAAGAACAGACATGCAATCACACTGGCTATGGTTCATGAAAAGAACATACATGCAATGAAACTGGTGGATCCATGTGTGGGTTGTGGAAAGAACAGACATGCAATGACTCTATCTATGGTTCATGAAAAGAACAGACATGCAATGACACTGGTGGATCCTTATGTGGTTTGTTTATAAGAACACACATGCAATCACACTAGGTGGATCCATGTGTGGTTTGTTTAGAGGAACAAACATGCAATGAGACTGGATCTAGTTCATGAAAAGAACAGACATGCAATGACACTTGTGGATCCTTATGTGGTTTGTTTAGAAGAACACACATGCAATGACTCTATCTCTAGTTCATAAAAAGAACACACATGCAATGACACTAGTGGATCCATGTGTGGTTCATGATAAGAACACACATGCAATGACAGTGGGTGTAACCATGTGTGGTTTGTTTAGTGGAACAGACATGCAATGACTAGGGTTGTGGTTCATGAAAAGAAAACACATGCAATGACACTGGTGGATCCATGTGTGGTTCATGAGAAGAACAGACATGCAATCATACTGACTATGGTTCATGAAAAGAACATACATGCAATGACACTGGTGGATCCATGCGTGGGTTGTGGAAAGAACAGACATGCAATGACTCTAGCTATGGTTCATGAAAATAACACACATGCAATGACACTGGTGGATCCGTGTGTGGTTTGTGAGAAGAACACACATGTAATGACACTGGTGGTTCCATGTGTGGTTTGTGAGAAGAACAAACATGCAATGACACTGGGTGTGGTTCATGAAAAGAATAGACATGCAATGACACTGGTGGATCCTTATGTGGTTTGTTTAGAAGAACACACATCCAATGACTCTAGCTATGGTTCATGAAAAGAATAGACATGCAATGACACTGGTGGATCCTTATGTGGTTTGTTTAGAAGAACACACATCCAATGACTCTAGCTATGGTTCATGAAAAGAACAGACATGCAATGACACTGGTGGATCCTTATGTGGTTTGTTTATAAGAACACACATGCAATCACACTAGGTGGATCCATGTGTGGTTTGTTTAGAGGAACAAACATGCAATGACACTGGTTGTGGTTCATGAAAAGAAAAGACATGCAATGACACTGGTGGATCCTTATGTGGTTTGTTTAGAAGAACACACATGCAATGACTCTAGCTGTAGTTCATGAAAAGAACACACATGCAATGACACTAGTGGATCCATGTGTGGTTCATGAGAAGAACACACATGCAATGACACTTTGTGTAACCATGTGTGGTTTGTTTAGAGGAACAGACATGCAATGACTCTGGTTGTGGTTCATCAAAAGAGCACACATGCAATGACACTGGTGGATCCATGTGTGGTTCATAAGAAGAACAGACATGCAATCACACTGGCTATGGTTCATGAAAAGAACATACATGCAATGAAACTGGTGGATCCATGTGTGGGTTGTGGAAAGAACAGACATGCAATGACTCTATCTATGGTTCATGAAAAGAACAGACATGCAATGACACTGGTGGATCCTTATGTGGTTTGTTTATAAGAACACACATGCAATCACACTAGGTGGATCCATGTGTGGTTTGTTTAGAGGAACAAACATGCAATGAGACTGGATCTAGTTCATGAAAAGAACAGACATGCAATGACACTTGTGGATCCTTATGTGGTTTGTTTAGAAGAACACACATGCAATGACTCTATCTCTAGTTCATAAAAAGAACACACATGCAATGACACTAGTGGATCCATGTGTGGTTCATGATAAGAACACACATGCAATGACAGTGGGTGTAACCATGTGTGGTTTGTTTAGTGGAACAGACATGCAATGACTAGGGTTGTGGTTCATGAAAAGAAAACACATGCAATGACACTGGTGGATCCATGTGTGGTTCATGAGAAGAACAGACATGCAATCATACTGACTATGGTTCATGAAAAGAACATACATGCAATGACACTGGTGGATCCATGTGTGTGTTGTGGAAAGAACAGACATGCAATAACTCTAGCTATGGTTCATGAAAAGAACACACATGCAATGACACTAGTGGATCCATGTGTGGTTTGTGAGAAGAACAGACATGCAATGACACTGGTGGTTCCATGTGTGGTTTGTGAGAAAAACAAACATGCAATGACACTGGGTGTGGTTCATGAAAATAATAGACATGCAATGACACTGGTGGATCCTTATGTGGTTTGTTTAGAAGAACAGACATCCAATGACTCTAGTTGTGCTTCATGAAAAGAACAGACATGCAATGACACTGCTGGATCCTTATGTGGTTTGTTTATAAGAACACACATGCAATCACACTAGGTTGGTCCATGTGTGGTTTGTTTAGAGGAACAAACATGCAGTGACACTGGGTGTTGTTCATGAAAAGAACAGACATGCAATGACACTGGTGGATCCTTATGTGGTTTGTTTAGAAGAACACACATGCAATGACTCTAGCTGTAGTTCATGAAAAGAACACACATGCAATGACACTAGTGGATCCATGTGTGGTTCATGAGAAGAACACACATGCAATGACACTAGGTGTAACCATGTGTGGTTTGTTTAGAGAAACAGACATGCAATGACTCTGGTTGTGGTTCATGAAAATAACACACATGCAATAACACTGGTGGATCCATGTTTGGTTTATGAGAAGAAAATACATGCAATGACACTGGTGGTTCCATGTGTGGTTTGTGAGAAGAAAAAACATGCAATGACATTGGGTGTGGTTCATGAAAAGAATAGACATGCAATGACACTAGTGGATCCTTATGTGGTTTGTTTAGAAGAACAGACATCCAATGACTCTAGTTGTGGTTCATGAAAAGAATAGACATACAATGACACTGGTGGATCCTTATGTGGTTTGTTTATAAGAACACACATGCAGTCACACTAGGTGGATCCATGTGTGGTTTGTTTAGAGGAACAAACATGCAATGACACTGGGTGTGGTTCATGAAAAGAACACACATGCAATGACACTGGTGGATCCTTATGTGGTTTGTTTAGAAGAACACACATGCAATGACTGTAGTTGTAGTTCATGAAAAGAACACACATGCAATGACACTAGTGGATCCATGTGTGGTTCATGATAAGAACACACATGCAATGACACTGGGTGTAACCATGTGTGGTTTGTTTAGAGGAACAGAGATGCAATGACTCTGGTTGTTGTTCATGAAAAGAACACACATGCAATGACACTTGTGCATCCATGTGTGGTTCATGAGAAGAACATACATGCAATCACACTGACTATGGTTCATGAAAAGAACATACATGCAATGACACTGGTGGATCCATGTGTGGGTTGTGGAAAGAACAGATATGCAATGACTCTAGCTATGGTTCATGAAAATAACACACATGCAATGGCACTGGTGGATCCATGTGTGGTTTGTGAGAAGAACACACATGCAGTCACACTAGGTGGATCCATGTGTGGTTTGTTTAGAGGAACAAACATGCAATGACACTGGGTGTGGTTCATGAAAAGAATAGACATGCAATGACACTCGTGGATCCTTATGTGGTTTGTTTAGAAGAACAGACATCCAATGACTCTAACTATGGTTCATGAAAAGAACAGTCATGCAATGACACTGGTGGATCCTTATGTGGTTTGTTTATAAGAACACACATGCAATCACACTAGGTGGATCCATGTGTGGTTTGTTTAGAGGAACAAACATGCAATGACACTGGGTGTGGTTCATGAAAAGAACAGACATGCAATGACACTGGTGGATCCTTATGTGGTTTGTTTTGAAGAACACACATGCAATGACTCTAGCTGTAGTTCATGAAAAGAACACACATGCAATGACACTAGTGGATCCATGCGTGGTTCATGAGAAGAACACACATGCAATGACACTTGGTGTAACCATGTGTGGTTTGTTTAGAGGAACAGACATGCAATGACTCTGGTTGTGGCTCTTGAAAAGAACACACATGCAATGACACTGGTGGATCCATGTGTGGTTCATGAGAAGAACAGACATGCAATCACACTGGCTATGGTTCATGAAAAGAACATACATGCAATGACACTGGTGGATCCATGTGTGGGTTGTGGAAAGAACAGACATGCAATGACTCTAGCTATGGTTCATGAAAATAACACACATGCAATGACACTGGTGGATCCATGTGTGGTTTGTGAGAAGAACACACATGCAATGACACTGGTGGCTCCATGTGTGGTTTGTGAGAAGAACAAACATGCAATGACACTGGGTGTGGTTCATGAAAAGAATAGACATGCAATGACACTGGTGGATCCTTATGTGGTTTGTTTAGAAGAACAGACATCCAATGACTCTAACTGTGGTTCATGAAAAGAACAGACATGCAATGACACTGGTGGATCCTTGTGTGGTTTGTTTATAAGAACACACATGCAATCACACTAGGTGGATCCATGTGTGGTTTGTTTAGAGGAACAAACATGCAATGACACTGGGTGTGGTTCATGAAAAGAAGACATGCAATGACACTGGTGGATCCTTATGTGGTTTGTTTATAAGAACACACATGCAATGACTCTAGCTGTAGTTCATGAAAAGAACACACATGCAATGGCACTAGTGGATCCATGTGTGGTTCATGAGAAGAACACACATGCAATGACACTTGGTGTAACCATGTGTGGTTTGTTTAAAGGAACAGACATGCAATGACTCTGGTGGATCCATGTGTGGTTTATGAGAAGAAAATACATGCAATGACACTGGTGGTTCCATGTGTGGTTTGTGGGAAGAACAAACATGCAATAACATTGGGTGTGCTTCATGAAAAGAATAGACATGCAATGACACTGGTGGATCCTTATGTGGTTTGTTTTGAAGAACAAACATCCAATGACTCTAGCTGTGGTTCATGAAAAGAATAGACATACAATGACACTGCTGGATCCTTGTGTGGTTTGTTTATAAGAACACACATGCAGTCACACTAGGTGGATCCATGTGTGGTTTGTTTAGAGGAACAAACATGCAATGACACTGGGTGTGGTTCATGAAAAGAACAGACATGCAATGACACTGGTGGATCCTTATGTGGTTTGTTTAGAAGAACACACATGCAATGACTATAGTTGTAGTTCATGAAAAGAACACACATGCAATGACACTAGTGGATCCATGTGTGGTTCCTGATAAGAACACACATGCAATGACACTGGGTGTAACCATGTGTGGTTTGTTTAGAGGAACAGAGATGCAATGACTCTGGTTGTGGTTCATGAAAAGAACACACTTGCAATGACACTTGTGCATCCATGTGTGGTTCATGAGAAGAACATACATGCAATCACACTGACTATGGTTCATGAAAAGAACATACATGCAATGACACTGGTGGATCCATGTGTGGGTTGTGGAAAGAATAGAGATGCAATGACTTTAGCTATGGTTCATGAAAATAACACACATGCAATGACACTGGTGGATCCATGTGTGGTTTGTGAGAAGAACACACATGCAGTCACACTAGGTGGATCCATGTGTGGTTTGTTTAGAGGAACAAACATGCAATGACACTGGGTGTGGTTCATGAAAAGAACAGACATGCAAGGACACTGGTGGATCCTTATGTGGTTTGTTTAGAAGAACACACATGCAATGACTGTAGTTGTAGTTCATGAAAAGAACACACATGCAATGACACTAGTGGATCCATGTGTGGTTCATGATAAGAACACACATGCAATGACACTGGGTGTAACCATGTGTGGTTTGTTTAGAGGAACAGAGATGCAATGACTCTGGTTGTGGTTCATGAAAAGAACACACATGCGATGACACTTGTGCATCCATGTGTGGTTCATGACAAGAACATACATGCAATCAGACTGACTATGGTTCATGAAAAGAACATACATGCAATGACACTGGTGGATCCATGTGTGGGTTGTGGAAAGAACAGATATGCAATGACTCTAGCTATGGTTCATGAAAATAACACACATGCAATGACACTGGTGGATCCATGTGTGGTTTGTGAGAAGAACACACATGCAATGACACTGGTGGTTCCATGTGTGGTTTGTGAGAAGAACAAACATGCAATGACACTGGGTGTGGTTCATGAAAAGAATAGACATGCAATGACACTGGTGGATCCTTATGTGGTTTGTTTAGAAGAACAGACATCCAATGACTCTAGCTATGGTTCATGAAAAGAACAGACATCCAATGACACTGGTGGATCCTTATGTGGTTTGTTTATAAGAACACACATGCAATCACACTAGGTGGATCCATGTGTGGTTTGTTTAGAGGAACAAACATGCAATGACACTGGGTGTGGTTCATGAAAAGAACAGACATGCAATGACACTGGTGGATCCTTATGTGGTTTGTTTAGAAGAACACACATGCAATGACTCTAGCTGTAGTTCATGAAAAGAACACACATGCAATGGCACTAGTGGATCCATGTGTGGTTCATGAGAAGAACACACATGCAATGACACTTGGTGTAACCATGTGTGGTTTGTTTAAAGGAACAGACATGCAATGACTCTGGTGGATCCATGTGTGGTTTATGAGAAGAAAATACATGCAATGACACTGGTGGTTCCATGTGTGGTTTGTGGGAAGAACAAACATGCAATGACATTGGGTGTGCTTCATGAAAAGAATAGACATGCAATGACACTGGTGGATCCTTATGTGGTTTGTTTTGAAGAACAAACATCCAATGACTCTAGTTGTGGTTCATGAAAAGAATAGACATACAATGACACTGCTGGATCCTTGTGTGGTTTGTTTATAAGAACACACATGCAGTCACACTAGGTGGATCCATGTGTGGTTTGTTTAGAGGAACAAACATGCAATGACACTGGGTGTGGTTCATGAAAAGAACAGACATGCAATGACACTGGTGGATCCTTATGTGGTTTGTTTAGAAGAACACACATGCAATGACTATAGTTGTAGTTCATGAAAAGAACACACATGCAATGACACTAGTGGATCCATGTGTGGTTCCTGATAAGAACACACATGCAATGACACTGGGTGTAACCATGTGTGGTTTGTTTAGAGGAACAGAGATGCAATGACTCTGGTTGTGGTTCATGAAAAGAACACACTTGCAATGACACTTGTGCATCCATGTGTGGTTCATGAGAAGAACATACATGCAATCACACTGACTATGGTTCATGAAAAGAACATACATGCAATGACACTGGTGGATCCATGTGTGGGTTGTGGAAAGAATAGAGATGCAATGACTTTAGCTATGGTTCATGAAAATAACACACATGCAATGACACTGGTGGATCCATGTGTGGTTTGTGAGAAGAACACACATGCAGTCACACTAGGTGGATCCATGTGTGGTTTGTTTAGAGGAACAAACATGCAATGACACTGGGTGTGGTTCATGAAAAGAACAGACATGCAATGACACTGGTGGATCCTTATGTGGTTTGTTTAGAAGAACACACATGCAATGACTGTAGTTGTAGTTCATGAAAAGAACACACATGCAATGACACTAGTGGATCCATGTGTGGTTCATGATAAGAACACACATGCAATGACACTGGGTGTAACCATGTGTGGTTTGTTTAGAGGAACAGAGATGCAATGACTCTGGTTGTGGTTCATGAAAAGAACACACATGCGATGACACTTGTGCATCCATGTGTGGTTCATGACAAGAACATACATGCAATCACACTGACTATGGTTCATGAAAAGAACATACATGCAATGACACTGGTGGATCCATGTGTGGGTTGTGGAAAGAACAGATATGCAATGACTCTAGCTATGGTTCATGAAAATAACACACATGCAATGACACTGGTGGATCCATGTGTGGTTTGTGAGAAGAACACACATGCAATGACACTGGTGGTTCCATGTGTGGTTTGTGAGAAGAACAAACATGCAATGACACTAGGTGTGGTTCATGAAAAGAATAGACATGCAATGACACTGGTGGATCCTTATGTGGTTTGTTTAGAAGAACAGACATCCAATGACTCTAACTATGGTTCATGAAAAGAACAGACATGCAATGACACTAGTGGATCCTTATGTGGTTTGTTTATAAGAACACACATGCAATCACACTAGGTGGATCCATGTGTGGTTTGTTTAGAGGAACAAACATGCAATGACACTGGGTGTGGTTCATGAAAAGAACAGACATGCAATGACACTGGTGGATGCTTATGTGGTTTGTTTTGAAGAACAGACACGCAATGACTCTAGCTGTAGTTCATGAAAAGAACACACATGCAATGACACTAGTGGATCCATGCGTGGTTCATGAGAAGAACACACATGCAATGACACTTGGTGTAACCATGTGTGGTTTGTTTGGAGGAACAGACATGCAATGACTCTGGTTGTGGTTCATGAAAAGAACACACATGCGATGACACTTGTGCATCCATGTGTGGTTCATGACAAGAACATACATGCAATCAGACTGACTATGGTTCATGAAAAGAACATACATGCAATGACACTGGTGGATCCATGTGTGGGTTGTGGAAAGAACAGATATGCAATGACTCTAGCTATGGTTCATGAAAATAACACACATGCAATGACACTGGTGGATCCATGTGTGGTTTGTGAGAAGAACACACATGCAATGACACTGGTGGTTCCATGTGTGGTTTGTGAGAAGAACAAACATGCAATGACACTGGGTGTGGTTCATGAAAAGAATAGACATGCAATGACACTGGTGGATCCTTATGTGGTTTGTTTAGAAGAACAGACATCCAATGACTCTAGCTATGGTTCATGAAAAGAACAGACATCCAATGACACTGGTGGATCCTTATGTGGTTTGTTTATAAGAACACACATGCAATCACACTAGGTGGATCCATGTGTGGTTTGTTTAGAGTAACAAACATGCAATGACACTGGGTGTGGTTCATGAAAAGAACAGACATGCAATGACACTGGTGGATCCTTATGTGGTTTGTTTAGAAGAACACACATGCAATGACTCTAGCTGTAGTTCATGAAAAGAACACACATGCAATGGCACTAGTGGATCCATGTGTGGTTCCTGAGAAGAACACACATGCAATGACACTTGGTGTAACCATGTGTGGTTTGTTTAAAGGAACAGACATGCAATGACTCTGGTGGATCCATGTGTGGTTTATGAGAAGAAAATACATGCAATGACACTGGTGGTTCCATGTGTGGTTTGTGGGAAGAACAAACATGCAATGACATTGGGTGTGCTTCATGAAAAGAATAGACATGCAATGACACTGGTGGATCCTTATGTGGTTTGTTTTGAAGAACAAACATCCAATGACTCTAGTTGTGGTTCATGAAAAGAATAGACATACAATGACACTGCTGGATCCTTGTGTGGTTTGTTTATAAGAACACACATGCAGTCACACTAGGTGGATCCATGTGTGGTTTGTTTAGAGGAACAAACATGCAATGACACTGGGTGTGGTTCATGAAAAGAACAGACATGCAATGACACTGGTGGATCGTTATGTGGTTTGTTTAGAAGAACACACATGCAATGACTATAGTTGTAGTTCATGAAAAGAACACACATGCAATGACACTAGTGGATCCATGTGTGGTTCCTGATAAGAACACACATGCAATGACACTGGGTGTAACCATGTGTGGTTTGTTTAGAGGAACAGAGATGCAATGACTCTGGTTGTGGTTCATGAAAAGAACACACTTGCAATGACACTTGTGCATCCATGTGTGGTTCATGAGAAGAACATACATGCAATCACACTGACTATGGTTCATGAAAAGAACATACATGCAATGACACTGGTGGATCCATGTGTGGGTTGTGGAAAGAATAGAGATGCAATGACTTTAGCTATGGTTCATGAAAATAACACACATGCAATGACACTGGTGGATCCATGTGTGGTTTGTGAGAAGAACACACATGCAGTCACACTAGGTGGATCCATGTGTGGTTTGTTTAGAGGAACAAACATGCAATGCCACTGGGTGTGGTTCATGAAAAGAACAGACATGCAATGACACTGGTGGATCCTTATGTGGTTTGTTTAGAAGAACACACATGCAATGACTGTAGTTGTAGTTCATGAAAAGAACACACATGCAATGACACTAGTGGATCCATGTGTGGTTCATGATAAGAACACACATGCAATGACACTGGGTGTAACCATGTGTGGTTTGTTTAGAGGAACAGAGATGCAATGACTCTGGTTGTGGTTCATGAAAAGAACACACATGCGATGACACTTGTGCATCCATGTGTGGTTCATGACAAGAACATACATGCAATCACACTGACTATGGTTCATGAAAAGAACATACATGCAATGACACTGGTGGATCCATGTGTGGGTTGTGGAAAGAACAGATATGCAATGACTCTAGCTATGGTTCATGAAAATAACACACATGCAATGACACTGGTGGATCCATGTGTGGTTTGTGAGAAGAACACACATGCAATGACACTGGTGGTTCCATGTGTGGTTTGTGAGAAGAACAAACATGCAATGACACTGGGTGTGGTTCATGAAAAGAATAGACATGCAATGACACTTGTGGATCCTTATGTGGTTTGTTTAGAAGAACAGACATCCAATGACTCTAACTATGGTTCATGAAAAGAACAGACATGCAATGACACTAGTGGATCCTTATGTGGTTTGTTTATAAGAACACACATGCAATCACACTAGGTGGATCCATGTGTGGTTTGTTTAGAGGAACAAACATGCAATGACACTGGGTGTGGTTCATGAAAAGAACAGACATGCAATGACACTGGTGGATGCTTATGTGGTTTGTTTTGAAGAACAGACACGCAATGACTCTAGCTGTAGTTCATGAAAAGAACACACATGCAATGACACTAGTGGATCCATGCGTGGTTCATGAGAAGAACACACATGCAATGACACTTGGTGTAACCATGTGTGGTTTGTTTGGAGGAACAGACATGCAATGACTCTGGTTGTGGCTCTTGAAAAGAACACACATGCAATGACACTGGTGGATCCATGTGTGGTTCATGAGAAGAACAGACATGCAATCACACTGGCTATGGTTCATGAAAAGAACATACATGCAATGACACTGGTGGATCCATGTGTGGGTTGTGGAAAGAACAAACATGCAATGACTCTAGCTATGGTTCATGAAAATAACACACATGCAATGACACTGGTGGATCCATGTGTGGTTTGTGAGAAGAACACACATGCAATGACATTGGTGGCTCCATGTGTGGTTTGTGAGAAGAACAAACATGCAATGACACTGGGTGTGGTTCATGAAAAGAATAGACATGCAATGACACTGGTGGATCCTTATGTGGTTTGTTTAGAAGAACAGACATCCAATGACTCTAACTGTGGTTCATGAAAAGAACAGACATGCAATGACACTTGTGGATCCTTATGTGGTTTGTTTATAAGAACACACATGCAATCACACTAGGTGGATCCATGTGTGGTTTGTTTAGAGGAACAAACATGCAATGACACTGGGTGTGGTTCATGAAAAGAACAGACATGCAATGACACTGGTGGATCCTTATGTGGTTTGTTTAGAAGAACACACATGCAATGACTCTAGCTGTAGTTCATGAAAAGAACACACATGCAATGGCACTAGTGGATCCATGTGTGGTTCATGAGAAGAACACACATGCAATGACACTTGGTGTAACCATGTGTGGTTTGTTTAAAGGAACAGACATGCAATGACTCTGGTGGATCCATGTGTGGTTTATGAGAAGAAAATACATGCAATGACACTGGTGGTTCCATGTGTGGTTTGTGGGAAGAACAAACATGCAATGACATTGGATGTGGTTCATGAAAAGAATAGACATGCAATGACACTGGTGGATCCTTATGTGGTTTGTTTAGAAGAACAAACATCCAATGACTCTAGTTGTGGTTCATGAAAAGAATAGACATACAATGACACTGCTGGATACTTGTGTGGTTTGTTTATAAGAACACACATGCAGTCACACTAGGTGGATCCATGTGTGGTTTGTTTAGAGGAACAAACATGCAATGACACTGGGTGTGGTTCATGAAAAGAACAGACATGCAATGACACTGGTGGATCCTTATGTGGTTTGTTTACAAGAACACATGTGCAATGACTATAGTTGTAGTTCATGAAAAGAACACACATGCAATGACACTAGTGGATCCATGTGTGGTTCATGATAAGAACACACATGCAATGACACTGGGTGTAACCATGTGTGGTTTGTTTAGAGGAACAGAGATGCAATGACTCTGGTTGCGGTTCATGAAAAGAACACACTTGCGATGACACTTGTGCATCCATGTGTGGTTCATGAGAAGAACATACATGCAATCACACTGACTATGGTTCATGAAAAGAACATACATGCAATGACACTTGTGGATCCATGTGTGGGTTGTGGAAAGAACAGAGATGCAATGACTCTAGCTATGGTTCATGAAAATAACACACATGCAATGACACTGGTGGATCCATGTGTGGTTTATGAGAAGAACACACATGCAATGACACTGGTGGTTCCATGTGTGGTTTGTGAGAAGAACAAACATGCAATGACACTAGGTGTGGTTCATGAAAAGAATAGACATGCAATGACACTGGTGGATCCTTATGTGGTTTGTTTAGGAGAACAGACATCCAATGACGCTAACTGTGGTTCATGAAAAGAACAGACATGCAATGACACTGGTGGATCCTTATGTGGTTTGTTTATAAGAACACACATGCAATCACACTAGGTGGATCCATGTGTGGTTTGTTTAGAGGAACAAACATGCAATGACACTGGGTGTGGTTCATGAAAATAACAGACATGCAATGACACTGGTGGATCCTTATGTGGTTTGTTTAGAAGAACACACATGCAATGACTCTAGATGTAGTTCATGAAAAGAACACACACGCAATGACACTTGGTGTAACCATGTGTGGTTTGTTTAGAGGAACAGACATGCAATGACTCTGGTTGTGGCTCATGAAAAGAACACACATGCAATGACACTGGTGGATCCATGTGTGGTTCATGAGAAGAACAGACATGCAATCACACTGGCTATGGTTCATGAAAAGAACATACATGCAATGACACTGGTGGATCCATGTGTGGGTTGTGGAAAGAACTGACATGCAATGACTCTAGCTATGGTTCATGAAAATAATACACATGCAATGACACTGGTGGATCCATGTGTGGTTTGTGAGAAGAACACACATGCAATGACACTGGTGGTTCCATGTGTGGTTTGTGAGAAGAACAAACATGCAATGACAGTGGGTGTGGTTCATGAAAAGAATAGACATGCAATGACACTGGTGGATCCTTATGTGGTTTGTTTAGAAGAACAGACATGCAATGACTCTGGTGGATCCATGTGTGGTTTATGAGAAGAAAATACATGCAATGACACTGGTGGTTCCATGTGTGCTTTGTGGGAAGAACAAACATGAAATGACATTGGGTGTGGTTCATGAAAAGAATAGACATGCAATGACACTGGTGGATCCTTATGTTGTTTGTTTAGAAGAACAAACATCCAATGACTCTTGATGTTGTTCATGAAAAGAATAGACATACAATGACACTGGTGGATCCTTGTGTGGTTTGTTTAGAGGAACAAACATGCAATGACACTGGGTGTGGTTCATGAAAAGAACAGACATGCAATGACACTGGTGGATCCTTATGTGGTTTGTTTAGAAGAACACACATGCAATGACTCTAGTTGTAGTTGATGGAAAGAACATACATGCAATGACACTAGTGGATCCATGTGTGGTTCATGATAAGAACACACATGCAATGACACTGGGTGTAACGTTGTGTGGTTTGTTTAGACGAATAGAGATGCAATGACTCTGGTTGTGGTTCATGAAAAGAACACACATGCAATGACACTTGTGCATTCATGTGTGGTTCATGAGAAGAACATACATGCAATCACACTGGCTATGGTTCATGAAAGGAACATACAGGCAATGACACTGGTGGATCCATGTGTGGGTTGTGGAAAGAACAGACATGCAATGACTCTAGCTATGGTTAATGAAAATAACACACATGCAATGACACTGGTGGATCCATGTGTGGTTTGTGAGAAGAACACACATGCAATGACACTGGTGGTTCCATGTGTGGTTTGTGAGAAGAACAAACATGCAATGACACTGGGTGTGGTTCATGAAAAGAATAGACATGCAATGACACTGGTGGATCCTTATGTGGTTTTTTTAGAAGAACAGACATCCAATGACTCTAACTGTGGTTCATGAAAAGAATAGACATGCAATGACACTGGTGGATCCTTATGTGGTTTGTTTATAAGAACACACATGCAATCACACTAGGTGGATCCATGTGTGGTTTGTTTAGACGAACAAACATGAAATGACACTAGGTGTGGTTCATGAAAACAACAGACATGCAATGACACTGGTGGATCCTTATGTGGTTTGTTTAGAAGAACACACATGTAATGACTCTAGCTGTAGTTCATGAAAAGAACACACATGCAATGGCACTAGCGGATCCGTGTGTGGTTTATGAGAAGAACACACATGCACTGACACTTGGTGTAACCATGTGTGGTTTGTTTAGAGGAATAGACATACAATGACTCTGGTTGTGGTTCATGAAAAGAACACACATGCAATGACACAGGTGGATCCATGTGTGGTTCATGAGAAGAACAGACATGCAATCACACTGGCTATGGTTCATGAAAAGAACATACATGCAATGACACTGGTGGATCCATGTGTGCGTTGTGGAAAGAACATACATGCAATGACTCTAGCTATGGTTCATGAAAATAACACACATGCAATGACACTGGTGGATCCATGTGTGGTTTGTGAGAAGAATAGGCATGTAATGACACTGGTGGTTCCATGTGTGGTTTGTGAGAAGAACAAACATGCAATGACACTAGGTGCGGTTCATGAAAAGAATAGACATGCAATGACACTGGTGGATCCTTATGTGGTTTGTTTAGAAGAGCAGACATCCAATGACTCTAGGTGTGGTTCATGAAAAGAACATACATGCAATGACACTAGTGGATCCTTATGTGGTTTGTTTATAAGAACACACATGCAATCACACTAGGTGGATCCATGTGCGGTTTGTTTAGAGGAACAAACATGCAATGATACTGGGTGTGGTTCATGAAAAGAACAGACATGGAATGACACTGGTGGATCCTTATGTGGTTTGTTTAGAAGAACACACATGCAATGACTCTATCTGTAGTTCATGAAAAGAACACACATGCAATGACACTAGTGGATCCATGTCTGGTTCATGAAAAGAACACACATGCAATGACACTGGGTGTAACCATGTGTGGTTTGTTTAGAGGAACAGACATGCAATGACTCTAGTTGTGGTTCATGAAAAGAACACACATGCAATGACACTTGTGGATCCATGTGTGGTTCATGAGAAGAACGTACATGTAATCACACTGGCTATGGTTCATGAAAATAACATACATGCAATGACACTGGTGGATCCATGTGTGGGTTGTGTAAAGAACAGATATGCAATGACTCTAGCTATGGTTCACGAAAACAACACACATGCAATGACACTGGTGGATCCATGTGTGGTTTGTGAGAAGAATAGGCATGCAATGACACTGGTGGTTCCATGTGTGGTTTGTGAGAAGAACAAACATGCAATGACACTAGGTGCGGTTCATGAAAAGAATAGACATGCAATGACACTGGTGGATCCTTATGTGGTTTGTTTAGAAGAGCACACATCCAATGACTCTAGGTGTGGTTCATGAAAAGAACATACATGCAATGACACTAGTGGATCCTTATGTGGTTTGTTTATAAGAACACACATGCAATCACACTAGGTGGATCCATGTGCGGTTTGTTTAGAGGAACAAACATGCAATGATACTGGGTGTGGTTCATGAAAAGAACAGACATGCAATGACACTGGTGGATCCTTATGTGGTTTCTTTAGAAGAACACACATGCAATGACTCTATCTGTAGTTCATGAAAAGAACACACATGCAATGACACTAGTGGATCCATGTTTGGTTCATGAAAAGAACACACATGCAATGACACTGGGTGTAACCATGTGTGGTTTGTTTAGAGGAACAGACATGCAATGACTCTAGTTGTGGTTCATGAAAAGAACACACATGCAATGACACTTGTGGATCCATGTGTGGTTCATGAGAAGAACGTACATGCAATCACACTGGCTATGGTTCATGAAAAGAACATACATGCAATGACACTGGTGGATCCATGTGTGGGTTGTGGAAAGAACAGACATGCAATGACTCTAGCTATGGTTCATGAAAAGAACAGACATGCAATGACACTGGTGGATCCTTATGTGGTTTGTTTATAAGAAGACAGATGCAATCACACTAGGTGGATCCATGTGTGGTTTCTTTAGAGGAACAAACATGCAATGAGACTGGGTGTGGTTCATGAATAGAACAGACATGCAATGACACTTGTGGATCCTTATGTGGTTTGTTTAGAAGAACACACATGCAATGACTCTATCTGTAGTTCATAAAAATAACACACATGCAATGACACTAGTGGATCCATGTGTGGTTCATGATAAGAACACACATGCAATGACACTGGGTGTAACCATGTGTGGTTTGTTTAGTGGAACAGACATGCAATGACTATGGTTGTGGTTCATGAAAAGAACACACATGCAATGACACTGGTGGATCCATGTGTGGTTCATGAGAAGAACATACATGTAATTACACTGACTATGGTTCATGAAAAGAACATACATGCAATGACACTGGTGGATCCATGTGTGGGTTGTGGAAAGAACAGATATGAAATGACTCTAGCTATGGTTCACGAAAACAACACACATGCAATGACACTGGTGGATCCATGTGTGGTTTGTGAGAAGAACAGACATGCAATGACACTGGTGGTTCCATGTGTGGTTTGTGAGAAAAACAAACATGCAATGACACTGGGTGTGGTTCATGAAAAGAATAGACATGCAATGACACTGGTGGATCCTTATGTGGTTTGTTTAGAAGAGCATACATCCAATGACTCTAGCTGTGGTTCATGAAAATAACAGACATGCAATGACACTAGTGGATCCTTATGTGGTTTGTTTATAAGAACACACATGCAATCACACTAGGTGGATCCATGTGTGGTTTGTTTAGAGGAACAAACATGCATTGACACTGGGTGTGGTTCATGAAAAGAACAGACATGCAATGACACTGGTGGATCCTTATGTGGTTTGTTTAGAAGAACACACATGCAATGACTCTATCTGTAGTTCATGAAAAGAACACACATGCAATGACACTAGTGGATCCATGTGTGGTTCATGAAAAGAACACACATGCAATGACACTGGGTGTAACCATGTGTGGTTTGTTTAGAGGAACAGATATGCAATGACTCTAGTTGTGGTTCATGAAAAGAACACACATGCAATGACACTTGTGGATCCATGTGTGGTTCATGAGAAGAACGTACATGCAATCACACTGGCTATGGTTCATGAAAAGAACATACATGCAATGACACTGGTGGATCCATGTGTGGGTTGTGGAAAGAATAAACATGCAATAAGTCTAGCTATGGTTCATGAAAATAACACACATGCAATGAGACTGGTGGATCCATGTGTGGTTTATGAGAAGAAAATACATGCAATGACACTGGTGGTTCCATGTGTGGTTTGTGAGAAGAACAAACATGCAATGACATTGGGTGTGGTTCATTAAAAGAATAGACATGCAATGACACTGGTGGATCCTTATGTGGTTTGTTTAGAAGAACAGACATCCAATGACTCTAGTTGTGGTTCATGAAAAGAATAGACATACAATGACACTGGTGGATCCTTATGTGGTTTGTTTATAAGAACACACATGCAATCACACTAGGTGGATCCATGTGTGGTTTGTTTAGAGGAACAAACATGCAATGACACTGGGTGTGGTTCATGAAAAGAACAGACATGCAATGACACTAGAGGATCCTTATGTGGTTTGTTTAGAAGAACATACATGCAATGACTCTATCTGTAGTTCATGAAAAGAACACACATGCAATGACACTAGTGGATCCATGTCTGGTTCATGAAAAGAACACACATGCAATGACACTTGGTGTAACCATGTGTGGTTTGTTTAGAGGAACAGACATGCAATGACTCTAGTTGTGGTTCATGAAAAGAACACACATGCAATGACACTTGTGGATCCATGTGTGATTCATGAGAAGAACGTACATGCAATCACACTGGCTATGGTTCATGAAAAGAACATACATGCAATGACACTGGTGGATCCATGCGAGGGTTGTGGAAAGAACAGACATGCAATGACTCTAGCTATGGTTCATGAAAATAACACACATGCAATGACACTGGTGGATCCATGTGTGGTTTGTGAGAAGAACACACATGCAATGACACTGGTGGTTCCATGTGTGGTTTGTGAGAAGAACAAACATGCAATGACACTGGGTGTGGTTCATGAAAAGAATAGACATGCAATGACACTGGTGGATCCTTATGTGGTTTGTTTAGAAGAACAGACATCCAATGACTCTAGCTGTGGTTCATGAAAAGAAAAGACATCCAATGACACTGGTGGATCCTTATGTGGTTTGTTTATAAGAACACACATGCAATCACACTAGGTGGATCCATGTGTGGTTTGTTTAGAGGAACAAACATGCAATGACACTGGGTGTGGTTCATGAAAAGAACAGACATGCAATGACACTGGTGGATCCTTATGTGGTTTGTTTAGAAGAACACACATGCAATGACTCTAGCTGTAGTTCATGAAAAGAACACACATGCAATGACACTAGTGGATCCATGTGTGGTTCATGAGAAGAACACACGTGCAATGACACTAGGTGTAACCATGTGTGGTTTGTTTAGAGGAACAGACATGCAATGACTCTGGTTGTGTTCATGAAAAGAACACACATGCAATGACACTGGTGGATCCATGTGTGGTTCATAAGAAGAACAGTCATGCAATCACACTGGCTATGGTTCATGAAAAGAACATACATGCAATGAAACTGGTGGATCCATGTGTAGGTTGTGGAAAGAACAGACATGCAATGACTCTAGCTATGGTTCATGAAAAGAACAGACATGCAAGGACACTGGTGGATCCTTATGTGGTTGGTTTATAAGAACACACATGCAATCACACTAGGTGGATCCATGTGTTGTTTGTTTAGAGGAACAAACATGCAATGAGACTGGGTGTGGTTCATGAAAAGAAAATACATGCAATGACACTGGTGGTTCCATGTGTGGTTTGTGAGAAGAACAAACATGCAATGACATTGGGTGTGGTTCATTAAAAGAATAGACATGCAATGACACTGGTGGATCCTTATGTGGTTTGTTTAGAAGAACAGACATCCAATGACTCTAGTTGTGGTTCATGAAAAGTATAGACATACAATGACACTGGTGGATCCTTATGTGGTTTGTTTATAAGAACACACATGCAATCACACTAGGTGGATCCATGTGTGGTTTGTTTAGAGGAACAAACATGCAATGACACTGGGTGCGGTTCATGAAAAGAATAGACATGCAATGACACTGGTGGATCCTTATGTGGTTTGTTTAGAAGAGCAGACATCCAATGACTCTAGCTGTGGTTCATGAAAGAACAGACATGCAATGACACTAGTGGATCCTTATGTGGTTTGTTTATAAGAACACACATGCAATCACACTAGGTGGATCGATGTGTGGTTTGTTTAGAGGAACAAACATGCAATGACACTGGGTGTGGTTCATGAAAAGAACAGACATGCAATGACACTAGTGGATCCTTATGTGGTTTGTTTAGAAGAACACACATGCAATGACTCTATCTGTAGTTCATGAAAAGAACACACATGCAATGACACTAGTGGATCCATGTCTGGTTCATGAAAATAACACACATGCAATGACACTGGGTGTAACCATGTGTGGTTTGTTTAGAGGAACAGACATGCAATGACTCTAGTTGTGGTTCATGAAAAGAACACACTTGCAATGACACTTGTGGATCCATGTGTGATTCATGAGAAGAAAGTACATGCAATCACACTGGCTATGGTTCATGAAAAGAACATACATGCAATGACACTGGTGGATCCATGCGAGGGTTGTGGAAAGAACAGACATGCAATGACTCTAGCTATGGTTCATGAAAATAACACACATGCAATGACACTGGTGGATCCATGTGTGGTTTGTGAGAAGAACACACATGCAATGACACTGGTGGTTCCATGTGTGGTTTGTGAGAAGAACAAACATGCAATGACACTGGGTGTGGTTCATGAAAAGAATAGACATGCAATGACACTGGTGGATCCTTATGTGGTTTGTTTAGAAGAACAGACATCCAATGACTCTAGCTGTGGTTCATGAAAAGAACAGACATCCAATGACACTGGTGGATCCTTATGTGGTTTGTTTATAAGAACACACATGCAATCACACTAGGTGGATCCATGTGTGGCTTGTTTATAGGAACAAACATGCAATGACACTGGGTGTGGTTCATGAAAAGAACAGACATGCAATGACACTGGTGGATCCTTATGTGGTTTGTTTAGAAGAACACACATGCAATGACTCTAGCTGTAGTTCATGAAAATAACACACATGCAATGACACTAGTGGATCCATGTTTTGTTCATGAGAAGAACACACATGCAATGACACTAGGTGTAACCATGTGTGGTTTGTTTAGAGGAACAGACATGCAATGACTCTAGTTGTGGTTCATGAAAAGAACACACATGCAATGACACTGGTGGATCCATGTGTGGTTCATGAGAAGAACAGACATGCAATCACACTGGCTATGGTTCATGAAAAGAACATACATGCAATGACACTGGTGGATCCATGTCTGGGTTGTGGAAAGAACACACATGCAATGACTCTAGCTATGGTTCATGAAAATAACACACATGCAATGACACTGGTGGATCCATGTGTGGTTTATGAGAAGAAAATACATGCAATGACACTGGTGGTTCCATGTGTGGTTTCTGAGAAGAACAAACATGCAATGACACTGGGTGTGGTTCATGAAAAGAATAGACATGCAATGACACTGGTGGATCCTTATGTGGTTTGTTTAGAAGAGCAGACATCCAATGACTCTAGTTGTGGTTCATGAAAAGAACAGACATGCAATGACACTAGTGGATCCTTATGTGGTTTGTTTATAAGAACACACATGCAATCACACTAGGTGGATCCATGTGTGGTTTGTTTAGAGGAACAAACATGCAATGACACTGGGTGTGGTTCATGAAAAGCACAGACATGCAATGACACTGGTGGATCCTTATGTGGTTTGTTTAGAAGAACACACATGCAATGACTCTAGCTGTAGTTCATGAAAAGAACACACATGCAATGACACTAGTGGATCCATGCGTGGTTCATGAGAAGAACACACATGCAATGACACTAGGTGTAACCATGTGTGGTTTGTTTAGAGGAACAGACATGCAATGACTCTGGTTGTGGTTCATGAAAAGAACACACATGCAATGACACGGGTCGACCCATGTGTGGTTCATGAGAAGAACAAACATGCAATCACACTGACTATTGTTCATGAAAAGAACAGACATGCAATGACACTGGTGGATCCATGTGTGGGTTGTGGAAAGAATAGACATGCAATCACTCTAGCTATGGTTCATGAAAATAATACACATGCAATGACACTGGTGGATCCATGTGTGGTTTATGAGAAGAAAATACATGCAATGACACTGGTGGTTCCATGTGTGGTTTGTGAGAAGAACAAACATGCAATGACATTGGGTGTGGTTCATTAAAAGAATAGACATGCAATGACACTGGTGCATCCTTATGTGGTTTGTTTAGAAGAACAGACATCCAATGACTCTAGCTGTGGTTCATGAAAAGAACAGACATGCAATGACACTGGTGGATCCTTATGTGGTTTGTTTATAAGAACACACATGCAATCACACTAGGTGGATCCATGTGTGGTTTGTTTAGAAGAACAAACATGCAATGACACTGGGTGTGGTTCATGAAAAGAACATACATGCAATGACACTGGTGGATCCTTATGTGGTTTGTTTAGAAGAACACACATGCAATGACTCTAGTTGTAGTTCATGAAAAGAACACACATGCAATGACACTAGTGGATCCATGCATGGTTCATGAGAAGAACACACATGCAATGACACTAGGTGTAACCATGTGTGGTTTGTTTAGAGGAACAGACATGCAATGACTCTGGTTGTGGTTCATGAAAAGAACACACATGCAATGACACTCGTGGATCCATGTGTGGTTTATGAGAAGAAAATACAAGCAATGACACTGGTGGTTCCATGTGTGGTTTGTGAGAAGAACAAACATGCAATGACATTGGGTGTGGTTCATTAAAAGAATAGACATGCAATGACACTGGTGGATCCTTGTGTGGTTTGTTTAGAAGAACAGACATCCAATGACTCTAGTTGTGGTTCATGAAAAGAATAGACATACAATGACACTGGTGGATCCTTATGTGGTTTGTTTATAAGAACACACATGCAATCACACTAGGTGGATCCATGTGTGGTTTGTTTAGAGGAACAAACATGCAATGACACAAATGTGGTTCATGAAAAGAACAGACATGCAATGACACTGGTGGATCCTTATGTGGTTTGTTTAGAAGAGCAGACATCCAATGACTCTAGCTGTGGTTCATGAAAGAACAGACATGCAATGACACTAGTGGATCCTTATGTGGTTTGTTTATAAGAACACACATGCAATCACACTAGGTGGATCCATGTGTGGTTTGTTTAGAGGAACAAACATGCAATGACACTGGGTGTGGTTCATGAAAAGAACAGACATGCAATGACACTAGTGGATCCTTATGTGGTTTCTTTAGAAGAACAAACATGCAATGACTCTATCTGTAGTTCATGAAAAGAACACACATGCAATGACACTAGTGGATCCATGTCTGGTTCATGAAAAGAACACACATGCAATATACACTGGGTGTAACCATGTGTGGTTTGTTTAGAGGAACAGACATGCAATGACTCTAGTTGTGGTTCATGAAAAGAACACACATGCAATGACACTTGTGGATCCATGTGTGGTTCATGAGAAGAACGTACATGCAATCACACTGGCTATGGTTCATGAAAAGAACATACATGCAATGACACTGGTGGATCCATGTGTGGGTTGTGGAAAGAACAGACATGCAATGACTCTAGCTATGGTTCATGAAAAGAACAGACATGCAATGACACTGGTGGATCCTTATGTGGTTTGTTTATACGAACACAGATGCAATCACACTAGGTGGATCCATGTGTGGTTTCTTTAGAGGAACAAACATGCAATGAGACTGGGTGTGGTTCATGAATAGAACAGACATGCAATGACACTTGTGGATCCTTATGTGGTTTGTTTAGAAGAACACACATGCAATGACTCTATCTGTAGTTCATAAAAATAACACACATGCAATGACACTAGTGGATCCATGTGTGGTACATGATAAGAACACACACGCAATGACACTGGGTGTAACCATGTGTGGTTTGTTTACTGGAGCAGACATGCAATGACTATGGTTGTGGTTCATGAAAAGAACACACATGCAATGACACTGGTGGATCCATGTGTGGTTCATGAGAAGAACATACATGTAATCACACTGACTATGGTTCATGAAAAGAACATACATGCAATGACACTGGTGGATCCATGTGTGGGTTGTGGAAAGAACAGATATGCAATGACTCTAGCTATGGTTCACGAAAACAACACACATGCAATGACACTGGTGGATCCATGTGTGGTTTGTGAGAAGAACAGACATGCAATGACACTGGTGGTTCCATGTGTGGTTTGTGAGAAAAACAAACATGCAATGACACTGGGTGTGGTTCATGAAAAGAATAGACATGCAATGACACTGGTGGATCCTTATGTGGTTTGTTTAGAAGAGCATACATCCAATGACTCTAGCTGTGGTTCATGAAAAGAACAGACATGCAATGACACTAGTGGATACTTATGTGGTTTGTTTATAAGAACACACATGCAATCACACTAGGTGGATCCATGTGTGGTTTGTTTAGAGGAACAAACATGCATTGACACCGGGTGTGGTTCATGAAAAGAACAGACATGCAATGACACTGGTGGATCCTTATGTGGTTTGTTTAGAAGAACACACATGCAATGACTCTATCTGTAGTTCATGAAAAGAACACACATGCAATGACACTAGTGGATCCATGTGTGGTTCATGAAAAGAACACACATGCAATGACACTGGGTGTAACCATGTGTGGTTTGTTTAGAGGAATAGATATGCAATGACTCTAGTTGTGGTTCATGAAAAGAACACACATGCAATGACACTTGTGGATCCATGTGTGGTTCATGAGAAGAACGTACATGCAATCACACTGGCAATGGTTCATGAAAAGAACATACATGCAATGACACTGGTGGATCCATGTGTGGGTTGTGGAAAGAATAAACATGCAATAACTCTAGCTATGGTTCATGAAAATAACACACATGCAATGACACTGGTGGATCCATGTGTGGTTTATGAGAAGAAAATACATGCAATGACACTGGTGGTTCCATGTGTGGTTTGTGAGAAGAACAAACATGCAATGACATTGGGTGTGGTTCATTAAAAGAATAGACATGCAATGACACTGGTGGATCCTTATGTGGTTTGTTTAGAAGAACAGACATCCAATGACTCTAGTTGTGGTTCATGAAAAGAATAGACATACAATGACACTGGTGGATCCTTATGTGGTTTGTTTATTAGAACACACATGCAATCACACTAGGTGGATCCATGTGTGGTTTGTTTAGAGGAACAAACATGCAATGACACAAATGTGGTTCATGAAAAGAACAGACATGCAATGACACTGGTGGATCCTTATGTGGTTTGTTTAGAAGAGCAGACATCCAATGACTCTAGCTGTGGTTCATGAAAGAACAGACATGCAATGACACTAGTGGATCCTTATGTGGTTTGTTTATAAGAACACACATGCAATCACACTAGGTGGATCCATGTGTGGTTTGTTTAGAGGAACAAACATGCAATGACACTGGGTGTGGTTCATGAAAAGAACAGACATGCAATGACACTAGTGGATCCTTATGTGGTTTGTTTAGAAGAACACACATGCAATGACTCTATCTGTAGTTCATGAAAAGAACACACATGCAATGACACTAGTGGATCCATGTTTGGTTCATGAAAAGAACACACATGTAATGACACTTGGTGTAACCATGTGTGGTTTGTTTAGAGGAACAGACATGCAATGACTCTAGTTGTGGTTCATGAAAAGAACACACATGCAATGACACTTGTGGATCCATGTGTGATTCATGAGAAGAACGTACATGCAATCACACTGGCTATGGTTCATGAAAAGAACATACATGCAATGACACTGGTGGATCCATGCGAGGGTTGTGGAAAGAACAGACATGCAATGAATCTAGCTATGGTTCATGAAAATAACACACATGCAATGACACTAGTGGATCCATGTGTGGTTTGTGAGAAGAACACACATGCAATGACACTGGTGGTTCCATGTGTGGTTTGTGAGAAGAACAAACATGCAATGACACTGGGTGTGGTTCATGAAAAGAATAGACATGCAATGACACTGGTGGATCCTTATGTGGTGTGTTTAGAAGAGCAGACATCCAATGACTCTAGCTGTGGTTCATGAAAACAAAAGACATCCAATGACACTGGTGGATCCTTATGTGGTTTGTTTATAAGAACACACATGCAATCACACTAGGTGGATCCATGTGTGGTTTGTTTATAGGAACAAACATGCAATGACACTGGGTGTGGTTCATGAAAAGAACAGACATGCAATGACACTGGTGGATCCTTATGTGGTTTGTTTAGAAGAACACACATGCAATGACTCTAGCTGTAGTTCATGAAAAGAACACACATGCAATGACACTAGTGGATCCATGTGTGGTTCATGAGAAGAACACACATGCAATGACACTAGGTGTAACCATGTGTGGTTTGTTTAGAGGAACAGACATGCAATGACTCTGGTTGTGTTCATGAAAAGAACACACATGCAATGACACTGGTGGATCCATGTGTGGTTCATAAGAAGAACAGTCATGCAATCACACTGGCTATGGTTCATGAAAAGAACATACATGCAATGAAACTGGTGGATCCATGTGTAGGTTGTGGAAAGAACAGACATGCAATGACTCTAGCTATGGTTCATGAAAATAACACACATGCAATGACACTAGTGGATCCATGTGTGGGTTGTGGAAAGAATAAACATGCAATAACTCTAGCTATGGTTCATGAAAATAACACACATGCAATGACACTGGTGGATCCATGTGTGGTTTATGAGAAGAAAATACATGCAATGACACTGGTGGTTCCATGTGTGGTTTGTGAGAAGAACAAACATGCAATGACATTGGGTGTGGTTCATTAAAAGAATAGACATGCAATGACACTGGTGGATCCTTATGTGGTTTGTTTAGAAGAACAGACATCCAATGACTCTAGTTGTGGTTCATGAAAAGAATAGACATACAATGACACTGGTGGATCCTTATGTGGTTTGTTTATTAGAACACACATGCAATCACACTAGGTGGATCCATGTGTGGTTTGTTTAGAGGAACAAACATGCAATGACACAAATGTGGTTCATGAAAAGAACAGACATGCAATGACACTGGTGGATCCTTATGTGGTTTGTTTAGAAGAGCAGACATCCAATGACTCTAGCTGTGGTTCATGAAAGAACAGACATGCAATGACACTAGTGGATCCTTATGTGGTTTGTTTATAAGAACACACATGCAATCACACTAGGTGGATCCATGTGTGGTTTGTTTAGAGGAACAAACATGCAATGACACTGGGTGTGGTTCATGAAAAGAACAGACATGCAATGACACTAGTGGATCCTTATGTGGTTTGTTTAGAAGAACACACATGCAATGACTCTATCTGTAGTTCATGAAAAGAACACACATGCAATGACACTAGTGGATCCATGTTTGGTTCATGAAAAGAACACACATGTAATGACACTTGGTGTAACCATGTGTGGTTTGTTTAGAGGAACAGACATGCAATGACTCTAGTTGTGGTTCATGAAAAGAACACACATGCAATGACACTTGTGGATCCATGTGTGATTCATGAGAAGAACGTACATGCAATCACACTGGCTATGGTTCATGAAAAGAACATACATGCAATGACACTGGTGGATCCATGCGAGGGTTGTGGAAAGAACAGACATGCAATGAATCTAGCTATGGTTCATGAAAATAACACACATGCAATGACACTAGTGGATCCATGTGTGGTTTGTGAGAAGAACACACATGCAATGACACTGGTGGTTCCATGTGTGGTTTGTGAGAAGAACAAACATGCAATGACACTGGGTGTGGTTCATGAAAAGAATAGACATGCAATGACACTGGTGGATCCTTATGTGGTGTGTTTAGAAGAGCAGACATCCAATGACTCTAGCTGTGGTTCATGAAAACAAAAGACATCCAATGACACTGGTGGATCCTTATGTGGTTTGTTTATAAGAACACACATGCAATCACACTAGGTGGATCCATGTGTGGTTTGTTTATAGGAACAAACATGCAATGACACTGGGTGTGGTTCATGAAAAGAACAGACATGCAATGACACTGGTGGATCCTTATGTGGTTTGTTTAGAAGAACACACATGCAATGACTCTAGCTGTAGTTCATGAAAAGAACACACATGCAATGACACTAGTGGATCCATGTGTGGTTCATGAGAAGAACACACATGCAATGACACTAGGTGTAACCATGTGTGGTTTGTTTAGAGGAACAGACATGCAATGACTCTGGTTGTGTTCATGAAAAGAACACACATGCAATGACACTGGTGGATCCATGTGTGGTTCATAAGAAGAACAGTCATGCAATCACACTGGCTATGGTTCATGAAAAGAACATACATGCAATGAAACTGGTGGATCCATGTGTAGGTTGTGGAAAGAACAGACATGCAATGACTCTAGCTATGGTTCATGAAAAGAACAGACATGCAAGGACACTGGTGGATCCTTATGTGGTTGGTTTATAAGAACACACATGCAATCACACTAGGTGGATCCATGTGTTGTTTGTTTAGAGGAACAAACATGCAATGAGACTGGGTGTGGTTCATGAAAAGAAAATACATGCAATGACACTGGTGGTTCCATGTGTGGTTTGTGAGAAGAACAAACATGCAATGACATTGGCTGTGGTTCATTAAAAGAATAGACATGCAATGACACTGGTGGATCCTTATGTGGTTTGTTTAGAAGAACAGACATCCAATGACTCTAGTTGTGGTTCATGAAAAGAATAGACATACAATGACACTGGTGGATCCTTATGTGGTTTGTTTATAAGAACACACATGCAATCACACTAGGTGGATCCATGTGTGGTTTGTTTAGAGGAACAAACATGCAATGACACTGGGTGCGGTTCATGAAAAGAATAGACATGCAATGACACTGGTGGATCCTTATGTGGTTTGTTTAGAAGAGCAGACATCCAATGACTCTAGCTGTGGTTCATGAAAGAACAGACATGCAATGACACTAGTGGATCCTTATGTGGTTTGTTTATAAGAACACACATGCAATCACACTAGGTGGATCCATGTGTGGTTTGTTTAGAGGAACAAACATGCAATGACACTGGGTGTGGTTCATGAAAAGAACAGACATGCAATGACACTAGTGGATCCTTATGTGGTTTGTTTAGAAGAACGCACATGCAATGACTCTATCTGTAGTTCATGAAAAGAACACACATGCAATGACACTAGTGGATCCATGTCTGGTTCATGAAAATAACACACATGCAATGACACTGGGTGTAACCATGTGTGGTTTGTTTAGAGGAACAGACATGCAATGACTCTAGTTGTGGTTCATGAAAAGAACACACTTGCAATGACACTTGTGGATCCATGTGTGATTCATGAGAAGAAAGTACATGCAATCCCACTGGCTATGGTTCATGAAAAGAACATACATGCAATGACACTGGTGGATCCATGCGAGGGTTGTGGAAAGAACAGACATGCAATGACTCTAGCTATGGTTCATGAAAATAACACACATGCAATGACACTAGTGGATCCATGTGTGGTTTGTGAGAAGAACACACATGCAATGACACTGGTGGTTCCATGTGTGGTTTGTGAGAAGAACAAACATGCAATGACACTGGGTGTGGTTCATGAAAAGAATAGACATGCAATGACACTGGTGGATCCTTATGTGGTTTGTTTAGAAGAACAAACATCCAATGACTCTAGCTGTGGTTCATGAAAAGAACAGACATCCAATGACACTGGTGGATCCTTATGTGGTTTGTTTATAAGAACACACATGCAATCACACTAGGTGGATCCATGTGTGGCTTGTTTAGAGGAACAAACATGCAATGACACTGGGTGTGGTTCATGAAAAGAACAGACATGCAATGACACTGGTGGATCCTTATGTGGTTTGTTTAGAAGAACACACATGCAATGACTCTAGCTGTAGTTCATGAAAAGAACACACATGCAATGACACTAGTGGATCCATGTGTGGTTCATGAGAAGAACACACATGTAATGACACTAGGTGTAACCATGTGTGGTTTGTTTAGAGGAACAGACATGCAATGACTCTGGTTGTGTTCATGAAAAGAACACACATGCAATGACACTAGTGGTTCCATGTGTGGTTTGTGAGAAAATGAAACATGCAATGACACTGGGTGTGGTTCATGAAAAGAATAGACATGCGATGACACTGGTGGATCCTTATGTGGTTTGTTTAGAAGAACAGACATCCAATGACTCTAGCTGTGGTTCATGAAAAGAACAAACATGCAATGACACTGGTGGATCATTATGTGGTTTGTTTATAAGAACACACATGCAATCACACTAGGTTGATCCATGTGTCGTTTGTTTAGAGGAACAAACATACAATGACACTGGGTGTGGTTCATGAAAAGAACAGACATGCAATAACACTGGTGGATCCTTATGTGGTTTGTTTAAAAGAACACACATGCAATGACTCTAGCTGTAGTTCATGAAAAGAACACACATGCAATGATACTAGTGGATCCATGTTTTGTTCATGAGAAGAACACACATGCAATGACACTAGGTGTAACCATGTGTGGTTTGTTTAGAGGAACAGACATGCAATGACTCTAGTTGTGGTTCATGAAAAGAACACACATGCAATGATACTGGTGGATCCATGTGTGGTTCATGAGAAGAACAGACATGCAATCACACTGGCTATGGTTCATGAAAAGAACATACATGCAATGACACTGGTGGATCCATGTCTGGGTTGTGGAAAGAACACACATGCAATGACTCTAGCTATGGTTCATGAAAATAACACACATGCAATGACACTGGTGGATCCATGTGTGGTTTATGAGAAGAAAATACATGCAATGACACTGGTGGTTCCATGTGTGGTTTGTGAGAAGAACAAACATGCAATGACACTGGGTGTGGTTCATGAAAAGAATAGACATGCAATGACACTGGTGGATCCTTATGTGGTTTGTTTAGAAGAGCAGACATCCAATGACTCTAGTTGTGGTTCATGAAAAGAACAGACATGCAATGACACTAGTGGATCCTTATGTGGTTTGTTTATAAGAACACACATGCAATCACACTAGGTGGATCCATGTGTGGTTTGTTTAGAGGAACAAACATGCAATGACACTGGGTGTGGTTCATGAAAAGCACAGACATGCAATGACACTGGTGGATCCTTATGTGGTTTGTTTAGAAGAACACACATGCAATGACTCTAGCTGTAGTTCATGAAAAGAACACACATGCAATGACACTAGTGGATCCAAGCGTGGTTCATGAGAAGAACACACATGCAATGACACTAGGTGTAACCATGTGTGGTTTGTTTAGAGGAACAGACATGCAATGACTCTGGTTGTGGTTCATGAAAAGAACACACATGCAATGACACGGGTGGACCCATGTGTGGTTCATGAGAAGAACAAACATGCAATCACACTGGCTATTGTTCATGAAAAGAACATACATGCAATGACACTGGTGGATCCATGTGTGGGTTGTGGAAAGAATAGACATGCAATCACTCTAGCTATGGTTCATGAAAATAATACACATGCAATGACACTGGTGGATCCATGTGTGGTTTATGAGAAGAAAATACATGCAATGACACTGGTGGTTCCATGTGTGGTTTGTGAGAAGAACAAACATGCAATGACATTGGGTGTGGTTCATTAAAAGAATAGACATGCAATGACACTGGTGCATCCTTATGTGGTTTGTTTAGAATAACAGACATCCAATGACTCTAGTTGTGGTTCATGAAAAGAACAGACATGCAATGACACTGGTGGATCCTTATGTGGTTTGTTTAGAAGAACAGACATCCAATGACTCTAGCTGTGGTTCATGAAAAGAACAAACATGCAATGACACTGGTGGATCATTATGTGGTTTGTTTATAAGAACACACATGCAATCACACTAGGTGGATCCATGTGTGGTTTGTTTAGAGGAACAAACATGCAATGACACTGGGTGTGGTTCATGAAAAGAAAATACATGCAATGACACTGGTGGATCCTTATGTGGTTTGTTTAGAAGAACACACATGCAATGACTCTAGCTGTAGTTCATGAAAAGAACACACATGCAATGACACTAGTGGATCCATGCATGGTTCATGAGAAGAACACACATGCAATGACACTAGGTGTAACCATGTGTGGTTTGTTTAGAGGAACAGACATGCAATGACTCTGGTTGTGGTTCATGAAAAGAACACACATGCAATGACACTGGTGGATCCATGTGTGGTTCATGAGAAGAACATACATGCAATCACACTGGCTATTGTTCATGAAAAGAACATACATGCAATGACACTGGTGGATCCATGTGTGGGTTGTGGAAAGAACATACATGCAATGACTCTAGCTATGGTTCATGAAAATAACACACATGCAATGACACCCGTGGATCCATGTGTGGTTTATGAGAAGAAAATACAAGCAATGACACTGGTGGTTCCATGTGTGGTTTGTGAGAAGAACAAACATGCAATGACATTGGGTGTGGTTCATTAAAAGAATAGACATGCAATGACACTGGTGGATCCTTGTGTGGTTTGTTTAGAAGAACAGACATCCAATGACTCTAGTTGTGGTTCATGAAAAGAATAGACATACAATGACACTGGTGGATTCTTATGGGGTTTGTTTATAAGAACACACATGCAATCACACTAGGTGGATCCATGTGTGGTTTGTTTAGAGGAACAAACATGCAATGACACAACTGTGGTTCATGAAAAGAACAGACATGCAATGACACTGGTGGATCCTTATGTGGTTTGTTTAGAAGAGCAGACATCCAATGACTCTAGCTGTGGTTCATGAAAGAACAGACATGCAATGACACTAGTGGATCCTTATGTGGTTTGTTTATAAGAACACACATGCAATCACACTAGGTGGATCCATGTGTGGTTTGTTTAGAGGAACAAACATGCAATGACACTGGGTGTGGTTCATGAAAAGAACAGACATGCAATGACACTAGTGGATCCTTATGTGGTTTCTTTAGAAGAACAAACATGCAATGACTCTATCTGTAGTTCATGAAAAGAACACACATGCAATGACACTAGTGGATCCATGTCTGGTTCATGAAAAGAACACACATGCAATGACACTGGGTGTAAACATGTGTGGTTTGTTTAGAGGAACAGACATGCAATGACTCTAGTTGTGGTTCATGAAAAGAACACACATGCAATGACACTTGTGGATCCATGTGTGGTTCATGAGAAGAACGTACATGCAATCACACTGGCTATGGTTCATGAAAAGAACATACATGCAATGACACTGGTGGATCCATGTGTGGGTTGTGGAAAGAACAGACATGCAATGACTCTAGCTATGGTTCATGAAAAGAACAGACATGCAATGACACTGGTGGATTCTTATGTGGTTTGTTTATAAGAACACAGATGCAATCACACTAGGTGGATCCATGTGTGGTTTCTTTAGAGGAACAAACATGCAATGAGACTGGGTGTGGTTCATGAATAGAACAGACATGCAATGACACTTGTGGATCCTTATGTGGTTTGTTTAGAAGAACACACATGCAATGACTCTATCTGTAGTTCATAAAAATAACACACATGCAATGACACTAGTGGATCCATGTGTGGTTCATGATAAGAACACACATGCAATGACACTGGGTGTAACCATGTGTGGTTTGTTTACTGGAGCAGACATGCAATGACTATGGTTGTGGTTCATGAAAAGAACACACATGCAATGACACTGGTGGATCCATGTGTGGTTCATGAGAAGAACATACATGTAATCACACTGACTATGGTTCATGAAAAGAACATACATGCAATGACACTGGTGGATCCATGTGTGGGTTGTGGAAAGAACAGATATGCAATGACTCTAGCTATGGTTCACGAAAACAACACACATGCAATGACACTGGTGGATCCATGTGTGGTTTGTGAGAAGAACAGACATGCAATGACACTGGTGGTTCCATGTGTGGTTTGTGAGAAAAACAAACATGCAGTGACACTGGGTGTGGTTCATGAAAAGAATAGACATGCAATGACACTGGTGGATCCTTATGTGGTTTGTTTAGAAGAGCATACATCCAATGACTCTAGCTGTGGTTCATGAAAAGAACAGACATGCAATGACACTAGTGGATCCTTATGTGGTTTGTTTATAAGAACACACATGCAATCACACTAGGTGGATCCATGTGTGGTTTGTTTAGAGGAACAAACATGCATTGACACCGGGTGTGGTTCATGAAAAGAACAGACATGCAATGACACTGGTGGATCCTTATGTGGTTTGTTTAGAAGAACACACATGCAATGACTCTATCTGTAGTTCATGAAAAGAACACACATGCAATGACACTAGTGGATCCATGTGTGGTTCCTGAAAAGAACACACATGCAATGACACTGGGTGTAACCATGTGTGGTTTGTTTAGAGGAACAGATATGCAATGACTCTAGTTGTGGTTCATGAAAAGAACACACATGCAATGACACTTGTGGATCCATGTGTGGTTCATGAGAAGAACGTACATGCAATCACACTGGCTATGGTTCATGAAAAGAACATACATGCAATGACACTGGTGGATGCATGTGTGGGTTGTGGAAAGAATAAACATGCAATAACTCTAGCTATGGTTCATGAAAATAACACACATGCAATGACACTGGTGGATCCATGTGTGGTTTATGAGAAGAAAATACATGCAATGACACTGGTGGTTCCATGTGTGGTTTGTGAGAAGAACAAACATGCAATGACATTGGGTGTGGTTCATTAAAAGAATAGACATGCAATGACACTGGTGGATCCTTATGTGGTTTGTTTAGAAGAACAGACATCCAATGACTCTAGTTGTGGTTCATGAAAAGAATAGACATACAATGACACTGGTGGATCCTTATGTGGTTTGTTTATTAGAACACACATGCAATCACACTAGGTGGATCCATGTGTGGTTTGTTTAGAGGAACAAACATGCAATGACACTGGGTGCGGTTCATGAAAAGAATAGACATGCAATGACACTGGTGGATCCTTATGTGGTTTGTTTAGAAGAGCAGACATCCAATGACTCTAGCTGTGGTTCATGAAAGAACAGACATGCAATGACACTAGTGGATCCTTATGTGGTTTGTTTATAAGAACACACATGCAATCACACTAGGTGGATCCATGTGTGGTTTGTTTAGAGGAACAAACATGCAATGACACTGGGTGTGGTTCATGAAAAGAACAGACATGCAATGACACTAGTGGATCCTTATGTGGTTTGTTTAGAAGAACACACATGCAATGACTCTATCTGTAGTTCATGAAAAGAACACACATGCAATGACACTAGTGGATCCATGTCTGGTTCATGAAAAGAACACACATGCAATGACAGTTGGTGTAACCATGTGTGGTTTGTTTAGAGGAACAGACATGCAATGACTCTAGTTGTGGTTCATGAAAAGAACACACATGCAATGACACTTGTGGATCCATGTGTGATTCATGAGAAGAACGTACATGCAATCACACTGGCTATGGTTCATGAAAAGAACATACATGCAATGACACTGGTGGATCCATGCGAGGGTTGTGGAAAGAACAGACATGCAATGACTCTAGCTATGGTTCATGAAAATAACACACATGCAATGACACTAGTGGATCCATGTGTGGTTTGTGAGAAGAACACACATGCAATGACACTGGTGGTTCCATGTGTGGTTTGTGAGAAGAACAAACATGCAATGACACTGGGTGTGGTTCATGAAAAGAATAGACATGCAATGACACTGGTGGATCCTTATGTGGTGTGTTTAGAAGAGCAGACATCCAATGACTCTAGCTGTGGTTCATGAAAAGAAAAGACATCCAATGACACTGGTGGATCCTTATGTGGTTTGTTTATAAGAACACACATGCAATCACACTAGGTGGATCCATGTGTGGTTTGTTTAGAGGAACAAACATGCAATGACACTGGGTGTGGTTCATGAAAAGAACAGACATGCAATGACACTGGTGGATCCTTATGTGGTTTGTTTAGAAGAACACACATGCAATGACTCTAGCTGTAGTTCATGAAAAGAACACACATGCAATGACACTAGTGGATCCATGTGTGGTTCATGAGAAGAACACACGTGCAATGACACTAGGTGTAACCATGTGTGGTTTGTTTAGAGGAACAGACATGCAATGACTCTGGTTGTGTTCACGAAAAGAACACACATGCAATGACACTGGTGGATCCATGTGTGGTTCATAAGAAGAACAGTCATGCAATCACACTGGCTATGGTTCATGAAAAGAACATACATGCAATGAAACTGGTGGATCCATGTGTAGGTTGTGGAAAGAACAGACATGCAATGACTCTATCTATGGTTCATGAAAAGAACAGACATGCAAGGACATTGGTGGATCCTTATGTGGTTGGTTTATAAGAACACACATGCAATCACACTAGGTGGATCCATGTGTTGTTTGTTTAGAGGAACAAACATGCAATGAGACTGGGTGTGGTTCATGAAAAGAAAATACATGCAATGACACTGGTGGTTCCATGTGTGGTTTGTGAGAAGAACAAACATGCAATGACATTGGGTGTGGTTCATTAAAAGAATAGACATGCAATGACACTGGTGGATCCTTATGTGGTTTGTTTAGAAGAACAGACATCCAATGACTCTAGTTGTGGTTCATGAAAAGAATAGACATACAATGACACTAGTGGATCCTTATGTGGTTTGTTTATAAGAACACACATGCAATCACACTAGGTGGATCCATGTGTGGTTTGTTTAGAGGAACAAACATGCAATGACACTGGGTTCGGTTCATGAAAAGAATAGACATGCAATGACACTGGTGGATCCTTATGTGGTTTGTTTAGAAGAGCAGACATCCAATGACTCTAGCTGTGGTTCATGAAAGAACAGACATGCAATGACACTAGTGGATCCTTATGTGGTTTGTTTATAAGAACACACATGCAATCACACTAGGTGGATCCATGTGTGGTTTGTTTAGAGGAATAAACATGCAATGACACTGGGTGTGGTTCATGAAAAGAACAGACATGCAATGACACTAGTGGATCCTTATGTGGTTTGTTTAGAAGAACACACATGCAATGACTCTATCTGTAGTTCATGAAAAGAACACACATGCAATGACACTAGTGGATCCATGTCTGGTTCATGAAAATAACACACATGCAATGACACTGGGTGTAACCATGTGTGGTTTGTTTATAGGAACAGACATGCAATGACTATAGTTGTGGTTCATGAAAAGAACACACTTGCAATGACACTTGTGGATCCATGTGTGATTCATGAGAAGAAAGTACATGCAATCACACTGGCTATGGTTCATGAAAAGAACATACATGCAATGACACTGGTGGATCCATGCGAGGGTTGTGGAAAGAACAGACATGCAATGACTCTAGCTATGGTTCATGAAAATAACACACATGCAATGACACTGGTGGATCCATGTGTGGTTTGTGAGAAGAACACACATGCAATGACACTGGTGGTTCCATGTGTGGTTTGTGAGAAGAACAAACATGCAATGACACTGGGTGTGGTTCATGAAAAGAATAGACATGCAATGACACTGGTGGATCCTTATGTGGTTTGTTTAGAAGAACAGACATCCAATGACTCTAGCAATGGTTCATGAAAAGAACAGACATCCAATGACACTGGTGGATCCTTATGTGGTTTGTTTATAAGAACACACATGCAATCACACTAGGTGGATCCATGTGTGGTTTGTTTAGAGGAACAAACATGCAATGACACTGGGTGTGGTTCATGAAAAGAACAGACATGCAATGACACTGGTGGATCCTTATGTGGTTTGTTTAGAAGAACACACATGCAATGACTCTAGCTGTAGTTCATGAAAAGAACACACATGCAATGACACTAGTGGATCCATGTCTGGTTCATGAAAAGAACACACATGCAATGACACTTGGTGTAACCATGTGTGGTTTGTTTAGAGGAACAGACATGCAATGACTCTAGTTGTGGTTCATGAAAAGAACACACATGCAATGACACTTGTGGATCCATGTGTGATTCATGAGAAGAACGTACATGCAATCACACTGGCTATGGTTCATGAAAAGAACATACATGCAATGACACTGGTGGATCCATGCGAGGGTTGTGGAAAGAACAGACATGCAATGACTCTAGCTATGGTTCATGAAAATAACACACATGCAATGACACTGGTGGATCCATGTGTGGTTTGTGAGAAGAACACACATGCAATGACACTGGTGGTTCCATGTGTGGTTTGTGAGAAGAACAAACATGCAATGACACTGGGTGTGGTTCATGAAAAGAATAGACATGCAATGACACTGGTGGATCCTTATGTGGTTTGTTTAGAAGAATAGACATCCAATGACTCTAGCTGTGGTTCATGAAAAGAAAAGACATCCAATGACACTGGTGGATCCTTATGTGGTTTGTTTATAAGAACACACATGCAATCACACTAGGTGGATCCATGTGTGGTTTGTTTAGAGGAACAAACATGCAATGACACTGGGTGTGGTTCATGAAAAGAACAGACATGCAATGACACTGGTGGATCCTTATGTGGTTTGTTTAGAAGAACACACATGCAATGACTCTAGCTGTAGTTCATGAAAAGAACACACATGCAATGACACTAGTGGATCCATGTGTGGTTCATGAGAAGAACACACATGCAATGACACTAGGTGTAACCATGTGTGGTTTGTTTAGAGGAACAGACATGCAATGACTCTGGTTGTGTTCACGAAAAGAACACACATGCAATGACACTGGTGGATCCATGTGTGGTTCATAAGAAGAACAGTCATGCAATCACACTGGCTATGGTTCATGAAAAGAACATACATGCAATGAAACTGGTGGATCCATGTGTAGGTTGTGGAAAGAACAGACATGCAATGACTCTATCTATGGTTCATGAAAAGAACAGACATGCAAGGACACTGGTGGATCCTTATGTGGTTGGTTTATAAGAACACACATGCAATCACACTAGGTGGATCCTTGTGTTGTTTGTTTAGAGGAACAAACATGCAATGAGACTGGGTGTGGTTCATGAAAAGAAAATACATGCAATGACACTGGTGGTTCCATGTGTGGTTTGTGAGAAGAACAAACATGCAATGACATTGGGTGTGGTTCATTAAAAGAATAGACATGCAATGACACTGGTGGATCCTTATGTGGTTTTTTTAGAAGAACAGACATCCAATGACTCTAGTTGTGGTTCATGAAAAGAATAGACATACAATGACACTAGTGGATCCTTATGTGGTTTGTTTATAAGAACACACATGCAATCACACTAGGTGGATCCATGTGTGGTTTGTTTAGAGGAACAAACATGCAATGACACTGGGTGCGGTTCATGAAAAGAATAGACATGCAATGACACTGGTGGATCCTTATGTGGTTTGTTTAGAAGAGCAGACATCCAATGACTCTAGCTGTGGTTCATGAAAGAACATACATGCAATGACACTAGTGGATCCTTATGTGGTTTGTTTATAAGAACACACATGCAATCACACTAGGTGGATCCATGTGTGGTTTGTTTAGAGGAAGAAACATGCAATGACACTGGGTGTGGTTCATGAAAAGAACAGACATGCAATGACACTAGTGGATCCTTATGTGGTTTGTTTAGAAGAACACACATGCAATGACTCTATCTGTAGTTCATGAAAAGAACACACATGCAATGACACTAGTGGATCCATGTCTGGTTCATGAAAATAACACACATGCAATGACACTGGGTGTAACCATGTGTGGTTTGTTTAGAGGAACAGACATGCAATGACTCTAGTTGTGGTTCATGAAAAGAACACACTTGCAATGACACTTGTGGATCCATGTGTGATTCATGAGAAGAAAGTACATGCAATCACACTGGCTATGGTTCATGAAAAGAACATACATGCAATGACACTGGTGGATCCATGCGAGGGTTGTGGAAAGAACAGACATGCAATGACTCTAGCTATGGTTCATGAAAATAACACACATGCAATGACACTGGTGGATCCATGTGTGGTTTGTGAGAAGAACACACATGCAATGACACTGGTGGTTCCATGTGTGGTTTGTGAGAAGAACAAACATGCAATGACACTGGGTGTGGTTCATGAAAAGAATAGACATGCAATGACACTGGTGGATCCTTATGTGGTTTGTTTAGAAGAACAGACATCCAATGACTCTAGCTATGGTTCATGAAAAGAACAGACATCCAATGACACTGGTGGACCCTTATGTGGTTTGTTTATAAGAACACACATGCAATCGCACTAGGTGGATCCATGTGTGGTTTGTTTAGAGGAACAAACATGCAATGACACTGGGTGTGGTTCATGAAAAGAACAGACATGCAATGACACTGGTGGATCCTTATGTGGTTTGTTTAGAAGAACACACATGCAATGACTCTAGCTGTAGTTCATGAAAAGAACACACATGCAATGACACTAGTGGATCCATGTGTGGTTCATGAGAAGACCACACATGCAATGACACTAGGTGTAACCATGTGTGGTTTGTTTAGAGGAACAGACATGCAATGACTCTGGTTGTGTTCATGAAAAGAACACACATGCAATGACACTGGTGGTTCCATGTGTGGTTTGTGAGAAAATGAAACATGCAATGACACTGGGTGTGGTTCATGAAAAGAATAGACATGCGATGACACTGGTGGATCCTTATGTGGTTTGTTTAGAAGAACAGACATCCAATGCCTCTAGCTGTGGTTCATGAAAAGAACAAACATGCAATGACACTGGTGGATCATTATGTGGTTTGTTTATAAGAACACACATGCAATCACACTAGGTTGATCCATGTGTCGTTTGTTTAGAGGAACAAACATGCAATGACACTGGGTGTGGTTCATGAAAAGAACAGACATGCAATGACACTGGTGGATCCTTATGTGGTTTGTTTAGAAGAACACACATGCAATGACTCTAGCTGTAGTTCATGAAAAGAACACACATGCAATGACACTAGTGGATCCATGTTTTGTTCATGAGAAGAAAACACATGCAATGACACTAGGTGTAACCATGTGTGGTTTGTTTAGAGGAACAGTCATGCAATGACTCTAGTTGTGGTTCATGAAAAGAACACACATGCAATGACACTGGTGGATCCATGTGTGGTTCATGAGAAGAACAGACATGCAATCACACTGGCTATGGTTCATGAAAAGAACATACATGCAATGACACTGGTGGATCCATGTCTGGGTTGTGGAAAGAACACACATGCAATGACTCTAGCTATGGTTCATGAAAATAACACACATGCAATGACACTGGTGGATCCATGTGTGGTTTATGAGAAGAAAATACATGCAATGACACTGGTGGTTCCATGTGTGGTTTGTGAGAAGAACAAACATGCAATGACACTGGGTGTGGTTCATGAAAGGAATAGACATGCAATGACACTGGTGGATCCTTATGTGGTTTGTTTAGAAGAGCAGACATCCAATGACTCTAGTTGTGGTTCATGAAAAGAACAGACATGCAATGACACTAGTGGATCCTTATGTGGTTTGTTTATAAGAACACACATGCAATCACACTAGGTGGATCCATGTGTGGTTTGTTTAGAGGAACAAACATGCAATGACACTGAGTGTGGTTCATGAAAAGCACAGATATGCAATGACACTGGTGGATCCTTATGTGGTTTGTTTAGAAGAACACACATGCAATGACTCTAGCTGTAGTTCATGAAAAGAACACACATGCAATGACACTAGTGGATCCATGCGTGGTTCATGAGAAGAACACACATGCAATGACACTAGGTGTAACCATGTGTGGTTTGTTTAGAGGAACAAACATGCAATGACTCTGGTTGTGGTTCATGAAAAGAACACACATGCAATGACACGGGTGGACCCATGTGTGGTTCATGAGAAGAACAAACATGCAATCACACTGGCTATTGTTCATGAAAAGAACATACATGCAATAACACTGGTGGATCCATGTGTGGGTTGTGGAAAGAATAGACAAGCAATCACTCTAGCTATGGTTCATGAAAATAATACACATGCAATGACACTGGTGGATCCTTGTGTGGTTTATGAGAAGAAAATACATGCAATGACACTGGTGGTTCCATGTGTGGTTTGTGAGAAGAACAAACATGCAATGACATTGGGTGTGGTTCATTAAAAGAATAGACATGCAATGACACTGGTGCATCCTTATGTGGTTTGTTTAGAAGAACAGACATCCAATGACTCTAGCTGTGGTTCATGAAAAGAACAGACATGCAATGACACTGGTGGATCCTTATGTGGTTTGTTTATAAGAACACACATGCAATCACACTAGGTGGATCCATGTGTGGTTTGTTTAGAAGAACAAACATGCAATGACACTGGGTGTGGTTCATGAAAAGAACAGACATGCAATGACACTGGTGGATCCTTATGTGGTTTGTTTAGAAGAACACACATGCAATGACTCTAGCTGTAGTTCATGAAAAGAACACACATGCCATGACACTAGTGGATCCATGCATGGTTCATGAGAAGAACACACATGCAATGACACTAGGTGTAACCATGTGTGGTTTGTTTAGAGGAACAGACATGCAATGACTCTGGTTGTGGTTCATGAAAAGAACTCACTTGCAATGACACTGGTGGATCCATGTGTGGTTCATGAGAAGAACATACATGCAATCACACTGGCTATTGTTCATGAAAAGAACATACATGCAATGACACTGGTGGATCCATGTGTGGGTTGTGGAAAGAACATACATGCAATGACTCTAGCTATGGTTCATGAAAATAACACACATGCGATGACACTGGTGGATCCATGTGTGGTTTATGAGAAAAAAATACAAGCAATGACACTGGTGGTTCCATGTGTGGTTTGTGAGAAGAACAAACATGCAATGACATTGGGTGTGGTTCATTAAAAGAATAGACATGCAATGACACTGGTGGATCCTTGTGTGGTTTGTTTAGAAGAACAGACATCCAATGACTCTAGTTGTGGTTCATGAAAAGAATAGACATACAATGACACTGGTGGATCCTTATGTGGTTTGTTTATAAGAACACACATGCAATTACACTAGGTGGATCCATGTGTGGTTTGTTTAGAGGAACAAACATGCAATGACACAAATGTGGTTCATGAAAAGAACAGACATGCAATGACACTGGTGGATCCTTATGTGGTTTGTTTAGAAGAACACACATGCAATGACTCTAGCTGTAGTTCATGAAAAGAACACACATGCAATGACACTAGTGGATCCATGTGTGGTTCATGAGAAGAACACACATGCAACGACACTTGGCGTAACCATGTGTGGTTTGTTTAGAGGAACAGACATGCAATGACTCTGCTTGTGGTTCATGAAAAGAACACACATGCAATGACACTGGTGGATCCATGTGTGGTTCATGAGAAGAACAGGCATGCAATCACACTGGCTATGGTTCATGAAAAGAACATACATGCAATGACACTGGTGGATCCATGTATGGGTTGTGGAAATAACATACATGCAATGACTCTAGCTATGGTTCATGAAAATAACACACATGCAATGACACTGGTGGATCCATGTGTGGTTTGTGAGAAGAACAGACATGCAATGACACTGGTGGTTCCATGTGTGGTTTGTGAGAAGAACAAACATGCAATGACACTAGGTGCGGTTCATGAAAAGAATAGACATGTAATGACACTGGTGGATCCTTATGTGGTTTGTTTCGAAGAGCAGACATCCAATGACTCTAGCTGTGGTTCCTGAAAAGAACAGACATGCAATGACACTAGTGGATCCTTATGTGGTTTGTTTATAAGAACACACATGCAATCACACTAGGTGGATCCATGTGTGGTTTGTTTAGAGGAACAAACATGCAATGACACTTGGTGTGGTTCATGAAAAGAACAGACATGCAATGACACTGGTGGATCCTTATGTGGTTTGTTTAGAAGAACACACATGCAATGACTCTAGTTGTAGTTCATGAAAAGAACACACATGCAATGACACTAGTGGATCCATGCGTGGTTCATGAGAACACACATGCAATGACATTGGGTGTGGTTCATTAAAAGAATAGACATGCAATGACACTGGTGGATCCTTGTGTGGTTTGTTTAGAAGAACAGACATCCAATGACTCTAGTTGTGGTTCATGAAAAGAATAGACATACAATGACACTGGTGGATCCTTATGTGGTTTGTTTATAAGAACACACATGCAATCACACTAGGTGGATCCATGTGTGGTTTGTTTAGAGGAACAAACATGCAATGACACTGAGTGTGGTTCATGAAAAGAACAGACATGCAATGACACTGGTGGATCCTTATGTGGTTTGTTTAGAAGAACACACATGCAATGACTCTAGCTGTAGTTCATGAAAAGAACACACATGCAATGACACTAGTGGATCTATGTGTGGTTCGTGAGAAGAACACACATGCAATGACACTTGGCGTAACCATGTGTGGTTTGTTTAGAGGAACAGACATGCAATGACTCTGCTTGTGGTTCATGAAAAGAACACACATGCAATGACACTGGTGGATCCATGTGTGGTTCATGAGAAGAACAGGCATGCAATCACACTGGCTATGGTTCATGAAAAGAACATACATGCAATGACACTGGTGGATCCATGTCTGGGTTGTGGAAAGAACATACATGCAATGACTCTAGCTATGGTTCATGAAAATAACACACATGCAATGACACTGGTGGATCCATGTGTGGTTTGTGAGAAGAACAGACATGCAATGACACTGGTGGTTCCATGTGTGGTTTGTGAGAAGAACAAACATGCAATGACACTAGGTGCGGTTCATGAAAAGAATAGACATGCAATGACACTGGTGGATCCTTATGTGGTTTGTTTAGAAGAGCAAACATCCAATGACTCTAGCTGTGGTTCATGAAAAGAACAGACATGCAATGACACTAGTGGATCCTTATGTGGTTTGTTTATAAGAACACACATGCAATCACACTAGGTGGATCCATGTGTGGTTTGTTTAGAGGAACAAACATGCAATGACACTGGGTGTGGTTCATGAAAAGAACAGACATGCAATGACACTGGTGGATCCTTATGTGGTTTGTTTAGAAGAACACACATGCAATGACTCTAGCTGTAGTTTATGAAAAGAACACACATGCAATGACACTAGTGGATCCATGTGTGGTTCATGAGAAGAACACACATGCAATGACACTAGGTGTAACCATGTGTGGTTTGTTTAGAGGAACAGACATGCAATGACTCTGGTTGTGGTTCATGAAAAGAACACACATGCAATGACACTGGTGGATCCATGTGTGGTTCATGAGAAGAATAGACATGCAATCACACTGGCTATTGTTCATGAAAAGAACATACATGCAATGACACTGGTGGATCCATGTGTGGGTTGTGGAAAGAACAGACATGCAATAACTCTAGCTATGGTTCATGAAAATAACACACATGCAATGACACTGGTGGATCCATGTGTGGTTTATGAGAAGAAAATACATGTAATGACACTGGTGGTTCCATGTGTGGTTTGTGAGAAGAACAAACATGCAATGACATTGGGTGTGGTTCATTAAAAGAATAGACATGCAATGACACTGGTGGATCCTTATGTGGTTTGTTTAGAAGAACAGACATCCAATGACTCTAGCTTTGGTTCATGAAAAGAATAGACATACAATGACACTGGTGGATCCTTATGTGGTTTGTTTATAAGAACACACATGCAATCACACTAGGTGGATCCATGTGTGGTTTGTTTAGAGGAACAAACATGCAATGACACTGAGTGTGGTTCATGAAAAGAACAGACATGCAATGACACTGGTGGATCCTTATATGGTTTGTTTAGAAGAACACACATGCAATGACTCTAGCTGTAGTTCATGAAAAGAACACACATGCAATGACACTAGTGGATCCATGTGTGGTTCATGAGAAGAACACACATGCAATGACACTTGGCGTAACCATGTGTGGTTTGTTTAGAGGAACAGACATGCAATGACTCTGCTTGTGGTTCATGAAAAGAATACACATGCAATTACACTGGTGGATCCATGTGTGGTTCATGAGAAGAACAGGCATGCAATCACACTGGCTATGGTTCATGAAAAGAACATACATGCAATGACACTGGTGGATCCATGTGTGGGTTGTGGAAAGAACATACATGCAATGACTCTAGCTATGGTTCATGAAAATAACACACATGCAATGACACTGGTGGATCCATGTGTGGTTTGTGAGAAGAACAGACATGCAATGACACTGGTGGTTCCATGTGTCGTTTGTGAGAAGAATAAACATGCAATGACACTAGGTGCGGTTCATGAAAACAATAGACATGCAATGACACTGGTGGATCCTTATGTGGTTTGTTTAGAAGAGCAGACATCCAATGACACTGGGTGTAACCATGTGTGGTTTTTTAGAGGAACAGACATGCAATGACTCTGGTTGTGTTCATGAAAAGATCACACATGCAATGACACTGCTGGATCCATGTGTGGTTCATAAGAAGAACAGACATGCAATCACACTGGCTATGGTTCATGAAAAGAACATAGATGCAATGAAACAGGTGGATCCATGTGTGGGTTGTGGAAAGAACAGACATGCAATGACTCTAGCTATGGTTCATGAAAATAACACACATGTAATGACACTAGTGGATCCATGTGTGGTTTGTGAGAAGAACAGACATGCAATGACATTGGTGGTTCCATGTGTGGTTTGTGAGACGAACAAACATGCAATGACACTGCGTGCGGTTCATGAAAAGAATAGACATGCAATGACACTGGTGGATCCTTATGTGGTTTGTTTAGAAGAACAGACATCCAATGACTCTAGCTGTGGTTCATGAAAAGAACAGACATGCAATGACACTGGTGGATCCTTATGTGGTTTGTTTATAAGAACACACATGCAATCACACTAGGTGGATCCATGTGTGGTTTGTTTAGAGGAACAAACATGCAATGCCACTGGGTGTGGTTCATGAAAAGAACAGACATGCAATGACACTGGTGGATCCTTATGTTGTTTGTTTAGAAGAACACACATGCAATGAGTGTTCTTCTGTAGTTCATGAAAAGAACACACTTGCAATGACACTAGTGGATCCATGTGTGGTTCATGATAAGAACACACATGCAATGAGACTGGGTGTAACCATGTGTGGTTTGTTTAGAGGAACAGACAGGCAATGACTCTAGTTGTGTTCATGAAAAGAACACACATGCAATGACACTGGTGGATCCATGTGTGGTTCATAAGAAGAACAGACATGCAATCACACTGGCTATGGTTCATGCAAAGAACATACATGCAATGAAACTGGTGGATCCATGTGTGGGTTGTGGAAAGAACAGACATGCAATGACTCTAGCTATGGTTCATGAAAATAACACACATGCAATGACACTGGTGGATCCATGTGTGGTTTGTGAGAAGAACATACATGCAATGACATTGGTGGTTCCATGTGTGGTTTGTGAGAAGAACAAACATGCAATGACACTGCGTGCGGTTCATGAAAAGAATAGACATGCAATGACACTGGTGGATCCTTATGTGGTTTGTTTAGAAGAACACACATCCAATGACTCTAGCTGTGGTTGATGAAAAGAACAGACATGCAATGACACTGGTGGATCCTTATGTGGTTTGTTTATAAGAACACACATGCAATCACACTAGGTTGATCCATGTGTGGTTTGTTTAGAGGAACAAACATGCAATGACACTGGGTGTGGTTCATGAAAAGAACAGACATGCAATGACACTGGTGGATTCTTATGTGGTTTGTTTAGAAGAACACACATGCAATGACTCTAGCTGTAGTTCATGAAAAGAACACACATGCAATGACACTAGTGGATCCATGTGTGGTTCATGAGAAGAACACACATGCAATGACACTGGGTGTAACCATGTGTGGTTTGTTTAGAGGAACAGACATGCAATGACTCTGGTTGTGTTCATGAAAAGAACACACATGCAATGACACTACTGGATCCATGTGTGGTTCATAAAAAGAACAGACATGCAATCACACTGGCTATGGTTCATGAAAAGAACATACATGCAATGAAACTGGTGGATCCATGTGTGGGTTGTGGAAAGAATAGACATGCAATGACTCTATCTATGGTTCATGAAAATAACACACATGCAATGACACTGGTGGATCCATGTGTGGTTTGTGAGAAGAACAGACATGCAATGACACTGGTGGTTCCATGTGTGGTTTGTGAGAAGAACAAACATGCAATGACACTGCGTGCGGTTCATGAAAAGAATAGACATGGAATGACACCGGTGGATCCTTATTTGGTTTGTGTAGAAGAACAGACATCCAATGACTCTAGCCGTGGTTCATGAAAAGAACAGACATGCAATGACACTGGTGGACCCTTATGTGGTTTGTTTATAAGAACACACATGCAATCACACTAGGTGGATCCATGTGTGGTTTGTTTACAGGAACAAACATGCAATGACACTGGGTGTGGTTCATGAAAAGAACAGACATGCAATGACACTGGTGGATCCTTATGTGGTTTGTTTAGAAGAACACACATGCAATGACTCTAGCTGTAGTTCAAGAAAAGAACACACATGCAATGACACTAGTGGATCCATGTGTGGTTCATGAGAAGAACACACATGCAATGACACTAGGTGTAACCATGTGTGGTTTGTTTAGAGGAACAGACATGCAATGACTCTGGTTGTGGTTCATGAAAAGAACACACATGCAATGACACTGGTGGATCCATGTGTGGTTCCTGAGAAGAACAGACATGCAATCACACTGGCTATGGTTCATGAAAAGAACATACATGCAATGACACTGGTGGATCCATGTGTGGGTTCTGGAAAGAACAGACATGCAATAACTCTAGCTATGCTTCATGAAAATAACACACATGCAATGACACTGGTGGATCCATGTGTGGTTTATGAGAAGAAAATACATGCAATGACACTGGTAGTTCCATGTGTGGTTTGTGTGAAGAACAAACATGCAATGACACTGGGCGTGGTTCATGAAAAGAATAGACATGCAATGACACTGGTGGATCCTTATGTGGTTTGTTTAGAATAACAGACATCCAATGACTCTAGTTGTGGTTCATGAAAAGAACAGACATGCAATGACACTGGTGGATCCTTATGTGGTTTGTTTATAAGAACACACATGCAATCGCACTAGGTGGATCCATGTGGGTTTGTTTAGAGGAACAAACATGAAATGACACTGTTTGTGGTTCATGAAAAGAATAGACATGCAATGACACTGGTGGATCCTTATGTGGTTTGTTTAGAAGAACACACATGCAATGACTCTAGCTGTAGTTCATGAAAAGAACACACATGCAATGACACTAGTGGATCCATGTGTGGTTCATGAGAAGAACACACATGCAATGACACTGGGTGTAACCATGTGTGGTTTCTTTAGAGGAACAGACATGCAATGACTCTGGTTGTGGTTCATGAAAAGAATACACATGCAATGACACTGGTGGATCCATGTGTGGTTCATGAGAAGAACAGACATGCAATCACACTGGCTATGGTTCATGAAAAGAACATACATGCAATGACACTGGTGGATCCATGTGTGGGTTATGGAAAGAACATACATGCAATGACTCTAGCTATGGTTTATGAAAATAACACACATGCAATGACACTGGTGGATCCATGTGTGGTTTGTGAGAAGAACAGACATGCAATGACACTGGTGGTTCCATGTGTGGTTTGTGAGAAGAACAAACATGCAATGACACTGGGTGCGGTTCATGAAAAGAATAGACATGCAATGACACTGGTGGATCCTTATGTGGTTTGTTTAGAAGAACAGACATCCAATGACTCTAGCTGGGGTTCATGAAAAGAACAGACATGCAATGACACTAGGGGATCCTTATGTGGTTTGTTTATAAAAACACACATGCAATGACTCTAGATGTAGTTCATGAAAAGAACACACATGCAATGACACTAGTGGATCCATGTGTGGTTCATTAGAAGAACACACATGCAATGACACTAGGTGTAACCATGTGTGGTTTGTTTAGAGGAATAGACATGCAATGACTCTGGTTGTGGTTCATGAAAAGAACACACATGCAATGACACTGGTGGATCCATGTGTGGTTCATGAGAAGAACAGACATGCAATCACACTGGCTATGGTTCATGAAAAGAACATACATGCAATGACACTGGTCGATCCATGTGTGGGTTCTGGAAAGAACAGACATGCAATAACTCTAGCTAAGGTTCATGAAAATAACACACATGCAATGACACTGGTGGATCCATGTGTGGTTTATGAGAAGAAAATACGTGCAATGACACTGGTGGTTCCATGTGTGGTTTGTGTGAAGAACAAACATGCAATGACACTTGGTGTGGTTCATGAAAAGAATAGACATGCAATGACACTGGTGGATCCTTATGTGGTTTGTTTAGAATAACTGACATCCAATGACTCTAGTTGTGGTTCATGAAAAGAACAGAAATGCAATGACACTGGTGGATCCTTATGTGGTTTGTTTATAAGAACACACATGCAATCGCACTAGGTGGATCCATGTGTGGTTTGTTTAGAGGAACAAACATGCAATGACACTGGGTGTGGTTCATGAAAAGAATAGACATGCAATGACACTGGTGGATCCTTATTTTGTTTGTTTAGAAGAACACACATGCAATGACTCTAGCTGTAGTTCATGAAAAGAACACACATGCAATGACACTGGTGGATCCATGTGTGGTTCATGAGAAGAACACACATGCAATGACACTGGGTGTAACCATGTGTGGTTTGTTTAGAGGAACAGACATGCAATGACTCTGGTTGTGGTTCATGAAAAGAACACACATGCAATGACACTGGTGGATCCATGTGTGGTTCATGAGAAGAACATACATGCAATCACACTGGCTATGGTTCATGAAAAGAACATACATGCAATGACACTGGTGGATCGATGTGTGGGTTGTGGAAAGAACATACATGCAATGAATCTAGCTGTAGTTCATGAAAATAACACACATGCAATGACACTGGTGGATCCATGTGTGGTTTGTGAGAAGAACAAACATGCAACGACACTGGTGGTTCCATGTGTGGTTTGTGAGAAGAACAAACATGCAATGACACTGGGTACGGTTCATGAAAAGAATAGACATGCAATGACACTGGTGGATCCTTATGTGGTTTGTTTAGAAGAACAGACATCCAATGACTCTAGCTGTGGTTCATGAAAAGAACAGACATGCAATGACACTGGTGGATCCTTATGTGGTTTGTTTATAAGAACACACATGCAATCACACTAGGTGGATCCATGTGTGGTTTGTTTAGAGGAACAAACATGCAATGACACTGGGTGTGGTTCATGAAAAGAACAGACATGCAATGACACTGGTGGATCCTTATGTGGATTGTTTAGAAGAACACACATGCAATGACTCTAGCTGTAGTTCATCAAAAGAACACACATGCAATGACACTAGTGGATCCATGTGTGGTTCATGATAAGAACACACATGCAATGACACTGGGTGTAACCATGTGTGGTTTGTTTAGAGGAACATACATGCAATGACTCTGGTTGTGGTTCATGAAAAGAACACACATGCAATGACACTTGTGGATCCATGTGTGGTTCATGAGAAGAACATACATGCAATCACACTGGCTATGGTTCATGAAAAGAACATACATGCAATGACACTGGTGGATCCATGTGTGGGTTGTGGAAAGAACAAACATGCAATAACTCTAGCTATGGTTCATGAAAATAACACACAAGCAATGACACTGGTGGATCCATGTGTGGTTTATGAGAAGAAAATACATGCAACGACACTGGTGGTACCATGTGTGGCTTGTGAGAAGAACAAACATGGAATGACACTGGGTGTGGTTCATGAAAAGAATAGACATGCAATGACACTGGTGGATCCTTATGTGGTTTGTTTAGAATAACAGACATCCAATGTCTCTAGCTGTGGTTCCTGAAAAGAACAGACATGCAATGACACTGGTGGATCCTTATGTGGTTTGTTTATAAGAACACACATGCAATCGCACTAGGTGGACCATGTGTGGTTTGTTTAGAGGAACAAACATGCAATGACACTGGGTGTGGTTCATGAAAAGAACATACATGCAATGACACTGGTGGATCCTTATCTGGTTTGTTTAGAAGAACACACATGCAATGACTCTAGCTGTAGTTCATGAAAAGAACACACATGCAATGACACTAGTGGATCCATGTGTGGTTTAGGAGAAGAACACACATGCAATGACACTAGGTGTAACCATGTGTGGTTTGTTTAGAGGAACAGACATGCAATGACTCTGGTTGTGGTTCATGAAAAGAACACACATGCAATGACACTGGTGGATCCATGTGTGGTTCATGAGCAGAACAGACATGCAATCACACTGGCTATGGTTCATGAAAAGAATAGACATGCAATGACACTGGTGGATCCTTATGTGGTTTGTTTAGAAGAACACACATGCAATGACTCTAGCTGTAGTTATTGAAAAGAACACACATGCAATGACACTAGTGGATCCATGTGTGGTTCATGAGAAGAACACACATGCAATGACACTGGGTGTAACCATGTGTGGTTTGTTTAGAGGAACAGACATGCAATGACTCTAGTTGTGGTTCATGAAAAGAACACACTTGCAATGACACTTGTGGATCCATGTGTGATTCATGAGAAGAAAGTACATGCAATCACACTGGCTATGGTTCATGAAAAGAACATACATGCAATGACACTGGTGGATCCATGCGAGGGTTGTGGAAAGAACAGACATGCAATGACTCTAGCTATGGTTCATGAAAATAACACACATGCAATGACACTGGTGGATCCATGTGTGGTTTGTGAGAAGAACACACATGCAATGACACTGGTGGTTCCATGTGTGGTTTGTGAGAAGAACAAACATGCAATGACACTGGGTGTGGTTCATGAAAAGAATAGACATGCAATGACACTGGTGGATCCTTATGTGGTTTGTTTAGAAGAACAGACATCCAATGACTCTAGCTATGGTTCATGAAAAGAACAGACATCCAATGACACTGGTGGACCCTTATGTGGTTTGTTTATAAGAACACACATGCAATCGCACTAGGTGGATCCATGTGTGGTTTGTTTAGAGGAACAAACATGCAATGACACTGGGTGTGGTTCATGAAAAGAACAGACATGCAATGACACTGGTGGATCCTTATGTGGTTTGTTTAGAAGAACACACATGCAATGACTCTAGCTGTAGTTCATGAAAAGAACACACATGCAATGACACTAGTGGATCCATGTGTGGTTCATGAGAAGACCACACATGCCATTACACTAGGTGTAACCATGTGTGGTTTGTTTAGAGGAACAGACATGCAATGACTCTGGTTGTGTTCATGAAAAGAACACACATGCAATGACACTGGTGGTTCCATGTGTGGTTTGTGAGAAAATGAAACATGCAATGACACTGGGTGTGGTTCATGAAAAGAATAGACATGCGATGACACTGGTGGATCCTTATGTGGTTTGTTTAGAAGAACAGACATCCAATGCCTCTAGCTGTGGTTCATGAAAAGAACAAACATGCAATGACACTGGTGGATCATTATGTGGTTTGTTTATAAGAACACACATGCAATCACACTAGGTTGATCCATGTGTCGTTTGTTTAGAGGAACAAACATGCAATGACACTGGGTGTGGTTCATGAAAAGAACAGACATGCAATGACACTGGTGGATCCTTATGTGGTTTGTTTAGAAGAACACACATGCAATGACTCTAGCTGTAGTTCATGAAAAGAACACACATGCAATGACACTAGTGGATCCATGTTTTGTTCATGAGAAGAAAACACATGCAATGACACTAGGTGTAACCATGTGTGGTTTGTTTAGAGGAACAGTCATGCAATGACTCTAGTTGTGGTTCATGAAAAGAACACACATGCAATGACACTGGTGGATCCATGTGTGGTTCATGAGAAGAACAGACATGCAATCACACTGGCTATGGTTCATGAAAAGAACATACATGCAATGACACTGGTGGATCCATGTCTGGGTTGTGGAAAGAACACACATGCAATGACTCTAGCTATGGTTCATGAAAATAACACACATGCAATGACACTGGTGGATCCATGTGTGGTTTATGAGAAGAAAATACATGCAATGACACTGGTGGTTCCATGTGTGGTTTGTGAGAAGAACAAACATGCAATGACACTGGGTGTGGTTCATGAAAGGAATAGACATGCAATGACACTGGTGGATCCTTATGTGGTTTGTTTAGAAGAGCAGACATCCAATGACTCTAGCTGTGGTTCATGAAAAGAACAGACATGCAATGACACTAGTGGATCCTTATGTGGTTTGTTTATAAGAACACACATGCAATCACACTAGGTGGATCCATGTGTGGTTTGTTTAGAGGAACAAACATGCAATGACACTGGGTGTGGTTCATGAAAAGCACAGACATGCAATGACACTGGTGGATCCTTATGTGGTTTGTTTAGAAGAACACACATGCAATGACTCTAGCTGTAGTTCATGAAAAGAACACACATGCAATGACACTAGTGGATCCATGCGTGGTTCATGAGAAGAACACACATGCAATGACACTAGGTGTAACCATGTGTGGTTTGTTTAGAGGAACAAACATGCAATGACTCTGGTTGTGGTTCATGAAAAGAACACACATGCAATGACACGGGTGGACCCATGTGTGGTTCATGAGAAGAACAAACATGCAATCACACTGGCTATTGTTCATGAAAAGAACATACATGCAATAACACTGGTGGATCCATGTGTGGGTTGTGGAAAGAATAGACAAGCAATCACTCTAGCTATGGTTCATGAAAATAATACACATGCAATGACACTGGTGGATCCTTGTGTGGTTTATGAGAAGAAAATACATGCAATGACACTGGTGGTTCCATGTGTGGTTTGTGAGAAGAACAAACATGCAATGACACTGGGTGTGGTTCATGAAAGGAATAGACATGCAATGACACTGGTGGATCCTTATGTGGTTTGTTTAGAAGAGCAGACATCCAATGACTCTAGCTGTGGTTCATGAAAAGAACAGACATGCAATGACACTAGTGGATCCTTATGTGGTTTGTTTATAAGAACACACATGCAATCACACTAGGTGGATCCATGTGTGGTTTGTTTAGAAGAACAAACATGCAATGACACTGGGTGTGGTTCATGAAAAGAACAGACATGCAATGACACTGGTGGATCCTTATGTGGTTTGTTTAGAAGAACACACATGCAATGACTCTAGCTGTAGTTCATGAAAAGAACACACATGCCATGACACTAGTGGATCCATGCATGGTTCATGAGAAGAACACACATGCAATGACACTAGGTGTAACCATGTGTGGTTTGTTTAGAGGAACAGACATGCAATGACTCTGGTTGTGGTTCATGAAAAGAACTCACTTGCAATGACACTGGTGGATCCATGTGTGGTTCATGAGAAGAACATACATGCAATCACACTGGCTATTGTTCATGAAAGGAACATACATGCAATGACACTGGTGGATCCATGTGTGGGTTGTGGAAAGAACATACATGCAATGACTCTAGCTATGGTTCATGAAAATAACACACATGCGATGACACTGGTGGATCCATGTGTGGTTTATGAGAAAAAAATACAAGCAATGACACTGGTGGTTCCATGTGTGGTTTGTGAGAAGAACAAAAATGCAATGACATTGGGTGTGGTTCATTAAAAGAATAGACATGCAATGACACTAGTGGATCCTTGTGTGGTTTGTTTAGAAGAACAGACATCCAATGACTCTAGTTGTGGTTCATGAAAAGAATAGACATACAATGACACTGGTGGATCCTTATGTGGTTTGTTTATAAGAACACACATGCAATTACACTAGGTGGATCCATGTGTGGTTTGTTTAGAGGAACAAACATGCAATGACACAAATGTGGTTCATGAAAAGAACAGACATGCAATGACACTGGTGGATCCTTATGTGGTTTGTTTAGAAGAACACACATGCAATGACTCTAGCTGTAGTTCATGAAAAGAACACACATGCAATGACACTAGTGGATCCATGTGTGGTTCATGAGAAGAACACACATGCAACGACACTTGGCGTAACCATGTGTGGTTTGTTTAGAGGACCAGACATGCAATGACTCTGCTTGTGGTTCATGAAAAGAACACACATGCAATGACACTGGTGGATCCATGTGTGGTTCATGAGAAGAACAGGCATGCAATCACACTGGCTATGGTTCATGAAAAGAACATACATGCAATGACACTGGTGGATCCATGTCTGGGTTGTGGAAATAACATACATGCAATGACTCTAGCTATGGTTCATGAAAATAACACACATGCAATGACACTGGTGGATCCATGTGTGGTTTGTGAGAAGAACAGACATGCAATGACACTGGTGGTTCCATGTGTGGTTTGTGAGAAGAACAAACATGCAATGACACTAGGTGCGGTTCATGAAAAGAATAGACATGTAATGACACTGGTGGATCCTTATGTGGTTTGTTTCGAAGAGCAGACATCCAATGACTCTAGCTGTGGTTCCTGAAAAGAACAGACATGCAATGACACTAGTGGATCCTTATGTGGTTTGTTTATAAGAACACACATGCAATCACACTAGGTGGATCCATGTGTGGTTTGTTTAGAGGAACAAACATGCAATGACACTTGGTGTGGTTCATGAAAAGAACAGACATGCAATGACACTGGTGGATCCTTATGTGGTTTGTTTAGAAGAACACACATGCAATGACTCTAGTTGTAGTTCATGAAAAGAACACACATGCAATGACACTAGTGGATCCATGCGTGGTTCATGAGAACACACATGCAATGACATTGGGTGTGGTTCATTAAAAGAATAGACATGCAATGACACTGGTGGATCCTTGTGTGGTTTGTTTAGAAGAACAGACATCCAATGACTCTAGTTGTGGTTCATGAAAAGAATAGACATACAATGACACTGGTGGATCCTTATGTGGTTTGTTTATAAGAACACACATGCAATCACACTAGGTGGATCCATGTGTGGTTTGTTTAGAGGAACAAACATGCAATGACACTGAGTGTGGTTCATGAAAAGAACAGACATGCAATGACACTGGTGGATCCTTATGTGGTTTGTTTAGAAGAACACACATGCAATGACTCTAGCTGTAGTTCATGAAAAGAACACACATGCAATGACACTAGTGGATCTATGTGTGGTTCGTGAGAAGAACACACATGCAATGACACTTGGCGTAACCATGTGTGGTTTGTTTAGAGGAACAGACATGCAATGACTCTGCTTGTGGTTCATGAAAAGAACACACATGCAATGACACTGGTGGATCCATGTGTGGTTCATGAGAAGAACAGGCATGCAATCACACTGGCTATGGTTCATGAAAAGAACATACATGCAATGACACTGGTGGATCCATGTCTGGGTTGTGGAAAGAACATACATGCAATGACTCTAGCTATGGTTCATGAAAATAACACACATGCAATGACACTGGTGGATCCATGTGTGGTTTGTGAGAAGAACAGACATGCAATGACACTGGTGGTTCCATGTGTGGTTTGTGAGAAGAACAAACATGCAATGACACTACGTGCGGTTCATGAAAAGAATAGACATGCAATGACACTAGTGGATCCTTATGTGGTTTGTTTAGAAGAGCAGACATCCAATGACTCTAGCTGTGGTTCATGAAAAGAACAGACATGCAATGACACTAGTGGATCCTTATGTGGTTTGTTTATAAGAACACACATGCAATCACACTAGGTGGATCCATGTGTGGTTTGTTTAGAGGAACAAACATGCAATGACACTGGGTGTGGTTCATGAAAAGAACAGACATGCAATGACACTGGTGGATCCTTATGTGGTTTGTTTAGAAGAACACACATGCAATGACTCTAGCTGTAGTTCATCAAAAGAACACACATGCAATGACACTAGTGGATCCATGTGTGGTTCATGATAAGAACACACATGCAATGACACTGGGTGTAACCATGTGTGGTTTGTTTAGAGGAACAGACATGCAATGACTCTGGTTGTGGTTCATGAAAAGAACACACATGCAATGACACTGGTGGATCCATGTGTGGTTCATGAGAAGAACATACATGCAATCACACTGGCTATGGTTCATGAAAAGAACATACATGCAATGACACTGGTGGATCCATGTGTGGGTTGTGGAAAGAACAAACATGCAATAACTCTAGCTATGGTTCATGAAAATAACACACATGCAATGACACTGGTGGATCCATGTGTGGTTTATGAGAAGAAAATACATGTAATGACACTGGTGGTTCCATGTGTGGTTTGTGAGAAGAACAAACATGGAATGACACTGGGTGTGGTTCATGAAAAGAATAGACATGCAATGACACTGGTGGATCCTTATGTGGTTTGTTTAGAATAACAGACATCCAATGTCTCTAGCTTTGGTTCCTGAAAAGAATAGACATGCAATGACACTGGTGGATCCTTATGTGGTTTGTTTATAAGAACACACATGCAATCGCACTAGGTGGACCATGTGTGGTTTGTTTAGAGGAACAAACATGCAATGACACTGGGTGTGGTTCATGAAAAGAACATACATGCAATGACACTGGTGGATCCTTATCTGGTTTGTTTAGAAGAACACACATGCAATGACTCTAGCTGTAGTTCATGAAAAGAACACACATGCAATGACACTAGTGGATCCATGTGTGGTTTAGGAGAAGAACACACATGCAATGACACTAGGTGTAACCATGTGTGGTTTGTTTAGAGGAACAGACATGCAATGACTCTGGTTGTGGTTCATGAAAAGAACACACATGCAATGACACTGGTGGATCCATGTGTGGTTCATGAGCAGAACAGACATGCAATCACACTGGCTATGGTTCATGAAAAGAATAGACATGCAATGACACTGGTGGATCCTTATGTGGTTTGTTTAGAAGAACACACATGCAATGACTCTAGCTATGGTTCATGAAAATAACACACATGCAATGACACTGGTGGATCCATGTGTGGTTTGTGAGAAGAACAGACATGCAATGACACTGGTGGTTCCATGTGTCGTTTGTGAGAAGAATAAACATGCAATGACACTAGGTGCGGTTCATGAAAACAATAGACATGCAATGACACTGGTGGATCCTTATGTGGTTTGTTTAGAAGAGCAGACATCCAATGACACTGGGTGTAACCATGTGTGGTTTTTTAGAGGAACAGACATGCAATGACTCTGGTTGTGTTCATGAAAAGATCACACATGCAATGACACTGCTGGATCCATGTGTGGTTCATAAGAAGAACAGACATGCAATCACACTGGCTATGGTTCATGAAAAGAACATAGATGCAATGAAACAGGTGGATCCATGTGTGGGTTGTGGAAAGAACAGACATGCAATGACTCTAGCTATGGTTCATGAAAATAACACACATGCAATGACACTAGTGGATCCATGTGTGGTTTGTGAGAAGAACAGACATGCAATGACATTGGTGGTTCCATGTGTGGTTTGTGAGACGAACAAACATGCAATGACACTGCGTGCGGTTCATGAAAAGAATAGACATGCAATGACACTGGTGGATCCTTATGTGGTTTGTTTAGAAGAACAGACATCCAATGACTCTAGCTGCGGTTCATGAAAAGAACAGACATGCAATGACACTGGTGGATCCTTATGTGGTTTGTTTATAAGAACACACATGCAATCACACTAGGTGGATCCATGTGTGGTTTGTTTAGAGGAACAAACATGCAATGCCACTGGGTGTGGTTCATGAAAAGAACAGACATGCAATGACACTGGTGGATCCTTATGTTGTTTGTTTAGAAGAACACACATGCAATGAGTGTTCTTCTGTAGTTCATGAAAAGAACACACTTGCAATGACACTAGTGGATCCATGTGTGGTTCATGATAAGAACACACATGCAATGAGACTGGGTGTAACCATGTGTGGTTTGTTTAGAGGAACAGACAGGCAATGACTCTAGTTGTGTTCATGAAAAGAACACACATGCAATGACACTGGTGGATCCATGTGTGGTTCATAAGAAGAACAGACATGCAATCACACTGGCTATGGTTCATGCAAAGAACATACATGCAATGAAACTGGTGGATCCATGTGTGGGTTGTGGAAAGAACAGACATGCAATGACTCTAGCTATGGTTCATGAAAATAACACACATGCAATGACACTGGTGGATCCATGTGTGGTTTGTGAGAAGAACATACATGCAATGACATTGGTGGTTCCATGTGTGGTTTGTGAGAAGAACAAACATGCAATGACACTGCGTGCGGTTCATGAAAAGAATAGACATGCAATGACACTGGTGGATCCTTATGTGGTTTGTTTAGAAGAACACACATCCAATGACTCTAGCTGTGGTTGATGAAAAGAACAGACATGCAATGACACTGGTGGATCCTTATGTGGTTTGTTTATAAGAACACACATGCAATCACACTAGGTTGATCCATGTGTGGTTTGTTTAGAGGAACAAACATGCAATGACACTGGGTGTGGTTCATGAAAAGAACAGACATGCAATGACACTGGTGGATTCTTATGTGGTTTGTTTAGAAGAACACACATGCAATGACTCTAGCTGTAGTTCATGAAAAGAACACACATGCAATGACACTAGTGGATCCATGTGTGGTTCATGAGAAGAACACACATGCAATGACACTGGGTGTAACCATGTGTGGTTTGTTTAGAGGAACAGACATGCAATGACTCTGGTTGTGTTCATGAAAAGAACACACATGCAATGACACTACTGGATCCATGTGTGGTTCATAAAAAGAACAGACATGCAATCACACTGGCTATGGTTCATGAAAAGAACATACATGCAATGAAACTGGTGGATCCATGTGTGGGTTGTGGAAAGAATAGACATGCAATGACTCTATCTATGGTTCATGAAAATAACACACATGCAATGACACTGGTGGATCCATGTGTGGTTTGTGAGAAGAACAGACATGCAATGACACTGGTGGTTCCATGTGTGGTTTGTGAGAAGAACAAACATGCAATGACACTGCGTGCGGTTCATGAAAAGAATAGACATGGAATGACACCGGTGGATCCTTATTTGGTTTGTGTAGAAGAACAGACATCCAATGACTCTAGCCGTGGTTCATGAAAAGAACAGACATGCAATGACACTGGTGGACCCTTATGTGGTTTGTTTATAAGAACACACATGCAATCACACTAGGTGGATCCATGTGTGGTTTGTTTACAGGAACAAACATGCAATGACACTGGGTGTGGTTCATGAAAAGAACAGACATGCAATGACACTGGTGGATCCTTATGTGGTTTGTTTAGAAGAACACACATGCAATGACTCTAGCTGTAGTTCATGAAAAGAACACACATGCAATGACACTAGTGGATCCATGTGTGGTTCATGAGAAGAACACACATGCAATGACACTAGGTGTAACCATGTGTGGTTTGTTTAGAGGAACAGACATGCAATGACTCTGGTTGTGGTTCATGAAAAGAACACACATGCAATGACACTGGTGGATCCATGTGTGGTTCCTGAGAAGAACAGACATGCAATCACACTGGCTATGGTTCATGAAAAGAACATACATGCAATGACACTGGTGGATCCATGTGTGGGTTCTGGAAAGAACAGACATGCAATAACTCTAGCTATGCTTCATGAAAATAACACACATGCAATGACACTGGTGGATCCATGTGTGGTTTATGAGAAGAAAATACATGCAATGACACTGGTAGTTCCATGTGTGGTTTGTGTGAAGAACAAACATGCAATGACACTGGGCGTGGTTCATGAAAAGAATAGACATGCAATGACACTGGTGGATCCTTATGTGGTTTGTTTAGAATAACAGACATCCAATGACTCTAGTTGTGGTTCATGAAAAGAACAGACATGCAATGACACTGGTGGATCCTTATGTGGTTTGTTTATAAGAACACACATGCAATCGCACTAGGTGGATCCATGTGGGTTTGTTTAGAGGAACAAACATGAAATGACACTGTTTGTGGTTCATGAAAAGAATAGACATGCAATGACACTGGTGGATCCTTATGTGGTTTGTTTAGAAGAACACACATGCAATGACTCTAGCTGTAGTTCATGAAAAGAACACACATGCAATGACACTAGTGGATCCATGTGTGGTTCATGAGAAGAACACACATGCAATGACACTGGGTGTAACCATGTGTGGTTTCTTTAGAGGAACAGACATGCAATGACTCTGGTTGTGGTTCATGAAAAGAATACACATGCAATGACACTGGTGGATCCATGTGTGGTTCATGAGAAGAACAGACATGCAATCACACTGGCTATGGTTCATGAAAAGAACATACATGCAATGACACTGGTGGATCCATGTGTGGGTTATGGAAAGAACATACATGCAATGACTCTAGCTATGGTTTATGAAAATAACACACATGCAATGACACTGGTGGATCCATGTGTGGTTTGTGAGAAGAACAGACATGAAATGACACTGGTGGTTCCATGCGTGGTTTGTGAGAAGAACAAACATGCAATGACACTGGGTGCGGTTCATGAAAAGAATAGACATGCAATGACACTGGTGGATCCTTATGTGGTTTGTTTAGAAGAACAGACATCCAATGACTCTAGCTGGGGTTCATGAAAAGAACAGACATGCAATGACACTGGGGGATCCTTATGTGGTTTGTTTATAAAAACACACATGCAATGACTCTAGCTGTAGTTCATGAAAAGAACACACATGCAATGACACTAGTGGATCCATGTGTGGTTCATTAGAAGAACACACATGCAATGACACTAGGTGTAACCATGTGTGGTTTGTTTAGAGGAATAGACATGCAATGACTCTGGTTGTGGTTCATGAAAAGAACACACATGCAATGACACTGGTGGATCCATGTGTGGTTCATGAGAAGAACACACATGCAATCACACTGGCTATGGTTCATGAAAAGAACATACATGCAATGACACTGGTCGATCCATGTGTGGGTTCTGGAAAGAACAGACATGCAATAACTCTAGCTAAGGTTCATGAAAATAACACACATGCAATGACACTGGTGGATCCATGTGTGGTTTATGAGAAGAAAATACGTGCAATGACACTGGTGGTTCCATGTGTGGTTTGTGTGAAGAACAAACATGCAAAGACACTTGGTGTGGTTCATGAAAAGAATAGACATGCAATGACACTGGTGGATCCTTATGTGGTTTGTTTAGAATAACTGACATCCAATGACTCTAGTTGTGGTTCATGAAAAGAACAGACATGCAATGACACTGGTGGATCCTTATGTGGTTTGTTTATAAGAACACACATGCAATCGCACTAGGTGGATCCATGTGTGGTTTGTTTAGAGGAACAAACATGCAATGACACTGGGTGTGGTTCATGAAAAGAATAGACATGCAATGACACTGGTGGATCCTTATTTTGTTTGTTTAGAAGAACACACATGCAATGACTCTAGCTGTAGTTCATGAAAATAACACACATGCAATGACACTGGTGGATCCATGTGTGGTTCATGAGAAGAACACACATGCAATGACACTGGGTGTAACCATGTGTGGTTTGTTTAGAGGAACAGACATGCAATGACTCTGGTTGTGGTTCATGAAAAGAACACACATGCAATGACACTGGTGGATCCATGTGTGGTTCATGAGAAGAACATACATGCAATCACACTGGCTATGGTTCATGAAAAGAACATACATGCAATGACACTGGTGGATCGATGTGTGGGTTGTGGAAAGAACATACATGCAATGAATCTAGCTGTAGTTCATGAAAATAACACACATGCAATGACACTGGTGGATCCATGTGTGGTTTGTGAGAAGAACAAACATGCAACGACACTGGTGGTTCCATGTGTGGTTTGTGAGAAGAACAAACATGCAATGACACTGGGTGCGGTTCATGAAAAGAATAGACATGCAATGACACTGGTGGATCCTTATGTGGTTTGTTTAGAAGAACAGACATCCAATGACTCTAGCTGTGGTTCATGAAAAGAACAGACATGCAATGACACTGGTGGATCCTTATGTGGTTTGTTTATAAGAACACACATGCAATCACACTAGGTGGATCCATGTGTGGTTTGTTTAGAGGAACAAACATGCAATGACACTGGGTGTGGTTCATGAAAAGAACAGACATGCAATGACACTGGTGGATCCTTATGTGGATTGTTTAGAAGAACACACATGCAATGACTCTATCTGTAGTTCATCAAAAGAACACACATGCAATGACACTAGTGGATCCATGTGTGGTTCATGATAAGAACACACATGCAATGACACTGGGTGTAACCATGTGTGGTTTGTTTAGAGGAACATACATGCAATGACTCTGGTTGTGGTTCATGAAAAGAACACACATGCAATGACACTTGTGGATCCATGTGTGGTTCATGAGAAGAACATACATGCAATCACACTGGCTATGGTTCATGAAAAGAACATACATGCAATGACACTGGTGGATCCATGTGTGGGTTGTGGAAAGAACAAACTTGCAATAACTCTAGCTATGGTTCATGAAAATAACACACAAGCAATGACACTGGTGGATCCATGTGTGGTTTATGAGAAGAAAATACATGCAACGACACTGGTGGTACCATGTGTGGCTTGTGAGAAGAACAAACATGGAATGACACTGGGTGTGGTTCATGAAAAGAATAGACATGCAATGACACTGGTGGATCCTTATGTGGTTTGTTTAGAATAACAGACATCCAATGTCTCTAGCTGTGGTTCCTGAAAAGAACAGACATGCAATGACACTGGTGGATCCTTATGTGGTTTGTTTATAAGAACACACATGCAATCGCACTAGGTGGACCATGTGTGGTTTGTTTAGAGGAACAAACATGCAATGACACTGGGTGTGGTTCATGAAAAGAACATACATGCAATGACACTGGTGGATCCTTATCTGGTTTGTTTAGAAGAACACACATGCAATGACTCTAGCTGTAGTTCATGAAAAGAACACACATGCAATGACACTAGTGGATCCATGTGTGGTTTAGGAGAAGAACACACATGCAATGACACTAGGTGTAACCATGTGTGGTTTGTTTAGAGGAACAGACATGCAATGACTCTGGTTGTGGTTCATGAAAAGAACACACATGCAATGACACTGGTGGATCCATGTGTGGTTCATGAGCAGAACAGACATGCAATCACACTGGCTATGGTTCATGAAAAGAATAGACATGCAATGACACTGGTGGATCCTTATGTGGTTTGTTTAGAAGAACACACATGCAATGACTCTAGCTGTAGTTATTGAAAAGAACACACATGCAATGACACTAGTGGATCCATGTGTGGTTCATGAGAAGAACACACATGCAATGACACTGGGTGTAACCATGTGTGGTTTGTTTAGAGGAACAGACATGCAATGACTCTGGTTGTGGTTCATGAAAAGAACACACATGCCATGACACTGGTGGATCCATGTGTGGTTCATGAGAAGAACAGACATGCAATCACACTGTCTATGGTTCATGAAAAGAACATACATGCAATGACACTGGTGGATCAATGTGTGGGTTGTGGAAAGAACAGACATGCAATGACTCTAGCTATGGTTCATGAAAATAACACACATGCAATGACACTGGTGGATCCATGTGTCGTTTGTGAGAAGAACAGACATGCAATGACACTGGTGGTACCATGTGTGGTTTGTGAGAAGAACAAACCTGCAATGACACCGGGTGCGGTTCATGAAAAGAATAGACATGCAATGACACTGGTGGATCCTTATGTGGTTTGTTTAGAAGAACAGACATCCAATGACTCTAGCTGTGGTTCATGAAAAGAACAGACATGCAATGACACTGGTGGATCCTTATGTGGTTTGTTTATAAGAACACACATGCAATCACACTAGGTGGATCCATGTGTGGTTTGTTTAGAGGAACAAACATGCAATGACACTAGGTGTGGTTCATGAAAAGAACAGACATGCAATGACACTGGTGGATCCTTATGTGGTTTGTTTAGAAGAACAAACATGCAATGACTCTATCTGTAGTTCATCAAAAGAACACACATGCATTGACACTAGTGGATCCATGTGTGGTTCATGATAAGAACACACATGCAATGACACTGGGTGTAACCATGTGTGGTTTGTTTAGAGGAACATACATGCAATGACTCTGGTTGTGGTTCATGAAAAGAACACACATGCAATGACACTTGTGGATCCATGTGTGGTTCATGAGAAGAACATACATGCAATCACACTAGCTATGGTTCATGAAAAGAACATACATGCAATGACACTGGTGGATCCATGTGTGGGTTGTGGAAAGAACAGACATGTAATAACTCTAGCTATGGTTCATGAAAATAACACACAAGCAATGACACTAGTGGATCCATGTGTGGTTTATGAGAAGAAAATACATGCAACGACACTGGTGGTACCATGTGTGGTTTGTGAGAAGAACAAACATAGAATGACACTGGGTGTGGTTCATGAAAAGAATAGACATGCAATGACACTGGTGGATCCTTATGTGGTTTGTTTAGAATAACAGACATCCAATGTCTCTAGCTGTGGTTCATGAAAAGAACAGACATGCAATGACACTGGTGGATCCTTATGTGGTTTGTTTATAAGAACACACATGCAATCACACTAGGTGGATCCATGTGTGGTTTGTTTAGAGGAACAAACATGCAATGACACTAGGTGTGGTTCATGAAAAGAACAGACATGCAATGACACTGGTGGATCCTTATGTGGTTTGTTTAGAAGAACAAACATGCAATGACTCTATCTGTAGTTCATCAAAAGAACACACATGCATTGACACTAGTGGATCCATGTGTGGTTCATGATAAGAACACACATGCAATGACACTGGGTGTAACCATGTGTGGTTTGTTTAGAGGAACATACATGCAATGACTCTGGTTGTGGTTCATGAAAAGAACACACATGCAATGACACTTGTGGATCCATGTGTGGTTCATGAGAAGAACATACATGCAATCACACTAGCTATGGTTCATGAAAAGAACATACATGCAATGACACTGGTGGATCCATGTGTGGGTTGTGGAAAGAACAGACATGTAATAACTCTAGCTATGGTTCATGAAAATAACACACAAGCAATGACACTAGTGGATCCATGTGTGGTTTATGAGAAGAAAATACATGCAACGACACTGGTGGTACCATGTGTGGTTTGTGAGAAGAACAAACATAGAATGACACTGGGTGTGGTTCATGAAAAGAATAGACATGCAATGACACTGGTGGATCCTTATGTGGTTTGTTTAGAATAACAGACATCCAATGTCTCTAGCTGTGGTTCATGAAAAGAACAGACATGCAATGACACTGGTGGATCCTTATGTGGTTTGTTTATAAGAACACACATGCAATCACACTAGGTGGATCCATGTGTGGTTTGTTTAGAGGAACAATCATGCAATGACACTGGGTGTGGTTCATGAAAAGAACATACATGCAATGACACTGGTGGATCCTTATGTGGTTTGTTTAGAAGAACACACATGCAATGACTCTAGCTGTAGTTCATGAAAAGAACACACATGCAATGACACTAGTGGATCCATGTGTGGTTCATGAGAAGAACACACATGCAATGACACTGGGTGTAACCATGTGTGGTTTGTTTAGAGGAATAGACATGTAATGACTCTGGTTGTGGTTCATGAAAAAAACACACATGCAATGACACTGGTGGATCCATGTGTGGTTCATGAGAAGAACAGACATGCAATCACACTGGCTATGGTTCATGAAAATAATAGACATGCAATGACACTGGTGGATCCTTATGTGGTTTGTTTAGAAGAACACACATGCAATGACTCTAGCTGTAGTTCATGAAAAGAACACACATGCAATGACACTAGTGGATCCATGTGTGGTTCATGAGAAGCACACACATGCAATGACACTGGGTGTAACCATGTGTGGTTTGTTTAGAGGAACAGACATGCAATGACTCTGGTTGTGGTTCATGAAAAGAACACACATGCCATGACACTGGTGGATCCATGTGTGGTTCATGAGAAGAACAGACATGCAATCACACTGGCTATGGTTCATGAAAAGAACATACATGCAATGACACTGGTGGATCGATGTGTGGGTTGTGGAAAGAACAGACATGCAATGACTCTAGCTATGGTTCATGAAAATAACACACATGCAATGACACTGGTGGATCCATGTGTGGTTTGTGAGAAGAACAGACATGCAATGACACTGGTGGTTCCATGTGTGGTTTGTGAGAAGAACAAACCTGCAATGACACTGGGTGCGGTTCATGAAAAGAATAGACATGCAATGACACTGGTGGATCCTTATGTGGTTTGTTTAGAAGAACAGACATCCAATGACTCTAGCTGTGGTTCATGAAAAGAACAGACATGCAATGACACTAGTGGATCCTTATGTGGTTTGGTTATAAGAACACACATGCAATCACACTAGGTGGATCCATGTGTGGTTTGTTTAGAGGAACAAACATGCAATGACACTGGGTGTGGTTCATGAAAAGAACAGACATGCAATGACACTGGTGGATCCTTATGTGGTTTGTTTAGAAGAACACACATGCAATGACTCTATCTGTAGTTCATCAAAAGAACACACATGCAATGACACAAGTGGATCCATGTGTAGTTCATGATAAGAACACACATGCAATGACACTAGGTGTAACCATGTGTGGTTTGTTTAGAGGAACAGACATGCAATGACTCTGGTTGTGGTTCATGAAAAGAACACACATGCAATGACACTTGTGGATCCATGTGTGGTTCATGAGAAGAACATACATGCAATCACACTGGCTATGGTTCATGAAAAGAACATACATGCAATGACACTGGTGGATCCATGTGTGGGTTGTGGAAAGAACAGACATGCAATAACTCTAGCTATGGTTCATGAAAATAACACACAAGCAATGACACTGGTGGATCCATGTGTGGTTTATGAGAAGAAAATACATGCAATGACACTGGTGGTACCATGTGTGGTTTGTGACAAGAACAAACATGCAATGACACTGGGTGTGGTTCATGAAAAGAATAGACATGCAATGACACTGGTGGATACTTATGTGGTTTGTTTAGAATAACATACATCCAATGTCTCTAGCTGTGGTTCATGAAAAGAACAGACATGCAATGACACTGGTGGATCCTTATGTGGTTTGTTTATAAGAACACACATGCAATCGCACTAGGTGGATCCATGTGTGGTTTGTTTAGAGGAACAAACATGCAATGACACTGGGTGTGGTTCATGAAAAGAACAGACATGCAATGACACTGGTGGATCCTTATGTGGTTTGTTTAGAAGAACACACATGCAATGACTCTAGCTGTAGTTCATGAAAAGAACACACATGCAATGACACTAGTGGATCCATGTGTGGTTCATGAGAAGAACACACATGCAATGACACTGGGTGTAACCATGTGTGGTTTGTTTAGAGGAACAGACATGCAATGACTCTGGTTGTGGTTCATGAAAAGAACACACATGCAATGAGACTGGTGGATCCATGTGTGGTTCATGAGAAGAACAGACATGCAATCACACTGGCTATGGTTCATGAAAAGAACATACATGCAATGACACTGGTGGATCCATGTGTGAGTTGTGGAAAGAACAGACATGCAATGACTCTAGCTATGGTTCATGAAAATAACACACATGCAATGACACTGGTGGGTCCATGTGTGGTTTGTGAGAAGAACAGACATGCAATGAAACTGGTGGTTCCATGTGTGGTTTGTGAGAAGAACACACATGCAATGACACTGGGCGCGGTTCATGAAGAGAATAGACATGCAATGACACTAGTGGATCCTTATGTGGTTTGCTTAGAAGAACATACATCCAATGACTCTAACTGTGGTTCATGAAAAGAACACACATGAAATGACACTAGTGGATCCATATGTGGTTCATGAGAAGAACACACATGCAATGACACTGGGTGTAACCATGTGTGGTTTGTTTAGAGGAACAGACATGCAATGAATCTGGTTGTGGTTGATGAAAAGAACAGACATGCAATGACACTGGTGGATCCATGTGTGGTTCATGAGAAGAACAGACATGCAATCACACTGGCTATGGTTCATGAAAAGAACATACATGCAATGACACTGGTGGATCCATGTGTGGGTTGTGGAAATAACAGACATGCAATAAATCGAGCTATGGTTCATGAAAATAACACACATGCAAAGACACTGGTGGACCCATGTGTGGTTTATGAGAAGAAAATACATGCAACGACACTTGTGGTTCCATGTGTGGTTTGTGAGAAGAACAAACATGCAATGACACTGGGTGTGGTTCATGAAAAGAATAGACATGCAATGACACTGGTGGATCCTTATGTGGTTTGTTTAGAAGAACAGACATCCAATGACTCTAGCTGTGGTTCATGAAAAGAACAGACATGCAATGACACTGGTGGATCCTTATGTGGTTTGTTTATAAGAACACACATGCAATCGCACTAGGTGGATCTATGTGTGGTTTGTTTAGAGGAACAAACATGCAATGACACTGGGTGTGGTTCATGAAAAGAACAGACATGCAATGACACTGGTTGATCCTTATGTGGTTTGTTTAGAAGAACACACATGCAATGACTATATCTGTAGTTCATCAAAAGAACACACATGCAATGACACTAGTGGATCCATGTGTGGTTCATGATAAGAACACACATGCAATGACACTGGGTGTAACCATGTGTGGTTTGTTTAGAGGAACATACATGCAATGACTCTGGTTGTGGTTCATGAAAAGAACACACATGCAATGACACTTTTGGATCCATGTGTGGTTCATGAGAAGAACATACATGCAATCACACTGGCTATGGTTCATGAAAAGAACATACATGCAATGACACTGGTGGATCCATGTGTGGGTTGTGCAAAGAACAGACATGCAATAACTCTAGCTATGGTTCATGAAAATAACACACAAGCAATGACCCTGGTGGATCCATTTGTGGTTTATGAGAAGAAAATACATGCAATGACACTGGTGGTTCCATGTGTAGTTTGTGAGAAGAACAAACATGCAATGACACTGGGTGTGGTTCATGAAAAGAATAGACATGCAATGACACTGGTGGATCCTTATGTGGTTTGTTTAGAAGAACACACATGCAATGACTCTAGCTGTAGTTCATGAAAAGAACACACATGCAATGACACTAGTAGATCCATGTGTGGTTCATGAGAAGCACACACATGCAATGACACTGGGTGTAACCATGTGTGGTTTGTTTAGAGGAACAGAAATGCAATGAGTCTGGTTGTGGTTCATGAAAAGAACACACATGCCATGACACTGGTGGATCCATGTGTGGTTCATGAGAAGAACAGACATGCAATCACACTGGCTATGGTTCATGAAAAGAACATACATGCAATGACACTGGTGGATCGATGTGTGGGTTGTGGAAAGAACAGACATGCAATGACTCTAGCTATGGTTCATGAAAATAACACACATGCAATGACACTGGTGGATCCATGTGTGGTTTGTGAGAAGAACAGACATGCAATGACACTGGTGGTTCCATGTGTGGTTTGTGAGAAGAACAAACCTGCAATGACACTGGGTGCGGTTCATGAAAAGAATAGACATGCAATGACACTGGTGGATCCTTATGTGGTTTGTTTAGAAGAACAGACATCCAATGACTCTAGCTGTGGTTCATGAAAAGAATAGACATGCAATGACAGTGGTGGATCCTTATGTGGTTTGTTTATAAGAACACACATGCAATCACACTAGGTGGATCCATGTGTGGTTTGTTTAGAGGAACAAACATGCAATGACACTGGGTGTGGTTCATGAAAAGAACAGACATGCAATGACACTGGTGGATCCTTATGTGGTTTGTTTAGAAGAACACACATGCAATGACTCTAGGTGGATCCATGTGTGGTTTGTTTACAGGAACAAACATGCAATGACACTAGGTGTGGTTCATGAAAAGAACAGACATGCAATGACACTGGTGGATCCTTATGTGGTTTGTTTATAAGAACACACATGCAATGACTCTAGTTATGGATCATGAAAAGAACACACATGCAATGACTCTGGTGGATCCATGTGTGGTTCATGAGAAGAACAGACCTGCAATCACATTAGGTGGATCCATGTGTGGTTTGTTTTAAGGAACAGAAATTCAATGACTCTAGCTGTGGTTCGTGAAAAGAACAGACATGCAATGACACTGGTGGATCCATGTGTGGTTTGTGAAAAGAACAGACATGCAATTAAACTGGGTGTGGTTCATTATAAGAACACACATGCAATGACACTAGTGGATCCATGTGTGGTTTGTGAAAAGAACACACATCCAATTACACTGGTGGATCCTTATGTGGTTTGTGATAAGAAAAAACATGCAATGACGCTGGGTGTGGTTCATGAGAAGAACACACATGCAATCACACTAGGTGGATCCATGTGTGGTTTGTTTAGCGGAACATACATCCAATGACTATGGATGTGGTTCATGAAAAGAACAGACATGCAATGACACTGGTGTATCCATCTGTGGTTCATGAGAAGAACAGACATGCAATCACTCTGGATGTGGTTCATGAAAAGAACACACATGCAATGACACTGGTGGATCCATGTGTGTGGTTTGTGGAAGGAACGGACATGCAATGACATTGGGTGTGGTTCATGAAAAGAACACATATGCAATGACACTAGTGTATCCTTATGTGGTTTGTCAGAAGAACACACATGCAATGACTCTAGCTGTGGTTCATGAAAAGAACACACATGCAATGACACTGGTGGATCCATATGTGGTTTGCGGAAGGAACATACATGCAATGACTCTAGCTATGGTTCATGAAAAGAACAGACATGCAATGACACTAGTGGATCCGTATGTGGTTTGTGAAAAGAATAGACATGCAATCACACAGGGTGTGGTTCATGAAAAGAATAGACATGCAATGACACTGGTGGATCCTTATGTGGTTTGTTTAGAAGAACAGACATCCAATGACTCTAGTTGTGGTTCATGAAAAGAATAGACATGCAATGACACTGGTGGATCCTTATGTGGTTTGTTTATAAGAACACACATGCAATCACACTAGGTGGATCCATGTGTGGTTTGTTTAGAGGAACCAACATGCAATGACACTGGGTGTGGTTCATGAAAAGAACACACATCCAATGACACTGGTGGATCCTTATGTGGTTTGTGAGAAGAACAAACATGCAATGACACTAGGTGTGGTTCATGAAAAGAACAGACATGCAATGACACTGGTGGATCCTTATGTGGTTTGTTTAGCAGAACAGACATCCGATGACTCTAGCTATGGTTCATGAAAAAATAGACATGCAATGACACTGGTGGATTCATGTGTGGTTTTTGAAAAGAACATACATGCAATCACACTAGGTGGATCCATGTTTGGTTTGTTTAGAGGAACAAACAAGCAATGACACTGGGTGTGGTTCATGAAAAGAACAGACATGTAATGACACTGGTGGATCCTTATGTGTTTTGTTTAGAAGAACACACATGCAATGACTCTAGCTATGGTTCATGAAAAGAACACACATGCAATGACATTGGTGGATTCATGCGTGGTTCATGAGAAGAACATACATGCAATCACACTAGGTGAATCCATGTGTGGTTTGTTTAGAGGAACAGGCATACAATGACTCTAGATGGTGGTTCATTAAAAGAACACACATCCAATGACACTGGTGGATCCATGTGTGGTTTGTGAAAAGAACAGACATGCAATGACACTGGGTGTGGTTCAGGAAAAGGACATACATGCAATGACACTGTTGTATCCTTATGTGGTTTGTTTATAAGAACACACATGCAATGAGTCTAGCTATGGTTCATGAAAAGAACACACATGCAATGACACTGGTGGATCCATGTGTGGTTCATGAGAAGAACATACATGCAATCGCACTAGGTAGATCCATGTGTGGTTTGTTTAGAGGAACAGACAAGCAATGACTCTAGCGGTGGTTCATGAAAAGAACAGACATGCAATGACACCGGTGGATCCATGCGTGGTTCGTGAAAAGAACAGACATGCAATCACACTAGGTGTGGTTCATGAAAAGAACACACATGCAATGACACTGGTGGATCCATGTGTGGTTTGTGAACACAACACACATCCAATGACACTGGTGGATCCTTATGTGGTTTGTGAGAAGAACAAACATGCAATGACACTGGGTATGGTTCATGTGAAGAACACACATGCAATCACACTAGGTGGATCCATGTGTGGTTTGTTTAGAGGAACAAACATCCAATGACTGGTTGTGGTTCATGAAAAGAACAGACATGCAATGACACTTGTGTATCCATGTGTGGTTCATGAGAAGAACAGACATGCAATCACCCTGGCTGTGGTTAATGAAAAGAACACACATGCAATGAGACTGGTGGATCCATGTGTGGTTTGTGGAAAGAACAGGACATGCAATGACACTGGGTGTGGTTAATGAAAAGAACACACATGCAATGACACTGGTGTATCCGTATGTGGTTTGTGAGAAGAACACACATGCAATGAATCTAGCTGTGGTTCATGAAAAGAACACACATGCAATGACACTGGTGGATCCATATGTGGTTTGTGGAAGGAACAGACAATCAATGACTCTAGCTGTGGTTCATGAAAATAGCAGACATGCAAGGGCAAGGTGGATCCGTATGTGGTATGTGGAAAGAACAGACATGCAATCATACTGGGTGTGGTTCATGAAAAGAACACACATGCAATGACACTGGTGGATCCATGTGTGGTTTGTGAAAAGAACACACATCCAATGACACTAGTGGATCCTTATGTGGTTTGTGAGAAGAACAAACATGCAATGACACTGGTGGTTCCATGTGTGGTTTGTGACAAGAACAAACCTGCAATGACACTGGGTGTGGTTCATGAAAAGAATAGACATGCAATGACTGAAGGGAATATGCCCGAGAGGCAATAATAAAGTGGTTATTATCTTATTCCATGTTTATGATAAATGTTTATTTTGCATGCTATAATTATATTGATCGAAAAACATCAATACATGTGTGTTTAATAAACAAAAAGGGTTCCTAGTTATGCCTCTCTTATAGACTAGCTTGTTGATTAACAAGATGATCAAGGTTTCCTGATCATAGACATTGGATGTTGTTAATAACAAGGTCACACCATTGGTGGAATGATGTGATGAACATTCATCCGAAGTATAGCATTACGATCAAGTCATTATGTTTATATTGCTATAACATCATACGAAGTAATCTTAGTCCTTAGACCATGAGATCATGTTAATTGCTAACACCGGAAGAGTATCTTGATAACATCAAACGTCACACCGTAACAGGGTGACTATAAAGGTGGGTTCCGTGCTACGAAAGTGTTATGTTGAGGCTCATGGATCAAGAGTGGGATTTGTCCATCCCGATGACGGATAGATATACTCTGGGCCCTCTCGGTGATATCACATTGAAATAGCTTGCAAGCAAGTGATGTGATCACTAGAATGTTATATCACGGGAACGAGAAAAGAGTGCATGTCAGTAACGAGATCAAACTAGGTATGGAGATACCGATGATTGAATCTCGGACATGTAATATATCGCGAGACAAAGGGATTTAGTTACTAGCGTTAAAGGTTCTCACGATCACAGAAGTCATCGTTGAATGTGTAGGAGTCAGTATGGATCTCCAGGTCCCGCTTCTGATTATTGATCTGAGAGGGGTCTCGATCATGTCTGCATTATTCGTGAACCGTAGGGTGACACACTTAAGGGATACCGACACCATTTGGAGCAAATATGTTTCAGATAAAGATTTAAGAAAGCGCTGGAATTATTTCAATAGACACCAAAACTATTTCGGGTGAAATTGCTGAAATTGGTTCTGCATGTAATATTGAAATGTTGCAGGGGGTTTTATGTGAATGTTTGTTAATTAAAGTAATAGACAAAATTCTGAATGAAAATAATAAAAGAGTTTTATTAAATGAGAGAGCATTAAATTTGGAGAAATTTAATGCATTTAAAGTGGAGACTTTAAAAGAGAATGTGAATGGTCAAATTTATGTGGAGGGAGTTACCACCACAAGAATGGAGGAGGTGAAGAGTCACCTCCTCCATGCGCCGGCCATGAAGGAGGGGCACCCCCTCCTCCTATAAAAGGCCACCCCCTCCTCACTTCTCACACACACCTCCTTGTGAAGGATCTCTCTCCCCCTCTAGTATTATTCCCCCATGGTCTCGGATTAGTGAGATACATGTTCCCGGTGGCTTTATCTGGAAAGGAGTTGCTGCTTCCGCTGCTTTGCTGGAGCGAGGGACGGAGGTTGTCGGGGTACTGGACGTGTGTGCGATCACGGATGCACCGCTGCTTTGCGGTGCTGGACTTGGTGGTGCTAGAGCTGGATCTGATGGACGTGTTGGAGCCGGACCTGCTGGACTTCATCACGATCTTGAGATCGGCAAGTGTATGACTACATCAACCACGAGTTCATACTCGTTAACAAATCTCGTTGTCTACGAGGGTAAGTTATCGTTGGATGTATGTCCACCCGTTGCTTTGTACCTAGTAGATAGATCTTGGCGTGTAGTTCACACCGTAGGAATTTTTTTGTTTTCTATGCTCCGGACCCAACAGTGGTATCAGAGCCTGATCTATGTGTAGGTGCTTTGCACGGGTAGTACACATATGTTTATATGTGGGCGATGATGATCATGTTATTGCTTCTTTCATGTATTTTGGATATTGGTGGCATAGTGGGATGAAGTGACCCGGACCAACCTTACATGTCATCGTACATGAGACCGGTTCCACGACTAACATGCAACTTGTTTTGCATAAGTGGCTGGCGGGTGTCTGTCTCTCCTACTATAGTCAATATCTGATTTACAACGAGTTGCTAATAACTTAGTTATCCTCGTTGTGGTTCATGTTCGTAGGTAAGAACGGTTCTATCTCCGAAAGCCCTAAGCCACGTAAAACTTGCAATTGATAAATTAGAGGCGTCTAGTTTAGATCGTTGCTAGGCTAGTGTCTTGATATGGTATTGTTGTAAGTAGATGTATGATAGATACTCTTACAACACATTCAACGTGTAAATTCCATAGACCTTGGCCTTACACACAAAGGAATGATAGAGATCATACCACGATGCAAATGATAGAGATCAAATGCATGGACCATATCATCTCACTTTACACATTAGATGTTAGCATCTTATAGTGCTAGTTTGGCGCTTTCTGTAGCATTGTGAGATGATCCCTCATTTAAATATCAAGATAAAGTGTATTCTTCCTTAAGTATGCACCGTTCTATGGATCGTGTTTCGAGACATCACGTGATGATCAGGTGTTCTCAACTCTACGCTTTCATGCAACGGATGTAAGATAGTTTTACACATGCGAATACTAAGGTTCTTACTTGGCGAGCCTAGCATGTATAGACATGGCCTTGGAACACGGACCTAAAGGTTAAGCATGAGTCATATAGATGATGTGATGACCAAATTGATGCTCGCCTTTGAAGCTACACCGACTCACGTGATGATCGGACTTGGTGTAGTGGATTTGGTTCATGTAATCACCAAAAAGGCACGAGGGATGTCGTTTTTGAGTGGGAGTTCATTTCTAATTTGGATTAGTCGAACTCAATTTGTCATAAACTAAATCGAAGTGAATTTGCATAATTTGTTGTAGTCATTCGCATCTGTTCACTACCTTATGCTTAGTTTTTATTTGAGATAATCGAACTATAGAATTCTAGATATTTACTTTACGAACTGGTATCGTATTGTTTTGAATGTCAATTTAAAGTTTATAAGTCCTATTGCAAACTTTCAGCAAACTCTATTTACTCCATGAAGTTTAATAAGTAGTATTAAATCAAGAGTAAGAATTCCAATGTTAGTATCTAAAGTATCATGTTTGCCTCCATGATTATTGATATTCAAAAAGATGTTTTAATATCAAGATTATATTGGAGCTGAAAATTGATTCAGAAACCATCACGTGTGAAAGATATTGTGATATCTGAAACAATGTTTTTGGTTGGATTATGATAGAGTATAATTTAGCAAAATACATGTTCTCATATTGTATGAGAATTTGTGAAGGATGGAGATGCTAGGCATCCGAATCTACCAAAAAGATTTTGGGAACTGATATTATACTCGCGATTCTTCCTTATAGGCTATAGTAGCTTGATCATGAAAGTTGTCATGATAAGGATGAATAGAAGATGTAAGTAAAATGTTTACTACACTAATAGATTACTAAAGAATGGATTTTTGAAAGAACACCAAACATTTGATGATGGTGATGCACTTCAAAGTGCAAGTCCAAAGGTATTAGTATTTGACTATATACGCTTTGTACCATGTGTCATGTTGATGACACCACTATTGATGTTGATAGATTCTTTTAAAAGGAAAGAAATTGCTGAAAGAGAATCTATAAAATATTTGGCAGAAAATAAAAGGTTGGAGATGTCCAACTTAGGTATATAGAAGATATACATGTTATGGCTATATTCCTTGCTTGTTAAACAATGTGGTTATTAGGTATTGGATACCGGTATTGATACCGAATTGGTTGGTATGAAGTGTCATACAGGACAACGCAATTCATGAACTACAATGGCCTAAGTAACCAGCAAGAGAATGAGTGATGATGTTCATCGAAAACAAATAAAGTGTTATTGTGTTTTTCGTTGTCATCAAACCAAGCCTTCAAGATTTGTTTAAATAATTTTTATTTTGTTCCGGTATCATGAGAACAATTTCTGTTCAAATAATTACCGTATTCCATAAATGATGGATGAACTTTTACAAGTCTAGTTGAAGAAATCACATCCATAAACACTATTGCTAAAATGTCGCAAGACAAATGATTGAAAGATCACTTATGAAGTGACATCGCTGTTTAAATTATATTTGAAAGAAAACATGAAGAAACTCCATGTTGATGGATTTTTGGAACCTTTGATTTTGATCAATTGACGCATGTGAGACTTTCCTCGAGATAATTGAAACTCCGTCCATAGGACAGAGAGGAACGGATGACTAGCTTATTGGAAATTGTGCATGCTAATGTGCATAGTCCATTATGTGTAGCCATATGCGATGGATCTTTTTGCTTCATATGCTTTCTCCGAAAATTTGAGTGAATATATCTGTATATATTTACTTAATAAGTAAGAAGTATGAAACATTTGAAAATTGTTCAAAGACTTTCAAGATGAAGTGGAAAATCATTGTAACAAGAAAATAAAGAGTTTATGATTCGATCATAAAGGAAGATATTTGAGTTACATGTTTAGCAAAAACACCTAAGACTTGAGGAATTGTTCCATGATTTGTGTTTCCCGATAAACCATAGGAGTATGGAATATTCGAGAGATAAAATCAAACCATGTTTGACATGGTAAGATCAAGGGTGTCATTTATAAAACTGCCATTATGTTTTAAGGATTGAAGCTTTAGAGACTACCGCTTTTACACTGAAAAGAGCACCATCGTGATCCATTGAAATGACACCATATGAGTTATGGTTTGGGATAAAACCCGAATTTTCTTTTCTTAAATTTTGGTATGCTATGCATAAGTAAAATGTTTACAACCAAAGTTGGATAAGCACGTCTTTGTAGGTTATCCCAAAGAATTTGTTGGGAATTTCTCCATAACACCGAGGACAAAAGAGTTTGTTACTTGGAACATCAAGTTTCTTGAGAAGGAATTTTTCGTGAAAAGTTAAGTGGGAGGACAATAGAACTTTGATAAGGTTGTTGAACCTTAGCTATATGTGCTAAGTAGCGCAGCGCCGGAAAGTGTCCCGGTGGCGTCCATAATGCTCATGGCTCTTGTGATTATAAAAGGTGTGATCTCGGAGATTAGAGTTCCTATAGAACCGTGTGGGTCGGTAAGAATCAAATAGTAAGATTTTATAAGCAAGTCGTTATTGTTTTGACAATGATGAACCGACTACATGAAAAGAAGCGATGATGGGCCCTGACTCCATAAAATGACTAGAAGTCATAGAATCCGTGATAGTATCCATACACGAGAAAACAAGTTTCTAAACTTGGAAGACCCTCCGGAAAGGCGTAAAGCCTATCGGTCGTGGTTGGATCTATAAAGAAATAAGACATGGATGTTTAACATCTATGAAATAGTCGACATGTCGGAAAGAAGTTTACGACAATGTTCAAGGAGTTGACTATGACAAGATTTGATCTTTCATAGCGATATATAGTCTTGACGGATTAATGTAGCAACCACTACATATAATTTGGTATATGGTAGTTGAATAAACAAAACAAGGTTCTTCGAATAAAACGGTAACCTAGGACATGTACATGACATGGTCCGAAGGGTTTTGTTAATTCAAAGGGTGCTAGAAGGGCATGTAAACTTCAATAGTTGAAGTAAGCATAGCGGAGTTGGAATCTTCACCATGATGAAACTGTTAAAAGAGTTTAAATTCATCGGAGATGATGAAGATGCTTGCATTGCAAGAAATTAAGTGGGAGCGCTGAGACATATTTCTAATACATTATGTATAGGACATATTGTTGATGGGAAATGATGTATCTTGTATTGACACAAGTTAAGAATTTCATTAATATAAGATTTCGATGAAAGACTTGGGCAAACCCGGAATATTAGGCATCAATATCTATATGGATAGATTAAGGCGCTAATAAGGTTGTGCCAGACATACATATATGAGATATTGAAAGGGTTCAATATGGAAATAACAAGAAAGGTTGTTGCTGCATGGAAAGGATTGTATCAAAATTCAAGTGTTTCAACACTTGGTGAGTAAAATCACATGAAGATTTTGATCGATTATACCATGATATGTATATATCCAGAATGTCCTATGCTCTAAATGTTATGAGCATATACCAGAATGATTCATAAGATGATCATTGGACAATAGTAAAGATATTCTTATGAGCTTTGGAAGAACTAAGAATATATAATGTATAAGTGACAAATAGTTAAAGGTAGTTCATTGTAAAGTGTTACATTGATACTAGTTTTGTCACCAGATACAAATTAAATTTATCTCAATTTAGACTATGGGTGGCACAATGTAATGGAAAGTATGTTCCATGATGGATTTGGATGAGTTCCAAAGTTGAGACATTATGACGGATACTACAACAAAAGGCTAAGTATATGACTGCTATAGTGGCAGCAAAGGAGGGCATTTGTGTTAAGTAGTTTGTTATCAAACTAGGTGTGGTTCAAAGTGGGCTAATACTATGAAGATATATTGTGTGACAATAATATCAACATATTTTAACCCGGACGAACTAAAGGTCTCACCAGAGGACCAAATTTATACAATTCCATCTCATTTGAGAATGAGTGATGCGTAGAGACGCAGAGACATGCAAATACACACGGACCTGAAATTGTCAGATCTAGAGATTATGTTAACCACTAGCAATAGCGTATATGCAACACCAGAAAGCCATAGGTGTTCAATGCACAAAGTTTATCAAACTAGATTATTGACTCTAGTGCAAGTGGGAGACTGAAGGGAATATGCCCGAGAGGCAATAATAAAGTGGTTATTATCTTATTCCATGTTTATGATAAATGTTTATTTTGCATGCTATAATTGTATTGATCGGAAACATCAATACATGTGTGTTTAATAAACAAAAAGGGTTCCTAGTTATGCCTCTCTTATAGACTAGCTTGTTGATTAACAAGATGATCAAGGTTTCCTGATCATAGACATTGGATGTTGTTAATAACAAGGTCACACCATTGGTGGAATGATGTGATGAACATTCATCCGAAGTATATCATTACGATCAAGTCATTATGTTTATATTGCTATAACATCATACGAAGTAATCTTAGTCCTTAGACCATGAGATCATGTTAATTGCTAACACCGGAAGAGTATCTTGATAACATCAAACGTCACACCGTAAAAGGGTGACCATGAAGGTGGGTTCAGTGCTACGAAGGTGTTATGTTGAGGCTCATGGATCAAGAGTGGGATTTGTCCATCCCGATGACGGATAGATATACTCTAGGCCCTCTCGGTGATATCACATTGAAATAGCTTGCAAGCAAGTGATGTGATCACTAGAATGTTATATCACGGGAACAAGAAAAGAGTGCATGTCAGTAACAAGATCAAACTAGGTATGGAGATACCGATGATCGAATCTTGGACATGTAATATATCACGAGATAAAGGGATTTAGTTACTAGCGTTAAAGGTTCTCACGATCACAGAAGTCATCGTTGAATGTGTAGGAGTCAGTATGGATCTCTAGGTCCCTCTTCTGATTATTGATCTGAGAGGGGTCTCGATCATGTCTGCATTATTCGCGAACCGTAGGGTGACACACTTAAGGGATACCGACACCATTTGGAGCAAATATGTTTCAGATAAAGATTTAAGAAAGCGCTGGAATTATTTCAATAGACACCGAAACTGTTTCAGGTGAAATTGCTGAAATTGGTTCTGCATGTAATATTGAAATGTTGCAGGGGGTTTTATGTGAATGTTTGTTAAGTAAAGTAATAGAAAAAATTCTGAATGAAAATAATAAAAGAGTTTTATTAAATGAGAGAGCATTAAATTTGGAGAAATTTAATGCATTTAAAGTGGAGACTTTAAAAGAGAATGTCAAGGGGCAAATTTATGTGGAGGGAGTTACCACCACATGAATGGAGGAGGTGAAGAGTCACCTCCTCCATGCGCTGGCCATGAAGGAGGGGAACCCCCTCCTCCTATAAAAGGCCAACCCCTCCTCACTTCTCACACACATCTCCTTGTGAAGGATCTCTCTCCCCCTCTAGTATTATTCCTCCATGGTCTCGGATTAGTGAGATACATGTTCCCGGTGGCTTTATCTGGAAAGGAGTTGTTGCTTCCGCTGCTTTGCTAGAGCGAGGGACGGAGGTTCGCGGGGTACCCGACGTATGTGCAATCACGGATGCACCGCTGCTTTGCGGTGCTGGACTTGGTGGTGCTAGAGCTGGATCTGATGGACGTGCTGGAGCCGGACCTACTGGACTTCATCACGATCTTGAGATCGGCAAGTGAACGACTACATCAACCACGAGTTCATACACGTTAACAAATCTCGTTGTCTACGAGGGTAAGTTCTCGTTGGATGTATGTCCACCCGTTGCTTTGTACCTAGTAGATAGATCTTGGCGTGTAGTTCACACCGTAGGAAATTTTTTGTTTTCTATGTTGCGGACCCAACAATGACGCTGGTGGATCCTTATGTGGTTTGTGAGAAGAACACACATGCAATGACTCTAGCTGTGGTTCATGAAAAGAACACACATGCAATGACACTGGTGGATCCATATGTGGTTTATGGAAGGAACAGATAAGCAATGACTCTAGCTGTGGTTCATGAAAATAACAAACATGCAATGACACTGGTGGATCCTTATGTGGTTTGTTTAGAAGAACAGACATCCAATGACTCTAGCTATGGTTCATGAAAAGAACAGACATGCAATGACACTAGTGGATCCTTATGTGGTATGTGGAAAGAACAGACATGCAATCATACGGGGTGTGGTTCATGAAAAGAACACACATGCGATGACACTGGTGGATCCATGTGTGGTTTGTGAAAAGAACAGACATCCAATGACACTGGTGGATCGTTATGTGGTTTGTGAGAAGAACAAACATGCAATGACACTGGGTGTGGTTCATGAAAAGAACAGACATGCAATGACACTAGTGGATCCTTATGTGGTTTGTTTAGAAGAACAGATATCCAATGACTCTAGCTATGGTTCATGAAAAGAACAAACATGCAATGACACTAGTGGATGCATGTGTGGTTTGTGAAAAGAACAGACATTCAATCACACTGGGTGTGGTTCCTGAAAAGAACACACAACCAATGACACTAGTGGATCCATGTGTGGTTTGTGGAAAGAACAGACATGCAATGACACTGGGTGTGGTTCATGAAACGAACATACATGCAATGACACTGGTGCATCCTTATGTGGTTTGTGAGAAGAACACACATGCAATGACTCTAGCTGTGCTTCATGAAAAGAAAAGACATGCAATGACTCTGGTGGATCCATATATGGTTTTTGGAAAGAACAGACATGCAATGACTCTGGGTGTGGTTCATGATAAGAACACGCATTCAATGACACTGGGCGTGGTTCATGAGAAGAACACACATGCAATGACACTGGTGGATCCTTATGTAGTTTGTGAGAAAAACAGACATTCAATCACACTAGGTGGTTCCATGTGTGTTTGTTTAGAGGAACAGACATTCAATGACACTGGGTGTGGTTCATGAAAAGAATAGACATGCAATGACACTGGTGGATCGTTATGTTGTTTGTTTACAAGAACACACATGCAATGACTCTAGCCGTGGTTCATGAAAAGAACACACATGCAATAACACTGGTGGATCCATGTGTGGTTCATGAGAAGAATAAACATGCAATCACACTAGGTGGATCTATGTGTGGTTCATGAAAAGAATACACATGCAATGACACTGGTGGATCCATGTGTGGATCATGAGAAGAACAGACAAGCAATCACACTGGTTGTGGTTCATGAATATAAAATACATGCAATGACACTGGTGGATCCATGTGTGGTTTGTGGAAAAAATAGACATGCAATGACTCTAGCTATGGTTCATGAAAAGAACACACATGCAATGACAATAGTGGATCCGTGTGTGGTTTGTGAGAAGAATAGACATGCAATGACACTAGTGGATCCATCTGTGGTTTGTTTAGAGGAATAGACATGCAATGACACTGGGTGTGGTTCATGAAAAGAACAGACATGCAATGACACCGGTGGATCCTTATGTGGTTTGTTTAGAAGAACACACATGCAATGACACTAGGTGAGATTCATGAAAAGAACAGACATGCAATGACACTAGTGGATATTTATGTGGTTTGTTTAGAAGACCACAAATGCAATGAATCTAGCTGTGGTTCATGAACAGAACACACATGCAATGACACTGGTGGATCCATGTGTGGTTCATGAGAAGAACAGACATGCAATCACACTAGGTGGATCCATGTGTGGTTTGTGGAAAGAACAGACATGCAATGACTCTGGCTATGGTTCATGAAAAGAACACACATGCAATGACACTAGTGGATCCATGTGTGGTTCATGAGAAGAATAGACATGCAATCACACTCGCTGTGGTTCATGAAAAGAACATACATGCAATAAGACTGGTGGATGCATGTGTGGTTTGTGGAAAGAACAGATATGCAATGACTCTAGCTGTGGTTCATGAAAAGAACACACATGCAATGACACTGGTGGATCCATGTGTGGTTTCTGAGAAGAATAGACATGCAATGACACTTGTGGATCCATGTGTGGTTTGTTTAGAGGAACAGGCATGCAATGACACTATGTGTGGGTCATGAAAAGAACACACATGCAATGACACTAGTGTATTCTTATGTGGTTTGTGAGAAGAACAGACATGCAATGACTCTAGCTGTGGTTCATGAAAATAACACACATGCAATGACACTGGTGGATCCATGTGTGGTTTGTGAAAAGAACAGACATGCAATCACACTAGGTGTATCCATGTGTGGTTTGTTTAGAGGAACAAACATGCAATGACACTGGGTGTGGTTCATGAAAAGAATAGACATGCAATGACAATGGTGGATCCTTATGTGGTTTGTTTAGGAGAACACACATGCAATGACTCTAGCTGTGTTTCATGAAAGAACACACATGCAATGACACTGGTGGATCCATGTGTGGTTCATGAGAAGAACAGCCATGCAATGACACTAGGTGGATCCTTATGTGGTTTGTGAAAAAGAACACACATGCAATGACACTGGGTGTGCTTCGTGAAAAGAGCACACATGCAATGACACTGGTGGATCGATGTGTGGTTCATGAGAAGAACACACATGCAATGACACTTGGTGTATCCATGTGTGGTTTGTTTAGAGTAACAGACATGGAATGACTCTGGCTGTGGTTCATGAAAAGAACACACATGCAATGACACTGGTGGATCCATGTGTGGTTTGTGGAAAGAACAGACATGCAATGACTCTAGGTGTGGTTCATGAAAAGAACACACATGCAATGACACTGGTGTATCCTTATGTGGTTTGTGAGAAGAACACACATGCAATGACTCTAGCTGTGGTTCATGAAAAGAACACACGTGCAATGACACTGGTGGATCCATATGTGGTTTGTGGAAGGAACACACATCCAATGACTCTAGCTGTGGTTCATGAAAAGAACACACATGCAATGACACTGGTGGATCCATGTGTGGTTTGTGAAAAGAACAGACATGTAATCACACTAGGTGGATCCATGTGTGGTTTGTGGAAAGAAGACACATGCAATGACTCTAGCTGTGGTTCATGAAAAGAACACACATACAATGACACTAGTAGATCCATGTGTGGTTTCTGAAAAGAACAGACATGCAATCACACTAGGTGGATCCATGTGTGGTTTGTGGAAAGAAAACATATGCAATGACTCTAGCTGTGGTTCATGAAAAGAACACACATGCAATGACACTGGTGGATCCATGTGTGGTTTGTGAAAAGAACAGACATGCAATCACACTAGGTGTGGTTCATGAAAAGAACACACATCCAATGACACTGGTGGATCCATGTGTGGTTTGTGGAAATAATAGACATGGAATGACATTGGGTGTGGTTCATGAAAATAACACACGTGCAATGACACTGGTGTATCCTTATGTGGTTTGTGAGAAGAACACACATGCAATGACTCTAGCTGTGGTTCATGAAAAGAACACACATGCAATGACACTGGTGGATCCATGTGTGGTTCATGAGAAGAACAGACATGCAATCATAGTAGGTGGATTCATGTGTGGTTTGTGGAAAGAACAAACATGCAATGACTCTGGCTGTGGTTCATGAAAAGAACACACATGCAATGCCACTGGTGGATCCATGTGTGGTTCATGAGAAGAACAGACATGCAATCACACTGGTTGTGGTTCATGAAAATAACATACACATAATGACACTTGTGGATCCATGTGTGGTTTGTGGAAAGAACATACATGCAATGACTCTAGCTGTGGTTCCTGAAAAGAACACGCATGCAATGGCACTGGTGGATCCATGTGTGGTTTGTTAGAAAATCAAACATGCAATGACACTGGTGGATCCATGTGTGGTTTTGTTTTGAGGAACATGCATGCAATGACACTGGGTGTGGTTCATGAAAAGAACACACATGCAATGACACCGGTGATCCTTATGTGGTTTGTTTAGAAGAACACACATGCAATGACACTGTGTGAGGTTAATGAAAAGAACAGACTTGCAATGACACTGGTGGATCCTTATGTGGTTTATTTAGAAGAACACACATGTAATGACTCTAGCTGTGGTTCATGAAAAGAACACACATGCAATGACACTGGTGGATCCATATGTGGTTCATGAGAAGAATAGACATGCAATCACAGTAGGTGGATCCATGTGTGGTTTGTGGAAAAAACAGACATGCAATGACTCTGGCTGTGGTTCATGAAAAGAACACACATGCAATGCCACTGGTGTGTCCATGTGTGGTTCATGAGAAGAACAGACATGCAATCACACTGGTTATGGTTTATGAAAAGAACATACATGCAATGACACTTGTGGATCCATGTGTGGTTTGTGGAAAGAATAGACATGCAATGACTCTAGCTATGGTTCATCAAAGGAACACACATGCAATGGCACTCATGGATCCATGTGTGGTTTGTTAGAAGAACAAACATGCAATGACACTGGTGGATCAGTGTGTGGTTTGTTTTGAGGAACAGGAATGCAATGACACTGGGTGTGGTTCATGAAAAGAACACACATGCAATGACACTGGGTGAGGTTCATGAAAAGAACAGATTTGCAATGACACTGGTGGATCCTTATGTGGTTTATTTAGAAGAACACACATGTAATGACTCTAGCTGTGGTTCATGAAAAGAACACACATGCAATGACACTGGTGGATCCATGTGTGGTTCATGAGAAGAACAAACATGCAATCACACTAGGTGGATCCATGTGTGGTTTGTGGAAAGAACAGACATGCAATGACTCTGGCTGTGGTTCATGAAAAGAACACATATGCAACGCCACGGGTGGAACCATGTGTGGTTCATGAGAAGAACAGACATGCAAATTGTGGTTCATGAAAAGAACATACATGCAATGACACTGGTGGATCCATGTGTGGTTTGTGGAAAGAACAGACATGCAATGACTCTAGCTGTGGTTCATGAAAAGAACAAACATGCAATGACACTAGTGGATCCTTATGTGGTTTGTTTAGAAGAACACATATGCAATGACTCTAGCTGTGGTTCATGAAAAGAACACACATGCAATGACACTGGTTGATCCATATGTGGTTTATGGAAGTAACACAGATCCAATGAATCTAGCCATGGTTCATGAAAAGAACACACATGCAATGACACTGGTGGATCCATATTTGGTTTGTGAAAAGAACAGACATGCAATAACACTAGGTGGATCCATATGTGGTTTGTGGGAAGAACAGACAAGCAATGACTCTGGGTGTGGTTTATGAGAAGAACACACATGCAATGACACTGAGTATGATTCATGAGAAGAACAGACATGCAATGACACTGGTGGATCCTTATTTTGTTTGTGAGAAGAACTGACATGCAATGACTCTAGCTATGGTTCATGAAAAGAACACACATGCAATGACACTGGTGGATCCATGTGTGGTTTGTGAAAAGAATAGACATTCAATCACACTAGGTGGATCCATGTGTGGTTTGTTTAGAGGCACAGACATGCAATGACACTAGGTGTGGTTCATGAAAAGAACAGACATGCAATGACACTGCTGGATCCTTATGTGGTTTGTTTAGAAGAACACACATGAAATGACTCTAGCTATGGTTCATGAAAAGAACGCACATGCAATGACATTGGTGGATCCATGTGTGGTTCATGAGAAGAACAGACGTGCAATCTCACTAGGTGGATCCATGTGTGGTTTGTGGAAAGAACAAACATGCAATGACTTTGGCTGTAGTTTATGAAAATAACACACATGCAATGACACGGGTGGATCCAGGTGTGGTTCATGAGAAAAATAGACATGAAATCACACTGGTTGTGGTTCATGAAAATAACATACATGCAATGACACTTGTGGATCCATGTGTGGTTTGTGGAATGAAAGGACATGTAATGACTCTAGCTGTGGTTCATGAAAAGAACACACATGCAATGACACTGGTCGATCCATGTGTGGTTTTTTAGAAGAACAGACATGCAATGACACTGGTGGATCCATCTGTGGTTTGTTTAGAGGAAGAAGCATGCAATGACACTGGGTGTGGTTCATGAAAAGAACACACATGCAATGACACCGGTGGATCCTTATGTGGTTTGTTTAGAAGAACACACATGTAATGACACTAGGTGAGGTTCATGAAAAGAACATACTTGTAATGACACTGGTGGATCCTTATGTGGTTTATTTAGAGAACACACATGTAATGACTCTAGTCGTGGTTCATGAAAAGAACACACATGCAATGACACTGGTGGATCCATGTGTGGTTTGTGAAAAGAACAGACATGCAATCACACTAGGTGTATCCCTGTGTGGTTTGGTTAGAGGAATAGACATGCAATGACACTGGGTGTGGTTCATGAAAAGAATAGACATGCAATGACACTGGTGGTTCCTTATGTGGTTTGTTTAGAAGAACACACATGCAATGACTCTAGCTATGGTTCATGAAAAGAACACACATGCAGTGACACTGGTGGATCCATGTGTGGTTCATGAGAAGAACAGACATGCAATCACACTAGGTGGATCCTTATGTGGTTTGTGAAAAAGAACACACATGCAATGACACTGGGTGTGCTTCATGAAAAGAGCACACATGCAATGACACTGGTGGATCGATGTGTGGTTCATGAGAAGAACACACATGCAATGACACTTGGTGTGTCCATGTGTGGTTTGTTTAGAGTAACAAACATGTAATAACTCTGGCCGTGGTTAATGAAAAGAACACACATGCAATGACACTGGTGGATCCATGTGTGGTTTCTAGAAAGAACAGACATGCAATGACTCTGGGTGTGGTTCATGAAAAGAACACACATGCAATGACACTGGTGTATCCTTATGTGGTTTGTGAGAAGAACCCACATGCAATGACTCTAGCTGTGGTTCATGAAAAGAACACACATGCAATGACACTGGTGGATCCATATGTGGTTTGTGTAAGGAACACACATCCAATGAGTCTAGTTGTGGTTCATGAAAAGAACACACATGCAATGACACTGGTGGATCCATGTGTGGTTTGTGAAAAGAATAGACATGCAATCCACACTAGGTGGATCCATGTGTGGTTTGTGGAAAGAACACACATGCAATGACTTTAGCAGTGGTTCATGAAAAGAACACACATGCAATGACACTGGTGGATCCATGTATGGTTTGTGAAAATAACAGACATGCAATCACACTAGGTGGATCCATGTATGGTTTGTGAAAAGAACACACATGCAATGACTCTAATTGTGGTTCATGAAAAGAACACACATGCAATGACACTGGTGGATCCATGTGTGGTTTCTGGAAAGAACAGACATGCAATGACTCTGGGTGTGGTTCATGAAAAGAACACACATGCAATGACACTAGTGTATCCTTATGTGGTTTGTGAGAAGAACCCACATGCAATGACTCTAGCTGTGGTTCATGAAAAGAACACACATGCAATGACACTGGTGGATCCATATGTGGTTTGTGTAAGGAACACACATCCAATGAGTCTAGTTGTGGTTCATGAAAAGAACACACATGCAATGACACTGGTGGATCCATGTATGGTTTGTGAAAAGAACAGACATGCAATCACACTAGGTGTATCCATGTGTTGTTTGTGAAAAGAACAAACATGCAATCACACTAGGTGTGGTTCATGAAAAGAACACACATCCAATGACTGGTGGATCCATGTGTGGTTTGTGGAAAGAACAGACATGCAATGACACTAGGTGTGGTTCATGAAAAGAACACACATGCAATGACACTGGTATATGTGAGAAGAACACAGATGCAATGACTCTAGCTGTGGTTCATGAAAAGAACACACATGCAATGAAACTGGTGGATCCATGTGTGGTTCATGAGAAGAACAGACATGCAATGACTCTAGCTATGGTTCATGAAAAGACTACACATGCAATGATACTCGTGGATCCATTTGTGGTTTGTGAAAAGAACAGACATGCAATCACACTAGGTGGATCCATGTGTGGTTTGTTTAGAGGATCAAACATGCAATGACACTGGGTGTGGTTCATGAAAAGAACAGACATGCAATGACACTGGTGGATCCTGATGTGGTTTGTTTAGAAGAACACACATGCAATGACTCTAGTTGTGGTTCATGAAAAGAACACACATGCAATGACCCTGGTGGATCCATGTGTGGCTCATGAGAAGAACAAACATGCAATCACACTGGTTGTGGTTCATGAAAAGAACATACATGCAATGACACTGGTGGATCCATGTGTGGTTTGTGGAAAGAACGTACATGCACTGACTCTGGGTGTGGATCATGAAAAGAACATAGATGCAATGACACTGGTGTATCCTTATGTGGTTTGTGAGAAGAACACACATGCAATGACTCTAGTTGTGGTTCATGAAAAGAACACACATACAATGACACTAGTAGATCCATGTGTGGTTTCTGAAAAGAACAGACATGCAATCACACTAGGTGGATCCATGTGTGGTTTGTGGAAAGAAAACATATGCAATGACTCTAGCTGTGGTTCATGAAAAGAACACACATGCAATGACACTGGTGGATCCATGTGTGGTTTGTGAAAAGAACAGACATGCAATCACACTGGGTGTGGTTCATGAAAAGAACACACATCCAATGACACTGGTGGATCCATGTGTGGTTTGTGGAAATAATAGACATGGAATGACATTGGGTGTGGTTCATGAAAATAACACACGTGCAATGACACTGGTGTATCCTTATTTGGTTTGTGAGAAGAACACACATGCAATGACTCTAGCTGTGGTTCATGAAAAGAACACACATGCAATGACACTGGTGGATCCATGTGTGGTTCATGAGAAGAACAGACATGCAATCATAGTAGGTGGATTCATGTGTGGTTTGTGGAAAGAACAAACATGCAATGACTCTGGCTGTGGTTCATGAAAAGAACACACATGCAATGCCACTGGTGGATCCATGTGTGGTTCATGAGAAGAACAGACATGCAATCACACTGGTTGTGGTTCATGAAAATAACATACACATAATGACACTTGTGGATCCATGTGTGGTTTGTGGAAAGAACATACATGCAATGACTCTAGCTGTGGTTCCTGAAAAGAACACGCATGCAATGGCACTGGTGGATCCATGTGTGGTTTGTTAGAAAATCAAACATGCAATGACACTGGTGGATCCATGTGTGGTTTGTTTTGAGGAACATGCATGCAATGACACTGGGTGTGGTTCATGAAAAGAACACACATGCAATGACACCGGTGATCCTTATGTGGTTTGTTTAGAAGAACACACATGCAATGACACTGTGTGAGGTTAATGAAAAGAACAGACTTGCAATGACACTGGTGGATCCTTATGTGGTTCATTTAGAAGAACACACATGTAATGACTCTAGCTGTGGTTCATGAAAAGAACACACATGCAATGACACTGGTGGATCCATGTGTGGTTCATGAGAAGAATAGACATGCAATCACAGTAGGTGGATCCATGTGTGGTTTGTGGAAAAAACAGACATGCAATGACTCTGGCTGTGGTTCATGAAAAGAACACACATGCAATGCCACTGGTGTGTCCATGTGTGGTTCATGAGAAGAACAGACATGCAATCACACTGGTTATGGTTTATGAAAAGAACATACATGCAATGACACTAGTGGATCCATGTGTGGTTTGTGGAAAGAATAGACATGCAATGACTCTAGCTATGGTTCATCAAAGGAACACACATGCAATGGCACTCATGGATCCATGTGTGGTTTATTAGAAGAACAAACATGCAATGACACTGGTGGATCAGTGTGTGGTTTGTTTTGAGGAACAGGAATGCAATGACACTGGGTGTGGTTCATGAAAAGAACACACATGCAATGACACTGGGTGAGGTTCATGAAAAGAACAGATTTGCAATGACACTGGTGGATCCTTATGTGGTTTATTTAGAAGAACACACATGTAATGACTCTAGTTGTGGTTCATGAAAAGAACACACATGCAATGACACTGGTGGATCCATGTGTGGTTCATGAGAAGAACAAACATGCAATCACACTAGGTGGATCCATGTGTGGTTTGTGGAAAGAACAGACATGCAATGACTCTGGCTATGGTTCATGAAAAGAACACATATGCAACGCCACGGGTGGAACCATGTGTGGTTCATGAGAAGAACAGACATGCAAATTGTGGTTCATGAAAAGAACATACATGCAATGACACTGGTGGATCCATGTGTGGTTTGTGGAAAGAACAGACATGCAATGACTCTAGCTGTGGTTCATGAAAAGAACAAACATGCAATGACACTAGTGGATCCTTATGTGGTTTGTTTAGAAGAACACACATGCAATGACTCTAGCTGTGGTTCATGAAAAGAACACACATGCAATGACACTGGTTGATCCATATGTGGTTTATGGAAGGAACACAGATCCAATGAATCTAGCCATGGTTCATGAAAAGAACACACATGCAATGACACTGGTGGATCCATATTTGGTTTGTGAAAAGAACAGACATGCAATAACACTAGGTGGATCCATATGTGGTTTGTGGGAAGAACAGACAAGCAATGACTCTGGGTGTGGTTTATGAGAAGAACACACATGCAATGACACTGAGTATGATTCATGAGAAGAACAGACATGCAATGACACTGGTGGATCCTTATTTTGTTTGTGAGAAGAACTGACATGCAATGACTCTAGCTATGGTTCATGAAAAGAACACACATGCAATGACACTGGTGGATCCATGTGTGGTTTGTGAAAAGAATAGACATTCAATCACACTAGGTGGATCCATGTGTGGTTTGTTTAGAGGCACAGACATGCAATGACACTATGTGTGGTTCATGAAAAGAATAGACATGCAATGACACTGCTGGATCCTTATGTGGTTTGTTTAGAAGAACACACATGAAATGACTCTAGCTATGGTTCATGAAAAGAACGCACATGCAATGACATTGGTGGATCCATGTGTGGTTCATGAGAAGAACAGACGTGCAATCTCACTAGGTGGATCCATGTGTGGTTTGTGGAAAGAACAAACATGCAATGACTTTGGCTGTAGTTTATGAAAATAACACACATGCAATGACACGGGTGGATCCAGGTGTGGTTCATGAGAAAAATAGACATGAAATCACACTGGTTGTGGTTCATGAAAATAACATACATGCAATGACACTTGTGGATCCATGTGTGGTTTGTGGAATGAAAGGACATGTAATGACTCTAGCTATGGTTCATGAAAAGAACACACATGCAATGACACTGGTCGATCCATGTGTGGTTTTTTAGAAGAACGGACATGCAATGACACTGGTGGATCCATGTGTGGTTTGTTTAGAGGAAGAAGCATGCAATGACACTGGGTGTGGTTCATGAAAAGAACACACATGCAATGACACCGGTGGATCCTTATGTGGTTTGTTTAGAAGAACACACATGTAATGACACTAGGTGAGGTTCATGAAAAGAACATACTTGTAATGACACTGGTGGATCCTTATGTGGTTTATTTAGAGAACACACATGTAATGACTCCAGTCGTGGTTCATGAAAAGAACACACATGCAATGACACTGGTGGATCCATGTGTGGTTTGTGAAAAGAACAGACATGCAATCACACTAGGTGTATCCCTGTGTGGTTTGGTTAGAGGAATAGACATGCAATGACACTGGGTGTGGTTCATGAAAAGAATAGACATGCAATGACACTGGTGGTTCCTTATGTGGTTTGTTTAGAAGAACACACATGCAATGACTCTAGCTATGGTTCATGAAAAGAACACACATGCAGTGACACTGGTGGATCCATGTGTGGTTCATGAGAAGAACAGACATGCAATCACACTAGGTGGATCCTTATGTGGTTTGTGAAAAAGAACACACATGCAATGACACTGGGTGTGCTTCATGAAAAGAGCACACATGCAATGACACTGGTCGATCGATGTGTGGTTCATGAGAAGAACACACATGCAATGACACTTGGTGTGTCCATGTGTGGTTTGTTTAGAGTAACAAACATGCAATAACTCTGGCCGTGGTTAATGAAAAGAACACACATGCAATGACACTGGTGGATCCATGTGTGGTTTCTAGAAAGAACAGACATGCAATGACTCTGGGTGTGGTTCATGAAAAGAACACACATGCAATGACACTGGTGTATCCTTATGTGGTTTGTGAGAAGAACCCACATGCAATGACTCTAGCTGTGGTTCATGAAAAGAACACACATGCAATGACACTGGTGGATCCATATGTGGTTTGTGTAAGGAACACACATCCAATGAGTCTAGTTGTGGTTCATGAAAAGAACACACATGCAATGACACTGGTGGATCCATGTGTGGTTTGTGAAAAGAATAGACATGCAATCCACACTAGGTGGATCCATGTGTGGTTTGTGGAAAGAACACACATGCAATGACTTTAGCAGTGGTTCATGAAAAGAACACACATGCAATGACACTGGTGGATCCATGTATGGTTTGTGAAAATAACAGACATGCAATCACAATAGGTGGATCCATGTATGGTTTGTGAAAAGAACACACATGCAATGACTCTAATTGTGGTTCATGAAAAGAACACACATGCAATGACACTGGTGGATCCATGTGTGGTTTCTGGAAAGAACAGACATGCAATGACTCTGGGTGTGGTTCATGAAAAGAACACACATGCAATGACACTGGTGTATCCTTATGTGGTTTGTGAGAAGAACCCACATGCAATGACTCTAGCTGTGGTTCATGAAAAGAACACACATGCAATGACACTGGTGGATCCATATGTGGTTTGTGTAAGGAACACACATCCAATGAGTCTAGTTGTGGTTCATGAAAAGAACACACATGCAATGACACTGGTGGATCCATGTATGGTTTGTGAAAAGAACAGACATGCAATCACACTAGGTGTATCCATGTGTTGTTTGTGAAAAGAACAAACATGCAATCACACTGGGTGTGGTTCATGAAAAGAACACACATCCAATGACTGGTGGATCCATGTGTGGTTTGTGGAAAGAACAGACATGCAATGACACTAGGTGTGGTTCATGAAAGGAACACACATGCAATGACACTGGTATATGTGAGAAGAACACAGATGCAATGACTCTAGCTGTGGTTCATGAAAAGAACACACATGCAATGAAACTGGTGGATCCATGTGTGGTTCATGAGAAGAACAGACATGCAATGACTCTAGCTATGGTTCATGAAAAGACTACACATGCAATGATACTCGTGGATCCATTTGTGGTTTGTGAAAAGAACAGACATGCAATCACACTAGGTGGATCCATGTGTGGTTTGTTTAGAGGATCAAACATGCAATGACACTGGGTGTGGTTCATGAAAAGAACAGACATGCAATGACACTGGTGGATCCTGATGTGGTTTGTTTAGAAGAACACACATGCAATGACTCTAGTTGTGGTTCATGAAAAGAACACACATGCAATGACCCTGGTGGATCCATGTGTGGCTCATGAGAAGAACAAACATGCAATCACACTGGTTGTGGTTCATGAAAAGAACATACATGCAATGACACTGGTGGATCCATGTGTGGTTTGTGGAAATAACGTACATGCACTGACTCTGGGTGTGGATCATGAAAAGAACATAGATGCAATGACACTGGTGTATCCTTATGTGGTTTGTGAGAAGAACACACATGCAATGACTCTAGTTGTGGTTCATGAAAAGAACACACATGCAATGACACTGGTGGATCCATATGTGGTTTGTGGAAGGAACACACATCCAATGACTCTAGCTGTGGTTAATGAAAAGCACTCACATGCAATGACACTGGTGGATCCATGTGTGGTTTGTGGAAAGAATAGACATGCAATGACTCTGGGTGTGGTTCATGAAAAGAACACACATGCAATGACACTGGTGTATCCTTATGTGGTTTGTGAGAAGAACCCACATGCAATGACTCTAGCTGTGGTTCATGAAAAGAACACACATGTAATGACACTAGTGGATCCATATGTGGTTTGTGGAAGGAACACACATCCAATGACTCTAGCTGTGGTTCATGAAAATAACACACATGCAATGACACTGGTGGATCCATGTGTGGTTTGTGAAAAGAACAGATATGCAATCACACTAGGTGGATCCATGTGTGGTTTGTCGAAAGAACACACATGCAATGACTCTAGCTGTGGTTCATGAAAAGAACACACATGCAATGAGACTGGTGGATCCATGTGTGGTTTGTGAAAAGAAAAGACATGCAATCACACTAGGTGGATCCATATGTGGTTTGTCGAAAGAAAACACATGCAATGACTCTAGCTGTGGTTCATGAAAAGAACACACATGTAATGACACTGGTGGATCCATGTGTGGTTTGTGAAAAGAACAAACATGCAATCACACTAGGTGTGGTTCATGAAAAGAACACACATCCAATGACTGGTGGATCCATGTGTGGTTTGTGGAAAGAACAGACATGCAATGACACTGGGTGTGGTTCATGAAAAGAACACACATGCAATGACACTGGTGTATCCTTATGTGGTTTGTGAGAAGAACACAGATGCAATGACTCTAGCTATGGTTCATGAAAAGAACACACATGCAATGACACTGGTGGATCCATGTGTGGTTCATGAGAAGAACAGACATGCAATGACTCTAGCTATGGTTCATGAAAAGACCACACATGCAATGACACTGGTAGATCCATTTGTGGTTTGTGAAAAGAACAGACATACAATCACACTAGGTGGATCCTTGTGTGGTTTGTTTAGAGGAACATACATGCAATGACACTGGGTGTGGTTCATGAAAAGAATAGACATGCAATGACACTGGTGGATCCTTATGTGGTTTGTTTAGAAGAACACACATGCAACGACTCTAGTTGTGGTTCATGAAACGAACACACATGCAATGACACTGGTGGATCCATGTGTGGTTCATGAGAAGAACAGACATGTAATCACACTAGGTGGATCCATGTGTGGTTTCTGGAAAGAACAGACATGCAATGACTCTAGTTGTGGTTCATGAAAAGAGCACACGTGCAATGATACTGGTGGATCCATGTGTGGTTCATGAGAAGAACACACATGCAATGACACTTGGTGTATCCATGTCTGGTTTGTTTAGAGTAACAGACATGCAATGACTCTGGCTGTGGTTCATGAAAAGAACACACATGCAATGATACTAGTGGATCCATGTGTGGTTCATGAGAAGAACAGACATGCAATCACAATGGCTATGGTTCATGAAAATAACATACATGCAATGACACTGGTGGATCCATGTGTGGTTTGTGGAAACAACATACATGCAATGACTCTAGCTGTGGTTCATAAAAACAACACACATGCAATGACACTGGTGGATCCATGTGTGGTTTCTGAGAAGAACAGACATGCAATGACACTGGTGGATCCATGTGTGGTTTGTTTAGAGGAACACACATGCAATGACACTAGGTGTGGTTCATGAAAAGAACAGACATGCAATGACACTGGTGGATCCATGTGTGGTTTGTTTAGTGGAACATACATGCAATGACACTGGGTGTGGTTCATGAAAAGAACAGACCTGCAATGACACCGGTGGATCCTTATGTATTTTGTTTAGAATACCACACAGGCAATGACTCCTGCTGTGGTTCATGAAAAGAACACACATGCAATGACACTGGTAGATCCATGTGTGGTTCTTGAGAAGAACACACATGCAATCACACTAGGTGGATCCATATGTGGTTTGTCTAGAGGAACAGACATCCAATGACTCTGGCTGTGGTTCAGGAAAAGAATAGATGATGCGCTCGACGATCGACGTAGAGCTCATTGGGAATACCAAGAGGAAGGTATGATGAGCACAACATCAAGTTTTCCCTCAGTTATGAAACCAAGGTTTAATCGAACCAGTAGGAGCAAGGAAACACCCCAAAGGTGTTACTAGCTGAGCTTTGGCAGGGCGCACTATCAGTGCTAGTAGCAACGTGGAGGCCTGCACAACACAACCACATAACTTTGTCCCCAACTTGCGATGAGGTTGTCAATCTCACCGTGTTTTGCGGAAAACAAAGGATTAAACGTATCAAATGGAAAGAAGTAAAAGTTTGCAGGAAGTAAACACAAGGAAGAAACAGTTTATAGATTGTATGTAAAAGACAAAGGACTGGGATCCATAGTTCACTAGAGGTGGCTCTCCTTAAGATAGATAACATGCTGGATAAACAAATTACAGCGGGGCAATTGACAAACACCGAGAAAGCAATACATGCATATACTAATCATCTTGACTCCTTTGAGACTTGATTGGGCAGTACAACATAATACATAGACCGCCATCCAACTACATCTATGACTAATAATCCACCTTCAGGTTATCATCCGAACCCCCTCTAGTATTAAGTTGCAAGCAATAGATTATTGCTTTACAAACTGCGTGTAAAGTAAACAATATGATTGTTCTATGAACAAAGGATTGTTATTTTCTCCCTAGTAGCAACAGCACATCTAGTACCTTAGAGATTTCTGTCACTTCCCCAGATTACCAGAGGTATGAACCCACTATCGAGCATAAATACTAACTCTTGGAGTTGCTAGCATCTACTTGGCTAAGATAGCTACTAACAACGGAAAGCATGCAAGATCTCAAATAATAAAGACATGATAGAATCAATAATCAATCTGAAATAGCATCTCAATATCCATCGGATCCCCACAAACACAACATGTATGGATTACAAATAGATGATCTTCATCATGAACGGAGCTCACAAGATCTAAATATGAAAGCACAAAGGAGGAGAAACCAGCCATCTAGCTCCTACATGGATCCATAGTCCAAGGATGAACTACTCACACATCACACCGGAGGCTTGCATGGTGATGAAGAAGGCCTCCAGGGTGAATTCCCCTCTCCTGTAGGGTGCCGGGAAGAGCTTCAGATCCCTCCCGATCTAGGGATGGAGATGACGGCGGCTACAGACTCTTTCATGGATAATTGATCGGGTACTTAGGGTTTTCGTCCCGAGGGCAACTTATAGGCGGAAGGAGAGGCCGAGGGGGGTGCTAGGGCTGGCCTCACCACCCCCTGGCGCGGGTCAGGCTGGGTCATGCGGCCAGGTGGTGTGGTGGCCCCCTGGCCCCTCTCTGTCTCGTATTCTGGCACTTGGTGACATCTAGAAAAATAGGCACTTTGGCTTTTGTCCCGTCCAATTCCGAGAATATTCATTTTCTGACTTTCCTGGAACCAAAAACATCAGAAAACAGGCAGCTGGCACTGTGGCTCTTGTTAATAGGTTAGTCCAAGAAATCATATTAAAAGTACTCCAAAGTTAGAATAAAACACAAGAAAGTGGATAAAACCAAGCATGGAACATCAAAAATTATAGATACATTTGCAATGTATCAACATCCCTAAGCTTAACTCCTGCTCGTCCTCGAGTAGGTAAGTGATAAAAAGAAATAATTTTTGAGGTGACATGCACCATCAAAGACTTGATCAAAGTATTTGCAGAACATTCAAAGCTGGGATCATAATACTTCAATCATAACATGAAAGACAAAGTTCTAGAAATAAGCAAAGAAACTATGATACAACATGAAAAGGCACAAACAAAAGATTCATGAATAACAATGCTTTGCAAGACGTTTGTTTGTTTCACATAAAGAAAACATAGCATAATAATGTTCAGCTTGTCCCTCAATAGAGTAGCAAATATAAATGCATAGGACACCTTCAAAGTTCATAAGAGTGACTAGATACAAATAGTTTAAAACAAGCAATATTAAGTTATGCATCAATCAACTAGTCTTGGTATAATGCACATAGAACTAAGAATGGCCACTATGCTCTCAAAGTAGTGCATAAAGATAGAAGGTGGAGACTCAATATAAAGGTGGAAGAAAAGCCTTTGTAAAAGGAAGTAGGGATTCAAGTCTCATAAAGAGCTTCCAAAAATGATGGTACTTATAGCTTTCAGCTCTCATTGCCCCTGTCATAAGCATCTTGAAGGTGATTAAGGTTAAAGTGGCACAACTAAGAGGATATGCTTGACAAGTTATAAACCGAAATCTCATGCCCCTTACTTACGAAGACCGATCCTCATGCTACTCAACTTCAGTCACGAGTAAGCTCTTGTCATTGTAAGTATATGTGTATCATTAAGAACCACCAACGGGGTACCCCTTGCACATGATACGGGAGCTTTCCCATAATCAAAATGACAAGGCAAGCAGACAATGAGCATCTCAGCGATCTTTTTATTTGCTATTTGCATAGGTTTTTATTAAGGATGCTTCATAGAGTGCTCATTATGGTGATGCTGCAAGTTTCCACCATGATTAGGTATGGCTTAGGCTAGCGGCCCAGGCGTTTCTCTAACACACATACAAACTCCATGATCTTACAAGTTCCACTTTTATTTCACACCGCCAGGATTCGTAAGCAAAAGAACATGATATCAACGTGGTACAAAGTACAAGTGCAATGTTGAAAGCGTTCCCCATGAAACATGGTTCTGCTAACTTCAACTTATAAAGCGCAAGCATATACGCAACAAAGAAGGACCCAATGGTTCAAGTTGATTAGAGGCAAAAAGTAAAGTGTGCCATCAAGTTCGTGAGAGCTTTAATCACTAGTTTTCTCATAACAAGTGAAAGGTAGACAAAAGCATGAATATTTTTGGAATAGCATAAGCTAGTAGGTAGGTATGGTGGACTCTTTGGAAAAACTTGGTTTAGGGAGTTGGATGCATGAGTGGAACTCATACTTGGTTGTGGAGGCTAGCAAAAGATTGGGAGCGACAAACTAAGAGAGCAATAATGGCCATAATCTTGCAGAGCGATAAAACATCATTGATCAAAGCATAAAGTGATACTACAAGTTGAAAAATAAAGGATCATAAAGGCTATGGTGACTTGTGACAGTCATAACATGGTGTGAGCATGTGCCAAGTCGACCCAAATAAAGCATCAAAGGAGAATACCACTATACTATGCTTTAATATGCTAAAACAATGCATGATTCATCCAAGGCACATTATGCAATCTCAATTGTTTATAGCAAGTCATGATACAACAAAGAATACTAAGCTTAAAGACAAAACAATATCAAGCATGGCATGACAAAGCATAGCCACAGTCAAAAACAAGCTCTTTTTACCACAAAAGCATGAAATTTCCTACTCTTTTCCAAACCAAACCAAACTAAATGCAAACCAATGTATGAAAGAGGGGATCCAACCAATTTATTCAGAAAACTAAGCAAACCGAGCAAACTAAAAACCAAAATGAAAACGAAAAAGACGACGCTCCAAGAAAAACACAACTATGTATGAAACAATAAAAATGAAGCGTTTGGAAGAAACCTGGGATTTTTATTGATGAAGAAGGGGATGCCTTGGGCATCCCCAAGCTTTGACGCTTGTACTTCTTGGATATTTCTTGGGGTGACACACGTGGCATCCCCAAGCTTGAGCTTTAGTCCATCCTTCATCTCATTACTCATTCCTTCCATACACCTAAAAATTTTCCTTCATACAAAACTTCACACAATATCATTAGCAACATTAGTGCACTTAAGATAAATAAGTCTCAAGGTTCAGTTCTAACACGAAATAAACTTCCATTAGAACACTAGATACTGTAGCACTTCCCTCAAAAAGCTCAATTCCCCAAAAGAACTCAAAGAGGAACCAACAAGAAGCAAATGCAGGAAATGGCAGAAATCTGTCAAAACAGACCAGCAGGTAAAGACGCATTTGTTATAAGACCTTATGTTCCTCAAATAAAAAAGTATTGAACTAACTAAAGTTAGATAACAACCTGGGGCAGAAGAAAAAAAATTACAGCTCAACCCGACGTACAGAGCTCTCTCAGGAATTTTTACGGTGAAGCACAAAAATCTGTTTCGGGACAGCAACTTTCCCAATCATTACTTCACTCTCATTAGAGGTTACTCTTGGCACAAAAAGCAAATAAAAAGGATAAGGAGCGGTTATTACAGGTAATAACTTCCTAGACTCATCTAAAACTCTTGGGTTATCTCCCAACAAGTACTTTTCTTTAACGCCTTTAAGTTAGGCATAAGAAGCAAAGAAAGAATCAAGTGTTCTCAAATGAAGAAGCATTAAGATCAATACCAGAAATATTTTCAAAAAGGCAAGGTATATCATCCAAATAAGTTCGAGAGGATCCTCTCTCAATGCTCTTAGGTTCACTATTCTCATCAAAAGGGTTTGCAGGAACAATCCAGTCAAGATTCTTTTCTATGGCATCATGTATTGCTACTAGTTTAAAGGGTATTGGTATCTTAGGTTCCTCCCCATTAGGTTCGGTTTTGTTCATCTTTTCTCGTGTACCAACAACATCTACACATGAGCCTAGCATATTGAAATGTTCAAAACCTTTTCTAGCTTCCTTGGCAACATCATAGAACTCCTTAAACAAAGTTTCTAGAATAAAATCTCTCTTTTCAGGGTCCTCAATTTCTTTAAGCTTAAGAAACATTACTTGCATTAAGGGGTGGAGGTTAACAAACCTAGCTTCTAACATGTGAATTAAAGAAGCTGCATCAATCTCAAAATTTGGAGCAAGTTCTACAAGGGATCTATCCTCGGTATCTTCATGTTTGCTAACATTATTAAAGAATTCTTCAATATTATCTTTCCCAATTATTGAACCACTACCAATTGAAAGGTCTTTCAAGGTGAAAGTAGGGATCCACATGGTGAGCTAAGGAAGGGGTGACAACTAAAGGAGACTTAATTTTTTGTGTTTTTGATAAAGAAAGTAAACAAGTAAAACTAATTTTTTTGTGTTTTTTGAAGAACAAAACAAGCAAACAAAGCAAAAAGAAAACTAAGCAAAACAAAAACAACAAAGTAAAGAGATTGGTTATGAGGGACTCCCCTTGTGAAGATGTCCTTGACTCCCCGGCAACGGCGCCAAAAAACGTCTTGATGTGCTCGACGATCGACGTAGAGCTCGTTGGGAACCCCAAGAGGAAGGTATGATGAGCACAGCAGCAAGTTTTCCCTCAGTTATGAAACTAAGGTTTAATCGAACCAGTAGGAGCAAGGAAACACCCCAAAGGTGTTACTAGCTGAGCTTTGGCAGGGCGCACTACCGGTGCTAGTAGCAACATGGAGACCTGCACAACACAACCACAGAACTTTGTCCCCAACTTGCGATGAGGTTTTCAATCTCATCGTGTTTTGCGGAAAACAAAGGATTAAACGTATCGAATGGAAAGATGTAAAAGTTTGCAGGAAGTAAACACAAAGAAGAAACAGTTTATAGCTTGTATGTAAAAGACAAAGGACCGGGATCCATAGTTCACTAGAGATGGCTCTCCTTAAGATAGATAACATGCTGGGTAAACAAATTACAGCGGTGCAATTGACAAAAACCGAGAAAGCAATACATGCATATACTAATCATCTTGACTCCTTTGAGACTTGATTGGGCATTACAACATAATATATAGACCGCCGTCCAACTGCATCTATGACTAATAATCCACCTTCAGGTTATCATCCGAACCCCCTCCAGTATTAAGTTGCAAGCAACAGATTATTGCTTTACGAACTGCGTGTAAAGTAAACAATATGATTGTTCTATGAACAAAGGATTGTTGTTTTATCCCTAGTAGAAACAGCACATCTAGTACCTTAGAGATTTCTCTCACTTCCCTAGATTACCAGAGGCATGAAACCAGTATCGAGCATAAATACTAACTCTTGGAGTTGCTAGCATCTACTTGGCCAAGATAGGTACTAACAACAGAAAGCATGCAAGATATCAAATAACAAAGACATGATAGAATCAATAATCAATTTGAAATAGCATCTCAATATCCATCGGATCCCCACAAACACAACATGTATGGATTACAAATAGATGATCTTGATCATCAACGGAGCTCACAAGATCTAAACATGAAAGCACAAAGGAGGAGAAACCAGCCATCTAGCTACTACATGGATCTGTAGTCCAAGGATGAACTACTCACGCATCACAACGGAGGCTTTCATGGTGATGAAGAAGGCCTCCAGGGTGAATTCCCCTCTCCGGTAGGGTGCCGGGAAGAGCTTTAGATCCCTCCCGATCTAGGGATGGAGATGCCGGCGGCTACAGACTCTTTCGTGGATTTTTGATCGGGTACTTAGGGTTTTCGTCCCGAGGGCAACTTATAGACGGAAGGAGAGGCCGAGGGGGTGCTTGGGCTGGCCTCACCACCCTCCCCGTCTCGTATTCTGGCACTTGATGACATCCAGAAAAATAGGCACTTTGGCTTTTGTCCCGTCCAATTCCGAGAATATTCATTTTCTGACTTTCCTGGAACCAAAAACAGCAGAAAACAGGCAGCTGGTACTGTGGCTCTTGTTAATAGGTTATTCCAAGAAATCATATGAAAAGTACTCCAAAGATGGAACAAAACACAAGAAAGTGGATAAAACCAAGCATGGAACATCAAAAATTATAGATACATTTGCAATGTATCAACAGACATGCAATGACACTGGTGTATCCTTATGTGGCTCATGAGAAGAACACACATGCGATGACTCTAGCTGTGGTTCATGAAAAGAACACACATGCAATGACACTGGTGGATCCATGTGTGGTTTGTGGAAAGAACAGACATGCAATGAATCTAGCTATGGTTCATTAACATAACACACATGCAATGACACTGGTGTATCCTTATGTGGTGTGTGAGAAGAACACACATGCAATGACTCTAGATGTGGTTCATGAAAAGAACACACATGCAATGACACTACTGGATCCATGTGTGGTTTGTGAAACGAACAGACATGCAATCACACTAGGTGGATCCATGTGTGGTTTGTGGAAAGAACACACATGCAGTGACTCTAGCCGTGGTTCATGAAAAGAACACACATGCAATGACACTGGTGGATCCATGTGTGGTTTGTGAAAAGAGTAGACATGCAATCACACTAGGTGGATCCACGTGTGGTTTGTTTAGAGGAACAGACATGCAATGACACTGGGTGTGGTTCATGAGAAGAACACACATGCAATGACACTGGGTGTATCCATGTGTGGTTTGTTTAGAGTAACAGACATGCAATGAATCTGGCTGTGGTTCATGAAAAGAACACACATGCAATGACACTGGTGGATCCATGTGTGGTTCATGAGAAGAACACACATGCAATGACACTGGGTGTATCCATGTGTGGTTTGTTTATAGTAATAAACATGCAATGACTCTGGCTATGGTTCATGAAAAGAACACACATGCAATGACACTGGTGGATCCATGTGTGGTTTGTGAAAAGAACAGACATGCAATCACACTAGGTGGATCCATGTGTGGTTTGTCGAAAGAACACACATGCAGTGACTCTAGGTGTGGTTCATGAAAATAACACCCATGCAATGACACTGGTGGATCCATGTGTGGTTTGTGAAAAGAGCAGACATGCAATCACACTAGGTGGATCCATGTGCGGTTTGTTTAGACGAACAGACATGCAATGACACTGGGTGTGGTTCATGAGAAGAACACACATGCAATGACACTGGGTGTATCCATGTGTGGTTTGTTTAGAGTAACAGACATGCAATGACTCTAGCTGTGGTTCATGAAAAGAACACACATGCAATGACACTGGTGGATCCATGGGTGGTTCATGAGAAGAACAGACATGCAATCACACTAGGTGGTACCATGTGTGGTTTGTGGAAAGAACAGACATGCAATGACTCTGGTTGGGGTTCATGAAAAGAACACACATGCAATGACACTGGTGGATCCATGTGTGGTTCATGAGAAGAACACACATGCAAAGACACTGGGTGTATCCATGTGTGGTTTGTTTAGAGTAATAGACATGCAATGATTCTGGCTGTGGTTCATGAAAAGAACACACATGCAATGACACTGGTGGATCCATGTGTGGTTCATGAGAAGAACAGACATGTAATCACACTGGCTGTGGTTCATGAAAAGAACTGCAATGACACTGGTGGATCCATGTGTGGTTTGTGGAAAGAACAGACATGCAATGACTCTAGCTGTGGTTCATGAAAAGAACACACATGCAATGACACTGGTGGATCCATATGTGGTTTGTGAGAAGAACACACATGCAATGACATTGGTGGATCCATGTGTGGTTTGTTAGAACAAACATGCAATGACTCTGGGTGTGGCTCATGAAAACAACAGACATGCAATGACACCGGTGGATCGTTATGTGGTTTGTTTAGAAGAATAGACATCTAGTGACTCTAGCTATGGTTCATGAAAATAATAGACATGCAATGACACTGGTGGATCCTTATGTGGTTTGTTTAGAAGAACACACATGCAATCACAATAGGTGGATCCATGTGTGGTTTGTTTAGAGGAACAAACATGCAATGACACTGGGTGTGGTTCATGAAAAGAACAAACATGCAATGACACTGGTGGATCCTTATGTGGTTTGTTTATAAGAACACACAATGACTCTAGGTGTGGTTCATGAAAAGAACACACATGCAATGACACTGGTGGATCCATGTGTGGTTTGTGAAAAGAACATACATGTAATCACACAAGGTGGATCCATGTGTGGTTTGTTTAGAGGAACAAACATGCAATGACACTGGGTGTGGTTCCTGAAAAGAACAGACATGCAATGACACTGGTGGATCCTTATGTGGTTTGTTTATAAGAAAACACATGCAATGACTCTAGCTATGGTTCATGAAAAGAACACACATGCAATGACACTGGTGGATCCATGTGTGGTTCATGAGAACAACATACATGCAATCACACTAGGTGGATCCATGTGTGGTTTGTTTAGAGGAACAGACATGCAATGACTCTAGTTGTGGTTCATGAAAAGAACAAACATGCAATCACACTGGTTGTGGTTCATGAAAAGAACACACATGCAATGACACTGGTGGATCCATGTGTGGTTTGTGAAAAGAACAGACAAGCAATCACACTAGGTGGATCCATGTGTGGTTTGTGGAAAGAACACACATGCAATGACTCTAGCTGTGGTTCATGAAAAGAACACACATGCAATGACGCTGGTGGATCCATGTGTGGTTTGTGAAAAGAACAGACATGCAATTGCACTGGGTGTGGTTCATGAAAAGAACACACATCCAATAACACTAGTGGATCCATGTGTGGTTTGTGGAAAGAACAGACATGCAATGACACTGGGTGTGGTTCAAGAAAAGAACACACATGAAATGACACTGGTGTATCCTTATGTGGTTTGTGAAAAGAACGCACATGCAATGACTCTAGCTGTGGTTCATGAAAAGACACAGATGCAATGACACTGGTGGATCCATGTGTGGGTCATGAGAAGAACAGACATGCAATCACACTAGGTGGATCCATGTGTGGTTTGTTTAGAGGAATAGACATCCAGTGGCTCTGGCTGTGGTTTATGAAAATAACAGACATGCAGTGACACTGGTGTATCCTTATGTGGTTCATGAGAAGAACACACATGCAATGACTCTAGCCGTGGTTCATGAAAAGAACACACATGCAATGACACTGGTGGATCCATGTGTGGTTTCTGGAAAGAACAGATATGGAATGAATCTAGATGTGTTCCATGAAAATAACACACATGCAATGACACTGGTGTATCCTTATGTGGTTTGTGAGAAGAACACACATGCAATGACTCTAGCTGTGGTTCATGAAAAGAACACACATGCAATGACACTTGTGGATCCATATGTGGTTTGCGGAAGGAACACACATCCAATGACTCTAGCTATGGTTCATGAAAAGAACACACATGAAATTACACTGGTGGATCCATGTGTGGTTTGTGAAAAGAACAGACATGTAATCACACTAGGTGGATCCATGTGTGGTTTGTGGAAAGAACACACATGCAAAGACTCTAGATGTTGTTCATGAAAAGAACACACATGCAATGACACTGGTGGATCCATGTGTGGTTTGTAGAAAGAACAGACATTCAATGACACTGGGTGTGGTTCATGAAAAGAACACACATGCAATGACACTGGTGTATCCTTATGTGGTTTGTGAGAAGAACACACATGCAATGACTCTAGCTGTGGTTCATGAAATGAAAACACATGCAATGACACTGGTGGATCCATGTGTGGTTCATGAGAAGAACAGACATGCAATGACTCTAGCTATGGTTCATGAAAATAACACACATGCAATGATACTGGTGGATCCATATGTTGTTTGTGAAAAGAACAGACATGCAATCACACTAGGTGGATCCATGTGTGGTTTGTTTAGAGGAACAGACATGCAATTACACTGGGTGTGGTTCATGAAAAGAACAGACATGCAATGACACTGGTGGATCCTTATGTGGTTTGTTTAGAAGAACACACATGCAATGACTCTAGCTGTGGTTCATGAAAAGAACACACATGCAAAGACACTGGTGGATCCATGTATGGTTCATGAGAAGAACAGACATGCAATCACACTAGGTGGATCTAGGTGTGGTTTGTGGAAAGAACAAACATGCAATGACTCTGGCTGTGGTTCATGAAAAGGACACACATGCAATGACACTGGTGGATCCATGTTTGGTTCACCAGAAGAACACACATGCAATGACACTGGGTGTATCCATATGTGGTTTGTTTAGAGTAACATACATTCAATGACTCTGGTTGTGGTTCATGAAAAGAACACACATGCAATGACACTGGTGGATCCATGTGTGGTTCATGAGAAGAACCAGACATGCAATCACACTGGCTGTGGTCCATGAAAAGAACATACATGCAATGACACTGGTGGATCCATGTGTGGTTTGTGGAAAGAACAGACATGCAATGACTGTAGCTCTGGTCCATGAAAAGAACACACATGCAATGACACTGGTGGATCCATGTGTGGTTCATGAGAACAACATACCTGCAATCACACTAGGTGGATCCATGTGTGGTTTGTTTAGAGGAACAGACATGCAATGACTCTAGATGTGGTTCATGAAAAGAACAAACATGCAATCACACTGGTTGTGGTTCATGAAAAGAACACACATGCAATGACACTGGCGGATCCATGTGTGGTTTGTGGAAAGAACACACATGCAATGACTCTAGCTGTGGTTCATGAAATGAACACACATGCAATGACGCTGGTGGATCCATGTGTGGTTTGTGAAAAGAACAGACATGCAATCACACTGGGTGTGGTTCATGAAAAGAACACACATCCAATAACACTAAGGATCCATGTGTGGTTTGTGGAAAGAACAGACATGCAATGACACTGGGTGTGGTTCAAGAAAAGAACACACATGAAATGACACTGGTGTATCCTTATGTGGTTTGTGAAAAGAACGCACATGCAATGACTCTAGCTGTGGTTCATGAAAAGACACAGATGCAATGACACTGGTGGATCCATGTGTGGGTCATGAGAAGAACAGACATGCAATCACACTAGGTGGATCCATGTGTGGTTTGTTTAGAGGAATAGACATCCAGTGGCTCTGGCTGTGGTTTATGAAAATAACAGACATGCAGTGACACTGGTGTATCCTTATGTGGTTCATGAGAAGAACACACATGCAATGACTCTAGCCGTGGTTCATGAAAAGAACACACATGCAATGACACTGGTGGATCCATGTGTGGTTTCTGGAAAGAACAGATATGGAATGAATCTAGATGTGTTCCATGAAAATAACACACATGCAATGACACTGGTGTATCCTTATGTGGTTTGTGAGAAGAACACACATGCAATGACTCTAGCTGTGGTTCATGAAAAGAACACACATGCAATGACACTTGTGGATCCATATGTGGTTTGCGGAAGGAACACACATCCAATGAATCTAGCTATGGTTCATGAAAAGAACACACATGAAATTACACTGGTGGATCCATGTGTGGTTTGTGAAAAGAACAGACATGTAATCACACTAGGTGGATCCATGTGTGGTTTGTGGAAAGAACACACATGCAAAGACTCTAGATGTGGTTCATGAAAAGAACACACATGCAATGACACTGGTGGATCCATGTGTGGTTTGTAGAAAGAACAGACATTCAATGACACTGGGTGTGGTTCATGAAAAGAACACACATGCAATGACACTGGTGTATCCTTATGTGGTTTGTGAGAAGAACACACATGCAATGACTCTAGCTGTGGTTCATGAAATGAAAACACATGCAATGACACTGGTGGATCCATGTGTGGTTCATGAGAAGAACAGACATGCAATGACTCTAGCTATGGTTCATGAAAATAACACACATGCAATGATACTGGTGGATCCATATGTTGTTTGTGAAAAGAACAGACATGCAATCACACTAGGTGGATCCATGTGTGGTTTGTTTAGAGGAACAGACATGCAATTACACTGGGTGTGGTTCATGAAAAGAACAGACATGCAATGACACTGGTGGATCCTTATGTGGTTTGTTTAGAAGAACACACATGCAATGACTCTAGCTGTGGTTCATGAAAAGAACACACATGCAAAGACACTGGTGGATCCATGTATGGTTCATGAGAAGAACAGACATGCAATCACACTAGGTGGATCTAGGTGTGGTTTGTGGAAAGAACAAACATGCAATGACTCTGGCTGTGGTTCATGAAAAGGACACACATGCAATGACACTGGTGGATCCATGTTTGGTTCACCAGAAGAACACACATGCAATGACACTGGGTGTATCCATATGTGGTTTGTTTAGAGTAACATACATTCAATGACTCTGGTTGTGGTTCATGAAAAGAACACACATGCAATGACACTGGTGGATCCATGTGTGGTTCATGAGAAGAACCAGACATGCAATCACACTGGCTGTGGTCCATGAAAAGAACATACATGCAATGACACTGGTGGATCCATGTGTGGTTTGTGGAAAGAACAGACATGCAATGACTGTAGCTCTGGTCCATGAAAAGAACACACATGCAATGACACTGGTGGATCCATGTGTGGTTCATGAGAACAACATACCTGCAATCACACTAGGTGGATCCATGTGTGGTTTGTTTAGAGGAACAGACATGCAATGACTCTAGCTGTGGTTCATGAAAAGAACAAACATGCAATCACACTGGTTGTGGTTCATGAAAAGAACACACATGCAATGACACTGGCGGATCCATGTGTGGTTTGTGGAAAGAACACACATGCAATGACTCTAGCTGTGGTTCATGAAATGAACACACATGCAATGACGCTGGTGGATCCATGTGTGGTTTGTGAAAAGAACAGACATGCAATCACACTGGGTGTGGTTCATGAAAAGAACACACATCCAATAACACTAAGGATCCATGTGTGGTTTGTGGAAAGAACAGACATGCAATGACACTGGGTGTGGTTCAAGAAAAGAACACACATGAAATGACACTGGTGTATCCTTATGTGGTTTGTGAGAAGAACACGCATGCAATGACTCTAGCTGTGGTTCATGAAAAGACACACATGCAATGACACTGGTGGATCCATGTGTGGTTCATGAGAAGAACAGACATGCAATCACACTAGGTGGATCCATGTGTGGTTTTTTTAGAGGAATAGACATCCAGTGACTCTGGCTGTGGTTTATGAAAATAACAGACATGCAGTGACACTGGTGTATCCTTATGTGGTTCATGAGAAGAACACACATGCAATGACTCTAGCTGTGGTTCATGAAAAGAACACACATGCAATGACACTGGTAGATCCATGTGTGGTTTTTGGAAAGAACAGATATGGAATGAATCTAGATGTGGTCCATGAAAATAACACACATGCAATGACACTGGTGTATCCTTATGTGGTTTGTGAGAAGAACACACATGCAATGACTCTAGCTGTGGTTCATGAAAAGAACACACATGCAATGACACTTGTGGATCCATATGTGGTTTGCGGAAGGAACACACAACCAATGACTCTAGCTATGGTTCATGAAAAGAACACACATGAAATTACACTGGTGGATCCATGTGTGGTTTGTGAAAAGAACAGACATGTAATCACACTAGGTGGATCCATGTGTGGTTTGTGGAAAGAACTCACATGCAAAGACTCTAGATGTGGTTCATGAAAAGAATACACATGCAATGACACTGGTGGATCCATGTGTGGTTTGTGGAAAGAACAGACATGCAATGACACTGGGTGTGGTTCATGAAAAGAACACACATGCAATGACACTGGTGTATCCTTATGTGGTTTGTGAGAAGAACACACATGCAATGACTCTAGCTGTGGTTCATGAAATGAAAACACATGCAATGACACTGGTGGATCCATGTGTGGTTCATGAGAAGAACAGACATGCAATGACTCTAGCTATGGTTCATGAAAATAACACACATGCAATGATACTGGTGGATCCATATGTTGTTTGTGAAAAGAACAGACATGCAATCACACTAGGTGGATCCATGTGTGGTTTGTTTAGAGGAACAGACATGCAATTACACTGGGTGTGGTTCATGAAAAGAACAGACATGCAATGACACTGGTGGATCCTTATGTGGTTTGTTTAGAAGAACACACATGCAATGACTCTAGCTGTGGTTCATGAAAAGAACACACATGCAAAGACACTGGTGGATCCATGTATGGTTCATGAGAAGAACAGACATGCAATCACACTAGGTGGATCTAGGTGTGGTTTGTGGAAAGAACAAACATGCAATGACTCTGGCTGTGGTTCATGAAAAGGACACACATGCAATGACACTGGTGGATCCATGTTTGGTTCACCAGAAGAACACACATGCAATGACACTGGGTGTATCCATATGTGGTTTGTTTAGAGTAACATACATTCAATGACTCTGGTTGTGGTTCATGAAAAGAACACACATGCAATGACACTGGTGGATCCATGTGTGGTACATGAGAAGAACCAGACATGCAATCACACTGGCTGTGGTCCATGAAAAGAACATACATGCAATGACACTGGTGGATCCATGTGTGGTTTGTGGAAAGAACAGACATGCAATGACTCTAGCTCTGGTCCATGAAAAGAACACACATGCAATGACACTGGTGGATCCATGTGTGGTTCATGAGAACAACATACATGCAATCACACTAGGTGGATCCATGTGTGGTTTGTTTAGAGGAACAGACATGCAATGACTCTAGCTGTGGTTCATGAAAAGAACAAACATGCAATCACACTGGTTGTGGTTCATGAAAAGAACACACATGCAATGACACTTGCGGATCCATGTGTGGTTTGTGGAAAGAACACACATGCAATGACTCTAGCTGTGGTTCATGAAATGAACACACATGCAATGACGCTGGTGGATCCATGTGTGGTTTGTGAAAAGAACAGACATGCAATCACACTGGGTGTGGTTCATGAAAAGAACACACATCCAATAACACTAGTGGATCCATGTGTGGTTTGTGGAAAGAACAGACATGCAATGACACTGGGTGTGGTTCAAGAAAAGAACACACATGAAATGACACTGGTGTATCCTTATGTGGTTTGTGAGAAGAACACGCATGCAATGACTCTAGCTGTGGTTCATGAAAAGACACACATGCAATGACACTGGTGGATCCATGTGTGGTTCATGAGAAGAACAGACATGCAATCACACTAGGTGGATCCATGTGTGGTTTGTTTAGAGGAATAGACATCCAGTGACTCTGGCTGTGGTTTATGAAAATAACAGACATGCAGTGACACTGGTGTATCCTTATGTGGTTCATGAGAAGAACACACATGTAATGACTCTAGCCGTGGTTCATGAAAAGAACACACATGCAATGACACTGGTGGATCCATGTGTGGTTTTTGGAAAGAACAGATATGTAATGAATCTAGATGTGGTCCATGAAAATAACACACATGCAATGACACTGGTGTATCCTTATGTGGTTTGTGAGAAGAACACACATGCAATGACTCTAGCTGTGGTTCATGAAAAGAACACACATGCAATGACACTTGTGGATCCATATGTGGTTTGCGGAAGGAACACACATCCAATGACTCTAGCTATGGTTCATGAAAAGAACACACATGAAATTACACTGGTGGATCCATGTGTGGTTTGTGAAAAGAACAGACATGTAATCACACTAGGTGGATCCATGTGTGGTTTGTGGAAAGAACTCACATGCAAAGACTCTAGATGTGGTTCATGAAAAGAACACACATGCAATGACACTGGTGGATCCATGTGTGGTTTGTGGAAAGAACAGACATGCAATGACACTAGGTGTGGTTCATGAAAAGAACACACATGCAACGACACTGGTGTATCCTTATGTGGTTTGTGAGAAGAACACACATGCAATGACTCTAGCTGTGGTTCATGAAATGAAAACACATGCAATGACACTGGTGGATCCATGTGTGGTTCATGAGAAGAACAGACATGCAATGACTCTAGCTATGGTTCATGAAAATAACACACATGCAATGATACTGGTGGATCCATATGTTGTTTGTGAAAAGAACAGACATGCAATCACACTAGGTGGATCCATGTGTGGTTTGTTTAGAGGAACAGACATGCAATTACACTGGGTGTGGTTCATGAAAAGAACAAACATGCAATGACACTGGTGGATCCTTATGTGGTTTGTTTAGAAGAACACACATGCAATGACTCTAGCTGTGGTTCATGAAAAGAACACACATGCAAAGACACTGGTGGATCCATGTATGGTTCATGAGAAGAACAGACATGCAATCACACTAGGTGGATCTAGGTGTGGTTTGTGGAAAGAACAAACATGCAATGACTCTGGCTGTGGTTCATGAAAAGGACACACATGCAATGACACTGGTGGATCCATGTTTGGTTCACCAGAAGAACACACATGCAATGACACTGGGTGTATCCATATGTGGTTTGTTTAGAGTAACATACATTCAATGACTCTGGTTGTGGTTCATGAAAAGAACACACATGCAATGACACTAGTGGATCCATGTGCGGTTCATGAAAAGAACCAGACATGCAATCACACTGGCTGTGGTCCATGAAAAGAACATACATGCAATGACACTGGTGGATCCATGTGTGGTTTGTGGAAAGAACAGACATGCAATGACTCTAGCTCTGGTTCATGAAAAGAACACACATGCAATGACACTGGTGGATCCATGTGTGGTTTGTGAGAAGAACAGACATGCAATGCCATTGGTGGTTCCATGTGTAGTTTGTGAGAAAACGAACATGCAATGACACTGGGTGTGGCTCATTAAAAGAACAGACATGCAATGACACTGGTGGATCCTTATGTGGTTTGTTTAAAGGAACACACCTGCAATGACACTGGTGGATCCATGTGTGGTTCATGAGAAGAACAGACATGCAATCACACTCGGTGGATCCATGTGTGGTTTGATTAGAGGAACAAACATGCAATGACTCTAGATGTGGTTCATGAAAAGAACAAACATGCAATGACACTGGTGGAACCATGTGTGGTTTGTGAAAAGAACAGACATGCAATCACACTGGGTGTGGTTCCTGAAAAGAACACACATGCAATGACAATGGTGGATACTGAAGGAAATATGCAGTGAGAGGCAATAATAAAGTTGTTATTATGTATTCCTTGTATATGATAGATGTTTATTTTGCATGCTATAATTGTATAGATAGGAAACATCAATACATGTGTGTTTAATAAACAAAACGGGTTCCTAGTTATGCCTCTCTTATAGACTAGCTTGTTGATTAACAATATGATCAAGGTTTCCTGATCATGGACATTGGATGTTGTTAATAACAAGGTCACATCATTTGTGAAATGATGTGATGAACATTCATCCGAAGTATAGCATTAGGATCAAGTCATTATGTTTATATTGCTATAACATCCTATGAAGTAATCTTTATCCTTAGACCATGAGATCATGTTAATTGCTAACACCGGAAGAGTATCTTGATAACATCAAACGTCACACCGTAACAGGGTGACTATAAAGATGGGTTCTGTACTACGAAGGTGTTATGTTGAGGCTCATGGATCAAGAGTGGAATTTGTCAATCCAGATGATGGATATATATACTCTGGGCCCTCTCGGTGATATCACATTAGGATAGCTTGCAAGCAAGTGATGTGATCACTAGAATGTTATATCACGGGAACGAGAAAAGAGTGCATGTCGGTAACGAGATCAAGCTAGGTATGGAGATACCGATGATCGAATCTCGGACATATAATATATCGAGAGACAAAGGGATTTAGTTACAAGCGTTAAAGGTTCTCACGATCACAGGAGTCATCGTTGAATGTGTAGGAGTCAGTACGGATCTCCAGGTCCGGCTGCTGAGTATTGGTCGGAGAAGGGTCTCGATCATGTCTGCATTATTCGCGAACCATAGGGTGGCACACTTAAGAGTTACCAGACACCATTTTGGAGCACATATGTTTCAGACGAAAGAATTGCAAAGCGCAGGAATTGTTTCAATAGAAACCGGAAATAGTTTCGGGTGAAATTGCAGAAGGTGGTTCTGCATGTGATATTGAAATATTGCAAGGGTCTATATGTGAATGTTTGTTAATTAAAGTAATTAACAAAATTCTGAATAAATTTAATAAAAAGAGTTTTATTAAATGTGAGAGCATTAAATTTGGAGAAATTTAATGCATTTAAAGTGGAGACTTTAAAAGGGAATGTGAAGAGGCATTTTAATGTGGAGGGGTTACCACCACATGAACGGGGGAGGTGAGGGGTCACCCCCCATGCGCCGGCCATGGAGAGAGGGGGCACCCCCTCCTCCTATAAAAGGCCACCCATTCCCTCCTTCATCCACACACCTCCTTGTAAAGGATCTCTCTCCCCCTCTAGAATTATTCCACCATGGTCTCGGATTAGCGAGATACATGCTCCCGGTGGCATTTCGTCTGGAAGGAGTTGCTGCTTCCGTTGGATCGCTGGAGCGAGGAGGTGGAGGTTTTCTGGTGGCTTGAACGTGTGTGCGAGTGCGGATGCGCTGCTGAGTTGCGGCGCTCGGACTTCCTCACAATCTTGAGATCGGCAAGTGTACGACTACATCAACCACGAGTTCCTACTCGTTAACAAAGCTCGTTGTCTTCGAGGGGCAGTTCTCCATGGATGTATGTCCACCCATTGCTCTGTATCTAGTAGATAGATCTTGGCATATAGTTCTCATCGTAGGATTTTTTTTGTTTTCTATGCTGCGAACCCAACAGTGGTATCAGAGCCTGATCTATGCGTAGGTGCTTTGCACGGGTAGTACACATATGTTTCTATGTGGGCGATGATGATCATGTTATTGCATCTTCTATGTACTTTGGATATTGGTGGCATAGTGGGATGAAGTGGCCCGGACCAACCTTACATGTCATTGTACATGAGACCGGTTCCACGACTGACATGCAACTAGTTTTGCATAAGTGGCTAGCGGGTGTCTGTCTCTCCTACTATAGTCAATATCTGATTTACAACGAGTTGCTAATAACTTGGTTATCCTCGTTGTGGTTGATGTTCGTAGGTAAGACCGGTTCTATCTCCGAAAGCCCTAAGCCACGCAAAACTTGCAATTGATAAATTAGAGGCGTCTAGTTTAGATCGTTGCTGGGCTAGTGTATTGATATGGTATTGTTGTAAGTAGATGTATGATAGATACTCTTACAACTCACTTAACGTGTAAGTTCCATAGACCTTGGCCTTACACACAAAGGAATGATAGAGATCATACCACGATGGAAATGATAGAGATTAAATGCATGGACCATATCACGTCACTTCACACATTAGCATCTTATATTGCTAGTTTGGCGCTTTTGGTAGCATTATAAGATGATCCCTCATTTAGATATCAAGATAAAATGTGTTCTTCCTTAAGTATGCACCATTTTGTGGATCGTGTTTTGAGGCATCACGTGATGATCGGGTGTTCTCGACTCTACGCTTTCATACAACGGGTGTAAGACAGTTTTACACACGCAAATACTAAGATTCTTACTTGACGAGCCTAGCATGTACAGACATGGCCTCGGAACACGGACCGAATGGTTAAGCATGAGTCATATAGTTGATATGATGCCCATATAGATGCTCGCCTTTGAAGCTACACCGACTCACGTGATGATCAGACTTGGTGTAGTGGATTTGGTTCATGTAATCACCAAAAGGACACGAGGGATGTCGTTTTTGAGTGGGAGTTCATTAGTAATTTGGATTAGTTGAACTCAATCTATCATAAACTTAGTCTAAATATATTTTACAAATTCTGTCGTAGATGGCACCACCTGCTTTTAATTTCAATGTGTTCATGGAGAAAGAGAAGCTTGCTGCGAATGGTAGCAACTTCACCAACTGGGCTATGAATTTGAGGATTCTCCTCACTGCTGCACAAAAGCAATATGTGCTAGAGGCGCCGCTAGGCCCCCCACCAGCTCCTGATGCCCCTGACGAGGAAAAGAACGTCTATATAACTCGTCAGGAGGACCACAACTTAGTTCATTGCGGCATATTGTATGGGCTAGAGACAGAACTTCGAAAACGTTTCGAAAATGGCAATGCCTTTGATACCATGGGAGAATTGAAAATGATTTTCGATACCCATGCTGCCGTAGAGAGTTATAATGCTTCTGAAAAGTTCTTTAGCTGCATGATGGAAGAGAACAGCTCCATTAGTGAGCACGTACTCAAAATGTCTAGGTACGCCGATAAGCTTGTGTCCTTGGGAATAACGATTCCCATTGACTTAGGCATACATCGTGTTCTCCAATATCTGCCACCTAGCTACAAGAGCTTCGTGATGAACTATAATATGCAGGGCATGAAGAAGTCTCTTCCCGAGCTTCTGTCAATGCTTAAGACTGCAGAAGTGGAGATTAGGAAAGAACATCAAGTGTTGATGATCAATAACACCACCGGTTTCAAGAAGGACAAGAAAGGCAAGCAGAAGGGAAAGAAGGGCGGAAAATCTGTTGCCGCGCCTGAAAAGAAACCCCGAGCTGGCCCTAAGTGTGACACCGAGTGCTACTATTGCAAGGGGACTGGCCATTGGAAGCGCAACTGCCCCAAGTATTTGGCAGACAAGAAGGCCGGCAAGGCAAACAAAGGTATATCTGATATACATGTTACTGATGTGTAATTGACTAGTACTCGCAGTAGCACCTGGGTATTTGTTACGGGATCGGATGCTAATATATGTAACTCGGTTCAGGGGCTGCGGAACAAGCGACAACTAGCAAGGGATGAGGTCACGATGCGGGTCGGCAATGGATCAAGAGTTGATGTGATCGCCGTCGGAACGCTGCCTCTCCATATGCCATCGGGATTAGTTGAAAACCTGAATAATTGTTATTTGGTGCCTGCACTGAGCATGAACATTGTATCCGGATCGTGTTTGATGCAAAGTGGTTATTCGTTTAAGTCTGAAAACAATGGTTGTTCGATTTATATGAATAATATCTTTTATGGTCATGCACCTGTGTTGAATGGTTTATTTCTGTTGGATCTCGATAGTAGTATTACGCATATTCATAATGTTGATGGTAAAAGGATTAAACTTGATAATGATATATCTACATATATGTGGCACTACCGTCTAGGTCATATTGGCGTTAAACGCATGAAGAAACTCCATTCTGATGGACTTTTGGAATCACTTGATTTTGAATCATTTGATACATGTGAGCCATGCCTTATGGGCAAGATGACTAGAACGCCGTTTTCCGGTTCAATGGAACGGGCGACAGATTTATTGGAAATCATACATACTGATGTGTGTGGACCAATGAGTGTGTCGGCGCGAGGTGGGTATCGTTATTTTGTTACTTTCACGGATGATTTGAGTAGATACGGTTATATCTATTTGATGAAACATAAGTCTGAAACCTTTGAAAGGTTCAAAGAATTTCAGAATGAAGCGGAAAATCATCGTAACAAAAAGATCAAATTTCTGCGGTCCGACCGTGGAGGAGAGTATCTTAGTTACGAGTTTAGTACACATATGAAAGACTGTGGAATAGTTTCACAACTCACGCCTTCCAGAACACCACAACGTAATGTTGTGTCAGAATGTCGTAATCGTACTTTATTGGATATGGTTCGATCTATGATGTCTCTAACTGACTTGCCACTATCATTTTGGGGTTATGCACTAGAAACCGCTGCATTCACTTTAAATAGGGCACCATCTAAATCCGTTGAAAAGACACCGTATGAATTATGGTTTGGAAACAAACCTAAGTTGTCATTTCTTAAAGTTTGGGGATGCGATGTTTATGTGAAGAAACTTCAACCGGATAAACTCGAACCCAAAGAGGAAAAATGCGTCTTCATAGGATACCCTAAGGAAACGATTGGGTATACCTTCTATCACAGATCCGAGGGCATCGTTTTTGTTGCCAAGAATGGATCCTTTCTTGAAAAGGAGTTTCTCGTGAAAGGTGTGAGTAGTCGGAAGGTAGAACTCGAAGAGGTTATTGAACCTTCTCTTCACGAAATGGCGAGTAGCGCAGCTCCAGAAGTTGTTTCGGAGTTGTCTTCACCTAATGAAGAGAGAGCTAATGATATTGATCATGAAACTCCAAAAGAGGACACTGCCGAACTCGCAGGTCAAGCAGGACACGTGCAGGTCCTGAACTGTACGGCAATCCTGTTATGAATTTCATGATTGATGAAATAGATGACCCAGCGACATATGAAGAAGCGATGATGAGCCCTGATTCCAACAAATGGCTAGAAGCCATGAAATCCGAGATGGAATCCATGTACGAAAACCAGGTTTGGACCTTGGTGGACTTACCTCACGATCAAAAGGCCGTTGAGAATAAATGGATTTTCAAAAGAAAAACTGATGCTGATGGTAATGTAACCATCTATAAGGCTCGACTTGTCGCAAAGGGGTTTCGACAAATTCAAGGAGTTGACTACGATGAGACATTCTCTCCCGTAGCGATGCTTAAGTCGGTTAGGATTATGTTAGCAATTGCTGCATATTTCGATTATGAAATATGGCAGATGGATGTCAAAACTGCGTTCCTCAATGGTAATATTGAAGAAGAGTTGTATATGATACAATCTAAGGGTTTTGTCGATCCTAAGGATGCTAATAAGGTGTGCAGACTTCAGCGATCCATCTATGGACTGAAGCAAGCATCACGGAGTTGGAATCTCCGCTTTGATGAGGTGCTCAAAGAGTTTGGATTTGTCCAAACTTATGGAGAAGCTTGTATTTACAAGAAAGTGAGTGGGAGCAATGTGGCATTTCTGATATTATATGTGGATGACATATTATTGATTGGAAATGATATAGATCTTTTAAACAGTGTTAAAAGTTATCTAAACAACAAATTTTCGATGAAGGACCTTGGTGAAGCTTCATATATATTAGGCATTAAAATCTATAGAGATAGATCAAGACGCCTAATTGGGCTATCATAGAGTAGATACCTTGATAAGATATTAAAGAAGTTTAATATGGACGGAAGTAAGAAGGGTACTTACCTATGTTGCAAGGCAAGACATTGAGTAAGACTCAAAGTCTGGCCACGGTGGAAGAAAGAGAGATAATGGATAATATTCTCTATGCCTCAGCCATACGCTCTATAATGTATGCCATGCTATGTACAAGACCAGATGTGGCACATGCTATTAGTTTGACTAGTAGGTACCAATCTGATCCAGGTTCAGAACACGTGATAGCGGTCAAGAATATCCTTAAGTACTTGAGAAGAACTAAGGATATGTTTCTTGTATACGGAGGTGAAGAAGAGCTAGTCGCTAAGTGTTATGTCGATGCTAGCTTTGACACTGATCCGGATGATCTAAGTATCAATCCGGATACGTATTTCTCTTGAACGGAGCAGCAGTTAGTTGTAGGAGCTGCAAACAACCTGTGGTGGCTAGATCAACGACGGAGGCGGAATATGTTGCTGCTTCAGAAGTAGCGCAGGAAGCGGTTTGGATGAAGGAGTTCATAACGGAACTAGGTGTGGTTCCTAGTGCATTGGACCCAATGGTGACCTATTGTGACAATAATGGAGCCATAGCCAATGCCAAGGAACCAAGGTCTCACAAGAATTCCAAGCATATTAAGCGCCGGTTTCACACTATCCGCGAGCATGTCAAGGATGGAGATATAAAGATTTGTAAAGTGCACACGGACCTGAATGTAGCAGATCCGTTGACTAAAGTACTCCCTAGGGCAAAGCATGATCAACACCAGAACTCCATGGGTGTTAGATTTATCACTATATAAATTAGATTATTGTCTCTAGTGCAAGTGGAAGACTGAAGGAAATATGCCCTGAGAGGCAATAATAAAGTTGTTATTATGTATTCCTTGTATATGATAGATGTTTATTTTGCATGCTATAATTGTATTGATAGGAAACATCAATACATGTGTGTTTAATAAACAAAACGGGTTCCTAGTTATGCCTCTCTTATAGACTAGCTTGTTGATTAACAAGATGATCAAGGTTTCCTGATCATGGACATTGGATGTTGTTAATAACAAGGTCACATCATTTGTGAAATGATGTGATGAACATTCACACGAAGTATAGCATTACGATCAAGTCATTATGTTTATATTGCTATAACATCATACGAAGTAATCTTTATCCTTAGACCATGATATCATGTTAATTGCCAACACCGGAAGAGTATCTTGATAACATCAAACGTCACACCGTAACAGGGTGACTATAAAGACGGGTTCAGTACTACGAAGGTGTTATGTTGAGGCTCATGGATCAAGAGTGGAATTTGTCAATCCAGATGACAGATAGATATACTCTGGGCCCTCTCGGTGATATCACATTAGGATAGCTTGCAAGCAAGTGATGTGATCAATAGAATGTTATATCACGGGAACGAGAAAAGAGTGCATGTCAGTAACAAGATCAAACTAGGTATGGAGATACCGATGATCGAATCTTGGACATATAATATATCGAGAGACAAAGGGATTTAGTTACAAGCGTTAAAGGTTCTCACGATCACATGAGTCATCGTTGAATGTGTAGGAGTTAGTACGGATCTCCAAGTCCCGCTGCTGATTATTCATCGGAGAAAGGGTCTCGATCATGTCTGCATTATTCGCGAACTGTAGGGTGGCACACTTAAGAGTTATCGGACACCATTTTGGAGCACATATGTTTCAGACGAAAGAATTGCAAAGCGCAGGAATTGTTTCAATAGAAACCAGAAATTGTTTCGGGTGAAATTGCAGAAGGTGGTTCTGCATCTGATATTGAAATATTGCAAGGGGCTATATGTGAATGTTTGTTAATTAAAGTAATTAACAAAATTCTGAATAAATTTAATACAAAGAGTTTTATTAAATGAGAGAGCATTAAATTTGGAGAAATTTAATGCATTTAAAGTGGAGACTTTAAAAGGGAATGTGAAGAGGCATTTTAATGTGGAGGGGTTACCACCACATGAATGGGGGAGGTGAGGGGTCACCCCCCATGCGCCGGCCATGGAGAGAGGGGGCACCCCCTCCTCCTATAAAAGGCCACTCATTCCCCCCTTATCCACACACCTCCTTGTGAAGGATCTCTCCCCCCTCTAGAATTATTCCCCCATGGTCTCGGATTAGCGAGATACATGTTCCCGGTGGCATTTCGTCTGGAAGGAGTTGCTTCTTCCGCTGGATCGCTGGAGCAAGGAGGTGGAGGTTGTCTGGTGGCTTGAACGTGTGTGCGAGTGCGGATGCGCTGCTGAGTTGCGGCGCTCGGACTTCCTCACGATCTTGAGATCAGCAAGTGTATGACTACATCAACCAGGAGTTCCTACTCATTAACAAAGCTCGTTGTCTTCGAGGGTAAGTTCTCCATGGATGTATGTCCACCCGTTGCTCTGTATCTAGTAGATAGATCTTGGCGTATAGTTCTCATCGTAGGAAATTTTTTTTTCTATGCTGCGGACCCAACAGATACATGTGTGGTTTGTGAAAAGAACAGACATCCAATGACACTTGTGGATCCTTATGTGGTTTTTGAGAAGAACAAACATGCAATGACACTGGGTGTGGTTCATGAAAAGAACAGACATGCAATGACACTGGTGGATGTTGGGGATATACTTTCCAGGTATCGTCACAGTTCCTCACTGACTAGGGTGGCCCAATTCGGGTTAGAGCATTGCTTCACGGGCGGCCCAGTTAGGGAGAGAAGACGGAGTCCAACCCGGATACTGGAAGGCCCAGAAGACTTACCGACTTAGGCCATGATGTTACTTGTAGTTCAAAATGTACTCTGTAACAGACTCTTAGTCGTAGCTAGATAGATCTCTCCTCTAAACCCTAGGACGGATATCTATATAAGCCGTCCTAGGGAGAGCCTTTAGGGCATAACCTCAATAGTCTACAATCTCAACTCGCATAGGCGAAACCCTTGTAACCCATATTCCGGCTCTGCCGTATTACTGGATTTCTAGCAGGAGTAGGATCCGTCCAAAGCCGGCGGATTCGAACCTGGGTAAACTTGTGTGCTCACCGTCCCGGAATACCGTACGTCTCACCCCCTCTCTTTCGCACGCCTTGAGAACCCCCTCATGGCGTACTTGTCATCAATCCGACGACAGTTGGCGCCCACCGTGGGGTAAGTGAGCTACGGATCTGCGTTCCGAGCGGAATCTGCAAGAGTCGGCATCGGCAAGACTATCGCCGTCGGGCGCATCCTCTACGCCAGCGACGTCCCTCTCATCATTCTCGACAAGACTTGGATTCCGGCAAAGGAGGCCGTGACTGCCCAACCCACCCCATCGGTGATGATAGAGGCAGAAGAATTTTCTGGGTCCCCTTTGTCTGTAGAGGCAGCAGAGTTCCGGATCTTAGAAAACCCTAATCCCACCCAGCCCGCACCAGTTGCAGAGACAGTGGAGAAATCCGAACCTGAAGAAGACCTAGCAGTTAACGTCGAATCTGGAGTGGATCTCCCCAGAGGAGCCAGATCCCAGATCGACCCACCTGTGGAAGTCGAAATCCAGGAGGAGCATATCAACGACACCGATTCCGGCTCTGATGATGCTGGAACAGATAGGCCTTTCCTAAGGTACACACTACGACATATGATACTGCAAGGCGAAAGCGCAGATGCAATCCTCGAGACCGTCAAAAGTTTCGATATGGCTGATCGCGAAAGCCGCAGGTACCTCAGGAAGCACGTGTCGCACTTCGTCAGATACGTGGGATCCGGATCCGGCTCTGCCGATGCTGGAGAAAACGCCGACTCGGTGCTGGAGGCAATTGGAACAAACGCCGACGTACCTGCATCCTCGGATGAGTCGATGACGTCAGCAGATTTCCGAAAGTTCTCCGCGGAATATGAAGAGGAGTATAACTCCAAAGCTGCAGAAGAAGGAGAAGCCATAGATGAAGGATCTGGGGAACACTCTCCCGAAGCGCAGGATGACATGGACCTCGGAGACAATCCCGAAGTCCAAATGTCCGAAAGTACCGATCAGAGCTTGACTCCGGGAAACGGGCCCAAAGCCGTCTTTGCAACCGGCGCTACCAAGAAGGCAAAGAAGAAGAACAAGAAAAACAAGACCCCGGCAAAAGACCCTCTGATAGAGGAAGTAATTGCCGAGGAATATGAAGAAGACTCGGACGGAGCACTGATCCCAGACGAGCTGAAGAAAGAAGCATCGGTGGATGGACACGTGATCACTGAAGGTGCGCATAAACTCATCGATGCGGCATTAACTACACCTATCCCTACAGCTGCAGAACTTACTACAGATCAGCTGGATGAAAGGGCGCAAGCCCTAGAAGCGCGTCGTCAACATCTCCTCGATGAAGCCAAAAACATCGAGGTGGAGAAGAAACGCATGTCGAACAAGGAGTATGTGTCTCGTCTGCATCAGAAGACACGGAAGCGTCACATAGATGACAACCAATTCCCACGTGTCTGTGCCGTCCTTTTTGGAGATGAGATGGGGAAGCCACGGAAAGATAGCAACGGAGATTGGGTATACCCAACACCAGTACAAAATACCGTGGCAGCCCGAGAAATTATATCAGCTAATTCAGGACTAGAGGAGATCCGTTTGGGTATCAAGCTACTCAACAAGGGACTGGAGCAGCAAAAGGTCGCCCTGTCCGGAAGTCAAAAACTGGTCTCAGATGCTGACCAATGTCGCACAAATCCGGCATGGGCTGACGTAAGACCCCATTACGTTCTGGAGCAGTATTATCGCCCCGAATGACGGGAAGACAATTATTCGAGAACCGGATCGTCAGGACAGCATCGCAAAACCACACGCGGTTGGGGCAATGTCGCACCAGCGGCCGAGAAAGACGCCATCGCTGCCCTGAATCCGATGAATCCTCCCTGACGAGAATCTAAGGATCGAAGGGGAGAAGATAAAGAGAAACATCGGGAGGAGGATCGTCAGAGAATGCCGCCTCCTAGACATGAGAACCGTCCGGCTGAGCCTCACTATGGTGGGAACGACGGACGAAGGAACGACGGAAACCATGCAGGTACAAGCTGGCAGGAGGCTCGTCGTAGTTAAGACCCTCCCCGGAATCGAAATAATGACGTTCTGGACGGAGGCCGGCGATCAGGCGGAAACTATCCAGCTACTCCACCTTCTCCACCACACAGTCATCACAACGGCTCCCATGGAGGACAAGGAGGACGACATGGCGGAGGAGGTGGTGGCGGAAGCGAAGTCCGGCTCCACGGCACCGTAGCCACAGCCGGCATTCGGGACGATCTCTATCCCCGAATGACGCAAGACACAAGATTAACTCCAACATAGAGGCTCGACGCTATGAAAACAATGACGTGTACGTGGGCCCAAAGTGTTTCGTTCCACGCATCAGAGCTACAAAATTCCCTGAAGGATTTGCTATCTCAAGACATATCCAAGCCTACGACGACATTGCTCGACCAGACACCTGGTTACAGGATTTCTTCCAAGCTTGCTGCATCGCCAAAGGCGGAAACAGCCTGGTCGCAACCCGATATCTCCCACTTATGTCGCAACACGATTTTTCTGGCTTACAGCTCAGGCAGATGCCGAACGATTAGTGAAGACATGCAAAGGCCGCCAAAAGTATGCCAAGCAAGCTCATGTTCCGGCTGATCAGTTGCGAACAATACCTATAACATGGCCTTTTGCGGTATGGGGGCTTGATATGGTAGGACCCTTTAAACGAGCTCCAAGTGGATTTACCCACCTCTTAGTGATGGTGGATAAATTCACCAAATGGATTGAGGCTAAACCTGTCACCAGTTGTGATGGAGCAATAGCCAAAAGATTTGTCGAGGATGTTATAATCCGGTATGGTTATCCACATAGCATTATCACGGACAACGGGAGTAACTTTTCTATGGGAGAACTAGCTGAATTCTGCGATGAGCAAAATATCTGGCTTGAAATTGCGTCAGTCGCACATCCACAAGCTAACGGACAAGTCGAAAGAGAAAATGGTTTAATTCTACAAGGCTTGAAACCAAGACTCGAAGCACCACTACGACGTGATGCGGGGGCTTGGGCAGAAGAACTACCTTCTGTAATTTGGAGTTTACGAACAACTCCGAACAGGTCAACAGGATACACACCTTTCTTCTTGGTCTATGGCGCAGAAGCAGTTCTTCCTAGTGATTTGATTCATACTTCTCCTAGACTTGCCGCGTATATCGAAGAGGATGCCGAGGTTTCTCGACAAAATGATCTCGACTTAGTCGAAGAAGTTCGCGTCGTTGCTGAAATGAGATCTACAGTCTATCAGCAAAGGTTACACAAGTATCATAGCTAGAGAGTCCGAAATAGATCTTTCAATAAAGGTGATTTGGTTCTCCGGCTTGTCCAACAAAGAAAGCACAAACTTTCCCCAGTATGGGAAGGGCCTTTTTTAGTTAGTCGAGTATTGCACAATGGATTGTACTACTTAACTGACATGAGGCCAGTCAAAGAAAGACCTGCTACTAAGAAGAGAAAGAGAGCTGGAGGCAGTACAAATCCGGATGAGTTAGACAGACCATGGAATATTGCTCAGCTACGTCCCTTTTATTCTTAGTTTATCCTTCTTTGTAATCATACATATGTACATGTTCTGTGAGAAATAAAAGTTATGGTTGCCTCAAGTTTTTCTGAGAAGTTCTTAAACCATCTTATTTCCGAATGATCATGTCATAGTCGAAAATCCCAGAATTCTTGAACGTACTTTATGCTCATGTTCGTTCTGGTCTAGATTTCCGATTTCTAAAAACTGCTACCTTCGGGTATAACTCTAAAAATTTATAGTCTTTACTTTGGTTATTTATCTGATTTCCGGATGTGGGCATTTTCCGAGTAGTGAATTGTTGGTACTGGAAGCCGGCTTTGTTTCCGAGTTTAAACTGGTTTAGCAATTGAGCTCCGTTGCTCGGCAAAGTTTCCGGCTGAAGGTTTAGCCGGCTCACGAAAGGGACGAGGCGGAAAGCCAGATAAACGATAAGTCGAGACGAAAAATATAAGTTCTTGTGAAAACATTTCAGGCACACAAAAAAGTCTAAGGACAAAAGTGCTGAATAGATAAAAAACTTAGCACTAACAAAAAGTCATAGTACTTAATATTTACAAAATGCATCATGTTCTTTCACAAAATAATACATAAGTTTGTGGTCTATGATACAGGAGGAGATGAAGGATCTACTGGCTCGCTGGTCACTCCACCTTGATATCGTTCTGAGATATCCGCATCCGAGTTGGTGCGTTCATCGTCGGAAACTTCTTCGGCTTCTTCTGCAGGAGGAGGCGGAGTATCCACGCGGGTGAAGAAGGTGATCTCGTAGCTGGTCAGATCAGCTACGTGGCACTCATATCCGGCGCAGGAGTGCATGATGGATTGAAGGTCCTGCTCTTGGCCGTCTTCGTCTACCTTGTAGTACCCTTTAGTCACTTGCCATATTTCCATGTTTCCATGGTGGCTCATGACCATGGAGAGGGCATTCTGCGCGGCAGTCCGCGCGTAGGACATATTCCAGTCCCGAACAAGCTGCGGCATCTCCTTGGCCATGTCTCGCACCGCAAAATCCGACATGCTTGGCATGTCCAGAATCCTGAGAGACTCGCCAATGTCCTCAAGGGACTGGCGGTAGTCATGAAGAAGATCACAGACTTGGGTAAGCCGGTGAGTGCGAGGCTCGGACGAGGAAGAGTCCGACAACTTTAGAGGACCTATACACAAAGCAAGTCAAGAAAAATCCAACATTGATAACAGTCGAAGAAAATATAAGTCAGAAAGGTGGAACGTACCAAGAATGACATCGTCAATCTTGGTCTTCTCCTCCCGGAGACTCTGGAGTTCAGCCCGGAGTGCGTGGGATATATCCTTCTCTCTGCCAAGCTCATTCTTGAGGTCCGAGATTACTTTATCTTAAGCGGAAATCTTGCGATCGCGCTCTTCAGTGGCCATGGAGGAGGATTCCAGGACTTGAGCTATGCCCGTTTCATGATCTGCCTTGAGCTTATCCAGCTCTTGGCGAAGTCCCTTGTTTTCCACCACCAGGGTTTTGAGGTTCTCAGCCTCTTCAATCATAGCGATGGATTGTTTCACCAACGCTGTAAGACGAAAAGAACAACAGTTCAGAAAAATTCGACATAGAAAAAGCAAAAGACAAGGTTTGAATCTTGAAATATTTACCTTCAGCTTCATCCTTGGCTACCTTGAGCTCAGCATTTTTAAGCCGGAGAGCTTTGATCTCTCTCCGCTTATTACAGACATTGGACAATAATTCCTGGTTATAGGAACATACTTTCTAGAAGTCAGAATACCCAAAGTCTGAAAGCTACTTAAGACTCGGGCTAATATTTTTACTAAATATAAGCACGAGCCTTGGGGGCTACACTAGTTCGTTCTTCGGCATCCTAATGAAAGCATAAACTCGGATTCTATATCCTACTTCATGCTTGGGGGCTAGAGGATATGATATAACATAATGTAAAAACAAGAGTTGGAATTCCGACTTACATATTGCTCGCGGGTGAGTTTGTCTAAACCCGCGTTCACTTCAGCCACCACCTTCTCGGCGAGAGTAAGAGGGATCACTGGAGCTGTTGGAAGCTTGCCAGTCCTGATCCTCTCGTCGCGAAGGCGGACTTGAGTGAGAAGGTCGGAGAACTTGACGTCCTCTGCTTCTTGCGCCTCCTCTTCGGGGGATAGATGGCTTTTGTCCAGGACTTGCCTGGCTAGCCGCTGGATCTCCTCTGCAGATTTCCGGGTTAGGCCAAATTTGGTAAGACCCGGATTGTTGAGGAGGTTTTCGGTGAAGACTTCAGCCGAGGGATCATTAACTGAAGAGGGTTCACCCTTATCTTGACCTGACGCACTCGCGGTGACGTCAGTATGCGACCCAAGGATCGTTGGCTCCGCTTGAGGAGTCGGATCTTCTGCAATCACCAGAGAAGGGATGATCGTCGGAGTTAAAGAAGGTTGAGGGACCGGAGTTGGAGGAGCCACGACAGGGGAAGCTATTGTAAGCTTCGTCTGACGCAAGGGCTTCAAAGAAGTCCCCTTCCCCTTGCCCTTGATGATTGATTTTGCTCTGAGAAATTAGTAAAGTCGGAAACATTACATCTCGGAAAGAAACTTGAGTAAAGAACAAAGGCGGAAAAGTTGTGACAGAAGGTTACCTCTTCACGACTGGCACCTCCTTTGTGCCAACCGCTACTGTCGGAGCTTTGCGCTTCTTGAGCGCAAGATCCGGCAGTGGAACTACTTCCACCTCCTAAGGGAACTCTGGAGGGTATCCTTCGAGTGGAGCAAGTTCCAACTCAGGGATGTCAGCAAGCTGAAAATAAGAAAACATATCAGTATTGCAATATAACTCAAAGATAGGAACACATAAAAGATGTGATGATAAAAGCATTCCGGCACCACGGGGTTTTTTGCCGTGTGCATGTCCATAGAAACCTCTGGAATACGCTTTTCGATCCGCTCCTTGATCAGCCACTTAATTTGGCTTATGTAGTCTTGAGTGGTGTAGGCCTTGGGGCTGATGCGGAGGGAGTCGGTCAGAGAAGACGTGACAGAATGCATCAGTCTATCCCCGTGGTACTGAAGTGGCTGGATCTGGCGTGAGACCCAACACTGGACCAAGTCGGATCCCTTTAGACCATTGTGCTTGATCAGATATTCGATCCGCCTCTTAGGGAGGATCAGATCATTTGTGAGAGCCGGAGTAGCCTCGTCCCAGGAAGGTTGGGCCGTGGCTGCTCCGTCGACAAAAGCCGGCAAAGCAGTAGCTTTGCTGGGAGCCGGAATATCCCTATGGTAGAAAAAAGTGGTTGGCCATTTCTTGACCGAGTCACTGGCAGAAATTTTGGGATATGCCCAATCTCGTCTAAGAGAAAAACTAATAGTGCCAGTGATGTAAGGAACACCGACAGTGATGGAATTCCTCCGGACATGAAAGTAAAACCGGAAGAGAAGCAAACTCGGCCTAATGCCGAGAAAGCCCTCGCAAAGCGTAGCATATGCCCTCATTTCTAGAAGAGAATTGGGAGGAAGATTGTGGAGTTGAACTCCATAGTGATCTATCACCTTGGAGAAGAATTCCGAGGGAGGAAAGGACAAACCTCGGTCCAGATGAGTACCAAAGTGAACTCGCTCGCCCTCGTGTGGGTTGGGGACGGTTTCGCCGGAGCCGCTCCACCAGTCGCTGGCGACGAGCAGCCTCTCCTTCTCCACATTCTTGAGGCCTGCCTCGTCGAGGGCGCAGGGGATCCAGATTCCCCTGTAGCTTTCCTTCTCCGCTGTAGCTTCCGCCTTCGCCGCCGCCGATGCTGCCAAACCGGAGGAAGAAGATGAAGAAGCCATTTTTCTCCAGTGAGAAAGTGAACTTAAAGGGGCGACGCTGGGAGTTTTCTGTGGGGGAAGGACGAGGAGGCTCTGTGCGCGCAGGAGGATTGGGAAGAAAGGAGACGGCAAAGGACTAGTGGAAAGGAGAAGAGGAAATCTAAACCCCTTATATCCACCTACCTACACCAAGATTCATGCAAACGCTACAGTGCAATCGCCACGCGTCGTGGAAAGAACTGGGAAGGAACCGCACGATGATTTCGTCGCCTCGATCTCCACGCACGCATTGAAACGGCGCCTCGGTTCCGTGGACCGCGGACCCACCAATGGTCGTGCTGACGGAACGCTGTCAGAAGACGTGACTTGACCATGCTTGTGTCAGGTGGCGTTAGAGACCAAGTTCCGGCTAGTTTGAAAATGAGCTGGAAAATCCGAGTTACCAACTAAAAGGTCCGACTTATTTTTTAAGACCCGGATCATATCTTTTGTTGTGAAGTTTCAGGAACCCTTCAAGATTCTGCAAGCCGAAGATCAAGCTAGACGATGATAAATCTGACTTTGGATCTTGGAGGCCTCCGGGGGCTGCTGTTGGGGATATACTTTCCGGGTATCCTCACAGTTCCTCACTGACCAGGGTGGCCCAATTCGGGTTAGAGCATTGCTTCACGGGCGGCCTAGTCAGGGAGAGAAGACGGAGTCCAATCCGGCTACAGGAAGGCCGAGAAGACTTACCGACTTAGGCCATGATGTTACTCTGGTTCAAGATGTACTCTGTAACAAACTCTTAGTCGTAGCCGAATAGATCTCTCCTGTAAACCCTAGGCCGGATATCTATATAAGCCATCCTAGGGAGAGCCTTTAGGGCATAACCTCAATAGTCTACAATCTCAACTCGCACAGGCGAAACCCTTGTAACCCATATTCCGGCTCTGCCGTATTACTGGATTGCTAGCAGGAGTAGGATCCGTCCAAAGCCGGCGGATTCGAACCTGGGTAAACTTGTGTGCTCACCGTCCCGGAATACCGTACGTCTCACCCCCCTCTCTTCCGCACGCCTCGAGGACCCCCTCATGGCGTACTTGCCATCAATCAGACAACAGTGGATCCTTTTGTGGTTTGTTTAGAAGAATAGACATCCAATGACTCTAGCTGTGGTTCAAGAAAAGAACAGACATGCAATAAAACTGGTGGATCCATGTGTGGTTTGTGAAAAGAACATACATGCAATCACACTAGGTGGATCCATGTGTAGTTTCTTTAGAGGAACAAACATGCAATTAAACTGGGTGTGGTTCATGAAAAGAATAGACATGCAATGACACTGGCTATGGTTCATGAAAAGAACACACATGCAATGACACTGGTGGATCCATGTGTGGTTTGTGAAAAGAAAAGACATGCCATCACACTAGGTGGATCCATGTGTGGTTTGTGGAAAGAACACACATGCAATGACTCTAGATGTGGGTCATGAAAAGAACACACATGCAATGACACTGGTGGATCCATGTGTGGTTTGTGAAAAGAACAGACATGCAATCATACTGGGTGTGGTTCATGAAAACAACACACATCCAATGACACTGGTGGATCCATGCGTGGTTTGTGGAAAGAACATACATGCAATGACATTGGGTGTGGTTCATGAAAAGAACAGACATGCAATGACACTGGTGGATCCTTTTGTGGTTTGTTTAGAAGAATAGACATCCAATGACTCTAGCTGTGGTTCAAGAAAAGAACAGACATGCAATGACACTGGTGGATCCATGTGTGGTTTGTGAAAAGAACAAACATGCAATCACACTAGGTGGATCCATGTGTGGTTTCTTTAGAGGAATAAACATGCAATGACACTAGGTGTGGCTCATGAAAAGAATAGACATGCAATCACACTGGCGGATCCTTATGTGGTTTGTTTAGAAGAACACACATGCAATGACTCTAGCTATGGTTAATGAAAAGAACACACATGCAATGACACTGGTGGATCCATGTGTGGTTCATGAGAAGACCATACATGCAATCACACTAGGTGGATCCATGTGGGGTTTGTTTAGAGGAACAGACATGCAATGACTCTAGCTATGGTTCATGAAAAGAACAGACATGCAATTACACTGGCTGTGGTTCATGAAAAGAACACACATGTAATGACACTGGTGGATCCATGTGTGGTTTGTGAAAAGAACAGACATGCAATCACACTAGGTGGATCCATGTGTGGTTTGTGGAAAGAACACACATGCAGTGACTCTAGCTGTGGTTCATGAAAATAACACACATGCAATGACACTGGTGTATCCATGTGTGGTTCATGAGAAGAACAGACATGCAATCACACTAGGTGGATCTATCTGTGGTTTGTTTAGAGGAACAAACATGCAATGACTCTAGTTGTGGTTCATGAAAAGAACACACATGCAATGATACTGGTGGATCCATGTGTGGTTTGTGAAAAGAACAGACATGCAATCACACTGGGTGTGGTTCATGAAAAGAACACACATCCAATGACACTGGTGGATACATGTCCGGTTTGTGGAAAGAACAAACATGCAATCACACAGGGTGTGGTTCATGAAAAGAACACACATGCAATGACACTGGTGGATCCATGTGTGGTTTGTGAGAAGAACAGACATACAGTGACACTAGTGGATCCATGTGTTGTTTGTTTAGAGGGACAAACATGCAATGACACTAGGTGAGGTTCATGAAAAGAATAGACATGCAGTGGCGTTGGTGGATCCTTATGTGGTTTGTTTAGAAGAACACACATGCAATGACAGTGGGTGTGGTTCATGAAAAGAACAGACATGCAATGACACTGGTGGATCCATGTGTGGTTTGTGGAAAGAACAGACATGCAATGCCATTGGTTGATCCATGTATTTCATTGTACAAGACACTCACTTTCCATTTTTATACTACTCAGTTTTGCCCTTGGATTTTTGATACTACTCAGTTTTCCCCCCTCTCTCTATCTTTCGTAGAAGCCCAAACATGTGCTCACCCTATCTGCTACTCCGTGATTAGTTGTCACAGTTGTCACGCGGATCGTGCGCACCAACCGTTGATTTTGTGCAATCCAAAGATGATTGTTGCACACGTCGTGCCCTTCATAATACAGCGTGAGACAGAACAGACGTCTCCCTCAACGAGACTTCTACAAGAAGGAACACGATGCCGTCCATGGAAAAAGTCGTTGAGCGGTCATGTCATGTTTAATCAAGTCTGAAAAGCCTACTACTGCTACTACTATGCCACAACACATCCGTCATCGAGGGCATGGTCGTCGATGGACAGCTGCAATTTATTGCCACTTTATTTTAGTAAGACATATCCCATTTTTACGCAGCGGCTCTCAATCTCACTTCCAACTGAGCCCCGCCGTAAGAAACTTGCACGCGCTAGCCAAAGGCCGAAGAGCTAAGCTCGATGAGACCTAACATCTCCGCCTTCATCGAGTCACTCGCAGTCATCAACACATCCCTCTACCCGATCTAGCACAACCCCACAAATCTTGCCGCACAGCCACCTACCTTCCCCTCTGCATTTCCACTTTTAACTATCGCAAATTTTAGGCCTGTGTCTGTAACATCCCAATTTCAGCAACCCTGATTACTTGTCCAGAATGCAAAAATCAGGGGAACAAAAACTTTTTCTTGTGCTTTAGTGCAGTGCTTGCTTGTTGTTTGTTTGCACTTGTGCTTTATGTGTATCTTAGGATACTACTTACCTCAACCTCAGTTGGCACAAGTTATTTACCAAAACTATCTTGGCTTACTTTACATATTCTCAAACGTTCTGGCATTTCCAAAACTTGAGCCAAGATGCCTATGTAACCAAAACTATTTTGGTATCTTCTATTGACAAAACTATGGAGAGATATATAATACAATCTCCTTATGTTTTCAAGACTGAACACTCAACTAATCTTACCTCTAGTTTTCCCAAAACTCTTGTTCAAAGCTTTTGAATTCTACTCTTGGTAGAGATACCAAGGACTCTCACCTTATTTAAAACCCAACCTCTTCAAAATGCCCCAACCTTACCTCAAGCTGAGCTTGATGGTGAACCCTAGTAATAGTTGATTAGTGTAGAATATGAGTTGCCTTGATCTGCTGCCTGATGAATTGTTTGATCTGCTGATTGATTTGTTTGCTTATGAAGTAGAATGATCTACCTTAGAAGCTCATCACTAGGACCAAGAGGTTTCCCAATCATCAATCCCTAAGCAAAAAAGTAAACCTTGTTATGATCCCTAGCCACTAGGTGATCATCTTAAACCCTCAACCAGATCCATTCTGAGGATCTCCATTCTTGATGTTTCCAAGACCATGAAGACCAATATGAAGCAAGGATCCCTTCTACTCACTCTAAATTTCCATATCATCTCTTTAGTAAATCTCTGATACCTTGCAACCCCTCCATGAGCATTCCCTCTCATACTCTAGCCAAAATCCTCAAAACTACCAAATTTTGCTAAGTCTGGAAACAGTTTCAGCATCATCTTTTTGAATGCCTCATTTTTTCAAACCATGTGCATTTTTGGAAATGCACATGAACCATATCGTTAACCATCCTAAGGACTACCAAGGCCTACCATGGCCCCTGGTTAGATCCTCCTCCAACCCACTTGCCCATGATGGTTTTGCAGACAAGAAAATAACATTTCCTGCAAAACTAGTCATCATGCCTACTTTGCTAGCAGCTCACACCCTTATGCAAACTTCCTTGGACCAACTCTCTGCATGGTTGTGATCTATTCATTAATTTCTATCAGAACCTACTTCACTTGTCCCAAGTGGATCTCTGTGCTGATTAAACCCACATGGTTTATTAGGCATCATGACCCATATTTCATGGCAGCCTTAATTTTATTCAAAGTTTGCCATCACTTCTAGATCATCCCAAATGCTATTAATTCAAACTCCTCCTGCCATGTTCATCTATATGACTTGATCTACCTATCCGTCCATCCCTTGCACCAAGGTGAGCTCTAAGCTCCAAGATGCAAGCATGTTTTGGTGGTATAAAAATAACACCACCCTAGATCCTCAACTCCTTGTTTTCCATCCTTTTTCTAGTTGGAATTTCATTCCACAAGGTTGCAACTGCTTGATACACCTTGTCTACCTCATCTACTTTTATCCCCAATATTTATCAAATATTATCCATAATTATTATGGTCCCAAAACTATTTAATTACTTAAATGGTCAAAATCTCCAAAACTCCCTCCCTAATGGAAAGTTTGGTTTTTACCAAACCACTTCCCCAACTTTTGGCTCATGTGAGCCCCACAAATCATATCCTATCTTTCCAGATCAAAAATAAATAATTTTGAGAAACTTTATTATTTTCTTAAATGGCTGAATTGGAATAATAATTGTTTTAAATACTTTTAATCCCCAATAAATCTTGGGAAAATTCCCTAAGTGTGTATTCACATTTGGGACCCTTACACACCAAAAGCCATCCATGCCCAATGGATATTTATCAAATGATCTCCTTAAAACCATTTCTGTCCTTTTTGAGTAATTGGATTTAAGTGGAATTAAACTCCACCTAAAAATCCCAATTAAATCCTAGAAGCCTATCTTTACCCCATCTGTCTACCAGTACCATTTCTCACCAGGTCCAATGTAAGATTTTGGACTTCATTCATAAACCCCTAGTTTGATCAACTTTGGCCATTTAGCAAACAACTAATCTAAACTACCTCCAATTCCACCAAAGCTTGATCAAAGCCCCTCCTCAGCACCAGGACACCACATTGGTCGACTAGTACTGTAGCTCCACCCCAACATTTACCAAATTGCCCTTACCCTAGTAAAAAGAAGGAGAAATAACCCCCAACTCTTACAAGGATCAATCTAATTAATTATCACATCAGCACTCCTTTCCCTCTCTGGTCCAGCACGACCCCATTTACTATCTTGCCCCTCTCCACCTCCCCTGGACCAATCCCTGGCCCGCATTGAGCTCCCCCTTGTCCTAAAGGGTAATTTACCCCACCTAGTCCTCCCCCATGATATAAAGGCCAGCAGCCCTTCCCCAGCTAGCTCCCTGCCCTCATTTTCTCCCTCTCCACCCCACTTACCTCCCCCGAGCACCACACCCCCTCCCCCTGCTTTGTGCTATCCGAAAGAAGAAGGAGAGGAGCTCTCGGCCTCCTCTTAGAAATCGAGCAAGGCACCTCCCCCTCTGCTCCATCCTCTCTGCATGTCAGCCCACAAGATCCCCTTGCTCTCCTGCATCTGCTCTTTAGGACCATCTCCTCCGCCGTTGCTGTCAAGAACCGACAAGGTCGCTCTCGGTCATCGTCGTCCGAGCTCCTTCCCGTGGTCCTCCACCGTCGTGCCGCCCACCGATCTACACGCCGTCGTCGACCGCGTTGTCCTGCACCATCCCTAACCCTCCTCGAGCCCTCAGGTGAGCTCCCCGCTCCGCGCCACCCTCTGCTAGGGTTAGACTCGTCGCCGGCGAGTCCTGGGTGGATGATGACGCTGCGCCGTCCATCGCCACTTAAGCGAACGGCCAGATCTGGCCGATACCGCTTCAGCGCTCTCGCTCGCTGATCGCGGGCTCCGCTCGTCAGATTTGAAACGAGCCCTCCCGCACGTCGCCCTATGCGCTGTGGGCCGTTTCCCTCCCGGCCAGCCCAGTTCTCCTCAGATCCAGCCCATTGCACATCTTTTTCTTTTTCTTTTTCTTTTAGCAGATCCTTTATTCCAGAAAAGTTTTGGCTCGGTTTAAATCCAAATAAAATTGTAAACCAAATCCAAATTCCTAGAACTAATTTTCTGGTGGATCTCTGATGTTTTATCAAACATGCAGAGGCAACCCCATGCACAAAATAAATTCCAATATTTGGTAGTAATTAATCTGCTAACATGGGTCTATAACACTAATTATAATCCATAGAGAGTTCTACATCTCCATTTGAGATGAATCAAAGACCTACTGGAAGGTATTTGAAATACCTCTTTTCCAGCACAGGTCTCATCCCAAGGTGAACTGTATACTGCCTTTAGGAAAATTAACAAAACTGACAACTTTCTGTTTTAGATAAATTCCCCAGGTCAAACCAAACGGGGTATTGACCGGATTCCAACTCCCAGTACATGCCAGAACCTCTATCTACCAAACCCCATTAGCTCACAATTTATTGACCTCTGGATAATCTTTAGTGATTTAAATACTTCTGAAAGGGGTATTTTCACTAAATAAATCACTCCAGGAGTTTTACAACTCCAAAAAGGGTGAGTCCAATTCCTACAGAAAGGTATTGGACATGCCTATCACACGCCCTTAGCACCAACTCATTAGATCCTGTATATTTAATCTGGTGATAAAGAGAAGAATCATACCAAATTGTTTTTATGAATTTCCTGAGGGCATTCTGGTAATTCCTTTGACTTAATTCCAACTCTAGGTGGTTTAGTACATCAAGTACTACCTAACTATCCAAGGAAATAATTTTTGGAACTCCAGAAGTGTTCTGGTGAATTAATTCCTCAAACTAGAGATTAATCCACTATAAAAAGCATAAATAATTCTAGGAAATTGATAAGCAAGTAAAACCACTTGTGTTGGTTTTGTCTTGTCAAGACCCATCTGAGGATATCACTTATGCACCTTGATATCCTACTGACCATAGATCCCTTATCAAAAGCTCTTTGTATATATCCTAGACAACTTCTTCCAAGAGAAAACACCCCAATGGCAATCTTGTAAATTCCACCATTTGAAATCCCACTTCTCCAACCCTCCCAAGTCCAGTAGTTTTCAGTATGTTTGTTACTGTATGGTTTGATGCTTGTATGCCTTGTGTTGATTGTGGATTGTCTGCTTGCATGTATGCCCAATGACGACGATAGTGTGAGTGTCTGATGACAAGAAGATCGGGATTTCTTATTATTATTTTATTGGGTATTCTTGGTCATCTGAAGAAGTCCAGGGACTTATTGCTGATCACAGGCAAGCCACCATTCCTGAACTCTAATATATGTCCTATTCTCTTTTACCTGTTTTACATCTTCTTTGTAAATTACATTATCTACCTGCATGTCTTGTTTTATAAATACTGCGATAGTAACTTGGCTCCTCCAAGTTATTACTTCGTGTCCTTCGAGGCACCACCCCGATGAACCCATCATTTTATCCCCTTAGACCGAGAGTACGATGGTTAGCATCCTACCTCCTTGGAAACCCCGGTTTTGAGAAAATAAACTGTTTTGGGATTTTTCCCTACTACAAATGTTTCAAAACGACTTTGTAAAACCCTGGGAAGTGGCATCGTTCCCAGTGGAAGTTTTAACAAAAGAAATGGTGATGAGAAGAAATGGAAATGTGATGGGATGTTCTACGCCTTTACTGGAACAATTTTTATCGCGCAACCACATTACCCCGGGTTGCTGGGGCTTCACCCATAGTTTGTCCGCATTAGCCGAGGCACTTCTACCATGCTTATAGGGAGAAATCCCTGGAAGACCGGGCAGGCGTCCCAGATCACGGATCTGAAGCCTGCGCTTGCTTCGGCAAGAGTGAGCCTGACCTGGCAGGAGGCCGGTGCAACAATTGGGTCTCCCGCGGACGGTATGACTTAGGAGTACGGAAGGAAGTGGAGTCTCTAGATTTAAGGTATACGCCAAGTCGCGTCTTGGGTATGCGCGTGTACGAAAGGAAGGACTTTGGCTGGGAGCCACATACTCGTTGCCGGGGAGAACAAACCCAAGAGGAAAAGCATGCCTTTGCTAGTGTAGACAAGCGAAAAGTTAGGTTTTATTATCCGGACCCCCATCTACAGTGGTAGTGGGCCGTGGTTGTATCCCGGTGGATGTATTGATTCTTGTGGGTAAAGTGTGCAAACTCTGCAGAGTATAACCTATTCGAATAGCCGTGTCCACGGTCAAGGACGGTTGTAAAGGTGTTGGCTAGGAGTACCCAAACCGTGCTTGTTTGGGAAACAAGTACTCTAAGGACGACGGTTCCGGGGAACCCGAGTTCGAAAGCTTTGTTTTGACCCGTGGGGTCGAAGATGTTTTAAAAAGGGTTTTTACTATGAAAATTGTTTTCAAAACTCTTTTTCAACAAAGACATGGAGATGTCGGGATTTATAAAACAGAAGCATGGTTTTCAAAACTCTTTTTCAACAAATATTTGGAGGTGCCATAACTTCAATGTTAGTTTAGGCTTTTCAAAAACAACCCCAAATAGAGCTACCTCGCCACAGCCAAAATTGCATTTCCCTTGTTTACTTATCCTGGTGGTTTGCGAGTACATTCAAAATTACTCACGGCTTTATCCCTGGCTATTTACTTGGCCAGACTTTCAGGAGTTTAAGGTGATGTCCATCGAGCTAGGGTCTTCCCAGCCAGCTGCCTGTAGGTTGAGGCACGATTGGGCTCTGCGCTTGGAGTTGTTCCGCTACTAATGATGATGTAGCCATAATGGCAATTATGTAAGTCTTTTATTTTGTTATGTTTTGGATGTTGTAATGGTACCTGTCGGTTATGTTCCACGGCTCACTGATCATGGGAACATGGATGTATGCATGATAGGGATTTCTCGGATGAATAATCCGGGGAGCCCACAGTGTCAAACTTCGTACATAGAAATTGTGTATGCGCCCTTTGCGTGCGGCTCAATGCAGAACTGCCATGCATGGCCCAGGAAAAAGGTGACGTACCATGCGCGTGTCGCGGTGCACGGTGCAGTGGACTGCACGGCGCGTTGCACGGTGGTTCAATGAAACGTGCCTTGCTTCCATCCACCTTAACTATAGAGCCCCTCTCCACACACCCACTCTCACTCTCGCTCCCTCTCCCCACGCAACCCTCTCCACTGTCCCACCAACATCTGCAAACTCCCGAGAATACCCCTTCCACGCCGGTGATGGCGAAGGAGGATAAGGTGGCCATCGTCGCCTCCGAAGCCGCCAGCCAGGAGGCCCCCGTCTCCTTGCCGGTCCCTCTCGACGCGTTGAAAGCAGCCGCCGTCCCTGTCCAGGCCCCACTCGAGGCATCGATGGCAGCCACCGTTCCCGTCCATGCCCCGTCCTCGCTACTGGCGAAGCCGCCGAGGAGGAGCCCCCCGCCGGCGAGGAGGCCCCCGTCGGTCACAACCAGATCAAGCACTTCTTGGGCACCTATGATCCAGATAAGTACATCGCTCCGCTGAACCCCTACGACACCGGCATCGACGACCCATGGTCGAAGGTAACTAGGGTTTGCTCCCCTCCCCTGGTTCTTCTATTGTTCCCATTGTTGGATGCTAGATCTTGGTTTATTAGGATTCGCTTATTCGCATTTCGATTGCTCGGTCTTCTTACATCATCTACTCCCCCATTTTCCTTTTCTTCTAATAGGTTTCCGGCAATGACGTCTGCAGCGATGATGAGTCCATGCATGCCAAGACTCGTCAGGTGCTGAGGAGGCTGCGGGTCGGCCATTACGACGCCTTCTTCAGGGGCGGCGACTACAGCTGCCCCTTCCACAAGGGGATCGCCTTCTGCTGGGTGAGTCTCGCCGGCGGCACCGACTTCAACTCCTTACTGAATCATGCAGAGGCCACGGGCTCTAGCATACACAAAGGTGGCAAGTGCGGGACCATGAACATCAACGCCTACATCGCTAAACACCGGGCTCTCGGCATTCACCTCCGAAACCTCCAGCGGGTGGCCATCAAAGACGGTCGCATGCCTCCAATTAGGCCCAAGGCCCGCAAGATCAAGGGACTAGGCAGCAAGAAGTGGAGGAAGCACCAGAGGGAGGAGACGGAGGCGCGGGCGCTTGAAGGCCTTGAATGTGCCTGCAGCTGCGGCGGCTGCTACTGCTAAGCAGCTTCTTTTGATTTTCTATATTTTGCTTGCATCCTATTTCTGGCTGAATGCATCAAACCTCATTAAGCAACCTACTTTCTATCGCTATATCCTATTTAGCTGCACACAACTATATCTACATTTGTTTTGTTTTCTGAATGAATGTATTCTGCCTGGTGTAATTTGCTGCTCTAGATTTGCTACCTGATCGGAGGCAAAAAGAGGTCCAAAAGGGAACGAATTATCGAAGAGAGAATCTTCTCTAGATTTGTTAGAAATTTGGGCAAAATGAAACATATCTGTTTAGCGAGAGAGGAAAAGGGTACTCTTTCAAACTTCAAGTTAACGAGCTACCATCTTGACAAGCTACAAGACACATACATAAACATAACACAAAGAGGGTTAAATTTATTTTACTACTCTCGCTTGACGCGCTAGACATCTTGATAAGATAGTCGAGTTCCACAAAATAAAAACATAACACTAAGAAGTAAAATTTAATTCACTTCTCAACAGCCCACTTGAGGTGCTTGCCATCGTTCCTAGGCAACCAACTGCGATCATTCCAGGTGGATCTTACTTTATTGGCACTCCACAACTCACGAAATGCTTCGTCCCACCTGGGACCTGACTTTCCTTCCCTATCTTCAGCGTCCTGCGACACAATTAGCGGTGTATCACAGACCTGATTGTTGCCGCTAGAAGATGCTGCCTCTCTATTTGCTGCTTCAGCTGCAGCCTCTCTGTCAGCTGCTTCAGCTTCAGCTGCAAGCTCTCTTTCGGCTACTTCTGGAACCTCTCTATCAGCTGCTTCAGATGCAGCCATTTCCTTTGCATATGCAGCTTCAAACTCAGCTATTCTGCATTTTCTACAAAGGGCTCCCCTAAGCTCGTCTTCCCTCTTGCAAATAGGGCAAAACACGAGGTAACATAGAAAAAATGGATCTTCTTGTACCGTTGGTAGGTCACGTAAGCATCTATGGCTGCATACTTTAGGTTTATATCAGACAACGGCCACTCGTCCCAAAAATCGTGCCTATCCATAGGGAAATCTTCCTTCATTCTGTCGTACGACTCATCGAGGATTCTAGTTGCGAGTGATGTCATTCCATCCTTCCTCGAGCCCCCTAGGATCTTGACAAGACTCTGAATACCGATCCAGTTGTGCGCAGGAATTATAATTCCCTCTTGATAAAATTTCAAAAAAACAGTTGTATTGTCGATAGGGTAGAAAACAGTCCCCTTTTCTACAAGGAACTGACGCAGCGCCAGACAATTCTTGTCAGTCCTGAAAGTATGTAGTTTGCCATCACCAAAATTTGTAACTATAAATATTTTGTCAATGCAAGATCATCATCTGAATATTATTTTGAAAAGTTTAGTAAATGCAAGATCAAGACTCTCAACATTGTCTTGTCATAATTTATTTGGTCCTAACTAAAATCCAGTAGTTGCAAGATGAGCAAATGGATAATGAACAAGAGGAGAAAACCCTAAAAGCGGTTAGCTATAGAGAGCAGATCTACAAACCGGGAGAGGTGGTAGACGAGGATGTGTTTCCTCATGGCCAGTTGAACGATGGCGACTTCACTCCCTTCATATGGGTGCTCCGGGGTGTACTCGAGGTCCAATCCCACAAACTTGTCCTCATGTTTCTCAAGCCAACCCTCGTATATCCTCAGGACACGCACCACTGTCTCCTCCTTGTTGGTGTAGACAACGTCTATCTTCCTATTGTCATGGGTAGTGAAGCTTGTCTCTAGAGTCCGACGACCTTCCATGGCGGCAAGGAGAAGACAGGAAGAAGACAGATGACAGGAAGAAGAAGAGTGGTTTCTGCGAGGCAGGAGAACGGTGGAACCGTCAATGCGCTTTTAAGGTAGTGGTTAACGATAGGGACGGAAGTCCAAGGAGAGACGCGTGGCGGTGGCCGTTCCAACTTCTAAGTAAACAAAAAATAATTATAACGCTGATACATGAGCCTTGTTTTGTCACGTCAATACACTGGGCAGGGGGTGTTGTCCTATCCACTATGCCAACCCTGCAAGCCTATGTGACAGCCCCCCGCCTAAGAGACATAACGGCGAGAACTGACAAGGGGGCCCAACTTGACGGCCGTTAGCCTGATATTTTGTATTGAAATGTAAAGTTGAATTTGTGCCGAAAAAGACCCTCTGAATATTTTGCACGCCAACTTTGGGCAACGCAGCTGATTGTAAGCAACTTGGGTACCGCGTTTCCTGGCCACCCCAATTTTCGGGCCGCAAAATGATATTCTCCTCTGAGCTATGGGTCCAGTTCGAGGAATTAGTTCAAAGATAAACTCGATATCCCGATCTGGGGGCATACCGGGTAACTCATCTGGGAACACATCGGGGTATTCATAGACTACTCTAACTTGGTCAATGGTGGTTTTGGCTAAACTCTAGTTGCACTTGAATTGACAGGGCAATGTCTCAGATACATGCTCTACTGATACTCCGGTGCTACTGGTCATGGTTATGGCTTTCTTGGCACAATCGATTAATCCTTGATGTTTTGACATCCAATCCATACCTAGCACTACTTCCAAACCTTTGGTGACAAGTACTATTAGATTGGCATATAAGTCTATCCCATGGATTCTGATAGGTACTGCCTTGCAAATTTTTCTAGCTTTGGTGGTTGAACCAATGATTTGAACTATCATAACATGCTTCAAATTTGTGGGTTGAACCTTACTAGTGCATGCAAATTCCTCTGTAACAAACGAGTGCGATGCTCCAAAATCAAACAACACTCTTGCTATAACTGAGTTAACAGTAAACATACCCATCACGACATCTGGCGCTTCCTGGGCTTCCTTAGCATTCATGTGGAACAGACAGCCATTACGGTTGTGCGGGTTTCCTGGGGTAAATCTCTTTCCATGCTAGACATGGCACTACTGTTGGACAGGTGCAATCACATTGGTTGCTGCGGCAAGCTTCTTGGGGCACTCGTTGGAGTAGCGACTCGTGACTCCGCATTCAAAGCAAGTGATCATTGACTTGTCTTTCCCTATGATAGGCACAGCATTGCTTCCAGTCCTTGGGGAAGTATTGTTGTCGTTGGACTTTGGCGGTGCACGGTTGAAGTTATTAGGTTGCCGAGGTTGTTGTTGTGGTTTCCTCCGGGCCTTGGGTTTCCTTCACCACGGTTGGGGTAGTTCGGACGGTTCATTGGGGGTCTGTTGTTTCTAGGTGCATATCATGCAGACTAGTTGGGGCAATACTTGGGGTATGGTGGGGTCCTGGTTGGTGCATCATCCGACATTTGCGATTGTCACTAGCCTGGTTGATCTTTCCTTCCATCTGGATTGCAGAATCCACTAAGACTTCGAGGTCTTCAAAGGGAATGTTGACTAGCAATGTCTGCATCCCATCATGCAGACCATTCAAGAATCTCTCCTTCTTCTTTGTTTCATTGTTAATCTCATCAGGGGCATACCTAGCTAGTGACATAAATTTGTCACGGTACTCAACCACAGTCATCCGTCCTTGCTTCAAATCTCTGAACTCATCCCTCATCCTCTTGATTAAGCCCGGGGGCACAAGGGTCCTACTGAACTTGAGCTTGAACTCCTCCCAAGTAATCATCTGACCTCCATTATCGTACGGGTACTATTCCATCATGATCGGGCGTAGCCGGACAGATAGTGGCTGGAAAACAACACCTTCTCATTAGCATAAACTTCTGCAACTTCTAGATTGTTTTCCATGGTTTGCAGCTAATCATCAGCATCTCAGGGATCTTCGGACTTGCTAAACATAGGAGGTTTGGTATTCTAGAAGTTCTTGAGCTTGGATCCATGGTGATCTTGGTTTCCATGGCCTTGATTATTATGGGCCATCTGGGCTATCTGTTGAAGAGTGGCTAAGTTGGCTTGGCGTTCAGCTCTACCAGCTTCACGGTCAGAAACTAACATTTACAGAATCTGCAGCATTGGGTCCTGAGATGAACTGCTTCCTCCAGGGTTACCGTGAGTCATCTGAATATTGAGATAGATAATGAGACAAGAGGGAAATTGCTATGGTTCAGGGTTTGTTTTCAAAAATCTTTAAACTTTGAGTATGACTCAGGTTTTGAAAACAAACGACTTCTTTTCATTCAATTCCAAACACACACCACAACTAGAAAACAGATGGTTTTAAGAAACATTCTGTGAAGCTACGATACAGTGGGAACGGGTACAACTCACACCTACAATAGTGCTTAGGTGTGACTACTCATCATCAGGGGTGTCGGGATCCTCATCATCAATGAAGTCATCATCATCCTCATCAGTGTTGTCCTCCATGGCTGTGTCCTCCAGGTAGTCATTGCCATCACTGAGGTAAGTGTGAATATCCCCACGGATGTCTTCACCTTCCTCCTCCTTCTCCTCCAGCTGGATCTCCTGGTCGTGGATAGTCTCCTCCAGGGTGGCTATCTTCTGACGAAGACGGGCGATGATGTGATCCTTTTCGTTGCGCTGGCGATGAAGTGACTTGCGATCCTTGGCGAGAAAGGCGAGGGTTTGCTTCCTCTCAACAGCTTCAGCATGGTTCTGATTGGCATAAGCACGGGCATTGTCTAACTCTTTCTGCCTCTCATGTAGCATGAAGGTCATGTGGTCCACGTGATGCTTCAACTCTGGATGTGCAGGCATGGCCAAAGGATGTCCAGTAGAGTCACGTCTTGCATAGCGGGCAAAATGGGTGTCGATGATCTGGTTGATGTTTTGAGCACATCAGAAAGCAAGAGCTTCTTGCATAGCCCTGGCTAGACCGTCTAACCAGTTGTTCTCCTTGATGCTGAACTGAATCTTATTAGAAAGAGGTGGCTCCATTTTTCCTCTCAGGTCGGCAATAATCAGCCATTGTAGCTCTCCTCTAGATTGGTCGTTGAGCTGTTCTTCGAAGAACTCTGGGTGCGGGCGTCCAAGATACTCCGAAAGCTGGTCCAGATCCCTTTCAAATATAAGTTGTCCTCCATTTCCCAACTAGTAAATCTTGCTATATTTGACCTCCATCTATAAGCAATTAAGATGAGTAAGTTAGTGGGGTGATAGAATGTGTCAAATTTTATGTAGAATTGTAAGAGCTTTGAGTAACACATGATATCTTTTTGAAAGAATCTCAAGGATAAGAATGAGAATAAGATTTTGTAAATACTCATTTTGTTTTGAAACTAGGTTTTTCAGGCGTCTATTCTAACTAGGGTCTCCTATGGTCAGGATGTGTCGTGGTGGTGTCACGGCAGATGCCATGGATAGGCTAAAGGTGGGGACTAAATGCACTAGGGGAATCCAGGGAGGGATAGTGGTGATTCCACACACTGTACCTTTGTATTCGATTCACTTCCACTGATTACAAGTGCTCCTTGAGCTGTATTGGAGAGAGGAGGAAGAAGGAAATCTCTTACTCTCACCGCTAGCTCGCCCTCAGGAACAAAGTAAAACTCAACCCCCTAGCGATCCACCCCTTCTACAGAGGCCCTAGCCCTCCTTATGTAGGGGTGGATAGGTCTCCAATTAGGGCATACGTGGAGGCATATTCCAGGGAATATACCTCCTCCCAAAATAGTAATCCGACCGGGTTACTTTAACCCAGCGTCATCCATGCAGAGGCTACGTGAGCCTCTGCGGCGCCCGCGTCATCTGACATTGGCATCGTCACCTTTGTCGGCCATGCCTTGGTGGTCCTGGCCTCTGTCCGCTTTGCTCACGCTCTGCGTACAGTGGTCACCCTTTGACCAGCGAGATACCTTCCTTCTCTTGTAAGCCTGCTATAACCCGGATCATACCTAGTTGATCCGGCCATAGCTGTTCCTGCATACAAGTTAGATACATCTCACCGACTTATGATTTAAGTCAGCTGAGACCAAGTTAGGTGGACATCCCCTAGTCCGGGTTATCCCGTGATTCGGCCTACCTTGAGGTGACTCGGCCAGCATCCGCTTTGACCATGTCGTACCTCGGCTAACTCAGCCTTTATATCCCGGCGTGACCCTACCCGGAAGTATCCCCCCAACATTAGTCCTCGAAGCTGGTGCGGTCTTAGCTGCCTTAGCCGCTAAGGCCACAGCAGGTTCAATTTTATCGAGCCTCTGGCTCCTTTCCGAGTTACCTCATAATCAGGATTTTCTTAGGTTCACTTTCCCTTGGCGCATTCCGAGTTTTTACTCGCGGGCCGGGTTACCTCATATTCATCCGGGTTATTCTTCCTTCTCTTGTACGCTTCCCCATGTGGAGGGTAATCATTGCTTCGCCTCATTTTAAGGGCCAGCAACAGTAACCGCCACATTTATTGTTAGAAGTTACTGTTGCACACGTCACGTCGTGCCTGCCTCCTCGTTAACTGCACCATAATGTCACGTCATGGGATCCGCTGCGCCCTATGGCCCTTCGTGTGGCTCGTCGCTGATTGGTTGATCCGGGTCATACATGGCCACACCGTGTGGCCCACCCGCACAACGCGATCCCACTACCCCCTCAAGGGAGTGGTTAAATAGGGGAGGGGTGCGCCCCTTGGGTTCTTTCCCAACTTCTGCGCCCCTCTTCCTCTGCTTCTTCTTCTTCCTCTTCAGCGACAGCGCCGCCGCCACCGCATCTGAGTAGCAGCACCGCAGACGCACTGCTTCCACACGCACCACAATCTCCGCCACCTCCCTGCATCTCTTCCGCCATGGGTCCTCGCCTATCCAGGCCTCTGTCACCCACCGCCGCCAGCGCCAGCAAGGGTTGTGATCTGGAGATGATAGAGGAGGAGCTCGCCGCCGCAGAGCAGGAGATGGAGGAAGATGCGGAAAATGCCGACCACGACATGTGGGCAGGCTCCTGGGTTTGCCAGGATGACCTGGACTAGTTGTATCGCACCAGGCGCATTTCGGAGGGCGTCACCGCATGCCTCACTGCCTCCGAGCTTGCCCCCTCACCCAATCCGGGTGAGTATGTGGTGTTTCTATCCCACTTCCAACGCGGGTTCGGTCTCCCAGTTAGTTTAATTTTTCCACGACTGGCTCAATACGTATGAGCTTCAGCCGCACCATCTTCCGGCTAACGCCATCACGTCTCTATCTGCCTTCGCTTCCACCATCGAGGGCTATGCCGGAATATGGCCCACGAAGGAGCTCTAGATCTGGTTCTTTGGCCTTCGCCGGAACGTGATTCCGAAGATCCAGCTTGACCTGGAGGACAAGCAGCTCACGCAGTTCGGCGCCGCTTCCATCTCCCCCTGGAAATAGTCTATCTTTCCCTGAGTTACGGGGCTTGACTCCTAAAAGGGCTGGGCCCGAACCTTCTTCTATGTCCGGAACAGCACAACTGAGGATCAGATCCGGCTGCGTCCTTACGCTCCAGGTCCTCCCAATCCGGATCTGTGGGACGTGGTCCCCAAGAAGCCCACCGTCCTGGTGAACCAAGTCAACAAAAGGTTCCAGGAGCTGAAGGACTTGGGGTTGCGCAATGAGGACGTGATGATTACGTTCGTCTGCAACCAGATCTCCCCCCTCTAGAAACATACACACAAAGTTTGCCACATGAGCTGGGGCCGTGACCCCAACCGGACCTCCTCATTTGAGTTGAGCAACACCGAGATATTCTACCGGGTCAAGTCCCTCTTCACCACTAAGAAGGACTTCTCTGCTGAGTGGACATGGGGGATCAAACTATTCTGCCGAGATAGGCTTCCCCCTGCGGTGAGTCCCGTACCCCAAACCTTTTCCGAATTAAATCATAGGTCGGTTTCTATTGTAGGTTTAATCCCTTTTCCTTTTCTTTCCCTTAGATGTTTCTTCAGCAAACCATTGAGGATGGCACCGAGCCTTCACTCAAATGGGCACTTGACCGAGACACCTCGGATGAGGAGGAGCCGGATCAGGAGATGTTCTTACCGATGGCAGACGCGACCAAGCGACCCACCGGTAAACTCTCTTCCATTAGAGATTGGCCCAACGATGAAGATGATTTGGATGTTGAGGTGATGGAAGCATTTGACGCTATCCCCTTTTCTTATGCTTTTCTGGCATCAGCTGACCCCGGTGGGCAGATCCATGAAGACCCTCCCCTTGCCATGGGTGAGCCTGTCCCGGTCGCGCCGAAGAAGAAAAGGGAAGTGCCTCTGCATCCTCCTCCGGACCTTCTCAGCCACCTAAAAGGCGGAAGGAGTCCGGGGACAAAACTGCCACCAAGCCCGCAACCAAGGCCATAGCCCGGAGGGCTCGGAAGCCCAAAGAGCCCCTGACCTCGAATGAGTAAGCCTCTTCTCCCTTTGCTATTCACTTGTTCTTTTTCTGTTATAGTTTCTCATCACACATTATTTGATTAGGCAGGGCCGCGGTGGAGGTTCCCCAAAGTGGATTCGGCATTGCCTCGCTGCTCCGACATAGCCCTTCTCCCCCTCGTGGCGACGACTCACGCCCGTTGAGCCCCATTCCGGAGGGTTCAGCGGCTGCTCCGGGTTCCAGCCCACCTCATCAAGAAGAGGGCAACCTTGGAGCGGGGGAGACTGGCTCTGCCTAGGCAGCAGCAACCACCAATTTGGCTCCGCCGCAACCAGCTTCATCCGAGGTTCCCTCAGCACCTCCACCGAAGCAGAAACCAGCACCATCATCAGCCCGAGCAACAGCACAAGCACCATCAGCAGCAACAACAAAAGCAACAGCAGCAGCACCAAGCCCCTCCGCCTTGTCCGAGTCTTCCAAGCCTCGGCGAGAAGATATCAGCAGCACTAAGGCTAGCGCCAAGGCAGCTCCCAAGGGCAAATCCGCTACAACAACCTCAACTTCTCAGCAGCAGCCCAAGGTCAAAAAGGCTCCTGATGCCACCAGGGCAGCATCCATCGAGGCTGGACAGCGCACACTCGCGTTCATGCTTTCGAAGAAGACTCCACCGCCGAAGGATGCCCCTGCCGAGCCAGCTGATGCGCAACTTGTTTTGCACACTAGCCCCGCCGTTGCCCAGGTTGAGAGAAGGGAAGCGCATGCCAAGGGCCTAGTGGCGCCTCACATGCTCAGTGGCGAGTGATACCCTCCGACCTTGATCGAGTTTGTCAATAACTGGAACAAGGCGGAGTTCGTCCACAACGACGATCTCCCGGAGAAGTTCGGTCCCGCCGAATTTGCTGCGCAAATGAATACTGCTGCTAAGGCAATTAACCTTGCGGGTCGGATGATGGAGGTACTTACTTCGTCTTTTCCTTAATATGTTGTAGATATTCTTGATATAGCCATTAGTCCCCGAGCCTCCAGGGGAGTAACTTGTTACTCGGCCGGATGCTCCTTAAAAAATTAACGTAGCTCCTTAATAACTTCGAATATGCACACATTTAGAGCCGGGTTAAGTTCCACTTGGCCCGGATCTTGCACACTTCGAATATGCACACACCTAGAGCCGGGTTAAGTTCCACTTGGCCCGGATCTTGTACACTTCGAATATGCACACACCTAGAGCCGGGTTAAGTTCCACTTGGCCTGGATTTTGTACATTTCGAATATGCACACACCTAGAGCCGGGTTAAGTTCCACTTGGCCCGGATCTTGTACACTTCGAATATGCACACACCTAGAGCCGGGTTAAGTTCCACTTGGCCCGGATCTTGTACACTTCGAATATGCACACACCTAGAGCCGGGTTAAGTTCCACTTGGCCCGGATCTTGTACACTTCGAATATGCACACACCTAGAGCCGGGTTAAGTTCCACTTGGCCCGGATCTTGTACACTTAGAATATGCACACACCTAGAGCCGGGTTAAGTTCCACTTGGCCCGGATCTTGTACACTTCGAATATGCACACACCTAGAGCCGGGTTAAGTTCCACTTGGCTCAGATCTTGTACACTTCGAATATGCACACACCTAGAGCCGGGTTAAGTTCCACTTGGCCCGGATCTTGTACACTTCGAATATGCACAAGACTAAGCTATCTTTTTGTACTTTTTCAGGTGACCACCAATCGCCGGAGTGCTGAGTTTCAGCGTCTTCTGGATACTCACAAAATGCTGCGTGCTAAACATACTGTGCTTATCGCCGAACATGATAAAAGGGGTAAGTTTCTTCCTTGGCATTTTTCTATTTTTCTTCATCTTTTTCCGCCGAACTAATCCATCATTCAGATTTCGCAGCTGAGGTGGAAGCTGAGAATACTATCATGAGGAAAAACCTGGACCAGATAAAGGGTAAGTTATTTTTGCTCAACTTTGCTATGCTCTCTATCTTCTTTTCTCCGTGGCTCGGCAAACATTCATACCTCGGCTTTGCCGGGTCAACAAACTATTTTAGCATCTCTTGAAGATAGTGTGCCTGTGCTTGATATGATGCTGCATTTTCTCGAATAAGCAGGACAGCATCAGGCCGAACTCAAAAAGAAAGATGATGAGCTTTCCCTCCTCCGAACTAAAGATGATGAGATTGCCAAGCTCAAGGCAGATATGAAGAAGCTGAAAGCACAACACCAAACCTAACTTCAAAAAGCTGGCCAGGACTTTACTGAAGAGCACGAGCGCCTCAACCTCCAGATTGCCAAGGACCAAGAATTACTTAAGGAGACCAACGTCAAGCTTGAGTCGGTGAATGCTGAACTTGTGCAACTCCGGGAGAGGCGCGGCAACTGCACCAATGAGCTGACCCGGGTTCATAGCCATATTTCTGGTAAGTTCTTTTTCTCTTCAACTGTCATGAATCTCTCCGGGTCAACTCCTCTCACTTATCCCACCTGTCTTATTTTTTCAGGCAAATTCCCAGAGAGCGATGTCATTGCATCCAAGGTTGTTGCCAAGTTCCGCAGGCAGAGGGGTACTCCATCTGGTCGTGGCACCATTCCTCTTGATCTCGAGGATTTTTTGATAGTCAGCTTGTCCTCCCGAGTCGAGATCGTGAAGAATTATGGCAAGGACATGTTGGACGTAGTAGTCCGGATCTTCAACGTCTTTTGGCCTGAAGAAGATACTCCGGAGAGTACTGCTGTTCTTTTTGCCAAGCTCATGGAGTGCGAGACATAGCTCGATCTCTGTAGAGAATCTGCTGGACGCGCCGGAGCTGAGATCGTTCTTCACTATGTGCTCACGTGGTACGAGAAGATTGACCACAAAATCCTTGAGCGCATGCGCACCGAATCAAGGTGGTCTACTAACCTGGATTGGGTAGCTCGGCGCATGGCTTGCGCTCATAGCTTCATCCAATACACCCCCATTCATCAATGGAACGAGGGACCAAGCTTCCTAGATGCCGCCAACGATGAAAATGCTGAAAACGCTGAAGATGATTCGGATGCGGACGAAGAGGACGAAGCCTCAGACGTCGAGGAAGATGCAGATGACTCTGAAGCCGAGGCTGGGGCTGCACCTGCTAGCGCCGAATTACCTCCTCCTACTGCTCCTTGATTATAAACACTTTAAATTTCATCAGATCCCTGGTATGTCGGGTGCAATTGTATCGAGCACACAAGTGATATTTTGCTACTAAGTTTTTATGCTGGATTGACTTGGGCGTAGTCCCCGAGTTTCATTTTCTCGTTCTTCCAATTTCTTGGCTCGGCTCGTGTCTACCTTGGTTCGGTTTTGTGACTTACGAGTCCGAGCTTCAAAAATTGTCTTAACAATACTTGGAAACTTTAGGATTAGCTCAAAATAATTCAGCATAATAAATCGAAAGTAATCATAAGTTTAATTCGAAAAACAAACATCGGCTGGATTAAGTTCCTTTCCTTAGTCGTTTTTCATGTGCTACGCAATTCCAAACTTGTTCTCTTGCTTGCCATGAAGCCAAATCTTGTTGGACAGCATCAAGTCGAAGAGTTGGGTTCTTGGTGCTCACACACTACTAATCCGGCTTAAGTAGAAAAACTTACGCCAGGCGACGTATAAATAATAAATACGGAAAACAACAAACATTTTCACGGCAGTCCCCGAGTTACTGCTCAAGGTGCCCACATTTCATTGATAGGCTCATTGCCGGCATACATACCGACATATGAGAGACTCGGATACATACACTTCTCTACTAAGTGTAGAAAGGACGAAGTAGAGCTACATTCCATGGATGCTTAGATTCCTCGCCGGACCTGTCCGCCTTGTTCTTTTCCTGTGGTTTCACATCGATAAGATAATAAGATTCATTGTGCAATGCTTTTCTCACAATGAATGGCCCTTCCCATGGGGGGGATAACTTATGCATGCCAGTAGTACGTTGTACCAACCGGAGAACCAGATCACCTTCCCGGAAGACTCGGGGGTTTACTTTCCGGCTATGATAGCATCGGAGATTTTGCTGATATATGGTGGATCTGGACAATGTCAATTCTCTCGCTTCTTCCAGCAGATCAACATCATTTTGCCGGGCTTCTTGCACTTCGGCTTCTGTGTATTGGATGACCGTAGGCGAGTCATGCTCTATGTCGGCTGGTAATACAGCTTCTGCCCCATATACCAGAAAGAATGGCGTACCGCTGGTAGTTCTTCTATCCAGCACCTCGCTGATCTTTGCAGCGGCTCAATGAGCTGGGGTTTTATCCCGGATAATACTAATCCGTTGGATCTTTCCACTTGTCCGTTCGATGCACGGTGGGCTACCGAGGCAACGTCTAGCCGGATCTTCTTATCCTGGCAGAATCACGCAAATGCTCCTTCAGCAAAATTTGTGCCATTATCTGTTATGATACTGTGAGGATAGCCGTATCTCAAGATGATGTCTTTGAGAAATGTCACAGCCGTAGCCCCATCACATTTTCTTATTGGCTTTACTTCAATACACTTTGTAAATTTGTCAACCATGACCAAAATGTGAGTCATATTTCCCCTTGCGCGTTTGAACGGGCCAACCATGTCTAAACACCATACGGCAAATGGCCAGGTGATTGGTATGGTCTTGAGCTCTGACATTGGCATATGTGTGTTGGTAGCATACCTCTGACAACCATTGCATTTTCTTACTAAGTCCTCGGCTTGCTCCAAGGCACTTGGCCAGTAGAATCCATGCCGGAAAGCTTTTGCTACCAAGGCTCTGGACGAGGCATGATGCCCACATTCCCCTTGATGTATATCTTAGAGGATGTCAAGCCCTTCTTCCGGGTCAACACATTGCTGGAGGACATTAGTCACACTCCTTTTGTATAGCTTGGAATTGTTGATCGTGTATGCCTTTACTCTCCTCTGAGTTTGCCTGGATAGCACCTCCTTAGCGGGTAAAGTTCCATCTTTCAGGAATTGAAATATAGGTAGTGCCCAAGCTGGTATTACTCGAAAAGGGAACACATCCTCATCAATTTCCATCTGATCCACCGGCATAACCTCAACCGGATCACGCTGAGCAGTCCCCGGGTCTTGCGAAGCAGTCCCTGGGTAGCCGAGGCAGTCCCCGGGTTAGCCGAGGCAGTCCCCGGGTTTCGCGTACCATCTCCCATGTCAACGTCCATGGGTGCAGCTCCAGACTCCGGATCTTCCAGGACGTAGATTGAGTCAGTTTTTGGGGACGGCCTGATAGATGGTTTTCTGAGGTGTTATAATGCTACACCCGGTGGAATTGCTTGTCGGGTTGATCCGAGCTTCGATAATACGTCGGTAGCCTCATTTTCCACTCGGGGTACATGGCGAAATTCGCATCCCTCAAAGTAACCATATATCTTCTGCACATGGAATCTATATAGTGCCATGTTTGGATCAAGAGCGTCCCACAGCCCCGACACTTGCTGAACTACCAAATCCGAGTCGCCAAAGCATTGGATCCGACGTATCCCAATTTCTATTGCCACTTTGAGCCCATGCACAAGTGCTTCATATCCGGCGACATTGTTTGATGCTGCGAAATGGATCTGTAGCACATACTTCAACTGGTCATTCTTTAGCGAGGTAAGCACAACTCCGGCTGTCGGGGGGATAACCCCGGGTAGGGTCACTCTGGGGTATAAGGGCCGAGTCACCTCAAGGCAGGCCGGATCACGGAGTAACCCGGACCAGGGGGGTCACCTAACATTGTCTCGTCCGACTCAAGGAGTAAGTCGGAAATACTTGTCTAGCTTATATGCAGGAACAGGTGTGGCTGGATCAACTGTGATCCGGATCCTCGCTTGGCTTCTAGGAGAAGGAAGGAATCTCTCTGGTCAAAAAAGAAGGTCCAGTGCGTACTGGATGAGCGAATAAAGCAAGGGCAGGACCACCGGATCATGTCCGACAAGGGTGACGACGCTCACGTCGGCTGACGCGGGCGCCGCAGGGGCTACGTCGCTAAAGCAAGTGTGACGCGGGGGAAAAGCACCCCTGTCGGGTTACTACTTTGGGAGGGGGCATATTCTTAGGAATATGCCTCCACGTATGCCCTAGGCCAGGGCCGAACCACCTCTATATAAGGGGGGTTAGGGTTATGGTAAGGGGGGTTGGGTTTTTCTGATACAGAGCAAGGAGAATTCTAGTTAGTTGAGCACTAGTGGATCTAGGGTTCTTGGGCTAGTTGATAGGCAAGAGTAAGAGAGTTTCTTCTTCCTCCTCTTGTCCATACAGCTCGAGGAGCTCTTGTAATCCTGGAGATTGAACATCAATACAAAGCTTCTGTGTAGAGAATCACTCTACTATCCCTCCCTGGATTCCCCTAGCGCATATTAGTCCCACCTTTAGCCTATCCATGGCATCTGCCGTGACACCACCATGACAGTTGGCGCCCACCGTGGGGCTAGCAGCGCTAGCAGGGGTGAAGATCCGGACGGGAAACTTCATCGGCACCGGCGAACGCATCGTCTCCGGGCTCATTCAGCGCTTTGGAGCACTGGACTACGTCAGCGACAACCGGATCAGAGGTACTCCAGAAATGAGGGAAGGAATGAGTACAGGGAACATCACCAGAGCTATTGTGTGTTCACAACAGAGGAAACAGATAGGAAGAGCTTGCATCACCGACATATGGAGGTTAACACGGTTATGCCTGCAGTGATGAGGTACATGTCTTGGTCGGACCAGGAAATTACCTGGAGCATCAAAGACCATCCCAAGCTTATGCCAAGTCCGGGCTCGTATGCACTAGTGTTAGATCCGACGTTCATTGGACCAAACATTAATGTGAGGTTCTCCAAGGTACTAATCGACAATGGTAGTAGCATTAACATCATGTATGCGGATACGATGCGCAAGTTGGGCATCTCGGAGAACATGCTCCAGGCTACAAGAACAACTTTCCATGGTATCGTACCAGGCATATCCTGTGAGCCCATAGGCAAAGTCCGGGTCGACGTACTATTCGGTACGAGGGATAACTGCCGAACTGAGAATCTGGAGTTTGAGGTGGTGAACTTGGAGAGCACGTATCATGCATTACTCGGGAGACTAGCACTGAGCAAATTCATGGCAAGTTGCCATGTTAGTTATCTGAAGATGAAGTTGCCCGGGCCAAATGGAGCAATTACTATCGCTGGGGATTTCCGACGTTCTATTGAGTGCGCCTCAGCCGGGTCTAACCTAGCCGAGTCACTCGTAATTGCCCAAGAGAAAATAAAAATCCAAGAGGTGGCGGCTTTAGCTCAGTCCGCGCAGCAGTATATGCCAGCGTTAAGCAACCCGCATGGGAGCGTTTCATTTCAAGCCGCGAAGGACACTAAGAAGATTCCAGTGGATAACCTGTTTCCGGAGCGTACCGTAACAATTGGTGCCGGGTTAACTGACAAATAGGAAAGCGAGCTCGTCAACTTCCTCTGTGAGAATCGGGACATTTTTGCTTGGTCCACACAGGACTTGCAGGGTGTTCCGAGGGAGTTGGCCGAGCACTCTTTGAACGTAAGACCCGGATCAAGGCCGGTGAAGCAGCCTCTCCGACGCTTCGCCGAGGATAGGAGAAAGGTCATTGGTGACGAGATAGCTCGGTTGCTAGCAGCAGGATTTATCATGGAAGTGCTGTATCCAGATTGGCTCTCTAATCCGGTGCTGGTAGAAAAGAAGAAGGATGATCCGAACGTGGCAGTGGTTTGGCGTATGTGTATCGATTACACGAACCTGAACAAGGCATGTCCAAAAGATCCATTCCCACTACCGAGGATAGATCAGGTCATCGACTCTACCGCGGGATGTGAACTGTTGTCATTCATTGTTGCCTATTCTGGTTTCCACCAGATACCTCTGAACCCGGATGATCAAATAAAAACTGCCTTTATTACCCCGTACGGGTCTTATTGCTATCGCACTATGCCGTTTGGTTTACGAAATGCAGGAGCAATGTACCAAAGATGTATGCAAAAATGTTTGCATGATCAAATAGGTCAAAATGTACAAGTCTACGTGGATGATGTGGTTATCAAGACCAAGGAAAGCGCAACGCTCCTTCACGACATAAGGCAAACATTCGCGAACTTGAGGAGATTCCGGATGAAGCTTAACCCGGAGAAATGTACCTTCGGTGTCCCGGTTGGGAAATTACTCGCATTTCTCGTCTCCAACCAAGGTATAGGGGTTAATCCAACTAAGATCCGAGCCATCGAACGAATGGAGCTGCCGAAGTGTTTCAACGACTTCCAGAAGTTCACTGGATGCCTGGCGTCGTTGAGTCGGTTTGTATGTCGGTTAGGGGAAAAGGCACTGCCTCTCTACCAGCTCATGAAAAAATCAGATAAATTCGTTTGGACGCCGCAGGCCGATGAAGCTTTTGCCCACTTAAAAAAGATGTTGGCCACTGCACCGGTGTTAGCTTCTCCACTGTCGAAGGAGCCAATGTTGCTCTACATAGCCGCAACCAACTGAGTTGTAAGTGCAGTGATTGTAGTGGAGCGAGATGAAGAGGGTAAGTCGGTGCAGAGGCCAGTGTATTACTTGACCGAGGTATTGTCTACCTCAAAACAGAACTACCTGCATTTTCAAAAGGTGGCATACGGAGTTTATATGCCGGCAAAGAAGTTAAAGCACTACTTTGAGGAGGATCCCATCAAAGTGATATGCGAAGCCCCCATATCCGAGATAATGGGTAACAAAGATGCGAATGGCAGAATTGCGAAATGGGCAATTGAGCTAGCACCATACGCGCCCCAATATGATAGGAGAGAAGCGATCAAGTCCCAGGCTGTGGCGGACTTTTTCGTCGATTGGGACGAGGTACAATACGAACCGCCGCCACCAGATCCGAACTAATGGAGGATGCACTTTGACGGATCGAAAACCAAAACTGGATTAGGTGCCGGGGTTGTGCTTACCTCGCCAAAGAAGGATCAGCTCAAGTACGTATTGCAGATCCATTTCGCGGCATCGAACAATGTCGCTAAGTACGAGGCTCTTGTGCATGGTCTCAAAGTGGCGAAGGAGATTGGCATACGTCGGATACTATGCTTTGGCGACTCGGATCTAGTAATACAGCAAGTGTCCGGAGTGTGGGACGCCCTAGATCCAAACATGGCGCTATACAGATTTCATGTGCAGAAAATCTCGGGTTACTTTGAGGGATGCGAATTTCACCATGTACCTCGCGTGGAAAACGAAGCTGCCGACATGCTGTCAAAACTCGGATCGACCCGACAGGCAATTCCACCGGGCGTAGCATTGGAGCACCTCAGAAAACCATCTATCAGGCCATCCCCAGGAACCGATTCAATCTATGTCCCGGAAAACGCGGAATCCGGAGTTGAGCCCATGGACATTGACATGGGAGGTAGCACGCCGAACCCGGGGACTACCTCGGCAAACCCGGGGAATACCTCGGTAGACCCGGGGACTGTTTAGCGTGATGTGGCTGAAGTTATGCTGGTGGATCGGATGGAAATTGATGAGGAGATGTTCCCTGCGCGAGCAATACCAGCTTGGGCACTGCCTATATACCGGTTCTTGAAAGATGGAACGTTACCCACTTAGGAAGTGCTAGCCAGGCAAACTCAGAGGAGAGCCAAAGCTTACACAATCATCAATTCCGAGCTGTACAAACGGAGTGTAACCAATGTCCTCCAGCGATGTGTTAACCCGGAAGAAGGACTTGACATCCTCCGAGATATACACCAAGGAGAATGCGGGCATCATGCCTCATCCCGGGCCTTAGTGGCAAAGGTATTCCGGCATGGATTTTACTGGCCAAGCGCCTTGGAGCAAGCAGAAGATCTGGTGAGAAAATGCAATGGTTGCCAAAGATACGCCACCAAGACACATATGCCTATGTCGGAACTTAAAACCATACCAATTACATGGCCATTTGTTGTGTGGTGCTTGGATATGGTTGTCCCGTTCAAACCAGCAAGAGGAAACATGACACACATTCTAGTCATGGTGGACAAGTTTTCAAAACGGATCAAAGTGAAACCTATAAGAAGATGTGATGGAGCTACTGCCGTGACATTTCTCAAAGACATCATCTTGAGATACGGTTATCCGCACAACATTATAACTGATAACGGCACAAATTTTGCTGAAGGAGCATTTGCACGATTCTGCCGAGATAAGAAAATCCGACTCGACGTAGCCTCGGTAGCCCACCCCGCATCGAACGGACAAGTGGAAAGATCCAGCAGATTAGTATTATCCGGGATAAAACCCCGGCTCATTGAGCCGCTACAAAGATCAGCGGGGTGCTTCATAGAAGAACTGCCAGCGGTATTGTGGAGTTTAAGAACAACTCCGAATCGATCAACAGGCTACATGCCGTTCTTTCTGGTATATGGGGCAGAAGTTGTATTACTAGCCGACATAGAGCATGATTCGCCTAGGGTCACCCAATACACAGAAGCGAGAGAACTGGCACTATCCAGATCCGCCATATATCAGCAAAATCTCCGACGCTATCATAGCCGGAAAGTGTGCCCCCGAGTCTTCCGGGAAGGCGATCTGGTGCTCCGGTTGGTACAGCGTACCACTGGCATGCATAAATTATCCCCCCATGGGAAGGACCGGTTATTGTGAGCAAAGCATTGCACAATGACTCTTATTATCTCATAGATGCAAAGCCACAGGAAAAGACCAAGGCGGACAGGTCCGGAGAAGAATCGAAGCGACCGTGGAATGTAGCACTACTTCGCCCCTTCTACACTTAGCTAAGAAGTGTATGTATCCGAGTCGTCTCATATGTCGGTATGTATGTTGGCAAGGAGCTTATCAATGAAGTAGCGGAGCCTCGAGCAGTAACTCGGGGACTGCCTTAATAAATGATTGTTGTTACTTTTTATGTGTTAGCTGGAATGACTTGTTTCGCTTAACCCGGATTAGTAATGTGTGAGCACCAAAAACGCAACCCTTCGACTTGCTGCTGTCCAACAAGAATTGGCTTCATGGCAAGCAAGGGAACAAGTTTGGAATTGCGTAGCACATGAAAAACTACTAAGGAAATGATCCTATTCCAGCTAACGTTTGTTTTTTCAGACTAACCCCGTATTTACTTTCAAGCTATTATGTTGAATTATTTTGAGCCAAGCCTCAAAGTTTCTCAGTATTGTTAAAACGATTCTTGAGGCTCGGATTCGTAAGTCGTAAAACCGAATCAAGGTAGACACGGATCGAGCCGGAGAATTGGACGAACAAGAAAATGAAACTCGGGGACTACGCCCAAGTTAATCCGGCATACAAGCATAGTAGCAAAATATCATGTATTCAGCATACAATTGCACCCGGCATACCGGGGATCTGATAAATTTTCAATTTTTTTTCAACTAAGGAGCGGCAGGAGGAGGAAGTTCGGCGTCATCATCACTGTCTTCAATATCTGAAGCAGCATCTTCTCCATCATCGCCCGACCCATCCTCCATGTTCTCCATCTGCTCCTCCTCGCCGGATTCCAGAAAGCTCGGCCCCTCAACCCAGTCATGGACTGGAGAGTATTCGACGAGGTTGTAGGCGCAAGCCTGGCGCCGAGCTACCCACTCAGGATCATCGGTCCATTTGGATCCGGTGCGCCGACGGGTGAGGAGGCTCAGATCGATCTTGTCGTACCATGAAAGGATATGATGGAGAAGGGTATCTGCTGTGGCACGCCCGACAGATTCTCTCCAGAGGTCAAGCTGAGTCTCAACCTCCATCAATTTTTGGCAAGGGGCGTGATCCTTTTCGGAGCGCTCTCGCTTGGCTAGAATATGTTGTAGATCCAGACCGCAACGCCGAGGAGATCTTTCCCATAGTTCTTAATAGTTTCCACCCGAGCTGACTAGCTGACCAATAGGTCATCCATGTCTAAGGGGATGCTCTCACCATCAGGAGCGATGGGAGTACCCCTCTCTTGGCAGAATTTGGCAACGGCAGCACTGGCGATGGCAGTACCCTCCGCGATAGTTGAAAGGGAAGATGCTGAAGCAAAGGCATATGAGCTAACCCGGAAAAACTATGTCGGATAAGGGGAAGAAACTTACGTGAGATATGGCGATGGATCCGAGTCAACTCCTTGATACAAATATCGCGTCTCTGGCGAAGTTGTTCAAGATCAGCGAGCGCCGACCCAAGCTGGACCTCGGATTCCTTAAGCAGGTCCTGGTCCTTGGAGATCTGGAGGGTAAAGCGCTCACGTTCTTCGGTGAAGTTCTGGCCAACTTTTTGGAGCTCGGTTTTGCGTTGGGCCTTCATCTTCTCCATCTCGGCCTTGAGTTTGGCTATTTCATCGTCCTTGGTCTGGAGGAGGGCGAGCTCATCGTTCTTCTTCTTCAGCTCGGCTTGATGCTATCCTGCTTGTTCGAGAAAATGCAGCATCATATCAGGCACGGGCACACTATCCTCAAGCGATGCTGAAATAGTGTGTTGACCCGGCAAAGCCGAGGAGTGAATGTTTGCCGAGCCAAGGAGAATAAAGAATGGAAAACACAACGACATTGTCCGAAAGAGGACATACCTCGGATTTCCTCCAAGTTCTTCCGCATAATCTTGTTTTCAGCCTCCACCCCAGCTGCAAAAAACCGAATAAGGAGGTTAGTCCGGCAGAAACAAATGAAACGGAGAGGTGTTAAGAGAGGAAATTACCTATCTTTTCATGCTTCACGCCAAGTGCAACATGTTTTGCACGCAAGATCTTGTGGGTATCAAGCAGGCGCTGAAACTGGGCGCTCCGGCAATTGGTGGTTACCTGACAAAGGTACAGGCGTGTAAAATAGTTCGTTGCATATTTGAAGTGTACAAGATCCGGGCCAAGCGGAACTTAACCCGACTCTAGGTGTGTGCATATTCGAAGTATACGAAATCCGGGCCAAGCGAAACTTAACCCGGCTCTAGGTGTGTTCATATTCGAAGTATACAAGATCCGGGCCAAGCGGAACTTAACCCGGCTCTAGGTGTGTGCATATTTGAAGTGTACAAGATCCGGGCCAAGCGAAACTTAACCCGGCTCTAGGTGTGTGCATATTCGAAGTATATGAGATCCGGGCCAAGCGGAACTTAACCCGGCTCTAGGTGTGTGCCTATTTGAAGTTTACATGCAGTTACGTTGATCTTCTAATGAGCATCCGGCCGAGTAACAAGTTACTCCGCCGGAGGCTCAAGGACTAATGGTTATTATCTACAGCATGTAAAGAGGAAACGGCGTACCTCCATCATACGCCCAGCGAGGTTAATGGCCTTGGCGGCGGTATTCATCTGAGCGGAAAATTCAGTTGGGCCGAACTTTTCCGGGAGATCGTCGTTGTAGACGAACTCCGCCTTATTCCAGTTCATGACAAACTCGATGAGGCTCAGAGGGTACCGTTTGCCAGTGGGCATGTGAGGTGCCACCAAGCCCTTTGCGTGAGCTTCTTTCCTTTCAATCAGGGCAAGAGCTGGGCTAGTGTGAAGAACCATCTGCTACGAATTGGCTGGCTTGGAAGGAGGATCCGTCGGTGCTGGTGACTTCTTTGGAAGCATTGACGACAAGGTTCGCTGCTCGGCCTCGACGGAGGTGGACTTGCCTTTGGCTTGCTGGGAGGATGTGACCATAGTGGATTTGCCCTTGAAAGCCGCTGGAGTGGTTCCTCGCCGAGCTTGGGATGACTCGGACGAGGCAGACGAACTTGGAACGGGAGCTTTGGTGGCTGGTGCTAGAGCTGCTGTTGGTTTCTTCGGAGCCAGGACAGGCGCTGGTTCGGTGGCTAGTGCTGGAGCTGCTGCTGGTGCTGGAGTTGCGGTAGACTTGGTGGTTGCTGGTTGCGGCAATGCCGAAGTAACGGACGTCTTTTTGCCTCAGCCGATCCGACCCCTCCCGATTCGAGGTCACGTTCCTCTGAAGGAGGTACTGCGGAACCCGGAGCGACCGCAGAGCCCTCCGGAATAGGGCTCAGGGGCATGACTCGTCGTCACGAGGAGGGGAAGGACTGGACCGAAGAGGAGAGGAGATGCTCGATCCGCTCTAAGGGACCTCCACAGGATCCCTACAAAAGAAAATAATGTCAGGAGTGAAATTACCCCGATGCAGGGAGAAGTGTGTTGTGCAGTGAAAAATGACTTACACATCTGAGGTCTCGGCCTCCTTAGGTTTCTGGGCCCTCCGTGCCGGGGCTTTGCCTGCTCGTTTGGAGGCAGTCTTGTCTCCCGCCTTCTTTTGCCTTTTGGTAGGCTGAGAAGGTTCGGAAGAAGAACTTGACGCGGATCCGCGCTTCTTCTTCGACGCCACCGGAACAAGATCGCCCGTGGCAAGTGGAGAATCCTCGTGGATGTGCCCACCGGGGTTAGCTGATGCCGGGAAGGCAAAAGAAAGAGGGACAGCCTCAACGGGTTCAATCATGTTGATATCCGAGTCATCCTCATCGTCAGGAGAATTTACTGCTGGGTCGTTTGGTGGCGTCGGTTGTGGGGAGGAACATCTCCTGGTCCGGCTCCTCCTCATCCGGGATTTCTCGGTTCGGGGCCCACTTAAGGGTCAGATCAGTACCATCCTCGAGGGTTTGCTGGAGAAACAACTGAGAAAAAAGCACAAGGAGGAGAGTCAAAAATACGATAAAAACCGACGTGTAGTTGATCCGAAATAAGTTTACTCCACGAAGCTTACCGCAGGAGGAAGCCTGTCGCGGCAGTAATGCTCGATTCCCCACGTCCATTCGGCGGAAAAATCCTTATGGGTGGTGAAAAGAGACTTGACCCAGCGGAAGATCTCCGTATTGCTCAACTCGAACGAGGAGGTTCGGTTGGGGTCGCGACTGAAGCTCATATGGCACAACTTGTGAGTGCGTCGCTAGAGGGGAGAGATTCGGTTGCGCACGAATGTAATCATGGCATCCTCGTTGTGCAATCCGAGCTTCTTCAGCTCCGCAAACCTTTTGTTGACTTGGTTGGCCAGAGCTGTAGGTTTTTTGGCGACCTCCTCCCAGAAATTCGTGTCCGGGGGACCCGGAGCATAGGGAAGCAACCGGATCATGTCTTCGGTGCCTTCATTCCGGATGTAGAAGAAGGTCCGGGCCCATCCTTTGCAGGAGTCGAGCCCGGTGACCCGGGGAAAGATTGAATACCTCCGGGGCGAGATCGAGGCAGCTCCGAACTGAGTGAGTTGTTTGTCCTCCGACTCGACATGGATGTTGGGGACGACGTTGCGACGGAGGCCGAAGAACTGGATCCACATCTCCTTCGTGGGCCATAGTCCGGTGTAGCCTTCGATCGAGGAAACGAAAGCGGACAGAGAGGTGATGGCGTTCGCCGGGAGATGATGTGGTTGCAGGTGATAGGTCCGGACCTAGTCCCGGAAGAAATCACTCATCAGAAGGCCAAATCCCCGTTGGAAATGGGATAGGGAAACGACGAACTCACCCGGATTGGGTGAGGGGGCCAATTCCGAGGAGGAGAGACGAGCGGCGATGCTGGCGGGAATACGCCGGGTCCGGTAGAGCCAGTCGATGTCGTCCTGGTAGTCCCACGAACCGGCCCACGCGCCGCGGTCCGCCGCGCCGGCGTCCTCCTCCATCTCCTGCTCGACGACGATGAGCTCCTCCTCCGTCATCTCGAATCCGCTGTCCTCACTGGAGCTGGTGGCGGCGGGGCTCTGCGGTCTAAATTGACGAGGACCCATGGCTAAACAGTGGTGCGGTGGTGGCTGCGGTGCGGAGGCACGGAGAAGGTGCGGTGGCGGCGCTGCTGCGATGGGCACTGGCGGCGGCGCGGTCGCAAGGAAGAAGAAGAGGAACGGGCGAGGGGGCGCGGAGATGGAAAAGCGCTAAGGAGCACGCCCCTCCCCTATTTAACTGCCCCCAGTAATCAACAAGTGGGATCGCGCTGCGCTGGAGAGCCACGCGCTGTGGCCGTGTATCACCGACATTAGCCAATCAGAGAGAAGCCACAACAGAGGCCACAGAGTAAATATGATCCCATGACACGACGTGTAGTTGCGGGAAACGAGGACACAGGCGTGACGTAACCGACGCGCAGTAATCACTGACAGTTACTGCGGCAGTTACAATGCAGGCCCTTAAAATGAAGTAACGCAATGATTAACCCTTACGTGGGTTGGCGTATGAGAGAAGGAAGAAAGGTCCGGATCCGAGCCTCCGTGGTAACCCGGCCGACAAGTGAAAACTTGAAATGTGCAGAGGGAAATTAAAACCATAGGATCCGAGCTACAATGGTAACTCGGCCGGCAAGTGGAAACTTGGAACGTGCGAAGGGAACGTAAATCCATATAATCCGAGACAAGAAGTTAACCCGGAACTAAACATCCGAGGCTTAAATAGGAATGAACCTGATGTGTCCTTAGCGACCAAGGCCGCTAAGGCCGCACCAGCTTCGGGGACTAATGTTGGGGGGATAACCCCGGGTAGGGTCACTCCGGGGTATAAGGGCCGAGTCACCTCAAGGCAGGACGGATCACGGAGTAACCCGGACCAGGGGGGTCACCTAACATTGTCTCGTCCGACTCAAGGAGTAAGTCAGAAATACTTGTCTAGCTTATATGCAGGAACATGTGTGGCCGGATCAACTGTGATCCGGATCCTTGCTTGGCTTCTAGGAGAAGGAAGGAATCTCTCTGGTCAAAAAAGAAGGTCCGGTGCGTACTGGATGAGCGAATAAAGCAAGGGCAGGACCACCAGATCGTGGCCGACAAGGGTGACGACGCTCACGTCGGCTGACGCGGGCGCCACAGAGGCTACGTCGCTAAAACAAGTGTGACGCGGGGGAAAAGAACCCCTGTCGGGTTACTACTTTGGGAGAGGGCATATTCTTAGGACGTATGCCCTAGGCCAGGGCCGAACCACCTCTATATAAGGGGGGTTAGGGTTCTGGTAAGGGGGGTTGGGTTTTTCTGATACAGAGCAAGGAGAATTCTAGTTAGTTGAGCACTAGTGGATCTAGGGTCTTGGGCTAGTTGATAGGCAAGAGTAAGAGAGTTTCTTCTTCCTCCTCTTGTCCATACAGCTCGAGGAGCTCTTGTAATCCTGGAGATTGAACATCAATACAAAGCTTCTGTGTAGAGAATCACTCTACTATCCCTCCCTGGATTCCCCTAGCGCATATTAGTCCCCACCTTTAGCCTATCCATGGCATCTGCCGTGGCACCACCACGACACCGGCGCCTAACCCGGTTTTTGTTTTTGAACCATCAAAGTGCATTCTCCAATAGTTCAGATCAGGTAATGCTGGTTCATATTGCACATCGGCCCAGTCCACAAAAAAGTCGGCCACAGCCTGAGACTTGATTGCTTCTCTTCTGTCATATTATGGCGCATAAGGAGCTAGCTTAATTGCCCATTTCGCAATCCTTCCACTTGCATCCTTGTTACTCATTATCTTGGATATGGGGGCTTCACGTATTACTTTGATGGGGTGCTCCTCAAAATAATGTTTTAGCTTCTTTGCCGACATGTACACACCATAAGCCACTTTCTGATAATGCGGATAATTTTGCTTGGATGCGGATAATACCTCGCTTAGGTAATATATTGGCCTCTACACTGACTTGCCCTCTTCGTCGCGCTCTACCACAATTACTGCACTTACAACTCGGTTGGTTGCGGCTATATAGAGCAACATTGGCTCCTTTGATAGTGGAGAGGCTAACACTGGTGCAGTGGCTAACATTTTCTTTAATTGGATAAAGGCTTCATTGGCCTGTGGTGTCCAAATGAACTTGTCCGACTTTTTCATGAGTTGATAGAGAGGCAGTGCCTTTTCTCCCAACCGATATACAAATTGACTTAACGATGCCAGGCAACCAGTGAACTTCTGGACATCGTTAAGGCACTTCGGCAGTTCCATTCGCTCTATGGATCGGATTTTAGTTGGGTTGACTTTGATACCTCGGCTGGAGACGAGGAATCCGAGTAATTTTCCAGCCGGGACACCGAAGGTACATTTCTCCGGGTTAAGCTTCATTCGGAACCTCCTTAGGTTCACGAATGTCTGCCTGATATCGTCAAGGAGCGTTTTGCTTTCCTTGGTCTTGATAACAACATCATCCACATATACCTGCACATTTTGACCAATTTCGTCGTGCAAACATTTCTGCATACATCTTTGGTACGTTGCCCCTGCATTACGTAAACCAAATGGCATGGTGCGATAGCAATAAGCCCCATACGGGGTGATAAATGCAGTCTTTATTTGATCATCTGGATTCAGGGGTATCAGGTGGAAACCAGAATACGGATCTATGAATGACAACAGTTCACACCCAGCAGTTGAATCTATGACTTGATCTATCCTTGGCAGTGGAAAGGGATCTTTTGGACACGCCTTATTCAAGTTCGTATAATCGATACACATACTCCAAACCACTGCCACATTCGGATCATCCTTCTTCTTTTCCACAAACACCGGATTACATAGCCAATCTGGGTAAAGAACTTCCATGATAAATCCTGCTGCTTGTAACCGAGCTATCTCATCTCCAATGACTTTTCTCCTATCTTCGGCGAAGAGGAGAGGTTGCTTCACCGGCCTTGCTCCGGGTCTCACATTCAAAGAGTGCTCGGCCAACTCCCTCGGAACACCTTGCAAGTCCTATGTGGACCAAGCAAAAATATCCCGATTCTCACGGAGGAAGTTGACGAGCTCGCTTTCCTATTTATCATTTAACCCGACACCAATTGTTACGGTGCACTCTAGGAACATATCATCAATAGGAACTTTCTTGGTATCCTTTGTGGATTGGAATGAGACACTACCATGCGGATTACTCAACGCCAGCATATACTGCTGTGCGGACTGAGCCAATGCCGCCACCTCCTGTATCTTTCTTTTCTATTGCGCAATCACGAGTGACTCGGCTAGGTTAGACCCGGCTGACGCACACTCAATGGAACGTCGGAAATCTCCAGCTATGGTAATCACTCCATTTGGCCCAGGCAACTTCATCTTCAGATAACTGATGTGGCAACGTGCCATGAACTTGTTCAGTGCTGGTCTTCCAAGTAACGCGTGATATGCACTTTCTATGTTCACCACTTCAAACTCCAAATTCTCAATATGTCAACCCGGACCTTGCCTATGGGCTCACAAGAAATGCCTGGCACAATGCCATGGAAAGTTGTCCTCGTAGCCTGGAGCATGTTCTCCAAGATACCCAACTTGCGCATTGTATCCGCATAATGATGTTAATGCTACTGCCATTGTCAATTAGTACCTTTGAGAACCTCACATTGATGTTTGGCCCAATGAATGTTGGATCCAGCACTAGCGCATACGAACCAGGACCTGGCATAAGCTTGGGATGATCTTTGATGCTCCAGGTAATTTCCTGGTCCGACCAAGGCATATACCTCGTCACTGCCGGCATTACCGCATTCACCTCCATGTGTCCGCGCTGCAAGCTCTTTCTATCTGTTTCCTCAGTGGTAAAGACACAGTAACTCTGATGATGCTCTCTGTACTCATTCCTCCCCTCGTTTTCAGGGTACCTCTGATCCGGTTGATGCTGGTCTTCCACTTGATGCACTACATCCCTTCTCTCATGGTTGTCATACCTCGGCGGAGGGGGAGGCAACATTAGCTATTGCGTGTTCGCTCCGGAGAGCAATTGCTGCCGGGGTAACTCCTGCCGAGGTTGATCATTCCGAGGTGCTTGAGCATTCCCTGAACCACCTTGTTCTATCTTACGCATCCACTCACACTGCCTTGTTGTATGACCCGCTGGGTTACTCGGATTTGGCGTGTGAAATTTACAAGGCTGATCTAGCATTGACTCATAAGTATACCTCGGATGGTACTTCTTTTCCTGCCACTGTTTCTTTTGCTCTGGCGTCCAAGTTTTCTTGCCATCGTTTCTCGGTGTCCATTGTTGCCCCCCAGTTTTCTGACATTGATTGCCCCCTGCTCCGGGTTGATCTTGATTCACAGCAGCAACTTGTTGCGAACAGTACCGGTAATCCTGTCTATCATCTCTTCTTTTACCCCGGTAGTCATTCCTCCGGGATGACCCGGCTCCATCTCTCTGGTAGTACTCCTCATTTGACTCGTTTGACACGAGCCTGGGTTGAGTCAGATCACCCAAAGAATACGAATCAGCAATCTGGATTGTCTCTGCCAACGTAGTTGGCATATCTCTTTGCAATATTTGCCACAACATGCTCGCATATCTGCATCATTGCGCAAACCATGCTATGGCCTGTGACTCAATCACACCCTCACATGACTTTCGCACGGTACACCACCGGGTTAAGAACTCCCGGTCCGTCTCATTCGGTCTGTGCTTGCACATTGCTGGGATCTGTGGCCTATTCGGCCTCTGATACGTACTTGAGAAATTGATGATAAACATTTCCTCAAAATCGATCCAACAGTTGATACTTCCAGGCGGCAAATTGTTTAGCCATACCCTCGCTGGCCCCTCCAACATCTAGGGCACGTATCTCATAGCCCATCTCAAGTTGCCTGTAGCAATCTTTACATCTGTAGCATAGTTAATCAACCAATCCTCTGGCTTTGTGCTGCCATCGTATGTCCTAGTGCCCCTAGGTAGCTGGAAGTTAGGTACCAGAGGTTCCTTCTTGATCCAGGGCCCAAAACATGCAGGACCCGGGGGACCTTGACATTCAATCTACTCCGACCTATATAGTCGATCCAGTTTTAATCTGGCATCGTCAGGCATCAAATCCCTGCTTCCCAATCTTGACCCTATCACAAGATAGTCCGGCCTTGGGTATCCTGCGTTCACCATTTCCGAATCACCGTCATTATATCGGTCTTGCTCTCGTGGAGCACTTCTCTGTTGCATACCTCGGCCGGCACTTTGCTCTTGCCTTGGTATATTCCGCTGCTGTGGTTGTCCTGCTCCTGCCGAGTTGCGCTATCCAGCATTGCCATTTACATCATTTCCTTGACCGGCATTGCCTTGGTCACAGTTACCTCGGCCAATTTCACCTCGGCTCACACTTCGTCGATCCTCATTTCTCTGCACTTCTTTTCCTTTCCCTGCCCTTGCCGAGTCATACGGGACTATCTGTTTGTTCCTCCTGGCCGAAGTTACTACCTCTTCTCTCCTAGGACCACCATGAGGAGACGATGCAGCTCCAGCGGATTTCTCCGGGTTACCCACCGCTAAATGAACGATCTTGGAGGCCCCAGCTCTCTTCGGGTTAGCCCTGAGTAATTCCTCATTTTGCCTGTTCGCGATCCGAACCAACTCATTGACCCTATCTTGCTGTCTCTGACGGGCTTCACCCGTTAGACCCTCTAACTCGGACGCAGCTGCATCTGCTGCTCTAATGTTTTTCGCCGGGTACTATACTTAGGCAGCCCCACGGATAAACAGTTCTCTGATTCCTCAATCCTAGTATCTCCCTCTTTGTTCATTTCACTCATGAGGTTTCTCCCCTTTACTTTTACAGCATCTACTTTATTTGCCTTTGCGTACTCATGCAGTGTCATGTTCAAAGACTGCTGAGTCGCGGCTATCTTTTTCGCACCCTCTAGTATTTTTTGCCTAGTTTCCTCTAGGTCGGCCTGTGCCTGAGCCGGATCTACCGCTGCTGCTACCGGGTTTGCCAAGCTATACATCGCCTGCTGCAGCACATTCTCTGGCCTCTCTAGTGGAGGACCTCTACTTTTCCTCGGTGCCTTAGGCGTTACCTCCAGATCTGGTGCCGGATCCTTGCTTGCGCCAGCGCCAGGTGCAGTCATCATCACCTCAGCATGGTCCGGGGAGCGAGTGATACGCGCCCCGTGAACCACGCTAAGGGGTGGTTCACCTCCTTCAACGACGTGCCACAGATGAACGCACGACACATCGACAACAATGTAGACCTTGTGCGCGCCGAGCTTGAAGAAGAGGCCGTTGCGCGGGAGAGGACGCTTGCCGAAGCAGCCAGCGTTGTCGTTGACAAAGTCCAGCGCTCCAAAGCGCTAAACAAGCCCGGAGACGATGCGTTTTCCGGTGCCGATGAGGTTTCCCGTCTAGATCTTCACCCCTGCTAGCGCCGCTAATCCCACGGTGGGCGCCAACTGTCATGGTGGTGTCACGGCAGATGCCATGGATAGGCTAAAGGTGGGGACTAAATGCACTAGGGGAATCCAGGGAGGGATAGTGTGGTGATTCCACACACTGTAGCTTTGTATTCGATTCACTTCCACCAATTACAAGTGCTCCTTGAGCTGTATTGGAGAGAGGAGGAAGAAGGAACTCTCTTACTCTCACCGCTAGCTCGCCCTCTGGAACCAAGTAAAACTCAACCCCTTAGCGATCCACCCCTTCTACATAGGCCCTAGCCCTCCTTATATAGGGGTGGCTAGGTCTCCAATTAGGGCATACATGGAGCATATTCCAGGGAATATGCCTCCTCCCAAAATAGTAAGCCGACCGGGTTACTTTAACCCAGCGTCATCCATGCAGAGGCTACGTGAGCCTCTCTGGCGCCCGCGTCATCCGACATTGGCATCGTCACCTTTGTCGGCCACGCCTCGGTGGTCTTGGCCTTTGTCCGCTTCGCTCATGCTCTACATACATTGGTCACCCTTTGACCAGCGAGATACCTTCCTTCTCTTGTAAGCCTGCTATAACCTGGATCGTACCTAGTTGATCCGGCCATACCTGTTCCTGCATACAAGTTAGATACATCTCACCGACTTACAATTTAAGTCGGCTCAGACCCAGTTAGGTGGACATCCACTGGTCTGGGTTACCCCGTGATTCATCCTGCCTTGAGCTGACTCGGCCAGCATCCGCTTTGACCTTGTCGTACCTTGGCTAACTCGGCCTTTATACCCCGGCGTGACCCTACCCGGGGGTATCCCCCCAACAGGATGGCTCTGATACCAACTTGTCAACACCCGGATTTTTAAGTCCAGATACCTGTTATGCCATACATCGCAATCCTAGGATTACCATTTTTGCGAGACAGAACAGAAGTGGTACCATAGTACATCTTCCATTACAAACAATAATAAAGGTCTTACAAATAAAGGATCTCATGATCCAGTCTTAATACAATCAAAGCAGCGGAAAGTAAACGTAGTAGGGTCCGTCTTCATGATCACAGGCAATGCTGACGATGGGAGATGATCCTTGTTGTCATAGACCTCCTGCTATCCATCTTCCGGGTAATCCTCCTCATAGTCTAGCAATGGGAATAGCCAGGGACAAAGCCATGAGTACTCTTTAAGTACTCGCAAACTAACACTAGCATGAGTAAGATAAAGATTTGGTAGGAACCTTCAACTCTAGTTTTTTTTTGCAAAAAGCCAGGTTTATTTCATAAGCCTTAAGGGTAAAGACATATGTTTAGTTCTCTACGTTACTTAAGTGGGAACATAGATTTCATGTCCACAACTCTGTTGTGGTCAAGTCAAGGTCATCTTTCAAGTCACAAATCATTCTGAAAACATCTGACAACGGAACAGTATGGCCACTCCAACTGTCCATAACCGCGGACGCGGCTATTCGAATAGTTTGCCACTCTGCAGAGGTGGTACACTTTCACCACAAAATTTGATACTTCCGTCAGGGGTAACCCTGAATCATCATAGTTAGTATGCGGATAATCAATCCTAACCTTTCAATTACACACCCTAGTATATGCACCTCCCCTATGAGTTTGGCCTCCCAACCATGGCCATCTGCCATCCTGGGCACTGCATAGGTGGACATTCATTCACGAGGTAGCCTCAGCTCAGCCTCTTCCGCAAGGGAACCCATATTAAGACATATAAACTTCCAGTTAAGCCCTACCCAACTCAGGTATTGTGGTTGTACGGTAAAATTGGAATGGTATCGCATCCGAACCCAACCATCACTTTTTATCAAATTCAAGGATCATGCCTCAAACATTTTCATCATCAAACCATTTTGTATCATAACACATGTGAAAACATTTCAATAGAATGACTCTTCATTCCAAGGTTTTCATAATCATTTTCACCAAGTATTCCCATATAAAGTAATCAAGTTTAATTTAGCACTAGCCACTAGTATTAAGGGTATCACTATTGGGGGTGCTAATTGCTGACTCGTGTACTAACGAGCTCGTTGGGGAACCCCAAGAGGAAGGTATGATGAGCACAGCAGTAAGTTTTCCTCAGTTATGAAACCAAGGTTATCAATCCAGTAGGAGCAAGGAAACATCTCAAAGGTGTTGCTAGCTGGACTTTGGCAGGGCGCACTACCGGTGCCAGCAGCAACATGGAGACCTGCACAACACAACCATAGAACTTTGTCCCCAACTTACGATGAGGTTGTCAATCTCATCGGTTTTGCTGAAAACAAAGGATTAAACGTATCGAGTGGAAGAAAGTAATAGTTTGCAGAAAGTAAACACAAACCAGTAAACAATTGATTGTAGATTGAAGGTAAAAGAAAGGACCAGGGTCCCTAGTTCACTAATGGTGGCTCTCCTTAAGATATATGACATGTTGGGTGAACAAATTACAGTGGGGCAATTGACAAACATCGAGAAAGCATACAAGAACATACTACTCATCTTGACTCCTTTGAGACTTGATTGGACATTACAAAATTATACATAGACCGTAATCCAACTGCATCTATGACTAATAATCCACCTTCAGGTTATCATCCGAACCCCCTCCAGTATTAAGTTGCAAGCAACGGATAATTGCATTACGCATTGCATGTAAAGTAAACAATATGATTGTTCTATGAACAAAGGATTGTTGTTTTCTCCCTAATAGCAACAGCACATCTAGTACCTTAGAGATTTCTCCCAGATTACTAGAGGCATGAACCCACTATCGAGCATAAATACCAACTATTGGAGTTGCTAGCATCTACTTGGCCAAGATAGCTACTAACAATGGAAAGCATGCAACATCACAAATAACAAAGACATGATAGAATCAATAATCAATATGAAATAGCATCTCAATATCCATCGGATCCCCGCAAACACAACATGTAGGAATTACAAATAGATGATCTTGATCATGAATGGAGCTCACGAGATCTAAACATGATAGCACAAAGGAGGAGAACCAGCCATCTAGCTACTACATGGACCCGTAGTCTAGAGATGAACTATTCACGCATCACACCGGAGGCTTGCATGATGATGAAGAAGGCCTCCAGGGTGAATTCCCCTCTCCGGTAGGGCGCCGAGAAGAGCTTCAGATCCCTACCAATCTAGGGATGGAGATGACGGCGGCTACAGACTCTGTCGTGGAATTTTGATCAGGCACTTAGGGTTTCTGTATTGGAGGCAATATATAGGCGAAAGGAGAGGCCGAGGGGGTGCCTGGGGCGGCCAGACCACCCCCTGGCATGGGCCAAGCCTGGCCGCACGGCCAGGTGGTGTGGCCGGGACCCGGCTCCTCTTTGTCTCGTATTATGGCTCCTGGTGTCCCTCGGTGAAAAACTGACTTTGGCTTTTGTCCCGTCCAATTTCGAGAATATTCATTTTCTGACTTTCCTAGAACCAAAAACAGCAGAAAACAGGCAGCTGGCACTGTGGCTCTTGTTAATAGGTTAGTCCAAGAAATCATATGAAAAGTACTCCAAAGTGTGGACAAAACATAAGAAAGTAGATAAAACCAAGCATGGAACAACAAAAATTATGGATACGTTAGCAATGTATCAACATCCCCAAGCTTAACTCCTGCTCGTCCTCGAGTAGGTAAGTGATAAAAAGAAAGAATAACTTTTGAGGTGACATACACCATCATAAACTTGATCAAAGTATTTGTAAAACATTGATAGCTGGGATCATAGTACTTCAATCATGTTCTAGCAATAAGACAAAGCAAGTATGTTCTAGCAATAAGACAAAGCAACTATGTTGCAACATGAAAAGGCATAAACAAAAGATTCATGAATAACAATGCTTTGCAAGACGTTTGTTTGTTTCACATAAATAAAATATAGCATAGTGGCATTCAACTTGTCCCTCATAGAGTAGCAAACATAAATGCATAGGACACCTTCAAATTTCATAAGAGTGACTAGATACAAATAGTTTAAAAAAAGCAACATCAAAGCTATGCATCAATCAACAAGTCTTGGGACAATTCACATAGAACTAAGAATGGCCACTATGCTCTCAAAGTAGGTGCATAAAGATAGAAGGTGGAGACTCAACATAAAAGTAAAAGAAAGGCCTTCATAGAAGGAAGTAGGGATTCATGTCTGATAAGGAGCTTCCAAAAATTATGGTACTTATTAGCTTTCAGCTCTCATTGCCCCTATCATAAGCATCTTTAGGTGATTAAGGTTAAAGTGACACAACTAAGAGGATATGCTTGACAAGTTATAAGCCGAAATCTCATGCCTCTTACTTAAGAAGACCGAACCTCATGCTACTCAACTTTAGTCACAAGTAAGATCTTGTCATTGTAAGTACATATGTATCATAGAGAACCGCCAACGGGGTACCCCTTGCACATGATACAGGAGCTATCCCATAATCAAAATGACAAGGCAAGTAGACAATGAGCATCTCAACGATCTTTTTATTTGCTATTTGCATAGGTTTTTATTGAGGATGATTAATAGAGTGCTCATTATGGTTATGCTGCAAGATTCCACCATGATTAGGCATGGCTTAGGCTAGCGGTCCAGGCGTTTCTCTAACACAAATACAAACTCCATGATCTTACAAGTTCCCCTTTTATTTCACATCGCTGGGATCCATAAGCAAAAGAACATGATATCAACGGGGTACAAAGTACGAGCGCAATGTTGAAAGCGTTCCCCTGATACATGGTTCTGCTAACTTCAACTTATAAAGCGCAAGCATATATGCAAAAAATATGGACGCAATGGGTCAAGTTTATTATGTGCAAGAAAGTAAAGTGTGCCATCAAGTTCGTGAGAGATTTAATCACTAGTTTTCTCATAACAAGTTTAATTTGGAAGATAGACAAAAACATGAATATACTTGGAATAGCATATGCTAATAGGTAGGTATGATGGACTCTTTGGAATAACTTGGTTTTAGGAGTTGGATGCATGAGTGGAACTCGTACTTGGTTATGGAGGCTAGCAAAAGACTGGGAGCGACCAACTAAGAGAGCAATAATGGCCATAATCATGTAGAGCGACAAAACATCATTGATCAAAGCATAAAGTGATACTACAAGTTGAAACATAAAGGATCATAAAGGCTATGGTGACTTGGGATAGTCATAACATGGTGTGAGCATGTGCCAAGTCAACCCAAATAAAGCATCAAAGGAGAATACCACAATACTATGCTTTAACATGCTAAAACAACCATGATTCTTTCAAGGCACATTAAGCAATCGATTGTTTATAACAAGTCATGCTACAGCAAAGAATACTAAGCCTAAAGACAAAACAATATCAAGCATGGCATGACAAAGCATGGGCCACAGTCAAAAACAAGCTCTCTTTACCACTTAAGCATGAACTTTCCTACACTTTTCCAATCCAAACCAAACTATTTGAAAACCAATGTATGAAAGAGGGGGGTACAACCAATTTATTTAGCAAACTAAGCAAACCAAGCAAACGAAAACCAAAATGAAAAACAAAAAAGAAGACGCTCCAAGAAGAACACAACTGTGCATGAAACAATAAAAATGAACTGTTTGGAAGAAACCTGGGATTTTTATTGATGAGGAAGGGGATGCTGATGGGTTCGTAGCATGGAAAACAAAAAAATTCTACCGCAAAAACGAACAAAACCCAGATCTAATCTAGATAAAAGCCAAGATCTAATCTATTAGACATGTGCAACGAGATAGATCTGTACTAACCCTTGTAGACCCGAAAGCGTTACGAGATCGGATCTCGTGGTTGATGTAGTCGATCACTTGCCGATCTCAAGATCGAGTAGACGATCCTTCTGGCGCCGCGTTTCGGCAGCGCTTCCGCAGTCGGTCACACGTGCGGAGTCGAAGCATACCTTCCTCTCCTCATTCCAGTGAGCAGCGGAGGTAGTAGATCTCTCCACAGAATCTCAGCATCACGACGGCATGGTGGTGGTGGTGGAGTAGAGAATTCTGCAGGGCTTCGCCTAAGCTAGAGCTGAGGGAAGGAGGAGGAGAGAGGCAACTTGAGATGTAGAGAATAGAAGGGGCAAGGGGGCTTGTGCCTCCACCCCTCTATTTAAAGGAGGGAGGCGCCATGGGGAGGTGGAGTCCTTGTAGGACTCCCCTCTCCCTTGGCCGGCGGATCAAGGAGGTGAGGGGAGAGTCCTACTCCCCCACGAATCCTTGTCTTACCTCACAAGGATTCCTTGATCCTTTCTTGGTTTTCAAGTAAACTCCAAGAAATCTTCTAGAACCTTCTGGAATATTCCGAAACCTTCTAGAATCCCCATACAAATACTCCAGAACATTTCCTAACTTAGAAAATGATCCCCAATATATGAATCTTATTCCCCGGACAATTCCGGATCTCCTCGTGATGTCCCGGATCTAATCCGAGACTCCGAACAACATTCGGTCTCCAACGCACATTCCATATCTACTTAAAACAAGTTCGAACCTTAAGTGTGTCACCCTACGGTTCGTGAACATGTAGACATGATGGAGACACATCTCCGATCAATAACCATTAGCGGGATCTGGAGATCCATAACAGCTCCCACATACTCAATGATGACTTTGTGATTGATAGAACCATTTAACATACGAAACCAATTCTCTTTGTCACGCGATACTCTACTTATCCGAGGTTTGATCGTTCGTATCTCCATACCTAGTTCTACCTCGTTACTGATAAGTACTCTTTACTCGTTCCGTGATATGTCATCCCTTGTGACCTAGTCACATGCTTGCAAGCTAACTAGATGACATTCCACCGAGAGGGCCCAGAGCATATCTATCCGTCATATGGATGGACAAATCCCAATCTTTGTCCATGCGCTTCAACACATACTTTCAGAATACCCAATGTCACCTTTATAACCACCCAGTTACGAAGCAGCATTTGATTTCATCAAAGTACCCATCCGGTGATGGTGATTAACATAACCTCATGGTCGAAGGATTAGGTTACTATGCATTTGAAAAGCTTGTAGCAAAACGAACTTAATGACTTGATCTTATGCTATGCTTACTATGGGTGTGTGTCCATTACATCATTCTCCTAATGACTTGATCTTGTTAGTAACGACATCCAATGCCCATGATCAAGAAACCATGATCATCCATTAATCAATAAGCTAGTTTAACAAGAGGCTTACTAGGGACTCTTTTATGTTTACAAAACACACAAGTATTAATGTTTCCTGTTAATACAATTATAGCATGGGATGTAAACATTTATCATAAACATAAAGATATAATAATAACCACTTTATTATTGCCTCTTGGGCATATCTCCAACAGTCTCCCACTTGCACTAGAGTCAATAATCTAATGAAAAACTTGTGCATTCAACACCTATGGCTTTCTGGTGTTGTATAGACACTATTGCTAGTGATAAACATAATCTTCAGATCTGACGCTTCCAGGTCCGTGTGTATTTGCATGTCCTTGCGTCTCTACGCATTACTCATTCTCTAATGAGATGGCATTGTATAAATTTGGTCCTTTGGTGAGACCTTTAGTTCCTTGGGCTTAAATCATGTTGATACAATTGTCTTACAATGTATCTTCATAGTATTATCCCGCTATGAACCACACCTAGTTTGATAACAAACTACTTGACGCAAATGCCCTCATTTCCTGCTACAATAGCAGTCATATACTTAGCCTTTTGTTGTAGCATCTGTCACAATGTTTTAACTTTGGTACTCAACCAAATCCGTTATGGAACTTCCTTTCCATTACATTGTGCCACCCATAGTTTAAATTGAGATAAACTTAATTTGTGACAAAACTAGTATCAATGCAACAATTTATAATGAACTATTTGTCACCACTATATAAATAATATATTCTTAGTTCTTCCAAAGATCATAGGAATATCCCTACTATTGCCCAATGATCATCTTATGAGTCATTCTGGTATATGCTCATAACATTTAGAGCATAGGACATATCTGGATGTGTACATCTCAAAGATTGATCAAAATATTCTTGTGATTTCACCAAGTGTCAAAACACTTGAATCTCGTGTCAACACACTTGAATCTTGATTCAGTCGTTTCCGTGCGTCAAGAACCTTTCTTGTTGTTTCCATATTGAACTCATTCAACATCTTATCTATGTACATTTGGCAAAACCATATTAGCGCCTCAATCTATCCATATATACGTTGATGCCTAATTCTTGGGTTATGCCTAAGTCTTTCATCGAAATGAAATTCTTAACCTGTGTCAATAAAAGATACATCATTTCTAATCAACAATATGTCTTTCACATAATGTATTAGAAATATGTCTTAGCGCTCCCACTTAATTTCTTGCAAAATGCAAACATCTTCATCGTCTCTGATGAAATTAAACCTTTTGACGGTTTCATCACGGTGAAGATTCCAACTCCGCGATGCTCACTCCAACCATTGAAGTTTTGCATACTCTTTTAGCATCCTTTGAATTAACAAAACCCTTTGGATCATGTCATGTACACGTCCTAGGTAACCATTCTGTTAGAATAATTTGTTTTGTTTGTTCAACTACCATATACCAAAATATATGTAGTGGTTGCTACAATAATCCGTCCAGACTAAATATCGCTATGAAAGATCAAATCTTATCATAGTCAATTCCTTGAACATTGTCGTAAACTCTTTCCAACATGTCGACTATTTCATAGATGTGAAACATCCATGTCTATTTCTCTATAGATCCATATACGACTGTAAGGTCTTGCACCTTTCCAGAGGGTCTTTCAAATTCAAAGCTTGATTTCTCGTGTATGGAATTATCACGGATTTTATGGCTTCAAGCCACTTAACAAATTCAGGGCCCATCGTTGATTATTTGCATGTAGTCGGTTCATCATTGTCAAACAACAATGATTTAACTCTCAAATCTTGGCATTTGATTACTTACCCGACCTACTTGGTTCAATAGGAACTTAGATTTCCGTGACCACAACCTTTGAGGCACGTGAGCCATGAGCATTGTTGCTGCCTCCGGGACACTTACCGATGCTGCGCAACTCAGCACATATTAGCCAAGGTTCAACAACCTTGCCAAAGTTCTATTGTCCTCCCACTTGACTTTTCACCAAAAATTCCTTCTCCAGAAACTCGACACTCTAAGCGACAAGCAATTTTGTCTTCGGTGTTATGGAGGAATACCCAATGGTTATTCGAAATAACCTACAAAGACATGCTCATCCAACTTTGGTTGTAAACATTTTACTTATGCCCAGCATACCAAAAATTTAACAAAGGACAACCTGGGTTTTATCCCAAACCATGACTTATATGGTGTCATTTCAACGGATCACGATGGAGCTCTTTTCAGTGTAAAAGCGGTAGTCACTAAAGCTTTAATCTTTAAAATATAATGGTAGTTTTATAAATGACACCTTTGATCTTACCATGTCAAACAAGGTTTCATTACATATCTTGAACACTCCATACTCCTATGGTGTTTTGGGAAATGCAAATCCATCAAACGATTCCTCAAATCTTAGGTGTTTTGCTAAACTTGTAACTCAAACATCTTTATGATCCAATCATAAACTTTTTTATTTTCTTATTACAATAATTTTCCACTTCATCTTGAAAGTCTTTGAACATTTTCAAATGTTTCATACTTCTTCCTTATTGAGTAGGTATATACATATACTCACTCAAATCTTCGGAGAAAGCATATGAAGTTGAAATCCATCGCCCACGACTACACATAATGGACTATATACATCAATATGTACAAATTCCAATCAGTTAGTTGTCCGTTCCTCTTTTGGACTACGAACGGAGTTTTAATTATCTTTAGGAAAGTATCACAAGCGTCATTTGATAAAAATCAAAGACTCCAAAAATCCATCAACATGGAGTTTCTTCATGTATCCCTAATATAATTTAAACGGTGATGTCACTTCGCAAGTGATCTTTCAATTATTTGTCTTGCGACATTTTAGCATTAGATTTATGGTCATTATTTCTCCAACCAGACTTGTATATCATCCATCTATTATGGAATACGGTAATTATTTGAACAACCTTTTGTCGTCATAATACCTGATCAAAATAACAATTATTGAAACAAATCTTGAAGGCAAGCTTTGATGTTAACGAGTAACACAACAACCCTTTATTTGTTTTTGATGAACATCATCACATATTCTCTTGCTAGTTACTTAGGCCATTGCAATTCATGAATTCTGTTGTCCTGCATGACACTTCATACCAACCAATTTGGTATCCAATACCGCAGAACCACATTGTTTAACAACCAAGGAATACAGCCATAACATGTATCTTCTATATACCTAAGTTGGACATCTCCAATCTTTTCTTTTTTGCCAAATATTTTATAGATTCTCTTTCAAAAATTCCTTTTCTTTTAAAAGAATCTATCAACATCAATAGTGGTGTCATTCACATGACACATAGTACAAAGTGTGTATAGTCAAATACTAATACCTTTGCACTTGCACTTTGAAGTGGATCACCTTCATCAAATGTTTGGCATTCTTTCAAAATTCCATTATTTAGTAATCTTTTAGTGTAGTAAACATTTTACTTACATCTTCTATTCATCCTTATCATGACAATTTTCATGATCAAGCTGCTATAGCTTATAAAGGTGAATTTCGAGTATAATGTTTCTTTTCCAAAACCTTTTGGAGGATTAGGACGATTGGCGTCTCCAATCTTCACAAATTCTCATCAAATATGAGGACGTATACTCTATCATGTTGTAACCAACACATTGTTTTAGATATCGCAATACCTTTCATATATGATTGTTTCTGAAACATTGATTTCAGCTCTTAGATAAACTTGATATTAAAAACAATCTTTTGAGTATCAAGAATCATGGAGGAAAACATGATACATTAGATACTAACACTGGAATTGTTACTCTTGATTTACTACTGTTTATTAAACTTCACAGAGTAAACGGAGTTTGCTGAAAGTTTGCAATATGACTTTTAAACTTTAGATTGACACTCAAAACAATACGATACCAGTTCGTAAAGCAAATATCCAGAATTTCTATAGTTCTACTATCTCAACTATAACTAAGCGTAAGGTGGTGAACGGATGCCAATGACTACAACAAACTATGCAAATTCACTTTGATTGTGTTTATGATAAATTGAGTTTGACTAATCCAAATTACAAAAGAACTCCCACTCAAAACAACATCCCTCGAGTTGTTTTAGTGATTACACAAACCAAATCCACTACACCAAGTTCGATCATCACGTGAGATGATGTAGCTTTAAAGGCGAACAATCAACATGTTCATCATATCATCCATATGACTCATGCTTTACCTTTCGGTATTCCGTATTCCGAGACCATGTCTGTACATGCTAGGCTCGTCAAGATTAACCTTAGTATCCGCATGTGCAAATCTGGCTTGCACCCGTCGTATGCACACGTAGAATCTATCACACCCGATCCTCACGAGATGCTTCGGAACGACGAGTCTTAGCAACTGTGCCTACTAAGGACGAACACTTTATTACTTGATATTTAGTGAGAGAGATCATCTTATAATGCTACCGTCGCGATCTAAGCAATACAAGATGCATAAAGGATTAACATCACAGGCAATTCATAATTAGTGTGATATGGTATGGCCCTTTCTTCTTATGCCTTTGATCTCCATCTCCAAAGCACGGACATGATCTCCATCATCACCAGCATTGCGTCAAGGTCAGTGGCGCCGCTTCATGGTTGTCCATCATCACTAGCAACTATTACAACTACTTGGAATAAAGCTATTACAAGATGAATAGACACGCATGTCTTAACAGAATTAAAGACAACCATTAGGCTCCTACCGGTTGCCATATTACAACAAGGATCATTGCATACATCAAATATAATCACAATCACATGATGGCCATATCACATCACAAAACCCCTGCAAAAACAAGTTAGACGCCTCTAATTTTCTTTGCATGTTTTACGTGGTTTGGGGCTTTCGAATAAGAACGGATCTTACCTACGAAACTGAACCAGAACGTTGATATAGGTGCTATCAAGTGCAAAGTGTAGATTGGATCTATACTATGATGGGAGAGACAGACACCCGCAAAGCCACTTGTGCAATACGAGTTGCACGTCAACTGTGGAGCAAGTCTCATGTGCGATGACATGTAAGGTTAGCCCGGACCGCTTCATCCCACCATACCACAAGATGCAAAGTACAGAAAGCAAAAGATGGCACGAGCACCAACGCCCACAAAACTATTGCGTTCTACTCGTGCAACAGATCTACGCATAGACACGGCTCTGATACCACTAATGGGTTCGTAGCATGGAAAACAAAAAATTTCTACCGCAAGAACGAACAAAACCCAGATCTAATCTAGATAAAAGCCAAGATCTAATCTATTAGACATGTGCAACGAGATAGATCTGTACTAACCCTTGTAGACCCGAAAGCGTTACGAGATCAGATCTCGTGGTTGATGTACTCGATCACTTGCCGATCTCAAGATCGAGTAGACGATCCTTCTGGTGCCGCGTTCCGGCAGTGCTTCCGTAGTCGGTCACACGTGCGGAGTCGAAGCAGACCTTCCTCTCCTTGTTCCAGCGAGCAGCAGAGGTAGTAGATCTCTCCACGGAATCTCAGCAGCACGGCGACGTGGTGGTGGTGGTGGAGTAGAGAATCCTGCAGGGCTTCGCCTAAGCCAGAGCAGAGGGAAGGAGGAGGAGAGAGGCAACTTGAGATCTAGAGAATAGAAGGGGCAAGGGGGCTTGTGCCTCCACCCCTCTATTTAAAGGAGGGAGGCGCCATGGGGAGGTGGAGTTCTTGTAGGACTCCCCTCTCCCTTGGCCGGCGGATCAAGGAGGTGGGGGGAGAGTCCTACTCCCCCATGAATCCTTGTCTTACCCCACAAGGGTTCCTTGATCCTTTCTTGGTTTTCAAGTAAACTCCAAGAAATCTTCTAGAACCTTCCGGAACATTCCAAAACCTTCTAGAATCCCCATACAAATACTCCGGAACATTTCCTAACTTAGAAAATGATCCCCAATATATGAATCTTATTCCCCGGACAATTCCGGATCTCCTCGTGATGTCCCGGATCCAATCCGTGACTCCGAACAACATTCGGTCTCCAACGCACATTCCATATCTACTTAAAACAACTTCGAACCTTAAGTGTGTCACCCTACGGTTCATGAACATGTAGACATGATGGAGACACATCTCCGATCAATAATCATTAGCGGGATCTAGAGATCCATAACAGCTCCCACATACTCAACAATGACTTTGTGATCGATAGAACCATTTAACATACGAAATCAATTCTCTTTGTCATGCGATACTCTACTTATCTGAGGTTTGACCGTCGGTATCTCCATACCTAGTTCTACCTCGTTACTAATAAGTACTCTTTACTCGTTCCGTGATATGTCATCCCTTGTGACCTAGTCACATGCTTGCAAGCTAACTAGATGACATTCCACCGAGAGGGCCCAGAGCATATCTATCCTTCATATGGATGGACAAATCCCAATCTTGGTCCATGCGCTTCAACACATACTTTCAGAATTCCCAATGTCACCTTTATAACCACCTAGTTACGAAGCAGCGTTTGATGTCATCAAAGTACCCATCCAGTGATGCTGATTAACATAACCTCATGGTCGAAGGATTAGGTTACTATGCATTTGAAAAGCTTGTAGCAAAACGAACTTAATGACTTGATCTTATGCTATGCTTACTATGGGTGTGTGTCCATTACATCATTCTCCTAATGACATGATCTTGTTATTAACGACATCCAATGCCCATGATCAAGAAACCATGATCATCCATTAATCAACAAGCTAGTTTAACAAGAGGCTTACTAGGGACTCTTTTATGTTTACAAAACACACAAGTATTAATGTTTCCTGTTAATACAATTATAGCATGGGATGTAAACATTTATCATAAACATAAAGATATAATAATAACCACTTTATTATTGCCTCTTGGGCATATCTCCAACAGATGCCTTGGGAATCCCCAATCTTTGACACTTGTACTTATTGGATTTATTGGATATTTCTTGGAGTGACACACGTGGCATCCCCAAGCTTGAGCTTTAGTCCATCCTTCATCTCATTACTCATTCCTTCCATACACCTGAAATTTTTCCTTCATACAAAACTTCACACAATCTTTATTAGCAACATTAGTGCACTCAAGATAATAGGTCTTTAGGTTCAGTTCCAACACCAATAAAACTTCCTTTAAACCACAAGCTACTGTAGCACTTCCCTCAAAAATCTCAATTCCCCAAAAGAACTAAAAAAGGAACCAACAAGAAGCAAATGCAAATAAAGGCAGAAATCTGTCAAAACAGACCAGTAGGTAAAGACGGTTTTTTTCGAAGACCTTATGTTGCTCAAATAGAAAAGTGTTGAACTAACGAAAGTTAGATAACAACCTGGGGCAGAAGCACAAAAATTCACGCCTCAAAAGGACATACAGAGATTTTACAAGAATGTTTATGGTGAAGCACAGAAATCTGTTTCGGGACAGCAACTTTCCCAATCATTACTTCTCTCTCATTAGAGGTTACTCTTGGCACAAAAAGCAAATAAAAAGGATAAGGAGCAGTTATTACTAAAGTAATAACTTCCAAGACTCATCTAAAACTTTTGGGTTATCTCCCAATAAGTATTTTTCTTTAACGCCAATAAGTTAGGCATAAGAAGCAAGAAAAAGAATCAAGTGTTCTCCAATGAAGAAGCATTAAAACCAAATTTGTTGCCCTTGCCTCTCTTACTTTTATTCTTAACATTGGGGAACATATGATTACTTGGTGGACAAGTAAAATGCATGGTGCCCTTTTCAACATCTATTATTGCTCCAAGGAGTTTCAATAGGGATCTTCCAAGTGTGATTTTTCCTTTTCCTACACATTCAATAACAAGATAATCCATGTGCGGTTTGTGGAAAGAACAGACATGCAATGACTCTAGCTGTGGTTCATGAAAAGAACACACCTGCAATGACACTAGTAGATCCATGTGTGGTTTGTGAGAAGAACAGACATGCAATGACACTGGTGGATCCATGTGTGGTTTGTTTAGAGGAACATACATGCAATGACACTTGGTGTGGTTCATGAAAAGAACAGACATGCAATGACACCGGTGGATCCTTATGTGGTTTGTTTAGAAGAACACACATGCAATGACACTGCGTGAGGTTCATGAAAAGAACAGACATGCAATGACACTGGTGGATCCATGTGTGGTTTGTGAAAAGAACATACATGCAATCACACTGGGTGTAGTTCATGAAAAGAACACACATGAAATGATACTAGTGGATCGTTATGTGGTTTGTGAGAAGAAAAAACATGCAATGACACTAGGTGTGGTTCATGAGAAGAACACACATGCACTGACTCTAGCTGTAGTTGATCAAAAGAACACACAAGCAATGACACTGGTGGATCCATGTGTGGTTCATGAGAAGTACACACATGCAATGACACTGGGTGTATCCATGTGTGGTTTGTTTAGAGGAACATACATCCAATGACTTTGGCTGTGGTTCATGAAAAGAACAGACACACAATGACACTGGTCTATCCATGTGTGGTTCATGAGAAGAACAGACATGCAATCACCCTGACTGTGGTTCATGAAAAGAACACACATGCAATGACACTGGTGGATCCATGTGTGGTTTGTAGAAGGAACAGACATGCAATGACACTGGGAGTGGTTCATGAAAAGAACACACATGCAATGACACTGGTGTATCCTTATGTGGTTTGTGAGAAGAACACACATGCAATGAATCTAGCTGTGGTTCATGAAAAGAACACACATGCAATGACACTGGTGGATCCATATGTGGTTTGTGGAAGGAACAGACATGCAATGACTCTAGCGGTGGTTCATGACAAGAACATACATGCAATGACACAGGTGGATCCGTATGTGGTTTGTGGAAAGAACAGACATGCAATGACTCTAGTTGTGGTTCATGAAAAGAACACACATGTAATGACAGTGGTGGATCCATGTGTGGTTTGTGAGAAGAATAGACATGCAATGACATTGGTGGATCCATGTGTGGTTTGTTTAGAAGAACACACATGCAATGAATCTAGCTGTAGTTCATGATAAGAACACACATGCAATGACACTGGTGGATCCATGTGTGGTTCATGAGAAGAACACACATGCAATGACACCGGGTGTATCCATGTGTGGTTTGTTTAGAGGAACAGACGTGCAATGACTCTTGTTGTGGTTAATGAAAAGAACACACATGCAATGACACTGGTGGATCCATGTGTGGTTCATGAGAAGAACATACATGCAATCGCAATGCCTATGGTTCATGAAAAGAACATAACGTAATGACACTGGTGGATCCATGTGCGGGTTGTGGAAAGAACAGACATGCAATGACTCTAGCATGGTTCATGAAAATAACACACATGCAATGACACTGGTGGATCCATGTGTGGTTTTCGAGAAGAATAGATATGCAATGACACTGGTGGTTCCATTTGTGGTTTGTGAGAAGAACAAACATGCAATGACACTAGGTGTGGTTCATGAAAAGAATAGACATGCAATGACACTGGTGGATCCTTATGTGGTTTGTTTAGAAGAACAGACATCCAATGACTCTAGCTGTGGTTCATGAAAAGAACAAACATGCAATGACACTGGTGGATCCTTATGTGGTCTGTTTAGAAGAACACACATGCAATGACACTAGGTGGATCCATGTGTGGTTTTTTTAGAGGAACAAACATGCAATGACACTAAGTGTGGTTCATGAAAAGAACAGGCATGCAATGACACTGGTGGATCCTTATGTGGTTTGTTTAGAAGAACACACATGCAATGACTCTAGTTATAGTTCATGAAAAGAACACACATGCAATGACACTGGTGTATCCTTATGTGGTTTGTGAGAAGAACACACATGCAATGAATCTAGCTGAGGTTCATGAAAAGAACACACATGCAATGACACTGGTGGATCCATATGTGGTTTGTGGAAGGAACAGACATGCAATGACTCTAGCGGTGGTTCATGACAAGAACATACATGCAATGACACAGGTGGATCCGTATGTGGTTTGTGGAAAGAACAGACATGCAATGACTCTAGTTGTGGTTCATGAAAAGAACACACATGTAATGACACTGGTGGATCCATGTGTGGTTTGTGAGAAGAATAGACATGCAATGACATTGGTGGATCCATGTGTGGTTTGTTTAGAAGAACACACATGCAATGAATCTAGCTGTAGTTCATGATAAGAACACACATGCAATGACACTGGTGGATCCATGTGTGGTTCATGAGAAGAACACACATGCAATGACACCGGGTGTATCCATGTGTGGTTTGTTTAGAGGAACAGACATGCAATGACTCTTGTTGTGGTTAATGAAAAGAACACACATGCAATGACACTGGTGGATCCATGTGTGGTTCATGAGAAGAACATACATGCAATCGCAATGCCTATGGTTCATGAAAAGAACATAACGTAATGACACTGGTGGATCCATGTGCGGGTTGTGGAAAGAACAGACATGCAATGACTCTAGCATGGTTCATGAAAATAACACACATGCAATGACACTGGTGGATCCATGTGTGGTTTTCGAGAAGAATAGATATGCAATGACACTGGTGGTTCCATTTGTGGTTTGTGAGAAGAACAAACATGCAATGACACTAGGTGTGGTTCATGAAAAGAATAGACATGCAATGACACTGGTGGATCCTTATGTGGTTTGTTTAGAAGAACAGACATCCAATGACTCTAGCTGTGGTTCATGAAAAGAACAAACATGCAATGACACTGGTGGATCCTTATGTGGTCTGTTTAGAAGAACACACATGCAATGACACTAGGTGGATCCATGTGTGGTTTTTTTAGAGGAACAAACATGCAATGACACTAAGTGTGGTTCATGAAAAGAACAGGCATGCAATGACACTGGTGTATCCTTATGTGGTTTGTTTAGAAGAACACACATGCAATGACTCTAGTTATAGTTCATGAAAAGAACACACATGCAATGACACTGGTGTATCCTTATGTGGTTTGTGAGAAGAACACACATGCAATGAATCTAGCTGAGGTTCATGAAAAGAACACACATGCAATGACACTGGTGGATCCATATGTGGTTTGTGGAAGGAACAGACATGCAATGACTCTAGCGGTGGTTCATGACAAGAACATACATGCAATGACACAGGTGGATCCGTATGTGGTTTGTGGAAAGAACAGACATGCAATGACTCTAGTTGTGGTTCATGAAAAGAACACACATGTAATGACACTGGTGGATCCATGTGTGGTTTGTGAGAAGAATAGACATGCAATGACATTGGTGGATCCATGTGTGGTTTGTTTAGAAGAACACACATGCAATGAATCTAGCTGTAGTTCATGATAAGAACACACATGCAATGACACTGGTGGATCCATGTGTGGTTCATGAGAAGAACACACATGCAATGACACCGGGTGTATCCATGTGTGGTTTGTTTAGAGGAACAGACATGCAATGACTCTTGTTGTGGTTAATGAAAAGAACACACATGCAATGACACTGGTGGATCCATGTGTGGTTCATGAGAAGAACATACATGCAATCGCAATGCCTATGGTTCATGAAAAGAACATAACGTAATGACACTGGTGGATCCATGTGCGGGTTGTGGAAAGAACAGACATGCAATGACTCTAGCATGGTTCATGAAAATAACACACATGCAATGACACTGGTGGATCCATGTGTGGTTTTCGAGAAGAATAGATATGCAATGACACTGGTGGTTCCATTTGTGGTTTGTGAGAAGAACAAACATGCAATGACACTAGGTGTGGTTCATGAAAAGAATAGACATGCAATGACACTGGTGGATCCTTATGTGGTTTGTTTAGAAGAACAGACATCCAATGACTCTAGCTGTGGTTCATGAAAAGAACAAACATGCAATGACACTGGTGGATCCTTATGTGGTCTGTTTAGAAGAACACACATGCAATGACACTAGGTGGATCCATGTGTGGTTTTTTTAGAGGAACAAACATGCAATGACACTAAGTGTGGTTCATGAAAAGAACAGGCATGCAATGACACTGGTGTATCCTTATGTGGTTTGTTTAGAAGAACACACATGCAATGACTCTAGTTATAGTTCATGAAAAGAACACACATGCAATGACACTGGTGTATCCTTATGTGGTTTGTGAGAAGAACACACATGCAATGAATCTAGCTGAGGTTCATGAAAAGAACACACATGCAATGACACTGGTGGATCCATATGTGGTTTGTGGAAGGAACAGACATGCAATGACTCTAGCGGTGGTTCATGACAAGAACATACATGCAATGACACAGGTGGATCCGTATGTGGTTTGTGGAAAGAACAGACATGCAATGACTCTAGTTGTGGTTCATGAAAAGAACACACATGTAATGACACTGGTGGATCCATGTGTGGTTTGTGAGAAGAATAGACATGCAATGACATTGGTGGATCCATGTGTGGTTTGTTTAGAAGAACACACATGCAATGAATCTAGCTGTAGTTCATGATAAGAACACACATGCAATGACACTGGTGGATCCATGTGTGGTTCATGAGAAGAACACACATGCAATGACACCGGGTGTATCCATGTGTGGTTTGTTTAGAGGAACAGACATGCAATGACTCTTGTTGTGGTTAATGAAAAGAACACACATGCAATGACACTGGTGGATCCATGTGTGGTTCATGAGAAGAACATACATGCAATCGCAATGCCTATGGTTCATGAAAAGAACATAACGTAATGACACTGGTGGATCCATGTGCGGGTTGTGGAAAGAACAGACATGCAATGACTCTAGCATGGTTCATGAAAATAACACACATGCAATGACACTGGTGGATCCATGTGTGGTTTTCGAGAAGAATAGATATGCAATGACACTGGTGGTTCCATTTGTGGTTTGTGAGAAGAACAAACATGCAATGACACTAGGTGTGGTTCATGAAAAGAATAGACATGCAATGACACTGGTGGATCCTTATGTGGTTTGTTTAGAAGAACAGACATCCAATGACTCTAGCTGTGGTTCATGAAAAGAACAAACATGCAATGACACTGGTGGATCCTTATGTGGTCTGTTTAGAAGAACACACATGCAATGACACTAGGTGGATCCATGTGTGGTTTTTTTAGAGGAACAAACATGCAATGACACTAAGTGTGGTTCATGAAAAGAACAGGCATGCAATGACACTGGTGTATCCTTATGTGGTTTGTTTAGAAGAACACACATGCAATGACTCTAGTTATAGTTCATGAAAAGAACACACATGCAATGACACTGGTGTATCCTTATGTGGTTTGTGAGAAGAACACACATGCAATGAATCTAGCTGAGGTTCATGAAAAGAACACACATGCAATGACACTGGTGGATCCATATGTGGTTTGTGGAAGGAACAGACATGCAATGACTCTAGCGGTGGTTCATGACAAGAACATACATGCAATGACACAGGAGGATCCGTATGTGGTTTGTGGAAAGAACATATATGCAATGACTCTAGTTGTGGTTCATGAAAAGAACACACATGCAATGACACTAGTGGATCCATGTGTGGTTTGTGAGAAGAATAGACATGCAATGACATTGGTGGATCCATGTGTGGTTTGTTTAGAAGAACACACATGCAATGAATCTAGCTGTAGTTCATGATAAGAACACACATGCAATGACACTGGTGGATCCATGTGTGGTTCATGAGAAGAACACACATGCAATGACACCGGGTGTATCCATGTGTGGTTTGTTTAGAGGAACAGACATGCAATGACTCTTGTTGTGGTTAATGAAAAGAACACACATGCAATGACACTGGTGGATCCATGTGTGGTTCATGAGAAGAACATACATGCAATCGCAATGCCTATGGTTCATGAAAAGAACATACACGTAATGACACTGGTGGATCCATGTGCGGGTTGTGGAAAGAACAGACATGCAATGACTCTAGCATGGTTCATGAAAATAACACACATGCAATGACACTGGTGGATCCATGTGTGGTTTTCGAGAAGAACAGATATGCAATGACACTGGTGGTTCCATTTGTGGTTTGTGAGAAGAACAAACATGCAATGACACTGGGTGTGGTTCATGAAAAGAATAGACATGCAATGACACTGGTGGATCCTTATGTGGTTTGTTTAGAAGAACAGACATCCAATGACTCTAGCTGTGGTTCATGAAAAGAACAAACATGCAATGACACTGGTGGATCCTTATGTGGTCTGTTTAGAAGAGCACACATGCAATGACACTAGGTGGATCCATGTGTGTTTTTCTAGAGGAACAAACATGCAAGGACACTGGCTGTGGTTCATGAAAAGAACAGGCATGCAATGACACTGGTGGATCCTTATGTGGTTTGTTTAGAAGAACACACATGCAATGACTCTAGTTATAGTTCATGAAAAGAACACACATGCAATGACATTGGTGGATCCATGTGTTGTTCATGAGAAGAACACACATGCAATGAATCTAGCTGTGGTTCATGAAAAGAACACACATGCAATGACACTGGTGGATCCATATGTGGTTTGTGGAAGGAACAGACATGCAATGACTCTAGCGGTGGTTCATGACAAGAACATACATGCAATGACACAGGTGGATCCGTATGTGGTTTGTGGAAAGAACAGACATGCAATGACTCTAGTTGTGGTTCATGAAAAGAACACACATGCAATGACACTGGTGGATCCATGTGTGGTTTGTGAGAAGAATAGACATGCAATGACATTGGTGGATCCATGTGTGGTTTGTTTAGAAGAACACACATGCAATGAATCTAGCTGTAGTTCATGATAAGAACACACATGCAATGACACTGGTGGATCCATGTGTGGTTCATGAGAAGAACACACATGCAATGACACCGGGTGTATCCATGTGTGGTTTGTTTAGAGGAAGAGACATGCAATGACTCTTGTTGTGGTTAATGAAAAGAACACACATGCAATGACACTGGTGGATCCATGTGTGGTTCATGAGAAGAACATACATGCAATCGCAATGCCTATGGTTCATGAAAAGAACATACACGTAATGACACTGGTGGATCCATGTGCGGGTTGTGGAAAGAACAGACATGCAATGACTCTAGCATGGTTCATGAAAATAACACACATGCAATGACACTGGTGGATCCATGTGTGGTTTTCGAGAAGAACAGATATGCAATGACACTGGTGGTTCCATTTCTGGTTTGTGGGAAGAACAAACATGCAATGACACTGGGTGTGGTTCATGAAAAGAATAGACATGCACTGACACTGGTGGATCCTTATGTGGTTTGTTTAGAAGAACAGACATCCAATAACTCTAGCTGTGGTTCATGAAAAGAACAAACATGCAATGACACTGGTGGATCCTTATGTGGTCTGTTTAGAAGAACACACATGCAATGACACTAGGTGGATCCATGTGTGGTTTTTTTAGAGGAACTAACATGCAATGACACTGGCTGTGGTTCATGAAAAGAACAGGCATGCAATGACACTGGTGGATCCTTATGTGGTTTGTTTAGAAGAACACACATGCAATGACTCTAGTTATAGTTCATGAAAAGAACACACATGCAATGACACTGGTGGATCCATGTGTTGTTCATGAGAAGAACACACATGCAATGACACTGGGTGTATCCATGTGTGGTTTGTTTAGAGGAACAGACATGCAATGACTCTGGTTGTGGTTCATGAAAAGAACACACATGCAATGATAGTGGTGGATCCATGTGTGGTTCATGAGAAGAACAGACATGCAATCACACTGGCTGTAGTTCATGAAAATAACATACATGCAATGACACTGGTGGATCCATGTTTGGGTTGTGGAAAGAACAGACATGCAATGACTCTAGCTATGGTTCATGAAAATAACACACATGCAATGACACTTGTGGATCCATGTGTGGTTTGTGAGAAGAACAGACTTGCAAGGACACTGGTTGTAGTTCATTAAAAGAACAGGCATGCAATGAAACTGGTGGATCCATGTGTGGTCCATGAGAAGAACACACATGCAATGACACTGGGTGTATCCATGTGTGGTTTGTTTAGAGGAACAGACATGCAGTGACTCTGGTTGTGGTTCATGAAAAGAACACACATGCAATGACACCGGTGGATCCATGTCTGGTTCATGAGAAGAACAGACATGCAATCACACTGTATGTGGTTCATGAAAACAACATACATGCAATGACACTGGTGGATCCATGTGTGGGTTGTGGAAAGAACAGACATGCAATGACTCTAGGTATGGTTCATCAAAATAACACACATGCAATGACACTTGTGGATCCATGTGTGGTTTGTGAGGAGAACATACATGCAATGACTCTAGTGGTTCCATGTGTGGTTTTTGAGAAGAAGAAACATGCAATGACACTGGGTGTGGTTCATGAAAAGACCAGGCATGCAATGACACTGGTGGATCCGTATGTGGTTTGTTTAGAAGAACACACATGCAATCACACTAGGTGGATCCATGTGTGGTTTGTTTAGAGGAACAAACATGCAATGACACTGGGTGTGGTTCATGAAAAGAACAGACATGCAATGACACTGGTGGATCCGTATGTGGTTGGTTTATAAGAATACACATGTAGTGACTCTAGCTACGGTTCATGAAAAGAACACACATGCAATGACATTGGTGGATCCATGTGTGGTTCATCAGAAGAATAGACATGCAATGACACTGGGTGTGGTGCATGAAAAGAATATACATGCAATGACACTATTGTATCCTTATGTGGTTTGTTTATAAGAACACACATGCAATGAGTCTAGCTATGGTTCATGAAAAGAACACACATGCAATGACACTGATGGATCCATGTGTGGTTCATGAGAAGAACAAACATGCAATCACACTAGGTGGATCCATGTGTGGTTTGTTTAGAGGAATAGCCATGCAATGATTGTAGCGGTGGTTCATGAAAACAACTGACATGCAATGACACTGGTGGATCCATGTGTGGTTCGTGAAAAGAACAGACATGCAATCACAATGGGTGTGGTTCATGACAAGAACACACATGCAATGATACTGGTGGATCCATGTGTGGTTTGTGAAAAGAACACACATCCAATGACACTGGTGGATCCTTATGTGGTTTGTGAGAAGAACAAACATGCAATGACACTTGGGTGTGGTTCATGAGAAGAACACACATGCAATCACACTAGGTGGATCCATGTGTGGTTTGTTTAGAGGAACAGACATCCAATGACTCTGGATATGGTTCATGAAAAGAACAGACATGCAATGACACTTGTGTATCCATGTGTGGTTCATGAGAAGAACAGACATGCAATCACTCTCGCTGTGGTTCATGAAATGAACACACATGCAATAACACTAGTGGATCCATGTGTGGTTTGTGGAAGGAACGGACATGCAATGACACTGGGTGTGGTTCATGAAAACAACGCACATGCAATGACACATGTGTATCCTTATGTGGTTTGTGAGAACAACACACATGCAATGACTCTAGCTGTGGTTCATGAAAAGAACACACATGCAATGACACTGGTGGATCCATATGTGGTTTGTGGAAGGAACAAACAAGCAATGACTCTAGCTGTGGTTCATGAAAATAACAGACATGCAATGACACTGGTGGATCCATATGTGGTATGTGGAAAGAACAAACATGCAATCATACTGGGTGTGGTTCATGAAAAGAACACACATGTAATGACACTAGTGGATCCATGTGTGGTTTGTGAAAAGAACACGCATCCAATGACACTGGTGGATCCTTATGTGGTTTGTGAGAAGAACAAACATGCAATGACACTGGGTGTGGTTCATGAAAAGAACAGACATGCAATGACCCAGGTGGATCCTTATGTGGTTTGTTTCGAAGAACAAATATCCAATGACTCTAGCTGTGGTTCATGAAAAGAACACACATGCAATGACACTAGTGGATGCATGTGTGGTTTGTGAAAAGAACATACATGCAATCACACTGGGTGTGGTTCATGAAAAGAACACACATCCAATGACACTGGTGGATCCATGTGTGGTTTGTGGAAAGAACAGACATGCAATGACACTGGGTGTGGTTCATGAAACGGACATACATGCAATGACACTTGTGTATCCTTATGTGGTTTGTGAGAATAACACACATGCAATAACTCTAGCTGCGTTTCATCAGACGAAAAGACATGCAATGACATTGGTGGATCCATATGTGGTTTGTGGAAAGAACATACATGCAATGACTCTGGGTGTGGTTCATGGGAAGAACACACATGCAATGACACTGGGTGTGGTTCATGAGAAGAACACACATGCAATGACACTGGTGGATCCTTATGTGGTTTGTGAGAAGAACAGACATTCAATCACACTAGGTGGATCCATGTGTGCTTTGTTTAGAGGAACAGACATGCAATGACACTTGGTGTGGTTCATGAAAATAATAGACATGCAATGACACTGGTGGATCCTTATGTGGTTTGTTTAGAAGAACACACATGCAATGACTCTAGTTGTGGTTCATGAAAAGAACACACATGCAATGACACTGGTGGATCCATGTGTGGTTTGTGAGAAGAATAGACATGCAATGACATTGGTGGATCCATGTGTGGTTTGTTTAGAAGAACACACATGCAATGAATCTAGCTGTAGTTCATGATAAGAACACACATGCAATGACACTGGTGGATCCATGTGTGGTTCATGAGAAGAACACACATGCAATGACACCGGGTGTATCCATGTGTGGTTTGTTTAGAGGAAGAGACATGCAATGACTCTTGTTGTGGTTAATGAAAAGAACACACATGCAATGACACTGGTGGATCCATGTGTGGTTCATGAGAAGAACATACATGCAATCGCAATGCCTATGGTTCATGAAAAGAACATACACGTAATGACACTGGTGGATCCATGTGCGGGTTGTGGAAAGAACAGACATGCAATGACTCTAGCATGGTTCATGAAAATAACACACATGCAATGACACTGGTGGATCCATGTGTGGTTTTCGAGAAGAACAGATATGCAATGACACTGGTGGTTCCATTTCTGGTTTGTGGGAAGAACAAACATGCAATGACACTGGGTGTGGTTCATGAAAAGAATAGACATGCACTGACACTGGTGGATCCTTATGTGGTTTGTTTAGAAGAATAGACATCCAATGACTCTAGCTGTGGTTCATGAAAAGAACAAACATGCAATGACACTGGTGGATCCTTATGTGGTCTGTTTAGAAGAACACACATGCAATGACACTAGGTGGATCCATGTGTGGTTTTTTTAGAGGAACTAACATGCAATGACACTGGTTGTGGTTCATGAAAAGAACAGGCATGCAATGACACTGGTGGATCCTTATGTGGTTTGTTTAGAAGAACACACATGCAATGACTCTAGTTATAGTTCATGAAAAGAACACACATGCAATGACACTGGTGGATCCATGTGTTGTTCATGAGAAGAACACACATGCAATGACACTGGGTGTATCCATGTGTGGTTTGTTTAGAGGAACAGACATGCAATGACTCTGGTTGTGGTTCATGAAAAGAACACACATGCAATGACAGTGGTGGATCGATGTGTGGTTCATGAGAAGAACAGACATGCAATCACACTGGCTGTAGTTCATGAAAATAACATACATGCAATGACACTGGTGGATCCATGTGTTGGTTGTGGAAAGAACAGACATGCAATGACTCTAGCTATGGTTCATGAAAATAACACACATGCAATGACACTTGTGGATCCATGTGTGGTTTGTGAGAAGAACAGACTTGCAAGGACACTGGTTGTAGTTCATTAAAAGAACAGGCATGCAATGAAACTGGTGGATCCATGTGTGGTCCATGAGAAGAACACACATGCAATGACACTGGGTGTATCCATGTGTGGTTTGTTTAGAGGAACAGACATGCAGTGACTCTGGTTGTGGTTCATGAAAAGAACACACATGCAATGACACCGGTGGATCCATGTCTGGTTCATGAGAAGAACAGACATGGAATCACACTGTATGTGGTTCATGAAAACAACATACATGCAATGACACTGGTGGATCCATGTGTGGGTTGTGGAAAGAACAGACATGCAATGACTCTAGGTATGGTTCATCAAAATAACACACATGCAATGACACTTGTGGATCCATGTGTGGTTTGTGAGGAGAACATACATGCAATGACTCTAGTGGTTCCATGTGTGGTTTTTGAGAAGAAGAAACATGCAATGACACTGGGTGTGGTTCATGAAAAGACCAGGCATGCAATGACACTGGTGGATCCGTATGTGGTTTGTTTAGAAGAACACACATGCAATCACACTAGGTGGATCCATGTGTGGTTTGTTTAGAGGAAAAAACATGCAATGACACTGGGTGTGGTTCATGAAAAGAACAGACATGCAATGACACTGGTGGATCCGTATGTGGTTTATTTATAAGAATACACATGTAGTGACTCTAGCTACGGTTCATGAAAAGAACACACATGCAATGACATTGGTGGATCCATGTGTGGTTCATCAGAAGAATAGACATGCAATGACACTGGGTGTGGTGCATGAAAAGAATATACATGCAATGACACTATTGTATCCTTATGTGGTTTGTTTATAAGAACACACATGCAATGAGTCTAGCTATGGTTCATGAAAAGAACACACATGCAATGACACTGATGGATCCATGTGTGGTTCATGAGAAGAACAAACATGCAATCACACTAGGTGGATCCATGTGTGGTTTGTTTAGAGGAATAGCCATGCAATGATTGTAGCGGTGGTTCATGAAAACAACTGACATGCAATGACACTGGTGGATCCATGTGTGGTTCGTGAAAAGAACAGACATGCAATCACAATGGGTGTGGTTCATGACAAGAACACACATGCAATGATACTGGTGGATCCATGTGTGGTTTGTGAAAAGAACACACATCCAATGACACTGGTGGATCCTTATGTGGTTTGTGAGAAGAACAAACATGCAATGACACTGGGTGTGGTTCATGAGAAGAACACACATGCAATCACACTAGGTGGATCCATGTGTGGTTTGTTTAGAGGAACAGACATCCAATGACTCTGGATATGGTTCATGAAAAGAACAGACATGCAATGACACTTGTGTATCCATGTGTGGTTCATGAGAAGAACAGACATGCAATCACTCTCGCTGTGGTTCATGAAATGAACACACATGCAATAACACTAGTGGATCCATGTGTGGTTTGTGGAAGGAACGGACATGCAATGACACTGGGTGTGGTTCATGAAAACAACGCACATGCAATGACACATGTGTATCCTTATGTGGTTTGTGAGAACAACACACATGCAATGACTCTAGCTGTGGTTCATGAAAAGAACACACATGCAATGACACTGGTGGATCCATATGTGGTTTGTGGAAGGAACAAACAAGCAATGACTCTAGCTGTGGTTCATGAAAATAACAGACATGCAATGACACTGGTGGATCCATATGTGGTATGTGGAAAGAACAAACATGCAATCATACTGGGTGTGGTTCATGAAAAGAACACACATGTAATGACACTAGTGGATCCATGTGTGGTTTGTGAAAAGAACACGCATCCAATGACACTGGTGGATCCTTATGTGGTTTGTGAGAAGAACAAACATGCAATGACACTGGGTGTGGTTCATGAAAAGAACAGACATGCAATGACCCAGGTGGATCCTTATGTGGTTTGTTTCGAAGAACAAATATCCAATGACTCTAGCTGTGGTTCATGAAAAGAACACACATGCAATGACACTAGTGGATGCATGTGTGGTTTGTGAAAAGAACATACATGCAATCACACTGGGTGTGGTTCATGAAAAGAACACACATCCAATGACACTGGTGGATCCATGTGTGGTTTGTGGAAAGAACAGACATGCAATGACACTGGGTGTGGTTCATGAAACGGACATACATGCAATGACACTTGTGTATCCTTATGTGGTTTGTGAGAATAACACACATGCAATAACTCTAGCTGCGTTTCATCAGACGAAAAGACATGCAATGACATTGGTGGATCCATATGTGGTTTGTGGAAAGAACATACATGCAATGACTCTGGGTGTGGTTCATGGGAAGAACACACATGCAATGACACTGGGTGTGGTTCATGAGAAGAACACACATGCAATGACACTGGTGGATCCTTATGTGGTTTGTGAGAAGAACAGACATTCAATCACACTAGGTGGATCCATGTGTGCTTTGTTTAGAGGAACAGACATGCAATGACACTTGGTGTGGTTCATGAAAATAATAGACATGCAATGACACTGGTGGATCCTTATGTGGTTTGTTTAGAAGAACACACATGCAATGACTCTAGTTGTGGTTCATGAAAAGAACACACATGCAATGACACTGGTGGATCCATGTGTGGTTTGTGAGAAGAATAGACATGCAATGACATTGGTGGATCCATGTGTGGTTTGTTTAGAAGAACACACATGCAATGAATCTAGCTGTAGTTCATGATAAGAACACACATGCAATGACACTGGTGGATCCATGTGTGGTTCATGAGAAGAACACACATGCAATGACACCGGGTGTATCCATGTGTGGTTTGTTTAGAGGAAGAGACATGCAATGACTCTTGTTGTGGTTAATGAAAAGAACACACATGCAATGACACTGGTGGATCCATGTGTGGTTCATGAGAAGAACATACATGCAATCGCAATGCCTATGGTTCATGAAAAGAACATACACGTAATGACACTGGTGGATCCATGTGCGGGTTGTGGAAAGAACAGACATGCAATGACTCTAGCATGGTTCATGAAAATAACACACATGCAATGACACTGGTGGATCCATGTGTGGTTTTCGAGAAGAACAGATATGCAATGACACTGGTGGTTCCATTTCTGGTTTGTGGGAAGAACAAACATGCAATGACACTGGGTGTGGTTCATGAAAAGAATAGACATGCACTGACACTGGTGGATCCTTATGTGGTTTGTTTAGAAGAACAGACATCCAATGACTCTAGCTGTGGTTCATGAAAAGAACAAACATGCAATGACACTGGTGGATCCTTATGTGGTCTGTTTAGAAGAACACACATGCAATGACACTAGGTGGATCCATGTGTGGTTTTTTTAGAGGAACTAACATGCAATGACACTGGCTGTGGTTCATGAAAAGAACAGGCATGCAATGACACTGGTGGATCCTTATGTGGTTTGTTTAGAAGAACACACATGCAATGACTCTAGTTATAGTTCATGAAAAGAACACACATGCAATGACACTGGTGGATCCATGTGTTGTTCATGAGAAGAACACACATGCAATGACACTGGGTGTATCCATGTGTGGTTTGTTTAGAGGAACAGACATGCAATGACTCTGGTTGTGGTTCATGAAAAGAACACACATGCAATGACAGTGGTGGATCCATGTGTGGTTCATGAGAAGAACAGACATGCAATCACACTGGCTGTAGTTCATGAAAATAACATACATGCAATGACACTGGTGGATCCATGTGTTGGTTGTGGAAAGAACAGACATGCAATGACTCTAGCTATGGTTCATGAAAATAACACACATGCAATGACACTTGTGGATCCATGTGTGGTTTGTGAGAAGAACAGAGTTGCAAGGACACTGGTTGTAGTTCATTAAAAGAACAGGCATGCAATGAAACTGGTGGATCCATGTGTGGTCCATGAGAAGAACACACATGCAATGACACTGGGTGTATCCATGTGTGGTTTGTTTAGAGGAACAGACATGCAGTGACTCTGGTTGTGGTTCATGAAAAGAACACACATGCAATGACACCGGTGGATCCATGTCTGGTTCATGAGAAGAACAGACATGGAATCACACTGTATGTGGTTCATGAAAACAACATACATGCAATGACACTGGTGGATCCATGTGTGGGTTGTGGAAAGAACAGACATGCAATGACTCTAGGTATGGTTCATCAAAATAACACACATGCAATGACACTTGTGGATCCATGTGTGGTTTGTGAGGAGATCATACATGCAATGACTCTAGTGGTTCCATGTGTGGTTTTTGAGAAGAAGAAACATGCAATGACACTGGGTGTGGTTCATGAAAAGACCAGGCATGCAATGACACTGGTGGATCCGTATGTGGTTTGTTTAGAAGAACACACATGCAATCACACTAGGTGGATCCATGTGTGGTTTGTTTAGAGGAAAAAACATGCAATGACACTGGGTGTGGTTCATGAAAAGAACAGACATGCAATGACACTGGTGGATCCGTATGTGGTTTGTTTATAAGAATACACATGTAGTGACTCTAGCTACGGTTCATGAAAATAACACACATGCAATGACATTGGTGGATCCATGTGTGGTTCATCAGAAGAATAGACATGCAATGACACTGGGTGTGGTGCATGAAAAGAATATACATGCAATGACACTATTGTATCCTTATGTGGTTTGTTTATAAGAACACACATGCAATGAGTCTAGCTATGGTTCATGAAAAGAACACACATGCAATGACACTGATGGATCCATGTGTGGTTCATGAGAAGAACAAACATGCAATCACACTAGGTGGATCCATGTGTGGTTTGTTTAGAGGAATAGCCATGCAATGATTGTAGCGGTGGTTCATGAAAACAACTGACATGCAATGACACTGGTGGATCCATGTGTGGTTCGTGAAAAGAACAGACATGCAATCACAATGGGTGTGGTTCATGACAAGAACACACATGCAATGATACTGGTGGATCCATGTGTGGTTTGTGAAAAGAACACACATCCAATGACACTGGTGGATCCTTATGTGGTTTGTGAGAAGAACAAACATGCAATGACACTGGGTGTGGTTCATGAGAAGAACACACATGCAATCACACTAGGTGGATCCATGTGTGGTTTGTTTAGAGGAACAGACATCCAATGACTCTGGCTATGGTTCATGAAAAGAACAGACATGCAATGACACTTGTGTATCCATGTGTGGTTCATGAGAAGAACAGACATGCAATCACTCTCGCTGTGGTTCATGAAATGAACACACATGCAATAACACTGGTGGATCCATGTGTGGTTTGTGGAAGGAACGGACATGCAATGACACTGGGTGTGGTTCATGAAAACAACACACATGCAATGACACATGTGTATCCTTATGTGGTTTGTGAGAACAACACACATGCAATGACTCTAGCTGTGGTTCATGAAAAGAACACACATGCAATGACACTGGTGGATCCATATGTGGTTTGTGGAAGGAACAAACAAGCAATGACTCTAGCTGTGGTTCATGAAAATAACAGACATGCAATGACACTGGTGGATCCATATGTGGTATGTGGAAAGAACAAACATGCAATCATACTGGGTGTGGTTCATGAAAAGAACACACATGTAATGACACTAGTGGATCCATGTATGGTTTGTAAAAAGAACACGCATCCAATGACACTGGTGGATCCTTATGTGGTTTGTGAGAAGAACAAACATGCAATGACACTGGGTGTGGTTCATGAAAAGAACAGACATGCAATGACCCAGGTGGATCCTTATGTGGTTTGTTTCGAAGAACAAATATCCAATGACTCTAGCTGTGGTTCATGAAAATAACACACATGCAATGACACTAGTGGATGCATGTGTGGTTTGTGAAAAGAACATACATGCAATCACACTGGGTGTGGTTCATGAAAAGAACACACATCCAATGACACTGGTGGATCCATGTGTGGTTTGTGGAAAGAACAGACATGCAATGACACTGGGTGTGGTTCATGAAACGGACATACATGCAATGACACTTGTGTATCCTTATGTGGTTTGTGAGAATAACACACATGCAATAACTCTAGCTGCGTTTCATCAGACGAAAAGACATGCAATGACATTGGTGGATCCATATGTGGTTTGTGGAAAGAACATACATGCAATGACTCTGGGTGTGGTTCATGGGAAGAACACACATGCAATGACACTGGGTGTGGTTCATGAGAAGAACACACATGCAATGACACTGGTGGATCCTTATGTGGTTTGTGAGAAGAACAGACATTCAATCACACTAGGTGGATCCATGTGTGCTTTGTTTAGAGGAACAGACATGCAATGACACTTGGTGTGGTTCATGAAAATAATAGACATGCAATGACACTGGTGGATCCTTATGTGGTTTGTTTAGAAGAACACACATGCAATGACTCTAGTTGTGGTTCATGAAAAGAACACACATGCAATGACACTGGTGGATCCATATGTGGTTCATGAGAAGAATAGACATGCAATCACACTAGGTGCATCCATGTGTGGTTTGTGGGAAGAACCAACATGCAATGACTCTGGCTGTGGTTCATGAAAAGAACACACATGCAATGACACTGGTGGATCCATGTGTGGTTTGTGCGAAGAACAGACATGCAATGACATTGGTGGATCCATGTGTGGTTTGTTTAGAGGAACAAACATGGAATGACACTGGGTGTGGTTCATGAAAAGAACAGACATGCAATGACACTAGTGGATCCATGTGTGGTTTGTTTAGAGGAATAGACATGCAATGACACTAGGTGTGGTTCATGAAAAGAACAAACATGCAATGACACCGGTGGATCCTTATGTGGTTTGTTTAGAAGAGCACACATGCAATAACTCTAGCTGTGGTTCATGGAAATAACACACATGCAATGACACTGGTAGATCCAAGTGTGGTTCATGAGAAGAACACACATGCAATCACACTAGGTGGATCCTTATGTGGTTTTTTTTAGAAGAGCACACATGCAATGACTCTAGTTGTGGTTCATGAAAATAACACACATGCAATGACACTGGAAGATCCATGTGTGGTTCATGAGAAGAACACACATGTAATCACACTAGGTGGATCCATGTGTGGTTTGTTTAGAGGAACTGACATGCAATGATTCTGGTTGTAGTTCATGAAAAGAAGAGACATGCAATGACACTGGTGTATCCTTATGTGGTTCATGAGAAGAACACACATGCAATGACTCTAGCTGGGTTCATGAAAAGAACACACATGCAATGACACTGGTGGATCCACGTGTGGTTTGTGGAAAGAACAGACATGCAATGACTCTAGGTGTGGTTCATGAAAAGAACTGACATGCAATGACACTGGTGTATCCTTATGTGGTTTGGGAGAAGAACACACATGCAGTGACTCTAGCTGTGGTTCATGAAAAGAGCACACATTGAATGACACTGGGTGTGCTTAATGAAAAGAGCACACATGCAATGACACTGGTGGATCGATGTGTGGTTCATGAGAAGAGAACACATGAATAGACACTTGGTGTATCCATGTGTGGTTTGTTAGGGTAACAGACATGCAATAACTCTGGTTGTGGTTCATGAAAAGAACACACATGCAATGACACTGGTGGATCCATGTGTGGTTTGTGGAAAGAACAGACAAGGAGACTCTGGGTGTGGTTCATGAAAAGAACACACATGCAATGACACTGGTGTATCCTTATGTGGTTTGTGAGAAGGACACACATGCAATGACTCTAGCTGTGGTTCATGAAAAGAACACAAATGCAATGACACTGTTGGATCCATATGTGGTTTGTGGAAGGAACACACATCCAATGACTCTAGCTGTGGTTCATGAAAAGAACACACATGCAATGACACTGGTGGATCCATGTGTGGTTGGTGAAAAGAACAGACATACAATCACACTAGGTGGATCCATGTGTGGTTTGTGGAAAGAAAACACATGTAATGACTCTAGCTGTGGTTCATGAAAAGAACACACATGCAATGACACTGGTGGATCCATGTGTGGTTTGTGAAAAGAACAGACATGCAATCACACTAGGTGTGGTTCATGAAAAGAACACACATCCAATGACACTGGTGGATCCATGTGTGGTTTGTGGAAAGAACAGACATGCAATGACACTGGGTTTGGTTCATGAAAAGAACCCACATGCGATGACACTAGTGTATCCTTATGTGGTTTGTGAGAAGAACACACATGCAATGACTCTAGCTGTGGTTCATGAAAAGAACACACATGCAATTACCCTGGTGGATCCATGTGTGGTTCATGAGAAGAACATACACGCAATCACACTGGGTGGATCCATGTGTGGTTTGTGGAAAGAACAGACATGCAATGACTCTAGCTATGGTTCATGAAAAGAACACAGATGCAATGACACTGGTGGATCCATGTGTGGTTCATGAGAAGAACAGACATGCAATCACACTGGTTGTGGTTCACGAAAAGAACATACATGCAATAAGACTAGTGGATCCATGTGTGGTTTGTGGAAAGAACAGACATGCAATGACTCTAGTTGTGGTTCATGAAAAGAACACACATTTAGTGACACTGGTGGATCCATGTGTGGTTTGTGAGAAGAACAGACATGCAATGACACTGGTCCATCTATGTGTGGTTTGTTTAGAGGAACAAACATGCAATGACACTGGGTGTGGTTCATGAAAAGAACAGACATGCAATGACACTGGTGGATCCATGTGTGGTTTTTTTAGAGGAATAGACATGCAATGACACTAGGTGTGGTTCATGACAAGAACAAACATGCAATGACACCGGTGGATCGTTATGTGGTTTGTTTAGAAGAGCACACATGCAATGACTCTAGCTGTGGTTCATGAAAATAACACACATGCAATGACACTTGAAGATCCATGTGTGGTTCATGAGAAGAACACACATGCAATCACACTAGGTGGATCCTTATGTGGTTTGTTTAGAAGAGCACACATGCAATGACTCTAGCTGTGGTTCATGAAAATAACACACATGCAATGACACTGGAAGATCCATGTGTGGTTCATGAGAAGAACACACATGCAATCACACTAGGTGGATCCATGTGTGGTTTGTTTAGAGGAACTGACATGCAATGATTCTGGTTGTGGTTCATGAAAAGAACAGACATGCAATGACACTGGTGTATCCTTATGTGGTTCATGAGAAGAACACACATGCAATGACTCTAGCTGGGTTCATGAAAAGAACACACATGCAATGACACTGGTGGATCCACGTGTGGTTTGTGGAAAGAACAGACATGCAATGACTCATGGTGTGGTTCATGAAAAGAACACACATGCAATGACACTGATGTATCCTTATGTGGTTTGGGAGAAGAACACACATGCAGTGACTCTAGCTGTGGTTCATGAAAAGAGCACACATGAAATGACACTGGGTGTGCTTAATGAAAAGAGCACACATGCAATGACACTAGTGGATCAATGTGTGGTTCATGAGAAGAACACACATGAAATGACACTTGGTGTATCCATGTGTGGTTTCTTTAGAGTAACAGACATGCAATAACTCCGGCTGTGGTTCATGAAAAGAACACACATGCAATGACACTGGTGGATCCATGTGTGGTTTGTGGAAAGAACAGATAAGGAATGACTCTGGGTGTGGTTCATGAAAAGAACACACATGCAATGACACTGGTGTATCCTTATGTGGTTTGTGAGAAGAACACACATGCAATGACTCTAGCTGTGGTTCATGAAAAGAACACACATGCAATTACCCTGGTGGATCCATGTGTGGTTCATGAGAAGAACATACACGCAATCACACTGGGTGGATCCATGTGTGGTTTGTGGAAAGAACAGACATGCAATGACTCTAGCTATGGTTCATGAAAAGAACACAGATGCAATGACACTGGTGGATCCATGTGTGGTTCATGAGAAGAACAGACATGCAATCACACTGGTTGTGGTTCACGAAAAGAACATACATGCAATAAGACTAGTGGATCCATGTGTGGTTTGTGGAAAGAACAGACATGCAATGACTCTAGTTGTGGTTCATGAAAAGAACACACATTTAGTGACACTGGTGGATCCATGTGTGGTTTGTGAGAAGAACAGACATGCAATGACACTGGTGCATCTATGTGTCGTTTGTTTAGAGGAACAAACATGCAATGACACTGGGTGTGGTTCATGAAAAGAACAGACATGCAATGACACTGGTGGATCCATGTGTGGTTTTTTTAGAGGAATAGACATGCAATGACACTAGGTGTGGTTCATGACAAGAACAAACATGGAATGACACCGGTGCATCGTTATGTGGTTTGTTTAGAAGAGCACACATGCAATGACTCTAGCTGTGGTTCATGAAAATAACACACATGCAATGACACTGGAAGATCCATGTGTGGTTCATGAGAAGAACACACATGCAATCACACTAGGTGGATCCTTATGTGGTTTGTTTAGAAGAGCACACATGCAATGACTCTAGCTGTGGTTCATGAAAATAACACACATGCAATGACACTGGAAGATCCATGTGTGGTTCATGAGAAGAACACACATGCAATCACACTAGGTGGATCCATGTGTGGTTTGTTTAGAGGAACTGACATGCAATGATTCTGGTTGTGGTTCATGAAAAGAACAGACATGCAATGACACTGGTGTATCCTTATGTGGTTCATGAGAAGAACACACATGTAATGACTCTAGCTGGGTTCATGAAAAGAACACACATGCAATGACACTGGTGGATCCACGTGTGGTTTGTGGAAAGAACAGACATGCAATGACTCTGGGTGTGGTTCATGAAAAGAACACACATGCAATGACACTGATGTATCCTTATGTGGTTTGGGAGAAGAACACACATGCAGTGACTCTAGCTGTGGTTCATGAAAAGAGCACACATGAAATGACACTGGGTGTGCTTAATGAAAAGAGCACACATGCAATGACACTGGTGGATCAATGTGTGGTTCATGAGAAGAACACACATGAAATGACACTTGGTGTATCCATGTGTGGTTTGTTTAGAGTAAAAGACATGCAATAACTCCGGCTGTGGTTCATGAAAAGAACACACATGCAATGACACTAGTGGATCCATGTGTGGTTTGTGGAAAGAACAGACAAGGAATGACTCTGGGTGTGGTTCATGAAAAGAACACACATGCAATGACACTGGTGTATCCTTATGTGGTTTGTGAGAAGAACACACATGCAATGACTCTAGCTGTGGTTCATGAAAAGAACACACATGCAATGACACTGTTGGATCCATATGTGGTTTGTGGAAGGAACACACATCCAATGACTCTAGCTGTGGTTCATGAAAAGAACACACATGCAATGACACTGGTGGATCCATGTGTTGCTCGTGAAAAGAACAGACATGCAATCACAGTAGGTGGATCCATGTGTGGTTTGTGGAAAGAACACACATGCAATGACTGTAGCTGTGGTTCATGAAAAGAACACACATGCAATGACACTGGTGGATCCATGTGTGGTTTGTGAAAAGAATAGACATGCAATCACACTAGGTGTGGTTCATGAAAAGAACACACATCCAATGACACTGGTGGATCCATGTGTGGTTTATGGAAAGAACAGACATGCAATGACACTAGGTGTGGTTCATGAAAAGAACAAACATGCAATGACACCGGTGGATCGTTATGTGGTTTGTTTAGAAGAACACACATGCAATGACTCTAGCTGTGGTTCATGAAAAGAACACACATGCAATTACCCTGGTGGATCCATGTGTGGTTCATGAGAAGAACAGACACACAATCACACTGGGTGGATCCATGTGTGGTTTGTGGAAAGAACAAACATGCAATGACTCTAGCTATGGTTCATGAAAAGAACACAGATGCAATGACACTGGTGGATCCATGTGTGGTTCATGAGAAGAACAGACATGCAATCACACTGGTTGTGGTTCACGGAAAGAACATACATGCAATAAGACTAGTGGATCCATGTGTGGTTTGTGGAAAGAACAGACATGCAATGACTCTAGTTGTGGTTCATGAAAAGAACACACATTTAGTGACACTGGTGGATCCATGTGTGGTTTGTGAGAAGAACAGACATGCAATGACACTGGTGCATCCATGTGTGGTTTGTTTAGAGGAACAAACATGCAATGACACTGGGTGTGGTTCATGAAAAGAACAGACATGCAATGACACTGGATCCATGTGTGGTTTGTTTAGAGGAATAGACATGCAATGACACTAGGTGTGGTTCATGAAAAGAACAAACATGTAGTGACACTGGTGGATCCATGTGTGGTTTGTGAGAAGAACAGACATGCAATGACACTGGTGCATCCATGTGTGGTTTCTTTAGAGGAACAAACATGCAATGACACTGGGTGTGTTTCATGAAAAGAACAGACATGCAATGACACTAGATCCATGTGTGGTTTGTGGAAAGAACACACATGCAATGACTGTAGCTGTGGTTCATGAAAAGAACACACATGCAATGACACTGGAGGATCCATGTGTGGTTTGTGAAAAGAACAGACATGCAATCACACTAGGTGTGGTTCATGAAAAGAACACACATCCAATGACACTTATGGATCCATGTGTGGTTTGTGGAAAGAACAGACATGCAATGACACTGGGTGTGGTTCATGAAAAGAACCCACATGCAATGACACTAGTGTATCCTTATGTGGTTTGTGAGAAGAACACACATGCAATGACTCTAGCTGTGGTTCATGAAAAGAACACACATGCAATGACACTGGTGGATCCATGTGTGGTTCATGTGAAGATCATACATGCAATGACTCTAGCTATGGTTCACGAAAAGAACACACATGCAATGACACTGGTGGATCCATGTGTGGTTTGTGAAAAGAACAAACATGCAATCACACTAGGTGTATCCATGTGTGGTTTGTTTAGAGGAACAGACATGCAATGACACTGGGTGTGGTTCATGAAAAGAACAGACATGCAATGACACTGGTGGATCCTTATGTGGTTTGTTTAGAAGAACACACATGCAATGACACTGGTGCATCCATGTGTGGTTCGTGAGAAGAACGGACATGCAATCACACTAGGTGGATCCATATGTGGTTTCTGAAAAAGAACACACATGCAATGACACTGGGTGTGCTTCATGAAAAGAGCACACATGAAATGACACTGGTGGATCGATGTGTGGTTCATGAGAAGAACACACATGCAATGACACTTGGTGTATCCATGTGTGGTTTGTTTAGAGTAACAGACATGCAATGACTCTTGCTATGGTTCATGAAAAGAACACACTTGCAATGACACTAGTGGATCCATGTGTGGTTTGTGGAAAGACTAGACATGCAATGACTCTGGGTGTGGTTCATGAAAAGAACACACATGCAATGACACTGGTGTATCCTTATGTGGTTTGTGAGAAGAACACACATGCAATGACTCTAGCTGTGGTTCATGAAAAGAACACACATGCAATGACACTGGTGGATCCATATGTGGTTTGTGGAAGGAACACACATCCAATGACTCTAGCTATGGTTCATGAAAAGAACACACATGCAATGACACTGGTGGATCCATGTGTGGTTTGTGAAAAGAACAGACATGAAATCACACTAGGTGGATCCATGTGTGGTTTGTGGAAAGAACACACATGCAATTACTCTAGCTGTGGTTCATGAAAAGAACACACATGCAATGACACTGGTGGATCCATGTGTGGTTCATGAGAAGAACACACATGCAATGACACTTGGTGTATCCATGTGTGGTTTGTTTAGAGTAACAAACATGCAATGGCTCTGGTTGTGGTTCATGAAAAGAACACACATGCAATGACACTGGTGGATCCATGTGTGGTTTGTGGAAAGAAGAGACATGCAATGACTCTGGGTGTGGTTCATGAAAAGAACACACATGCAATGACACTGGTGTATCCTTATGTGGTTTGTGAGAAGAACACCCATGCAATGACTCTAGTTGTGGTTCATGAAAAGAGGACACATGCAATGACACTGGTGGATCCATGTGTGGTTCATGAGAAGAACACACATGCAATTACTCTAGCTGTGGTTCATGAAAAGAACACACATGCAATGACACTGGTGGATCCATGTGTGGTTCATGAGAAGAACACACATGCAATGACACTTGGTGTATCCATGTGTGGTTTGTTTAGAGTAACAAACATGCAATGGCTCTGGTTGTAGTTCATGAAAAGAACATACATGCAATGACACTGGTGGATCCATGTGTGGTTTCTGGAAAGAACGGACATTGAATGACTCTGGGTGTGGTTCATAAAAAGAACACACATGCAATGACACTGGTGTATCCTTATGTGGTTTGTGAGAAGAACACACATGCAATGACTCTAGCTGTGGTTCATGCAAAGAACACACATGTAATGACACTGGTGGATCCATATGTGGTTTGTGGAAGGAACACACATCCAATGACTCTAGCTGTGGTTCATGAAAAGAACACACATGCAATGACACTGGTGGATCCATGTGTGGTTTATGGAAGGAACAGACAAGCAATGACTCAATGTGTGGTTCATGAGACGAAAACACATGCAATGACACTGGGTGTGATTCATGAGAAGAACAGACATGCAATGACACTGGTGGATCCTTATTTTCTTTGTGATAAGAACTGACATGCAATGACTCTAGCTATGGTTCATGAAAAGAACACACATGCAATAACACTAGTGGATCCATGTGTGGTTTTTGAAAAGAACAGACATTCAATCACACTAGGTGGATCCATGTGTGGTTTGTTTAGAGGCACAGACATGCAATGACACTGGGTGTGGTTCATGAAAAGAGGACACATGCAATGACACTGGTGTATCCTTATGTGGTTTGTGAGAAGGACACACATGCAATGACTCTAGCTGTGGTTCATGAAAAGAACACACATGCAATGACACTGTTGGATCCATATGTGGTTTGTGGAAGGAACACACATCCAATGACTCTAGCTATGGTTCATGAAAAGAACACACATGCAATGACACTGGTGGATCCATGTGTGGTTTGTGAAAAGAACAGACATGCAATCACACTAGGTGGATCCATGTGTGGTTTGTGGAAAGAAAACACATGTAATGACTCTAGCTGTGGTTCATGAAAAGAACACACATGCAATGACACTGGTGGATCCATGTGTGGTTTGTGAAAAGAACAGACATGCAATCACACTAGGTGTGGTTCATGAAAAGAACACACATCCAATGACACTGGTGGATCCATGTGTGGTTTGTGGAAAGAACAGACATGCAATGACACTGGGTGTGGTTCATGAAAAGAACCCACATGCGATGACACTAGTGTATCCTTATGTGGTTTGTGAGAAGAACACACATGCAATGACTCTAGCTGTGGTTCATGAAAAGAACACACATGCAATTACCCTGGTGGATCCATGTGTGGTTCATGAGAAGAACAGACACGCAATCACACTGGGTGGATCCATGTGTGGTTTGTGGAAAGAACAGACATGCAATGACTCTAGCTATGGTTCATGAAAAGAACACAGATGCAATGACACTGGTGGATCCATGTGTGGTTCATGAGAAGAACAGACATGCAATCACACTGGTTGTGGTTCACGAAGAGAACATACATGCAATAAGACTAGTGGATCCATGTGTGGTTTGTGGAAAGAACAGACATGCAATGACTCTAGTTGTGGTACATGAAAAGAACACACATTTAGTGACACTGGTGGATCCATGTGTGGTTTGTGAGAAGAACAGACATGCAATGACACTGGTGCATCTATGTGTGGTTTGTTTAGACGAACAAACATGCAATGACACTGGGTGTGGTTCATGAAAAGAACAGACATGCAATGACACTGGTGGATCCATGTGTGTTTTTTTAGAGGAATAGACATGCAATGACACTAGGTGTTGTTCATGAAAAGAACAAACATGCAATGACACCGGTGGATCGTTATGTGGTTTGTTTAGAAGAGCACACATGCAATGACTCTAGCTGTGGTTCATGAAAATAACACACATGCAATAACACTGGTAGATCCAAGTGTGGTTCATGAGAAGAACACACATGCAATCACACTAGGTGGATCCTTATGTGGTTTGTTTAGAAGAGCACACATGCAATGACTCTAGCTGTGGTTCATGAAAATAACACACATGCAATGACACTGGAAGATCCATGTGTGGTTCATGAGAAGAACACACATGCAATCACACTAGGTGGATCCATGTGTGGTTTGTTTAGAGGAACTGACATGCAATGATTCTGGTTGTGGTTCATGAAAAGAACAGACATGCAATGACACTGGTGTATCCTTATGTGGTTCATGATAAGAACACACATGCAATGACTCTAGCTGGGTTCATGAAAAGAACACACATGCAATGACACTGGTGGATCCACGTGTGGTTTGTGGAAAGAACAGACATGCAATGACTCTGGGTGTGGTTCATGAAAGGAACACACATGCAATGACACTGATGTATCCTTATGTGGTTTGGGAGAAGAACACACATGCAGTGACTCTAGCTGTGGTTCATGAAAAGAGCACACATGAAATGACACTGGGTGTGCTTAATGAAAAGAGCACACATGCAATGACACTGGTGGATCAATGTGTGGTTCATGAGAAGAACACACATGAAATGACACTTGGTGTATCCATGTGTGGTTTGCTTAGAGTAACAGACATGCAATAACTCCGGCTGTGGTTCATGAAAAGAACACACATGCAATGACACTGGTGGATCCATGTGTGGTTTGTGGAAAGAACAGACAAGGAATGACTCTGGGTGTGGTTCATGAAAAGAACACACATGCAATGACACTGGTGTATCCTTATGTGGTTTGTGAGAAGAACACACATGCAATGACTCTAGCTGTGGTTCATGAAAAGAACACACATGCAATGACACTGTTGGATCCATATGTGGTTTGTGGAAGGAACACACATCCAATGACTCTAGCTGTGGTTCATGAAAAGAACACACATGCAATGACACTGGTGGATCCATGTGTGGCTCGTGAAAAGAACAGACATGCAATCACAGTAGGTGGATCCATGTGTGGTTTGTGGAAAGAACACACATGCAATCACTGTAGCTGTGGTTCATGAAAAGAACACACATGCAATGACACTGGTGGATCCATGTGTGGTTTGTGAAAAGAATAGACATGCAATCACACTAGGTGTGGTTCATGAAAAGAACACACATCCAATGACACTAGTGGATCCATGTGTGGTTTGTGGAAAGAACAGACATGCAATGACACTAGGTGTGGTTCATGAAAAGAACAAACATGCAATGACACCGGTGGATCGTTATGTGGTTTGTTTAGAAGAACACACATGCAATGACTCTAGCTGTGGTTCATGAAAAGAACACACATGCAATTACCCTGGTGGATCCATGTGTGGTTCATGAGAAGAACAGACACACAATCACACTGGGTGGATCCATGTGTGGTTTGTGGAAAGAACAAACATGCAATGACTCTAGCTATGGTTCATGAAAAGAACACAGATGCAATGACACTGGTGGATCCATGTGTGGTTCATGAGAAGAACAGACATGCAATCACACTGGTTGTGGTTCACGAAAAGAACATACATGCAATAAGACTAGTGGATCCATGTGTGGTTTGTGGAAAGAACAGACATGCAATGACTCTAGTTGTGGTTCATGAAAAGAACACACATTTAGTGACACTGGTGGATCCATGTGTGGTTTGTGAGAAGAACAGACATGCAATGACACTGGTGCATCCATGTGTGGTTTGTTTAGAGGAACAAACATGCAATGACACTGGGTGTGGTTCATGAAAAGAACAGACATGCAATGACACTGGATCCATGTGTGGTTTGTTTAGAGGAATAGACATGCAATGACACTAGGTGTGGTTCATGAAAAGAACAAACATGTAGTGACACTGGTGGATCCATGTGTGGTTTGTGAGAAGAACAGACATGCAATGACACTGGTGCATCCATGTGTGGTTTGTTTAGAGGAACAAACATGCAATGACACTGGGTGTGTTTCATGAAAAGAACAGACATGCAATGACACTAGATCCATGTGTGGTTTGTGGAAAGAACACACATGCAATGACTGTAGCTGTGGTTCATGAAAAGAACACACATGCAATGACACTGGAGGATCCATGTGTGGTTTGTGAAAAAGAACAAACATGCAATCACACTAGGTGTGGTTCATGAAAAGAACACACATCCAATGACACTTATGGATCCATGTGTGGTTTGTGGAAAGAACAGACATGCAATGACACTGGGTGTGGTTCATGAAAAGAACCCACATGCAATGACACTAGTGTATCCTTATGTGGTTTGTGAGAAGAACACACATGCAATGACTCTAGCTGTGGTTCATGAAAAGAACACACATGCAATGACACTGGTGGATCCATGTGTGGTTCATGTGAAGATCATACATGCAATGACTCTAGCTATGGTTCACGAAAAGAACACACATGCAATGACACTGGTGGATCCATGTGTGGTTTGTGAAAAGAACAAACATGCAATCACACTAGGTGTATCCATGTGTGGTTTGTTTAGAGGAACAGACATGCAATGACACTGGGTGTGGTTCATGAAAAGAACAGACATGCAATGACACTGGTGGATCCTTATGTGGTTTGTTTAGAAGAACACACATGCAATGACACTGGTGCATCCATGTGTGGTTCGTGAGAAGAACGGACATGCAATCACACTAGGTGGATCCATATGTGGTTTCTGAAAAAGAACACACATGCAATGACACTGGGTGTGCTTCATGAAAAGAGCACACATGCAATGACACTGGTGGATCTATGTGTGGTTCATGAGAAGAACACACATGCAATGACACTTGGTGTATCCATGTGTGGTTTGTTTAGAGTAACAGACATGCAATGACTCTTGCTATGGTTCATGAAAAGAACACACTTGCAATGACACTGGTGGATCCATGTGTGGTTTGTGGAAAGACTAGACATGCAATGACTCTGGGTGTGGTTCATGAAAAGAACACACATGCAATGACACTGGTGTATCCTTATGTGGTTTGTGAGAAGAACACACATGCAATGACTCTAGCTGTGGTTCATGAAAAGAACACACATGCAATGACACTGGTGGATCCATATGTGGTTTGTGGAAGGAACACACATATAATGACTCTAGCTATGGTTCATGAAAAGAACACACATGCAATGACACTGGTGGATCCATGTGTGGTTTGTGAAAAGAACAGACATGAAATCACACTAGGTGGATCCATGTGTGGTTTGTGGAAAGAACACACATGCAATTACTCTAGCTGTGGTTCATGAAAAGAACACACATGCAATGACACTGGTGGATCCATGTGTGGTTCATGAGAAGAACACACATGCAATGACACTTGGTGTATCCATGTGTGGTTTGTTTAGAGTAACAAACATGCAATGGCTCTGGTTGTGGTTCATGAAAAGAACACACATGCAATGACACTGGTGGATCCATGTGTGGTTTGTGGAAAGAAGAGACATGCAATGACTCTGGGTGTGGTTCATGAAAAGAACACACATGCAATGACACTGGTGTATCCTTATGTGGTTTGTGAGAAGAACACCCATGCAATGACTCTAGTTGTGGTTCATGAAAAGAGGACACATGCAAAGACACTGGTGGATCCATGTGTGGTTCATGAGAAGAACACACATGCAATTACTCTAGCTGTGGTTCATGAAAAGAACACACATGGAATGACACTGGTGGATCCATGTGTGGTTCATGAGAAGAACACACATGCAATGACACTTGGTGTATCCATGTGTGGTTTGTTTAGAGTAACAAACATGCAATGGCTCTGGTTGTAGTTCATGAAAAGAACACACATGCAATGACACTGGTGGATCCATGTGTGGTTTCTGGAAAGAACGGACATTGAATGACTCTGGGTGTGGTTCATAAAAAGAACACACATGCAATGACACTGGTGTATCCTTATGTGGTTTGTGAGAAGAACACACATGCAATGACTCTAGCTGTGGTTCATGCAAAGAACACACATGTAATGACACTGGTGGATCCATATGTGGTTTGTGGAAGGAACACACATCCAATGACTCTAGCTGTGGTTCATGAAAAGAACACACATGCAATGACACTGGTGGATCCATGTGTGGTTTATGGAAGGAACAGACAAGCAATGACTCAATGTGTGGTTCATGAGACGAAAACACATGCAATGACACTGGGTGTGATTCATGAGAAGAACAGACATGCAATGACACTGGTGGATCCTTATTTTCTTTGTGATAAGAACTGACATGCAATGACTCTAGCTATGGTTCATGAAAAGAACACACATGCAATAACACTAGTGGATCCATGTGTGGTTTGTGAAAAGAACAAACATTCAATCACACTAGGTGGATCCATGTGTGGTTTGTTTAGAGGCACAGACATGCAATGACACTGGGTGTGGTTCATGAAAAGAACAAACATGTGACACTGGTGGATCCTTATGTGGTTTGTTTAGAAGAACACACATACAATGACTCTAGCTGTGGTTCATGAATAGAACACACGTGCAATGACACTGGTGGATCCATGTGTGGTTCATGAGAAGAACAGACGTGCAATCACACTAGGTGGATCCATGTGTGGTTTGTGGAAAGAACAAAGATGCAATGACTCTGGCTGTGGTTCATGAAAAGAACACACATGCAATGACACTGGTGGATACATGTGTGGTTTGTGGAAAGAAAGGACAAGCAATGACTCTAGTTGTGGTTCATGAAAAGAACACACATGCAATGACACTAGTGGATCCCTGTGTGGTTTGTTAGAAGAATAGACATGCAATGACACTGGTGGATCCATGTGTGGTTTGTTTAGAGGAACAAGCATGCAATGACACTGGGTGTGGTTCATGAAAAGAACACACATGCAATGACACCGGTGGATCCTTATGTGGTTTGTTTAGAAGAACACACATGCAATGACACTGGGTGAGGTTCATGAAAAGAACAGACATGCAATCACACTAGGTGGATCCATGTGTGGTTTGTGGAAAGAAAACACATGTAATGACTCTAGCTGTGATTCATGAAAAGAACACACATGCAATGACACTGGTGGATCCCTGTGAGGTTTGTGAAAAGAACAGACATGCAATCACACTGGGTGTGGTTCATGAAAAGAACACACATCCAATGACACTGGTGGATCCATGTGTGGTTTGTGGAAAGAACAGACATGCAATGACACTTGGTGTGGTTCATGAAAAGAACAGACATGCAATTACACTGGTGGATTCTTATGTGGTTTGTTTAGAAGAACATACATGCAATGACTCTAGCTGTGGTTCATGAAAAGAACACACATGCAATGATACTGGTGGATCCATGTGTGGTTCATGAGAATAACAGTGATGCAATCACACTAGGTGGATCCATGTGTGGTTTGTGGAAAGAACAGACATGCAATGACTGTAGTTGTGGTTCATGAAAAGAGCACACATGCAATGACACTGGTGGATCCATGTGTGGTTCATGAGAAGAACACATATGCAATGACACTTGGTGTATCCATGTGTGGTTTGTTTAGACTAACAGACATGCAATGACTTTGGCTGTGGTTCATGAAAAGAACACACATGCTATGCCACTGGTGGATCCATGTGTGGTTCATGAGAAGAACATACATGCAATCACACTGGCTGTGGTTCATGAAAAGAACATACATGCAATGAGACTGGTGGATCCATGTGTGGTTTGCGGAAAGAACAGACATGCAATGACTCTGGGTGTGGTTCATGAAAAGAACACACATGCAATGACACTGGTGTATCCTTATCTGGTTTGTGAGAAGAACACACATGCAATGACTCTAGCTGTGGTTCATGAAAATAACACACATGCAACGACTCAAGCTGTGGTTCATGAAAAGAACACACATGCAATGATACTGGTTGATCGATGTGTGGTTCATGAGAATAAAAGTGATGCAATCACACTAGGTGGATCCATATGTGGTTTGTGGAAGGAACACACATCCAATGACTCAAGCTGTGGTTCATGAAAAGAACACGCATGCAATGACATTGGTGGATTCAGGTGTGGTTTGTGAAAAGAACAGACATGCACTCACGCTAGGTGGATCCATATGTGGTTTGTGGAAAGAACAATTAAGCAATGACTCTGGGTGTGGTTCATGAGAAGAACACACATGCAATGACACTGGGTGTGATTCATGAGAAGAACAGACATCCAATGACACTGGTGGATACTTATTTTTTTGTGAGAAGAATTGACATGCAAAGACTCTAGCTATGGTTCATGAAAAGAACACACATGCAATGACACTGGTGGATCCATGTGTGGTTTGTGAAAAGAACAGACATTCAATCACACTAGGTGGATCCATGTGTGGTTTGTTTATAGGCACAGACATGCAATGACACTGGGTGTGGTTCATGAAAAGAACAGACATGCAATGACACTTGTGGATCCTTATGTGGTTTATTTAGAAAAACAAACATGCAATGACTATAGCTGTGGTTCATGAAGAGAACACACATGCAATGACACTGGTGGATCCATGTGTGGTTCATGAGAAGAACAGACGTGCAATCACACTAGGTGGATCCATGTGCGGTTTGTGGAAAGAACAAACATGCAATGACTCTGGCTGTGGTTCATGAAAAGAACACACATGCAATGACCTTGGTGGATACATGTGTGGTTCATGAGAAGAACAGGCATGCAATCACACTGGCTATGGTTCATGAAAAGAACATACATGCAATGACACTGGTGGATCCATGTGTGGTTTGTGGAAAGAAAGGACAATCAATGACTCTAGCTATGGTTCATGAAAAGAACACACATGCAATGACACTCTTGGATCCATGTGTGGTTTGTTAGAAGAATAGACATGCAATGACACTGGTGGATCCATGTGTGGTTTGTTTAGAGGAACAAGCATGCAATGACACTGGGTGTGGTTCATGAAAAGAACACACATGCAATGACACTGGTGGATCCTTATGTGGTTTGTTTAGAAGAACACACATGCAATGACACTGGGTGAGGTTCATGAAAAGAACTGACATGCAATCACACTAGGTGGATCCATGTGTGGTTTGTGGAAAGAAAACACATGCAATGACTCTAGCTGTGCTTCATGAAAAGAACACACATGCAATGACACTGGTGGATCCATGTGAGGTTTGTGAAAGAACAGACATGCAATCACACTGGGTGTGGTTCATGAAAAGAACACACATCCAATGACACTGGTGGATCCATGTGTGGTTTGTGGAAAGAACAGACATGCAATGACACTTCGTCTGGTTCATGAAAAGAACAGACATGCAAGGTGGATCCTTATGTGGTTTGTTTAGAAGAACATACATGCAATGACTCTAGCTGTGGTTCATGAAAAGAACACACATGCAATGATACTGGTGGATCCATGTGTGGTTCATGAGAATAACAGACATGCAATCACACTAGGTGGATCCATGTGTGGTTTGTGGAAAGAACAAACATGCAATGACTCTAGTTGTGGTTCATGAAAAGAGCACGCATGCAATGACACTGGTGGATCCATGTGTGGTTCATGAGACGAACACACATGCAATGAAACTTGGTGTATCCATGTGTGGTTTGTTTAGACTAAAGACATGCAATGACTCTGGCTGTGGTTCATGAAAAGAACACACATGCAATGCCACTAGTGGATCCATGTGTGGTTCATGAGAAGAACATACATGCAATCACACTGGCTGTGGTTCATGAAAAGAACATACATGCAATGACACTGGTGGATCCATGTGTGGTTTGTGGAAAGAACAGACATGCAATGACTCTAGGTGTGGTTCACGAAAAGAACACACATGCAATGACACTGGTGTATCCTTATGTGGTTTGTGATAAGAACACACATGCAATGACTCTAGCTGTGGTTCATGAAAAGAACACACATGTAATGACACTGGTGGATCCATATGTGGTTTGTGGAAGGAACACACATCCAATGACTCAAGCTGTGGTTCATGAAAAGAACACGCATGCAATGACACTGGTGGATTCGTGTGTGGTTTGTGAAAATAACAGACATGCAATCACGCTAGGTGGATCCATATGTGGTTTGCGGAAAGAACAGACAAGCAATGACTCTGTGTGTGGTTCATGAGAAGAACACACATGCAATGACACTGGGTGTGATTCATGAGAAGAACTGACATGCAATGACTCTAGCTATGGTTCATGAAAAGAACACACATGCAATGACACTGGTGGATACATGTGTGGTTTGTGAAAAGAACAGACATTCAATCACACTAGGTGGATCCATGTGTGGTTTGTTTAGAGGCACAGACATGCAATGACACTGGGTGTGGTTCATGAAAAGAACAGACATGCAATGACACTTGTGGATCCTTATGTGGTTTGTTTAGAAAAACACACATGCAATGACTCTAGCTGTGGTTCATGAAAAGAACACACATGCAATGACACTGGTGGATCCATGTGTGGTTCATGAGAAGAACAGACGTGCAATCACACTAGGTGGATCCATGTGTGGTTTGTGGATAGAACAAACATGCAATGACTCTGGCTGTGGTTCATGAAAAGAACACACATGCAATGACACTGGTGGATCCATGTGTGGTGCATGAGAAGAACACACGTGCAATCACACTGGTTGTGGTTCATGAAAAGAACATACATGCAATGACACTGGTGGATCCATGTGTGGTTTGTGGAAAGAAAGGACATGCAATGACTCTAGCTGTGGTTCATGAAAAGAACACACATGCAATGACACTGGTGGATCCATGTGTGGTTTGTTAGAAGAACAAACATGAAATGACACTGGTGGATCCGTGTGTGGTTTGTTTAGAGGAACAAGCATGCAATGACATTGGTGTGGTTCATGAAAAGAACACACATGCAATGACACCAGTGGATCCTTATGTGGTTTGTTTAGAGGAACAAACATGCAAAGACACTGGGTGTAGTTCATGAAAAGAACAGACATGCAATGACACTGGTGGATCCTTATGTGGTTTGTTTAGAAGAACACACATGCAATGACTCTAGCTATAGTTCATGAAAAGAACACACATGCAATGACACTGGTGGATCCATGTGTGGTTCATGAGAAGAACAGACATGCAATCACACTGGCTGTGGTTCATGAAAAGAACATACGTACAATGACACTGGTGGATCCATGTGTGGGTTGTCGAAAGAACAGACATGCAATGACTCTAGCTATGGTTCATGAAAATAACACACATGCAATGACACTAGTGGATCCATGTGTGGTTTGTGATAAGAACATACATGCAATGACACTGGTGGATCCTTATGTGGTTTGTGAGAAGAACAAACATGCAATGAGACTGGGTGTGGTTCATGAAAAGAACAGGCATGCAATGACACTGGTGGATCCTTATGTGGTTTGTTTAGCAGAACACCCATCCGATGACTCTAGCTGTGGTTCATGAAAAGAATAGACATGCAATGACACTGGTGGATTCATGTGTGATTTGTGAAGAGAACATACATGCAATCACACTAGGTGGATCCATGTGTGGTTTGTTTAGACGAACAAACATGCAATGACACTGGGTGTGGTTCATGAAAAGAACAGACATGTAATGACACTGGTGGATCCATGTGAGGTTTGTGAAAAGAACAGACATGCAATCACACTGGGTGTGGGTCATGAAAAGAACACACATCCAATGACACTGGTTGATCCATGTGTGGTTTGTGGAAAGAACAGACATTCAATCACACTTGGTGTTGTTCATGAAAAGAACAGACATGCAATGACACTGGTGGATCCTTATGTGGTTTGTTTAGAAGAACATACATGCAATGACTCTAGCTGTGGTTCATGAAAAGAACACACATGCAATGATACTGGTGGATTCATGTGTGGTTCATGAGAAGAAGAGACATGCAATCACACTAGGTGGATCCATGTGTGGTTTGTGTAAAGAACAGACATGCCATGACTCTAGTTGTGGTTCATGAAAAGAGCACACATGCAATGACACTGCTGGATCCATGTGTGGTTCATGAGAAGAACACACATGCAAGGACACTTGGTGTATCTATGTGTGGTTTGTTTAGAGTAACAGAAATTCAATGACTCTAGGTGTGGTTCATGAAAAGAACACACATGCAATGACACTGGTGGATCCATGTGTGGTTCATGAGAAGAACATACATGAAATCACACTGGCCATGGTTCATGAAAAGAACATACATGCAATGACACTGGTGGATCCATGTGTGGTTTGTGGAAAGAACAGACATGCAATGACTCTGGGTGTGGTTCATGAAAAGAACACACATGCAATGACACTGGTGTATCCTTATGTGGTTTGTGAGAAGAACACACATGCAATGAATCTAGTTGTGGTTCATTAAAAGAACACACATGCAATGACACTGGTGGATCCATATGTGGTTTGTGGAAGGAACACACATCCAATGACTCTAGCTGTGGTTCATGAAAATAACACGCATGCAATGACACTGGTGGATTCATGTATGGTTTGTGAAAAGAACAGACATGTAATCACGCTAGGTGGATCCATATGTGGTTTGTGGAAAGAACAGACAAGCAATGACTCTAGGTGTGGTTCATGAGAAGAACACACATGCAATGACACTGGGTGTGATCCATGAGAAGAAAAGACATGCAATGACACTGGTGGATCCTTATTTTGTTTGTGAGAAGAACTGACATGCAATGACTCTAGTTATGGTTCATGAAAAGAACACACATGCAATGACACTGGTGGATCCATGTGTGGTTTGTGAAAAGAACAGACATTCAATCACACTTGGTGGATCCATATGTGGTTCGTTTAGAGGCACAGACATGCAATGACACTGGGTGTGGTTCATGAAAAGAACAGACATGAAATGACACTGGTGGATCCTTATGTGGTTTTTTTAGAAGAACACACATGCAATGACTCTAGCTGTGGTTCATGAAAAGAACACACATGGAATGACACTGGTGGATCCATGTGTGGTTCATGAGAAGAACAGACGTGCAATCACACTAGGTGTATCCATGTGTGGTTTGTGGAAAGAACAAACATGCAATGTCTCTGGTTGTGGTTCATGAAAAGAACAAACATGCAATGACACTGGTGGATCCATGTGTGGTTCATGAGAAGAACACACATGCAATCACACTGGTTGTGGTTCATGAAAAGAACATACATGCAATGGCATTGGTGGATCCATGTGTGGTTTGTGGAAAGAAAGGACATGCAATGACTCTAGCTGTGGTTCATGAAAAGAACACACATGCAATGACACTGGTGGATCCATGTGTGGTTTGTTAGAAGAACAAACATGAAATGACACTGGTGGATCCGTGTGTGGTTTGTGGAAAGAAAGGACATGCAATGACTCTAGCTGTGGTTCATGAAAAGAACACACATGCAATGACACTGGTGGATCCATGTGTGGTTTGTTAGAAGAACAAACATGAAATGACACTGGTGGATCCGTGTGTGGTTTGTTTAGAGGAACAAGCATGCAATGACATTGGTGTGGTTCATGAAAAGAACACACATGCAATGACACCAGTGGATCCTTATGTGGTTTGTTTAGAGGAACAAACATGCAAAGACACTGGGTGTAGTTCATGAAAAGAACAGACATGCAATGACACTGGTGGATCCTTATGTGGTTTGTTTAGAAGAACACACATGCAATGACTCTAGCTATAGTTCATGAAAAGAACACACATGCAATGACACTGGTGGATCCATGTGTGGTTCATGAGAAGAACAGACATGCAATCACACTGGCTGTGGTTCATGAAAAGAACATACGTACAATGACACTGGTGGATCCATGTGTGGGTTGTGGAAAGAACAGACATGCAATGACTCTAGCTATGGTTCATGAAAATAACACACATGCAATGACACTAGTGGATCCATGTGTGGTTTGTGATAAGAACAAACATGCAATGACACTGGTGGATCCTTATGTGGTTTGTGAGAAGAACAAACATGCAATGAGACTGGGTGTGGTTCATGAAAAGAACAGGCATGCAATGACACTGGTGGATCCTTATGTGGTTTGTTTAGCAGAACACCCATCCGATGACTCTAGCTGTGGTTCATGAAAAGAATAGACATGCAATGACACTGGTGGATTCATGTGTGATTTGTGAAGAGAACATACATGCAATCACACTAGGTGGATCCATGTGTGGTTTGTTTAGACGAACAAACATGCAAGGACACTGGGTGTGGTTCATGAAAAGAACAGACATGTAATGACACTGGTGGATCCATGTGAGGTTTGTGAAAAGAACAGACATGCAATCACACTGGGTGTGCTTCATGAAAAGAACACACATCCAATGACACTGGTTGATCCATGTGTGGTTTGTGGAAAGAACAGACATTCAATCACACTTGGTGTTGTTCATGAAAAGAACAGACATGCAATGACACTGGTGGATCCTTATGTGGTTTGTTTAGAAGAACATACATGCAATGACTCTAGCTATGGTTCATGAAAAGAACACACAGGCAATGATACTGGTGGATTCATGTGTGGTTCATGAGAAGAAGAGACATGCAATCACACTAGGTGGATCCATGTGTGGTTTGTGTAAAGAACAGACATGCAATGACTCTAGTTGTGGTTCATGAAAAGAGCACACATGCAATGACACTGCTGGATCCATGTGTGGTTCATGAGAAGAACACACATGCAAGGACACTTGGTGTATCTATGTGTGGTTTGTTTAGAGTAACAGAAATGCAATGACTCTAGGTGTGGTTCATGAAAAGAACACACATGCAATGACACTGGTGGATCCATGTGTGTTCATGAGAAGAACATACATGCAATCACACTGGCCATGGTTCATGAAAAGAACATACATGCAATGACACTGGTGGATCCATGTGTGGTTTGTGGAAAGAACAGACATGCAATGACTCTGGGTGTGGTTCATGAAAAGAACACACATGCAATGACACTGGTGTATCCTTATGTGGTTTGTGAGAAGAACACACATGCAATGACTCTAGTTGTGGTTCATTAAAAGAACACACATGCAATGACACTGGTGGATCCATATGTGGTTTGTGGAAGGAACACACATCCAATGACTCTAGCTGTGGTTCATGAAAATAACACGCATGCAATGACACTGGTGGATTCATGTATGGTTTGTGAAAAGAACAGACATGCAATCACGAGCGTGGTGGATCCATATGTGGTTTGTGGAAAGAACAGACAAGCAATGACTCTAGGTGTGGTTCATGAGAAGAACAAACATGCAATGACACTGGGTGTGATCCATGAGAAGAAAAGACATGCAATGACACTGGTGGATCCTTATTTTGTTTGTGAGAAGAACTGACATGCAATGACTCTAGTTATGGTTCATGAAAAGAACACACATGCAATGACACTGGTGGATCCATGTGTGGTTTGTGAAAAGAACAGACATTCAATCACACTTGGTGGATCCATATGTGGTTCGTTTAGAGGCACAGACATGCAATGACACTGGGTGGGTTCATGAAAAGAACAAACATGAAATGACACTAGTGGATCCTTATGTGGTTTGTTTAGAAGAACACACATGCAATGACTCTAGCTGTGGTTCATGAAAAGAACACACATGGAATGACACTGGTGGATCCATGTGTGGTTCATGACAAGAACAGACGTGCAATCACACTAGGTGTATCCATGTGTGGTTTGTGGAAAGAACAAACATGCAATGTCTCTGGTTGTGGTTCATGAAAAGAACAAACATGCAATGACACTGGTGGATCCATGTGTGGTTCATGAGAAGAACACACATGCAATCACACTGGTTGTGGTTCATGAAAAGAACATACATGCAATGGCATTGGTGGATCCATGTGTGGTTTGTGGAAAGAAAGGACATGCAATGACTCTAGCTGTGGTTCATGAAAAGAACACACATGCAATGACACTGGTGGATCCATGTGTGGTTTGTTAGAAGAACAGGCATGAAATGACACTGGTGGATCCATGTGTGGTTTGTTTAGAGGAACAAGCATGCAATGACACTGGTGTGGTTCATGAAAAGAACACACATGCAATGACACCGGTGGATCCTTATGTGGTTTGTTTAGAGGACCAAACATGCAAAGACACTGGGTGTAGTTCATGAAAAGAAGAGACATGCAATGACACTGGTGGATCCTTATGTGGTTTGTTTAGAAGAACACACATGCCATGACTCTAGCTATAGTTCATGAAAAGAACACACATGCAATGACACTGGTGGATCCATGTGTGGTTCATGAGAAGAAGAGACATGCAATCACACTAGTTGTGGTTCATGAAAAGAACATACATGCAATGACACTGGTGGATCCATGTGTGGGTTGTGGAAAGAACTGACATGCAATGACTCTAGCTATTGTTCATCAAAATAACACACATGAAATGACATTGGTGGATCCATGTGTGGTTTGTGAGAAGAATAGACATCAATGACACTGGTGGATCCTTATGTGGTTTGTGAGAAGAACAAACATGCAATGAAACTGGGTGTGGTTCATGAAAAGAACAGACATGCAATGACACTGGTGGATCCTTATGTGGTTTGTTTAGTAGAACACACATCCGATGACTCTAGTTGTGGTTCATGAAAAGAATAGACATGCAATGACACTGGTGGATTCATCTGTGGTTTGTGAAAAGAACATACATGCAATCACACTAGGTGGATCCATGTGTGGTTTGTTTAGACGAACAAACATGCAATGAAACTGGGTGTGGTTCATGAAAAGAACAGACATGTAATGACACTGGTGGATCCTTATGTGGTTTGTTTAGAAGAACACACATGCAATGAGTATGGTTCATGAAAAGTAACACAGATGCAATGACACTGGTGGATCCATGCGTGGTTCATGAGAAGAGCATACATGCAAACACACTAGGTGGATCCATGTGTGGTTTGTTTAGAGGAACAGGCATACAATGACTCTAGCTAGTGGTTCATGAAAAGAACACACATGCAATGTCACTGGTGGATCCATGTGTGGTTTGTGAAAAGAACAGACATGCAATCACACTAGGTCTGGTTCATGAAAAGAACACACATCCAATGACACTGGTGGATCCATGTGTGGTTTGTGAAAAGAACATACATGCAATGACTCTAGATGTGGTTCATGAAAAGAACACACAGGCCATGACACTAGTGGATCCATGTGTGGTTCATGAGAAGAACATACATGGAATCACACTAGGTGGATCCATCTGTGGTTTGTGGAAAGAACAAACATGCAATGCCTCTAGTTGTGGTTCATGAAAAGAGAACACATGCAATGACACTGGTGGATCCATGTGTGTTTCATGAGAAGAACACACATGCAATGACACTTGGTGTATCCATGTGTGGTTTGTTTAGAGTAATAGACATGCAATGACTCTGGCTATGGTTCATGAAAAAAACAAACATGCAATGACACTGGTGTATCCTTATGTGGTTCATGAGAAGAACAGACATGCAATGACTCTGGCTATGGTTCATGAAAAGAACACACATGCAATGTCACTGGTGGATCCATGTGTGGTTCATGAGAAGAATAGACATGCAATCACACTAGCTATGGTTCATGAAAACAACATACATGCAATAAGACTGGTTGATCCATGTGTGGTTTGTGGAAAGAACAGACATGCAATGACTCTAGCTGTGGTTCATGAAAAGAACACACATGCAATGACACTGGTGGATCCATGTGTGGTTTGTGAGAAGAACAGACATGCAATGACACTGGTGTATCCATGTGTGGTTTGTGGAAAGAACACACATGCAATGACTCTAGGTGTGGTTCATGAAAAGAACAGACATGCAACAACACTGGTGGATCCATGTGTCGTTTGTTTAGAGGAATAGACATGCAATGACACTAGGTGTGGTTCATGAAAAGAAAAGACATGCAATGACACCGGTGGATCCTTATGTGGTTTGTTTAGAAGAGCACACATGCAATGACTCTAGCTGTGGTTCATGAAAATAACACACATGCAATGACACTGGTAGATCCATGTGTGGTTCATGAGAAGAACACACATGCAATCACACTAGGTGGATCCTTCTGTGGTTTGTTTATAAGAGCACACATGCAACGACTCTAGCTGTGGTTCATGAAAATAACACACATGCAATGGCACTGGTAGATCCATGTGTGATTCATGAGAAGAACACACATGCAATCACACTAGGTCGATCCATCTGTGGTTTGTTTAGAGGAACTGACATCCAATGACTCTGGCTGTGGTTCATGAAAAGAATAGACATGCAATGACACTCGTGTATCCTTATGTGGTTCAGGAGAAGATCACGCATGCAATGACTCTAGCTGTGGTTCATGAATAGAACACACGTGCAATGACACTGGTGGATCCATGTGTGGTTCATGAGAAGAACAGACGTGCAATCACACTAGGTGGATCCATGTGTGGTTTGTGTAAAGAACAAAGATGCAATGACTCTGGCTGTGGTTCATGAAAAGAACACACATGCAATGACCTTGGTGGATACATGTGTGGTTCATGAGAAGAACAAACATGCAACTACACTGGCTGTGGTTCATGAAAAGAACATACATGCAATGACACTGGTGGATCCATATGTGGTTTGTGGAAAGAAAGGACAAGCAATGACTCTAGTTGTGGTTCATGAAAAGAACACACATGCAATGACACTAGTGGATCCCTGTGTGGTTTGTTAGAAGAATAGACATGCAATGACACTGGTGGATCCATGTGTGGTTTGTTTAGAGGAACAAGCATGCAATGACACTGGGTGTGGTTCATGAAAAGAACACACATGCAATGACACCGGTGGATCCTTATGTGGTTTGTTTAGAAGAACACACATGCAATGACACTGGGTGAGGTTCATGAAAAGAACAGACATGCAATCACACTAGGTGGATCCATGTGTGGTTTGTGGAAAGAAAACACATGTAATGACTCTAGTTGTGATTCATGAAAAGAACACACATGCAATGACACTGGTGGATCCCTGTGAGGTTTGTGAAAAGAACAGACATGCAATCACACTTGGTGTGGTTCATGAAAAGAACACACATCCAATGACACTGGTGGATCCATGTGTGGTTTGTGGAAAGAACAAACATGCAATGACACTTGGTGTGGTTCATGAAAAGAACAGACATGCAATTAAACTGGTGGATTCTTATGTGGTTTGTTTAGAAGAACATACATGCAATGACTCTAGCTGTGGTTCATGAAAAGAACACACATGCAATGATACTGGTGGATCCATGTGTGGTTCATGAGAATAACAGTGATGCAATCACACTAGGTGGATCCATGTGTGGTTTGTGGAAAGAACAGACATGCAATGACTGTTGCTGTGGTTCATGAAAAGAGCACACATGCAATGACACTGGTGGATCCATGTGTGGTTCATGAGAAGAACACATATGCAATGACACTTGGTGTATCCATGTGTGGTTTGTTTAGACTAACAGACATGCAATGACTTTGGCTGTGGTTCATGAAAAGAACACACATGCAATGCCACTGGTGGATCCATGTGTGGTTCATGAGAAGAACATACATGCAATCACACTGGCTGTGGTTCATGAAAAGAACATACATGCAATGAGACTGGTGGATCCATGTGTGGTTTGCGGAAAGAACAGACATGCAATGACTCTAGGTGTGGTTCATGAAAAGAACACACATACAATGACACTGGTGTAGCCTTATCTGGTTTGTGAGAAGAACACACATGCAATGACTCTAGCTGTGGTTCATGAAAATAACACACATGCAATGACTCAAGCTGTGGTTCATGAAAAGAACACACATGCAATGATACTGGTTGATCGATGTGTGGTTCATGAGAATAAAAGTGATGCAATCACACTAGGTGGATCCATATGTGGTTTGTGGAAGGAACACACATCCAATGACTCAAGCTGTGGTTCATGAAAAGAACACGCATGCAATGACACTGGTTGATTCATGTGTGGTTTGTGAAAATAACAGACATGCACTCACGCTAGGTGGATCCATATGTGGTTTGTGGAAAGAACAATTAAGCAATGACTCTTGGTGTGGTTCATGAGAAGAACACACATGCAATGACACTGGGTGTGATTCATGAGAAGAACAGACATCCAATGACACTGGTGGATCCTTATTTTTTTTGTGAGAAGAATTGACATGCAAAGACTCTAGCTATGGTTCATGAAAAGAACACACATGCAATGACACTGGTGGATCCATGTGTGGTTTGTGAATAGAACAGACATTCAATCACACTAGGTGGATCCATGTGTGGTTTGTTTATAGGCACAGACATGCAATGACACTGGGTGTGGTTCATGAAAAGAACAGACATGCAATGACACTTGTGGATCCTTATGTGGTTTATTTAGAAAAACAAACATGCAATGACTATAGCTGTGGTTCATGAAGAGAACACACATGCAATGACACTGGTGGATCCATGTGTGGTTCATGAGAAGAATAGACGTGCAATCACACTAGGTGGATCCATGTGCGGTTTGTGGAAAGAACAAACATGCAATGACTCTGGCTGTGGTTCATGAAAAGAACACACATGCAATGACCTTGGTGGATACATGTGTGGTTCATGAGAAGAACAGGCATGCAATCACACTGGCTATGGTTCATGAAAAGAACATACATGCAATGACACTGGTGGATGCATGTGTGGTTTGTGGAAAGAAAGGACAAGCAATGACTCTAGCTATGGTTCATGAAAAGAACACACATGCATCCACCAGTGTCATTGCATGTATGTTCTTTTCATGAACCATAGCCAGTGTGATTGCATGAGAAGAACACACATGCAATGACACTCGTGGATCCATGTGTGGTTTGTTAGAAGAATAGACATGCAATGACACTGGTGGATCCATGTGTGGTTTGTTTAGAGGAACAAGCATGCAATGACACTGGGTGTGGTTCATGAAAAGAACACACATGCAATGACACTGGTGGATCCTTATGTGGTTTGTTTAGAAGAACACACATGCAATGACACTGGGTGAGGTTCATGAAAAGAACAGACATGCAATCACACTAGGTGGATCCATGTGTGGTTTGTGGAAAGAAAACACATGCAATGACTCTAGCTGTGCTTCATGAAAAGAACACACATGCAATGACACTGGTGGATCCATGTGAGGTTTGTGAAAAGAACAGACATGCAATCACACTGGGTGTGGTTCATGAAAAGAACACACATCCAATGACACTGGTGGATCCATGTGTGGTTTGTGGAAAGAACAGACATGCAATGACACTTGGTGTGGTTCATGAAAAGAACAGACATGCAAGGTGGATCCTTATGTGGTTTGTTTAGAAGAACATACATGCAATGACTCTGGCTGAGGTTCATGAAAAGAACACACATGCAATGATACTGGTGGATCCATGTGTGGTTCATGAGAATAACAGACATGCAATCACACTAGGTGGATCCATGTGTGGTTTGTGGAAAGAACAAACATGCAATGACTCTAGTTGTGGTTCATGAAAAGAGCACACATGCAATGACACTGGTGGATCCATGTGTGGTTCATGAGACGAACACACATGCAATGAAACTTGGTGTATCCATGTGTGGTTTGTTTAGACTAAAGACATGCAATGACTCTGGCTGTGGTTCATGAAAAGAACACACATGCAATGCCACTGGTGGATCCATGTGTGGTTCATGAGAAGAACATACATGCAATCACACTGGCTGTGGTTCATGAAAAGAACATACATGCAATGACACAGGTGGATCCATGTGTGGTTTGTGGAAAGAACAGACATGCAATGACTCTGGGTGTGGTTCACGAAAAGAACACACATGCAATGATACTGGTGTATCCTTATGTGGCTTGTGATAAGAACACACATGCAATGACTCTAGCTGTGGTTCATGAAAAGAACACACATGTAATGACACTAGTGGATCCATATGTGGTTTGTGGAAGGAACACACATCCAATGACTCAAGCTGTGGTTCATGAAAAGAACACGCATGCAATGACACTGGTGGATTCGTGTGTGGTTTGTGAAAAGAACAGACATGCAATCACGCTAGGTGGATCCATATGTGGTTTGCGGAAAGAACAGACAAGCAATGACTGTGGGTGTGGTTCATGAGAAGAACACACATGCAATGACACTGGGTGTGATTCATGAGAAGAACTGACATGCAATGACTCTAGCTATGGTTCATGAAAAGAACACACATGCAATGACACTGGTGGATACATGTGTGGTTTGTGAAAAGAACAGACATTCAATCACACTAGGTGGATCCATGTGTGGTTTGTTTAGAGGCACAGACATGCAATGACACTGGGTGTGGTTCATGAAAAGAACAGACATGCAATGACACTTGTGGATCCTTATGTGGTTTGTTTAGAAAAACACACATGCAATGACTCTAGCTGTGGTTCATGAAAAGAACACACATGCAATGACACTGGTGGATCCATCTGTGGTTCATGAGAAGAACAGACATGCAATCACACTAGGTGGATCCAAGTGTGGTTTGTGGAAAGAACAAACATGCAATGACTCTGGCTGTGGTTCATGAAAAGAACACACATGCAATGACACTAGTGGATCCATGTGTGGTGCATGAGAAGAACACACGTGCAATCACACTGGTTGTGGTTCATGAAAAGAACATACATGCAATGACACTGGTGGATCCATGTGTGGTTTGTGGAAAGAAAGGACATGCAATGACTCTAGCTGTGGTTCATGAAAAGAACACACATGCAATGACACTGGTGGATCCATGTGTGGTTTGTTAGAAGAACAAACATGAAATGACACTGGTGGATCCGTGTGTGGTTTGTTTAGAGGAACAAGCATGCAATGACATTGGTGTGGTTCATGAAAATAACACACATGCAATGACACCAGTGGATCCTTATGTGGTTTGTTTAGAGGAACAAACATGCAAAGACACTGGGTGTAGTTCATGAAAAGAACAGACATGCAATGACACTGGTGGATCCTTATGTGGTTTGTTTAGAAGAACACACATGCAATGACTCTAGCTATAGTTCATGAAAAGAACACACATGCAATGACACTGGTGGATCCATGTGTGGTTCATGAGAAGAACATACATGCAATCACACTGGCTGTGGTTCATGAAAAGAACATACGTACAATGACACTGGTGGATCCATGTGTGGGTTGTGGAAAGAACAGACATGCAATGACTCTAGCTATGGTTCATGAAAATAACACACATGCAATGACACTAGTGGATCCATGTGTGGTTTGTGATAAGAACAGACATGCAATGACACTGGTGGATCCTTATGTGGTTTGTGAGAAGAACAAACATGCAATGAGACTGGGTGTGGTTCTTGAAAAAAACAGGCATGCAATGACACTGGTGGATCCTTATGTGGTTTGTTTAGCAGAACACCCATCCGATGACTCTAGCTGTGGTTCATGAAAAGAATAGACATGCAATGACACTGGTGGATTCATGTGTGATTTGTGAAGAGAACATACATGCAATCACACTAGGTGGATCCATGTGTGGTTTGTTTAGACGAACAAACATGCAATGACACTGGGTGTGGTTCATGAAAAGAACAGACATGTAATGACACTGGTGGATCCATGTGAGGTTTGTGAAAAGAACAGACATGCAATCACACTGGGTGTGGTTCATGAAAAGAACACACATCCAATGACACTGGTTGATCCATGTGTGGTTTGTGGAAAGAACAGACATTCAATCACACTTGGTGTTGTTCATGAAAAGAACAGACATGCAATGACACTGGTGGATCCTTATGTGGTTTGTTTAGAAGAACATACATGCAATGACTCTAGCTGTGGTTCATGAAAAGAACACACATGCAATGATACTGGTGGATTCATGTGTGGTTCATGAGAAGAAGAGACATGCAATCACACTAGGTGGATCCATGTGTGGTTTGTGGAAAGAACAGACAAGCAATGACTCTAGTTGTGGTTCATGAAAAGAGCACACATGCAATGACACTGCTGGATCCATGTGTGGTTCATGAGAAGAACACACATGCAAGGACACTTGGTGTATCTATGTGTGGTTTGTTTAGAGTAACAGAAATGCAATGACTCTAGGTGTGGTTCATGAAAAGAACACACATGCAATGACACTGGTGGATCCATGTGTGGTTCATGAGAAGAACATACATGCAATCACACTGGCCATGGTTCATGAAAAGAACATACATGCAATGACACTGGTGGATCCATGTGTGGTTTGTGGAAAGAACATACATGCAATGACTCTGGGTGTGGTTCATGAAAAGAACACACATGCAATGACACTGGTGTATCCTTATGTGGTTTGTGAGAAGAACACACATGCAATGACTCTAGTTGTGGTTCATTAAAAGAACACACATGCAATGACACTGGTGGATCCATATGTGGTTTGTGGAAGGAACACACATCCAATGACTCTAGCTGTGGTTCATGAAAATAACACGCATGCAATGACACTGGTGGATTCATGTATGGTTTGTGAAAAGAACAGACATGCAATCACGCTAGGTGGATCCATATGTGGTTTGTGGAAAGAACAGACAAGCAATGACTCTAGGTGTGGTTCATGAGAAGAACACACATGCAATGACACTGGGTGTGATTCATGAGAAGAAAAGACATGCAATGACACTGGTGGATCCTTATTTTGTTTGTGAGAAGAACTGACATGCAATGACTCTAGTTATGGTTCATGAAAAGAACACACATGCAATGACACTGGTGGATCCATGTGTGGTTTGTGAAAAGAACAGACATTCAATCACACTTGGTGGATCCATATGTGGTTCGTTTAGAGGCACAGACATGCAATGACACTGGGTGTGGTTCATGAAAAGAACAGACATGAAATGACACTGGTGGATCCTTATGTGGTTTGTTTAGAAGAACACACATGCAATGACTCTAGCTGTGGTTCATGAAAAGAACACACATGGAATGACACTGGTGGATCCATGTGTGGTTCATGAGAAGAACAGACGTGCAATCACACTAGGTGTATCCATGTGTGGTTTGTGGAAAGAACAAACATGCAATGTCTCTGGTTGTGGTTCATGAAAAGAACAAACATGCAATGACACTGGTGGATCCATGTGTGGTTCATGAGAAGAACACACATGCAATCACACTGGTTGTGGTTCATGAAAAGAACATACATGCAATGGCATTGGTGGATCCATGTGTGGTTTGTGGAAAGAAAGGACATGCAATGACTCTAGCTGTGGTTCATGAAAAGAACACACATGCAATGACACTGGTGGATCCATGTGTGGTTTGTTAGAAGAACAGGCATGAAATGACACTGGTGGATCCATGTGTGGTTTGTTTAGAGGAACAAGCATGCAATGACACTGGTGTGGTTCATGAAAAGAACACACATGCAATGACACCGGTGGATCCTTATGTGGTTTGTTTAGAGGACCAAACATGCAAAGACACTGGGTGTAGTTCATGAAAAGAAGAGACATGCAATGACACTGGTGGATCCTTATGTGGTTTGTTTAGAAGAACACACATGCAATGACTCTAGCTATAGTTCAAGAAAAGAACACACATGCAATGACACTGGTGGATCCATGTGTGGTTCATGAGAAGAAGAGACATGCAATCACACTAGTTGTGGTTCATGAAAAGAACATACATGCAATGACACTGGTGGATCCATGTGTGGGTTGTGGAAAGAACTGACATGCAATGACTCTAGCTATTGTTCATCAAAATAACACACATGAAATGACATTGGTGGATCCATGTGTGGTTTGTGAGAAGAATAGACATCAATGACACTGGTGGATCCTTATGTGGTTTGTGAGAAGAACAAACATGCAATGAAACTGGGTGTGGTTCATGAAAAGAACAGACATGCAATGACACTGGTGGATCCTTATGTGGTTTGTTTAGTAGAACACACATCCGATGACTCTAGTTGTGGTTCATGAAAAGAATAGACATGCAATGACACTGGTGGATTCATCTGTGGTTTGTGAAAAGAACATACATGCAATCACACTAGGTGGATCCATGTGTGGTTTGTTTAGACGAACAAACATGCAATGACACTGGGTGTGGTTCATGAAAAGAACAGACATGTAATGACACTGGTGGATCCTTATGTGGTTTGTTTAGAAGAACACACATGCAATGAGTATGGTTCATGAAAAGTAACACACATGCAATGACACTGGTGGATCCATGCGTGGTTCATGAGAAGAGCATACATGCAAACACACTAGGTGGATCCATGTGTGGTTTGTTTAGAGGAACAGGCATACAATGACTCTAGCTGGTGGTTCATGAAAAGAACACACATGCAATGTCACTGGTGGATCCATGTGTGGTTTGTGAAAAGAACAGACATGCAATCACACTAGGTCTGGTTCATGAAAAGAACACACATCCAATGACACTGGTGGATCCATGTGTGGTTTGTGAAAAGAACATACATGCAATGACTCTAGATGTGGTTCATGAAAAGAACACACATGCCATGACACTAGTGGATCCATGTGTGGTTCATGAGAAGAACATACATGGAATCACACTAGGTGGATCCATCTGTGGTTTGTGGAAAGAACAAACATGCAATGCCTCTAGTTGTGGTTCATGAAAAGAGAACACATGCAATGACACTGGTGGATCCATGTGTGGTTCATGAGAAGAACACACATGCAATGACACTTGGTGTATCCATGTGTGGTTTGTTTAGAGTAATAGACATGCAATGACTCTGGCTATGGTTCATGAAAAAAACAAACATGCAATGACACTGGTGTATCCTTATGTGGTTCATGAGAAGAACAGACATGCAATGACTCTGGCTATGGTTCATGAAAAGAACACACATGCAATGTCACTGGTGGATCCATGTGTGGTTCATGAGAAGAATAGACATGCAATCACACTAGCTATGGTTCATGAAAACAACATACATGCAATAAGACTGGTTGATCCATGTGTGGTTTGTGGAAAGAACAGACATGCAATGACTCTAGCTGTGGTTCATGAAAAGAACACACATGCAATGACACTGGTGGATCCATGTGTGGTTTGTGAGAAGAACAGACATGCAATGACACTGGTGTATCCATGTGTGGTTTGTGGAAAGAACACACATGCAATGACTCTAGGTGTGGTTCATGAAAAGAACAGACATGCAACGACACTGGTGGATCCATGTGTCGTTTGTTTAGAGGAATAGACATGCAATGACACTAGGTGTGGTTCATGAAAAGAAAAGACATGCAATGACACCGGTGGATCCTTATGTGGTTTGTTTAGAAGAGCACACATGCAATGACTCTAGCTGTGGTTCATGAAAATAACACACATGCAATGACACTGGTAGATCCATGTGTGGTTCATGAGAAGAACACACATGCAATCACACTAGGTGGATCCTTCTGTGGTTTGTTTATAAGAGCACACATGCAACGACTCTAGCTGTGGTTCATGAAAATAACACACATGCAATGGCACTGGTAGATCCATGTGTGGTTCATGAGAAGAACACACATGCAATCACACTAGGTCGATCCATGTGTGGTTTGTTTAGAGGAACTGACATCCAATGACTCTGGCTGTGGTTCATGAAAAGAATAGACATGCAATGACACTCGTGTATCCTTATGTGGTTCAGGAGAAGATCACGCATGCAATGACTCTAGCTGTGGTTCATGAAAAGAACACACATGCAACGACACTGGTGGATACACATGTGGTTTATGGAAAGAACAGACATGCAATGACTCTGGGTGTGGTTCATGAAAAGAACACACATGCAATGACACTGGTGTATCCTTACGTGGTTTGTGAGAAGAACACACATGCAATGACTCTAGCTATGGTTCATGAAATAGCACACATGCAATGACACTGGGTGTGCTTCATGAAAAGAGCACACATGCAATGACACTGGTGGATCGATGTGTGGTTCATGAGAAGAACACACATGCAATGACACTTGGTGTATCCATGTGTGGTTTGTTTAGAGTAACAGACATGCAATAACTCTGGCTGTAGTTCATGAAAAGAACACACATGCAATGACACTGGTGGATCCATCTGTGGTTTGTGGAAAGAACAGACATGGAATGACTCTGGTGTGGTTCATGAAAAGAACACACATGCAATGACACTGGTGTATCCTTATGTGGTTTGTGAGAAGAACACACATGCAATCACACTAGGTGTGGTTCATGAAAAGAACACACATCCAATGACACTGGTGGATCCATGTGTGGTTTGTGGAAAGAATAGACATGCAATGACACTAGGTGTGGTTAATGAAAAGAACACACATGCAATGACACTAGTGTATCATTATGTGGTTTGTGAGAAGAACACACATGCAATGACTCTAGTTGTGGTTCATGAAAATAACACACATGCAATGACACTGGTGGATCCATGTGTGGTTCATGAGAAGAACAGACATGCAATGACTCTAGCTGTGGTTCATGAAAAGAACACACATGCCATGACACTAGTGGATCCATGTGTGGTTCATGAGAACAACAAACATGCAATCACACTAGGTGGATCGATCTGTGGTTTGTGGAAAGAACAGACATGCAATGACTCTGGGTGTGGTTCATGAAAAGAACACACATGCAATGACACTGGTGGATCATTATGTGGTTTGTGAGAAGAACACACATGCAATGACTCTAGCTGCGGTTCAGGAAAAGAAAAGACATGCAATGACACTAGTTGATCCATGTGTGGTTTGTGGAAAGAACAGAGATGCAATGACTCTAGCTGTGGTTCATGAAAAGAACACACATGCAATGACACTGGTGGATCCATTTGTGGTTTGTGAGAAGAACAGACATGCAATGACACTGGTGGATCCATGTGCGGTTTGTTTAGAGGAACAGACATGCAATGACACTGGGTGTGGTTCATCAAAAGGACAGACATGCAATGACACTGGTGGATCCATGTGTGGTTTGTTTAGAGGAATAGACATGCAATGATACTAGGTGTGGTTCATGAAAAGAACAGACATGCAATGACACCGGTGGATCCTTATGTGGTTTGTTTAGAAGAGCACACATGCAATGACTCTAGCTGTGGTTCATGAAAATAACACACATGCAATGACACTGGTAGATCCAAGTGTGGTTCATGAGAAGAACACACATGCAATCACACTAGGTGGATCCTTCTGTGGTTTGTTTATAAGAGCACACATGCAACGACTCTAGCTGTGGTTCATGAAAATAACACACATGCAATGACACTGGTAGATCCATGTGTGGTTCATGAGAAGAACACACATGCAATCACACTAGGTGGATCGATGTGTGGTTTGTTTAGAGGAACTGACATCCAATGACTCTAGCTATGGTTCATGAAAAGAACAGACATGCAATGACACTGGTGTATCCTTATGTGGTTTAGGAGAAGATCACGCATGCAATGACTCTAGCTGTGGTTCATGAAAGGAACACACATGCAACGACACAGGTGGATACACATGTGGTTTGTGGAAAGAACAGACATGAAATGACTCTGGGTGTGGTTCATGAAAAGAACACACATGCAATGACACTGGTGTATCCTTATGTGGTTTGTGAGAAGAACACACATGCAATGACTCTAGCTATGGTTCATGAAAATAGCACACATGCAATGACACTGGGTGTGCTTCATGAAAAGAGCACACATGCAATGACACTGGTGGATCGATGTGTGGTCCATGAGAAGAACACACATGCAATGACACTTGGTGTATCCATGTGTGGTTTGTTTAGAGTAACAGACATGCAATAACTCTGGCTGTGGTTCATGAAAAGAACACACATGCAATGACACTGGTGGATCCATGTGTGGTTTGTGGAAAGAACATACATGGAATGATTCTGGGTGTGGTTCATGAAAAGAACACACACGCAATGACACTGGTGTATCCTTATGTGGTTTGTGGGAAGAACACACATGCAATGACTCTAGCTGTGGTTCATGAAAAGAACACACGTGCAATGACACTGGTGGATCCATACGTGGTTTGTGGAAGGAACACACATCTAATGACTCTAGTTGTGGTTCATGAAAAGAACACACATGCAATGACACTGGTGGATCCATGTGTGGTTTGTGAAAAGAACAGACATGCAATCACACTAGGTGGATCCATGTGTGGTTTGTGGAAAGGACACACATACAATGACTCTAGGTGTGGTTGATGAAAAGAACACACATGCAATGACACTGGTGGATCCATGTGTGGTTTGTGAAATGAGCAGACGTGCAATCACACTAGGTGTGGTTCATGAAAAGAACACACATCCAAGGACACTGGTGGATCCATGTGTGGTTTGTGAGAAGAACAGACATGCAATGACACTGGTGTATCCATGTGTGGTTTGTGGAAAGAACACACATGCAATGACTCTAGGTGTGGTTCATAAAAAGACCAGACATGCAACGACACTGGTGGATCCATGTGTGGTTTGTTTAGAGGAATAGACATGCAATGACACTAGGTGTGGTTCATGAAAAGAACAGACATGCAATGACACCGGTGGATCCTTATGTGGTTTGTTTAGAAGAGCACACATGCAATGACTCTAGCTGTGGTTCATGAAAATAACACACATGCAATGACACTGGTAGATCCATGTGTGGTTCATGAGAAGAACACACATGCAATCACACTAGGTGGATCCTTCTGTGGTTTGTTTATAAGAGCACACATGCAACGACTCTAGCTGTGGTTCATGAAAATAACACACATGCAATGACACTGGTAGATCCATGTGTGGTTCATGAGAAGAACACACATGCAATCACACTAGGTCGATCCATGTGTGGTTTGTTTAGAGGAACTGACATCCAATGACTCTGGTTGTGTTTCATGAAAAGAATAGACATCCAATGACACTGGTGTATCCTTATGTGGTTCAGGAGAAGATCACGCATGCAATGACTCTAGCTGTGGTTCATGAAAAGAACACACATGCAACGACACTGGTGGATACACATGTGGTTAATGTAAAGAACAAACATGCAATGACTCTGGGTGTGGTTCATGAAAAGAACACACATGCAATGACACTGGTGTATCCTTACGTGGTTTATGAGAAGAACACACATGCAATGACTCTAGCTATGGTTCATGAAATAGCACACATGCAATGACACTGGGTGTGCTTCATGAAAAGAGCACACATGCAATGACACTGGTGGATCGATGTGTGGTTCATGAGAAGAACACACATGCAATGACACTTGGTGTATCCATGTGTGGTTTGTTTAGAGTAACAGACATGCAATAACTCTGGCTGTGGTTCATGAAAAGAACACACATGAAATCACACTGGTGGATCCATCTGTGGTTTGTGGAAAGAACAGACATGGAATGACTCTGGTGTGGTTCATGAAAAGAACACACATGCAATGACACTGGTGTATCCTTATGTGGTTTGTGAGAAGAACACACATGCAATCACACTAGGTGTGGTTCATGAAAAGAACACACATCCAATGACACTGGTGGATCCATGTGTGGTTTGTGGAAAGAACAGACATGCAATGACACTAGGTGTGGTTAATGAAAAGAACACACATGCAATGACACTAGTGTATCATTATATGGTTTGTGAGAAGAACACACATGCAATGAATCTAGTTGTGGTTCATGAAAAGAACACACATGCAATGACACTGGTGGATCCATGTGTGGTTCATGAGAAGAACAGACATGCAATGACTCTACCTGTGGTTCATGAAAAGAACACACATGCCATGACACTAGTGGATCCATGTGTGGTTCATGAGAACAACAAACATGCAATCACACTAGGTGGATCCATCTGTGGTTTGTGGAAAGAACAGACATGCAATGACTCTAGTTGTTGTTCATGAAAAGAACACACATTTAGTGACACTGGTGGATCCATGTGTGGTTTGTGAGAAGAACAGACATGCAATGACACTGGTGCATCCATGTGTGGTTTGTTTAGAGGAACAAACATGCAATGACACTGGGTGTGGTTCATGAAAAGAACAGACATGCAATGACACTGGCGGATCCTTATGTGGTTTGTGAGAAGAACACACATGCAATGACTCTAGCTGCGGTTCATGAAAAGAAAAGACATGCAATGACACTGGTTGATCCATGTGTGGTTTGTGGAAAGAACAGACATGCAATGACTCTAGCTGTGGTTCATGAAAAGAACACACATGCAATGACTCTGGGTGTGGTTCATGAAAAGAACACACATGCAATGACACTGGTGGATCCTTATGTGGTTTGTGAGAAGAACACACAAGCAATGACTCTAGCTGCGGTTCATGAAAAGAAAAGACATGCAATGACACTGGTTGATCCATGTGTGGTTTGTGGAAAGAACAGACATGCGATGACTCTAGCTGTGGTTCATGAAGAGAACACACATGCAATGACACTGGTGGATCCATTTGTGGTTTGTGAGAAGAACAGACATGCAATGACACTGGTGGATCCATGTGCGGTTTTTTAGAGGAACAGACATGCAATGACACTGGGTGTGGTTCATCAAAAGAACAGACATGCAATGACACTGGTGGATCCATGTGTGGTTTGTTTAGAGGAATAGACATGCAATGACACTAGGTGTGGTTCATGAAAAGAACAGACATGCAATGACACCGGTGGATCCTTATGTGGTTTGTTTAGAAGAGCACACATGCAATGACTCTAGCTGTGGTTCATGAAAATAACACACATGCAATGACACTGGTAGATCCAAGTGTGGTTCATGAGAAGAACACACATGCAATCACACTAGGTGGATCCTTCTGTGGTTTGTTGATAAGAGCACACATGCAACGACTCTAGCTGTGGTTCATGAAAATAACACACATGCAATGACACTGGTAGATCCATGTGTGGTTCATGAGAAGAACACACATGCAATCACACTAGGTGGATCCATGTGTGGTTTGTTTAGAGGAACTGACATCCAATGACTCTGGCTATGGTTCATGAAAAGAATAGACATGCAATGACACTGGTGTATCCTTATGTGGTTTAGGAGAAGATCACGCATGCAATGACTCCAGCTGTGGTTCATGAAAGGAACACACATGCAACGACACTGGTGGATACACATGTGGTTTATGGAAAGAACAGACATGCAATGACTCTGGGTGTGGTTCATGAAAAGAATACACATGCAATGACACTGGTGTATCCTTATGTGGTTTGTGGGAAGAACACACATGCAATGACTCTAGCTATGGTTCATGAAAATAGCACACATGCAATGACACTGGGTGTGCTTCATGAAAAGAGCACACATGCAATGACACTGGTGGATCGATGTGTGGTCCATGAGAAGAACACACATGCAATGACACTTGGTGTATCCATGTTTGGTTTGTTTAGAGTAACAGACATGCAATAACTCTGGCTGTGTTTCATGAAAAGAACACACATGCAATGACACTGGTGGATCCATGTGTGGTTTGTGGAAAGAACATACATGGAATGATTCTGGGTGTGGTTCATGAAAAGAACACACACGCAATGACACTGGTGTATCCTTATGTGGTTTGTGGGAAGAACACACATGCAATGACTCTAGCTGTGGTTCATGAAAAGAACACACATGCAATGACACTAGTGGATCCATACGTGGTTTGTGGAAGGAACACACATCTAATGACTCTAGCTGTGGTTCATGAAAAGAACACACATGCAATGACATTGGTGGATCCATGTGTGGTTTGTGAAAAGAACAGACATGCAATCACACTAGGTGGATCCATGTGTGGTTTGTGGAAAGAACACACATGCAATGACTCTAGGTGTGGTTCATGAAAAGAACACACATGCAATGACACTGGTGGATCCATGTGTGGTTTGTGAAATGAACAGACGTGCAATCACACTAGGTGTGGTTCATGAAAAGAACACACATCCAATGACACTGGTGGATCCATGTGTGGTTTGTGGAAAGAATAGACATGCAATGACACTAGGTGTGGTTAATGAAAAGAACACACATGCAATGACACTAGTGTATCCTTATGTGGTTTGTGAGAAGAACACACATGGAATGACTCTAGTTGTGGTTCATGAAAAGAACACACATGCAATGACACTGGTGGATCCATGTGTGGTTCATGCGAAGAACAGACATGCAATGACTCTAGCTATGGTTCATGAAAAGAACACACATGCAATGGCACTGGTGGATCCATGTATGGTTTGTGGAAAGAAGAGACATGCAGTCACACTAGGTGTATTCATGTGTGGTTTGTTTAGAGGAACATACATGCAATGACACTGGGTCTGGTTCATGAAAAGAACAGACATGCAATGACACTGGTGGATCCTTATGTGGTTTGTTTAGAAGAGCACACATGCAATGACTCTAGCTGTGGTTCATGAAAATAACACACATGCAATGACACTGGTAGATCCAAGTGTGGTTCATGAGAAGAACACACATGCAATCACACTAGGTGGATCCTTCTGTGGTTTGTTTATAAGAGAACACATGCAACGACTCTAGCTGTGGTTCATGAAAATAACACACATGCAATGACACTGGTAGATCCATGTGTGGTTCATGAGAAGAACACACATGCAATCACACTAGGTGGATCCATGTGTGGTTTGTTTAGAGGAACTGACATCCAATGACTCTGGCTATGGTTCATGAAAAGAATAGACATGCAATGACACTGGTGTATCCTTATGTGGTTTAGGAGAAGATCACGCATGCAATGACTCCAGCAGTGGTTCATGAAAGGAACACACATGCAACGACACTGGTGGATACACATGTGGTTTATGGAAAGAATAGACATGCAATGACTCTGGGTGTGGTTCATGAAAAGAATACACATGCAATGACACTGGTGTATCCTTATGTGGTTTGTGGGAAGAACACACATGCAATGACTCTAGCTATGGTTCATGAAAATAGCACACATGCAATGACACTGGGTGTGCTTCATGAAAAGAGCACACATGCAATGACACTGGTGGATCGATGTGTGGTCCATGAGAAGAACACACATGCAATGACACTTGGTGTATCCATGTTTGGTTTGTTTAGAGTAACAGACATGCAATAACTCTGGCTGTGTTTCATGAAAAGAACACACATGCAATGACACTGGTGGATCCATGTGTGGTTTGTGGAAAGAACATACATGGAATGATTCTGGGTGTGGTTCATGAAAAGAACACACACGCAATGACACTGGTGTATCCTTATGTGGTTTGTGGGAAGAACACACATGCAATGACTCTAGCTGTGGTTCATGAAAAGAACACACATGCAATGACACTAGTGGATCCATACGTGGTTTGTGGAAGGAACACACATCTAATGACTCTAGTTGTGGTTCATGAAAAGAACACACATGCAATGACACTGGTGGATCCATGTGTGGTTTGTGAAAAGAACAGACATGCAATCACACTAGGTGGATCCATGTGTGGTTTGTGGAAAGAACACACATGCAATGACTCTAGGTGTGGTTCATGAAAAGAACACACATGCAATGACACTGGTGGATCCATGTGTGGTTTGTGAAATGAACAGACGTGCAATCACACTAGGTGTGGTTCATGAAAAGAACACACATCCAATGACACTGGTGGATCCATGTGTGGTTTGTGGAAAGAATAGACATGCAATGACACTAGGTGTGGTTAATGAAAAGAACACACATGCAATGACACTAGTGTATCCTTATGTGGTTTGTGAGAAGAACACACATGGAATGACTCTAGTTATGGTTCATGAAAAGAACACACATGCAATGACACTGGTCGATCCATGTGTGGTTCATGCGAAGAACAGACATGCAATGACTCTAGCTATGGTTCATGAAAAGAACACACATGCAATGGCACTGGTGGATCCATGTATGGTTTGTGGAAAGAACAGACATGCAGTCACACTAGGTGTATTCATGTGTGGTTTGTTTAGAGGAACATACATGCAATGACACTGGGTCTGGTTCATGAAAAGAACAGACATGCAATGACACTGGTGGATCCTTATGTGGTTTGTTTAGAAGAACACACATGCAATGAGTCTAGCTGTGTTTCATGAAAAGAACACACATGCAATGACACTGGTGGATCCATGTGTGGTTCATGAGAAAAACATACATGCAATCACACTAGGTGGATCCTTATGTGGTTTGTGAAAAAGAACAAACATGCAATGACACTGGGTGTGGTTCATGAAAAGAACAGACATGCAATGACACTGGTGGATCCATGTGTGGTTTGTTTAGAGGAATAGACATGCAATGACACTGGGTGTGGTTCATGAAAAGAACAGACATGCAATGACACTGGTGGATCCATGTGTGGTTTGTTTAGAGTAATAGACATGCAATGACACTTGGTGTGGTTCATGAAAAGAACTGACATGCAATGACACCGGTGGATCCTTATGTGGTTTGTTTAGAAGAGCACACATGCAATGACTCTAGCTGTGGTTCATGAAAATAACACACATGCAATGACACTGGTAGATCGATGTGTGGTTCATGAGAAGAACACACATGCAATCACACTAGGTGGATCCTTCTGTGGTTTGTTTATAAGAGCACACATGCAACGACTGTACCTGTGGTTCATGAAAATAACATACATGCAATGTCACTGGTAGATCCATGTGTCGTTCATGAGAAGAACACACATGCAATCACACTAGGTGGATCCATGTGTGGTTTGTTTAGAGGAACTGACATCCAATGACTCTGGCTGTGGTTTAATGAAAACATCAAACATGCAATGACACTAGTGTATCCTTATGTGGTTCATGTGAAGATCACGCATGCAATGACTCTAGCTGTGGTTCATGAAAAGAACACACATGCAATGACACTGGTGGATCCACCTATGGTTTGTGGAAAGAATAGACATGCAATGACTCTGGGTGTGGTTCATGAAAAGAACACACATGCAATGACATTGGTGTATCCTTATGTGGTTTGTGAGAAGAACCCACATGCAATGACTCTAGCTATGGTTCATGAAAAGAGGACACAAGCAATGACACTAGGTGTGCTTCATGAAAAGAGCACACATGCAATGACACTGGTGGATCAATGTGTGGTTCATGAGAAGAACACACATGCATTGACACTTGGTGTATCCATGTGTGGTTTGTTTAGAGTAACAGACATGCAATAACTCTGGCTGTGGTTCATGAAAAGAACACACATGCAATGACACTGGTGGATCCATGTGTGGTTTGTGGAAAGAACAGACATGGAATAACTCTTGGTGTGGTTCAGGAAAAGAAAACACATGCAATGAAACTGGTGTATCCTTATGTGGTTTGTGAGAAGAACACACATGGAATGACTCTAGCTGTGGTTAATGAAAAGAACACACATGCAATGACACTGGTGGATCCATATGTGGTTTGTGGAAGGAACACACATCTAATGACTCTAGCTGTGGTTCATGAAAAGAACACACATGCAATGACACTGGTGGATCCATGTGTGGTTTGTGAAAAGAACAGACATGCAATCACACTAGCTGGATCCATGTGTGGTTTGTGTAAATAACACACATGCAATGACTCTAGGTGTGGTTCATGAAAAGAACACACATGCAATGACACTGGTGGATCCATGTGTGGTTTGTGAAAAGAACAGACATGCAATCACACTAGGTGTGGTTCATGAAAAGAACACACATCTAATGACACTGGAGGATCCATGTGTGGTTTGTGGAAAGAACAGACATGCAATGACACTGGGTGTGGTTCATGAAAAGAACACACATGCAATGACCGTATTTTATCCTTATGTGGTTTGTGAGAAGAACACACATGCAATGACTCTAGCTATGGTTCATGAAAAGAACACACATTCAATGACATTGGTGGATCCATGTGTGGTTCATGAGAAGAACAGACATGCAATTACTCTAGCTATGGTTCATGAAAAGAACACACATGCAATGACACTGGTGGATCCATGTGTGGTTTGTGAAAAGGACAGACATGCAATCACACTAGGTGTATTCATGTGTGGTTTGTTTAGAGGAACAGACATACAATGACACTGGGTCTGGTTCATGAAAAGAACAGACATGCAATGACATTGGTGGATCCTTATGTGGTTTGTTTAGAAGAACACACATGCAATGACTCTAGCTGTGTTTCATGAAAAGAACACACATGCAATGACACTGGTGGATCCATGTGTGGTTCATGAGAAGAACATACATGCAATCACACTAGGTGGATCCTTATGTGGTTTGTGAAAAAGAACAAACATGCAATGACACTGGGTGTGCTTCATGAAAAGAGCACACATGCAATGACACTGGTGGATCAATGTGTGGTTCATGACAAGAACACACATGCAATGACACTTGGTGTATCCATGTGTGGTTTGTTTAGAGTAACAAACATGCAATGGCTCTGGCTGTGGTTCATGAAAAGAACACACATGCAATGACACTGGTGGATCCATGTGTGGTTTGTGGAAAGAACAGACATGCAATGACTCTGGGTGTGGTTCATGAAAAGAACACACATGCAATGACATTGGTGTATCCTTATGTGGTTTGTGAGAAGAACACACATGCAATGACTCTGGCTATGGTTCATGAAAAGAGGACACATGCAGACACTAGTTGTGCTTCATGAAAAGAGCACATATGCAATGACACTGGTGGATCAATGTGTGGTTCATGAGAAGAACACACATGCAATGACACTTGGTGTATCCATGTGTGGTTTGTTTAGAGTAACAGACATGCAATAACTCTGGCTGTGGTTCATGAAAAGAACACACATGCAATGACACTGGTGGATCCATGTGTGGTTTGTGGAAATAACAGACATGGAATGACTCTGGGTGTGGTTCATTAAAAGAACACACATGCAATGACACTGGTGTATCCTTATGTGGTTTGTGAGAAGAACACACATGCAATGACTCTAGCTGTGGTTAATGAAAAGAACACACATGCAATGACACTGGTGGATCCATATGTGGTTTGTGGAAGGAACACACATCTAATGACTCTAGCTGTGGTTCATGAAAAGAACACACATGCAATGACACTGGTGGATCCATGTGTGGCTTGTGAAAAGAACAGACATGCAATCATACTAGGTGGATCCATGTGTGGTTTGTGGAAAGAACACACATGAAATGACTCTAGGTGTCATTCATGAAAAGAACACACATGCAATGACACTGGTGGATCCATGTGTGGTTTGTGAAAAGAATAGACATGCAATCATACTAGTGTGGTTCATGAAAAGAACACACATCCAATGACACTGGAGGATCCATGTGTGGTTTGTGGAAAGAACAGACATGCAATGACACTGGGTGTGGTTCATGAAAAGAACACACATGCAATGACCCTAGTGTATCCTTATGTGGTTTGTGAGAAGAACACACATGCAATGACTCTAGCTGTGGTTCATGAAAAGAACACACATTCAATGACACTGGTGGATCCATGTGTGGTTCATGAGAAGAACAAACATGCAATTACTCTAGCTATGGTTCATGAAAAGAACACACATGCAATGACACTGGTGGATCCATGTGTGGTTTGTGAAAAGGACAGACATGCAATCACACTAGGTGTATTCATGTGTGGTTTGTTTAGAGGAACAGACATACAATGACACTGGGTCTGGTTCATGAAAAGAACAGACATGCAATGACATTGGTGGATCCTTATGTGGTTTGTTTAGAAGAACACACATGGAATGACTCTAGCTGTGTTTCATGAAAAGAACACACATGCAATGACACTGGTGGATCCATGTGTGGTTCATGAGAAGAACATACATGCAATCACACTAGGTGGATACTTTATGTGGTTTGTGAAAAAGAACAAACATGCAATGACACTGGGTGTGCTTCATGAAAAGAGCACACATGCAATGACACTGGTGGATCAATGTGTGGTTCATGACAAGAACACACATGCAATGACACTTGGTGTATCCATGTGTGGTTTGTTTAGAGTAACAAACATGCAATGGCTCTGGCTGTGGTTCATGAAAAGAACACACATGCAATGACACTGGTGGATCAATGTGTGGTTTGTGGAAAGAACAGACATGCAATGACTCTAGGTGTGGTTCATGAAAAGAACACACATGCAATGACACTGGTGTATCCTTATGTGGTTTGTGAGAAGAACACACATGCAATGACTCTAGTTGTGGTTGATGAAAAGAGCACACATGCAATGAGACTGGTGGATCCATGTGTGGTTCATGAGAAGAACACACATGCAATGACACTTGGTGTATCCATGTGTGGTTTGTTTAGAGTAATAGACATGCAATGACTCTGGCTGTGGTTCATGAAAAAAACACATATGCAATGACACTGGTGTATCCTTATGTGGTTCATGAGAAGAACAGACATGCAATCACACTGGCTGTGGTTCATGAAAAGAACATACATGCAATGACACTGGTGGATCCATGTGTGGTTTCTGGAAAGAACGGACATGCAATGACTCTGGGTGTGGTTCATAAAAAGAACACACATGCAATGACACTGGTGTATCCTTATGTGGTTTGTGAGAAGAACACAAATGCAATGACTCTAGTTGTGGTTCATGAAAATAACACACATGCAATGACACTGGTGGATCCATATGTGGTATGTGGAAGGAACAAACATCCAATGACTCTAGCTGTGGTTCATGAAAAGAACACACATGCAATGACACTGGTGGATCCATGTGTGGTTTGTGAAATGAACAGACGTGCAATCACACTAGGTGTGATTCATGAGAAGAATAGACATGCAATGACACTGGTGGATCCTTATTTTGTTTGTGATAAGAACTGACATGCAATGACTCTAGCTATGGTTCATGAAAAGAACACACATGCAATGACACTACTGGATCCATGTGTGGTTTGTTTCGAGGCACAGACATGCAATGACACTGGGTGTGGTTCATGAAAAGAATAGACATGCAATGACACTGGTGGATCCTTATGTGGTTTGTTTAGAAGAACACACATGCAACGACTATAGCTGTGGTTCATGAAAGGAACACACATGGAATGAAACCGGTGGATGCATGTGTTGTTCATGAGAAGAACAGACATGCAATCACACTGGCTGTGGTTCATGAAAAGAACATACATGCAATGACACTGGTGGATCCATGTGTGGTTTGTGGAAAGAAAGGACAAGCAATGACTCTAGCTATGGTTCATGAAAAGAAAACACATGCAATGACACTGGTGGATCCATGTGTGGTTTGTTAGAAGAACAAACATGCAATAACACTGGTGGATCCATGTGTGGTTTGTTTAGAGGAACAAGCATGCAATGCCACTGGGTGTGGTTCATGAAAAAAACACACATGCAATGACACCGGTGGATCCTTACGTGGTTTGTTTAGAAGAACACACATGCAATGACACTGGGTGAGGTTCATGAAAAGAACAGACATGCAATGACACTAGTGGATCCTTATGTGGTTTATTTAGAAGAACACACATGTAATGACTCTAGATGTGGTTCATGAAAAGAACACACATGCAATGACACTGGTGGATCCCTGTGTGGTTCATGAGAAGAACAGACATGCAAACACAGTAGGTGGATCCATGTGTGGTTTGTGGAAAGAACAGACATGCAATGACTCTGGCTGTGGTTCATGAAAAGAACACACATGCAATGCCACTGGTGGATCCATGGGTCGTTCATGAGAAGAAAAGACATGCAATCACACTGGTTGTGGTTCATGAAAAGAACATACATGCAATGACACTTGGTGTATCCATGTGTGGTTTGTTTAGAGTAACAGACATGCAATAACTCTGGTTGTGGTTCATGAAAAGAACACACATGCAATGACACTGGTGGATCCATGTGTTGTTTGTGGAAAGAACACACATGGAATCACACTAGGTGTATTCATGTGTGGTTTGTTTAGAGGAACAGACATACAATGGCACTGGGTCTGGTTCATGAAAAGAACAGACATGCAATGACATTGGTGGATCCTTATGTGGTTTGTTTAGAGGAACAAGCATGCAATGCCACTGGGTGTAGTTCATGAAAAAAAAAACACATGCAATGACACCGGTGGATCCTTATGTGGTTTGTTTAGAAGAACACACATGCAATGACACTGGGTGAGGTTCATGAAAAGAACAGACATGCAATGACACTAGTGGATCCTTATGTGGTTTATTTAGAAGAACACACATGTAATGACTCTAGATGTGGTTCATGAAAAGAACACACATGCAATGACACTGGTGGATCCATGTGTGGTTCATGAGAAGAACAAACATGCAAACACAGTAGGTGGATCCATGTGTGGTTTGTGGAAAGAACAGACATGCAATGACTCTGGCTGTGGTTCATGAAAAGAACACACATGCAATGCCACTGGTGGATCCATGGGTCGTTCATGAGAAGAAAAGACATGCAATGACTCTAGCTGTGGTTCATGAAAAGAACACACATGCAATGGCACTGGTGGATCCATGTGTGGTTTGATAGAAGAACAAACATGCAATGACACTGGTGGATCCTTGTGTGGTTTGTTTTGAGGAACAAGCATGCAATGACACTGGGTGTGGTTCATGAAAAGAACACACATGCAATGACACCGGTGGATGCTTATGTGGTTTGTTTAGAAGAACACACATGCAATGACACTAGGTGAGGTTCATGAAAATAACAGACTTGCATTGACACTAGTGGATCCTTATGTGGTTTATTTAAAAGAACACACATGTAATGACTCTGGCTGGGGTTCATGAAAAGAACACACATGCAATGACACTGGTGGATCCATGTGTGGTTCATGAGAAGAACAAACATGCAATCACACTAGGTGGATCCATGTGTGGTTGGTGGAAAGAACAGACATGCAATGCCACTGGTGGATCCATGTGTGGTTCATGATAAGAACAAACGTGCAATCACATTGGTTGTGGTTCATGAAAATAACATACATGAAATGACACTAGTGGATCCATTTGTGGTTTGTGGAAAGAACAGACATGCAATGACTCTAGCTGTGGTTCATGAAAAGAACACACATGCAATCACACTGATGGATCCATGTGTGGTTTGTGAGAAGAACAAACATGCAATGACACTGGTGGATCCATGTGCGGTTTGTTTAGAGGAACATACATGCAATGACACTGGGTGTGCTTCATGAAAAGAACAGACATGTAATGACACTGGTGGATCCTTATGTGGTTTGTTTAGAAGAACACACATGCAATGACTCTAGCTGTGGTTCATGAAAAGAACACACATGCAATGACACTGGTTGATCCATGTGTGGGTCATGAGAAGAACAGACATGCAATCACACTAGGTGGATCAATCTGTGGTTTGTGGAAGGAACAAACATGCAATGACTCTAGTTGTGGTTCATGAAAAGAGAACACATGCAATGACACTAGTGGATCCATGTGTGGTTCATGAGAAGAACACACATGCAATGACACTTGGTGTATCCATGTGTGGTTTGTTTAGAGTAATAGACATGCAATGACTCTTGCTATGGTTCATGAAAAAAAAACACATGCAATGACACTGGTGTATCCTTATGTGGTTCATGAGAAGAACAGACATGCAATCACACTAGCTGTGGTTCATGAAAAGAACATACATGCAATGACACTGGTGGATCCATGTGTGGTTTCTGGAAAGAACGGACATGCAATGACTCTGGGTGTGGTTCATAAAAAGAACACACATGCAATGACACTGGTGTATCCTTATGTGGTTTGTGAGAAGAACACAAATGCAATGACTCTAGTTGTGGTTCATGAAAATAACACACATGCAATGACACTGGTGGATCCATATGTGGTATGTGGAAGGAACACACATCCAATGACTCTAGCTGTGGTTCATGAAAAGAACACACATGCAATGACACTGGTGGATCCATGTGTGGTTTGTGAAATGAACAGACGTGCAATCACACTAGGTGTGATTCATGAGAAGAACAGACATGCAATGACACTGGTGGATCCTTATTTTGTTTCTGATAAGAACTGAAATGCAATGACTCTAGCTATGGTTCATGAAAAGAACACACATGCAATGACACTAGTGGATCCATGTGTGGTTTGTGAAAAGAACAGACATTCAATCACACTAGGTGGATCCATGTTTGGTTTGTTTAGAGGCACAGACATGCAGTGACACTGGGTGTGGTTCATGAAAAGAACAGATATGCAATGACACTAGTGGATCCTTATGTGGTTTGTTTAGAAGAACACACATGCAATGACTCTAGCTGTGGTTCATGAAAAGAACACACATGGAATGACACTGGTGGATCCATGTGTGGTTCATGAGAAGAACAGACGTGCAATCACACTAGGTGGATCCATGTGTGGTTTGTGGAAAGAACAAACATGCAATGACTCTGGCTGTGGTTCATGAAAATAACACACATGCAATGACCTTGGTGGATACATGTGTGGTTCATGAGAAGAACAGACATGCAATCACACTGGCTGTGGTTCATGAAAATAACATACATGCAATGACACTGGTGGATCCATGTGTGGTTTGTGGAAAGAAAGGACAAGCAATGACTCTAGCTATGGTTCATGAAAAGATAACAGATGCAATGAAACTGGTGGATCCATGTGTGGTTTGTTAGAAGAACAGACATGCAATGACACTGGTGGATCCATGTGTGGTTTGTTTAGAGGAACAAGCATGCAATGACACTGGGTGTGGTTCATGAAAAGAACACACATGCAATGACACCGGTGGATCCTTATGTGGTTTGTTTAGAAGAACACACATGCAATGACACTGGGTGAGGTTCATGAAAAGAATAGACATGCAATGACACTGGTGGATCCTTATGTGGTTTATTTAGAAGAACACACATGTAATGACTCTAGATGTGGTTCATGAAAAGAACACACATGCAATGACACTGGTGGATCCATGTGTGGTTCTTGAGAAGAACAAACATGTAATCACAGTAGGTGGATCCATGTGTGGTTTGTGGAAAGAACAGACATGCAATGACTCTGGCTATGGTTCATGAAAAGAACACACATGCAATGCCACTGGTGGATCCATGGGTGGTTCATGAGAAGAACAGACATGCAATCACACTGGTTGTGGTTCATGAAAAGAACATGCATGCAATGACACTGGTGGATCCATGTGTGGTTTGTGGAAAGAACAGACATGCAATGACTAAGCTGTGGTTCATGAAAAGAACACACATGCAATGGCACTGGTGGATCCATGTGTGGTTTGGTAGAAGAACAAACATGCAATGACACTGGTGGATCCTTGTGTGGTTTGTTTTGAGGAACAAGCATGCAATGACACTGGGTGTGGTTCATGAAAATAACACACATGCAATGACATCGGTGGATCCTTATGTGGTTTGTTTAGAAGAACACACATGCAATGACACTAGGTGAGGTTCATGAAAATAACAGACTTGCAATGACACTGGTGGATCCTTATGTGGTTTATTTAGATGAACACACATGTAATGACTCTAGCTGGGGTTAATGAAAAGAACACACATGCAATGACACTTGGTGTATCCATGTGTGGTTTGTTTAGAGTAATAGACATGCAATGACTCTTGCTATGGTTCATGAAAAAACGCACATGCAATGACACTGGTGTATCCTTATGTGGTTCATGAGAAGAACAGACATGCAATCACACTGGCTGTGGTTCATGAAAAGAACATACATGCAATGACACTGGTGGATCCATGTGTGGTTTTTGGAAAGAACGGACATGCAATGACTCTGGGTGTGGTTCATAAAAAGAACACACATGCAATGACACTAGTGTATCCTTATGTGGTTTGTGAGAAGAACACAAATGCAATGACTCTAGTTGTGGTTCATGAAAAGAACACACATGCAATGACACTGGTGGATCCATATGTGGTATGTGGAAGGAACACACATCCAATGACTCTAGCTGTGGTTCATGAAAAGAACACACATGCAATGACACTGGTGGATCCATGTGTGGTTTGTGGAAAGAACAGACAAGCAATGACTCTATGTGTGGTTCATGAGAAGAACACACATGCAATGACACTAGGTGTGATTCATGAGAAGAACAGACATGCAATGACACTGGTGGATCCTTATTTTGTTTGTGATAAGAACTGACATGCAATGACTCTAGCTATGGTTCATGAAAAGAACACACATGCAATGACACTAGTGGATCCATGTGTGGTTTGTGAAAAGAACAGACATTCAATCACACTAGGTAGATCCATGTTTGGTTTGTTTAGAGGCACAGACATGCAGTGACACTGGGTGTGGTTCATGAAAAGAACAGATATGAAATGACACTAGTGTATCCTTATGTGGTTTGTTTAGAAGAACACACATGCAATGACTCTAGCTGTGGTTCATGAAAAGAACACACATGGAATGACACTGGTGGATCCATGTGTGGTTCATGAGAAGAACAGACGTGCAATCACACTAGGTGGATCCATGTGTGGTTTGTGGAAAGAACAAACATGCAATGACTCTGGCTGTGGTTCATGAAAAGAACACACATGCAATGACCTTGGTGGATACATGTGTGGTTCATGAGAAGAAAAGACATGCAATCACACTGGCTGTGGTTCATGAAAATAACATACATGCAATGACACTGGTGGATCCATGTGTGGTTTGTGGAAAGAAAGGACAAGCAATGACTCTAGCTATGGTTCATGAAAAGATAACAGATGCAATGACACTGGTGGATCCATGTGTGGTTTGTTAGAATAACAGACATGCAATGACACTGGTGGATCCATGTGTGGTTTGTTTAGAGGAACAAGCATGCAATGACACTGGGTGTGGTTCATGAAAAGAACACACATGCAATGACACCGGTGGATCCTTATGTGGTTTGTTTGGAAGAACACACATGCAATGACACTGGGTGAGGTTCATGAAAAGAATAGACATGCAATGACACTGGTGGATCCTTATGTGGTTTATTTAGAAGAACACACATGTAATGACTCTAGATGTGGTTCATGAAAAGAACACACATGCAATGACACTGGTGGATCCATGTGTGGTTCTTGAGAAGAACAGACATGCAATCATAGTAGGTGGATCCATGTGTGGTTTGTGGAAAGAACAGACATGCAATGACTCTAGCTGTGGTTCATGAAAAGAACACACATGCAATGCCACTGGTGGATCCATGGGTGGTTCATTAGAAGAACAGACATGCAATCACACTGGTTGTGGTTCATGAAAAGAACATACATGCAATGACACTGGTAGATCCCTGTGTGGTGTGTGGAAAGAACAGACATGCAATGACTCTAGCTGTGGTTCATGAAAAGAACACACATGCAATGGCACTCGTGGATCCATGTGTGGTTTGATAGAAGAAAAAACATGCAATGACACTGGTGGATCCTTATGTGGATTGTTTTGAGGAACAAGCATGCAATGACACTGGGTGTGGATCATGAAAAGAACACACATGCAATGACATCGGTGGATCCTTATGTGGTTTGTTTAGAAGAACACACATGCAATGACACTAGGTGAGGTTCATAAAAATACCAGACTTGCAATGACACTGGTGGATCCTTATGTGGTTTATTTTGAAGAACACACATGTAATGACTCTAGCTGGGGTTAATGAAAAGAACACACATGCAATGACACTGCTGGATCCATGTGTGGTTCATGAGAAGAACAAACATGCAATCAAACTAGGTGGATCCATGTGTGGTTTGTGGAAAGAACGGACATGCAATGACTCTGGTTGTGGTTCATGAAAAAACACACATGCAATACCACTGGTGGATCCATGTGTGGTTCATGATAAGAACAAACATGCAATCACACTAGTTGTGGTTCATGAAAAGAACATACATGCAATGACACTGGTGGATCCATGTGTGGTTTGTGGAAAGAACAGACATGCAATGACTCTAGTTGTGGTTCATGAAAAGAACACACATGCAATGATACTGATGGATCCATGTGTGGTTTGTGAGAAGAACAAACATGCAATGACACTGGTGGATCCATGTGTGGTTTGTTTAGAGGAACAGACAGGCAATGATACTGGGTGTGGTTCATGAAAAGAACAGACATGCAATGCCACTGGTGGATCCATGTGTGGTTTGTTTAGAGGAACAGACATGCAATGACACTGGGTGTGGTTCATGAAAAGAATAGACATGCAATGACACCAGTGGATCCTTATGTGGTTTGTTTAGAAGAACACACATGCAATGACTCTAGATGTGGTTCATGAAAAGAACACACATGCAATAACACTGGTAGATCCATGTGTGGTTCATGAGAACACACATGCAATCACACTAGGTGGATCCATGTGTGGTTTGTTTAGAGGAACAGACATCCAATGACTCTGGCTGCGGTTCATGAAAAGAACATACATGCAATGACACTGGTGTATCCTTATGTGGTTCATGAGAAGAACACACATGCAATGACTCTAGCTGTGGTTCATGAAAATAACACACATGCAATGACATTGCTGGATCCATGTGTGGTTTGTGAAATGAACAGACATGCAATGACACTGGTGGATCCATGTGTGTTTTGTGGAAAGACCAGACATGCAATGACTCTAGGTGTGGTTCATGAAAAGAGCACACATGCAATGACACTTGTGTATCCTTATGTGGTTTGTGAGAAGAACACACATGCAGTGACTCTAGCTGTGCTTCATGAAAAGAACACACATGCAATGACACTGGTGGATCCATATGTGGTTTTTGGAAGGAACACACATCCAATGACTCTAGCTGTGGTTCGTGAAAAGAACACACATGCAATGACATTGGTAGATCCATGTGTGGTTTGTGAAAAGAACAGACATGCAATCACACTAGGTGGATCCATGTGTGGTTTGTGGAAAGAACACACATGCAATGACTCTAGCTGTGGTTCATGAAAAGAACACACATGCAATGACATTGGTGGATCCATGTGTGGTTTGTGAAAAGGACAGACATGCAATCACACTAAGTGTGTGTTGGGGGGATACCCCCGGGTAGGGTCACACCGGGGTATAATGGCCGACTTAGCCGAGGTTCGGCAAGGTCAAAGCGAATACTGGACGAGTCACCTCAAGGAAGGCCGAATCTCGGGGTAACCCAGACCATGGGATGTCCACCTAACTGGGTCTCAACCGACTTCAGCCGTAAGTCGGATGGATGAATCTAACTTGTATGCAGGAACAGGTGTGGCCGGATCTACTATGTATGATCCGGGTCATATCAAGCTTGTAGGAGAAGGAAGGTATCTCGCTGGTCAAAGGTGACCCCTGTACGCGGAGATGAGCGAAGCGGACAGAGGCAGGACCACCGAGGCGTGGTCGACAAAGGTGCCGATGCCAATGTCGGCTGACGAGGGTGCCGCAGAGGCTCACGTAGCCTCTGCATGGGTGACGCGGGGGAAAAGTGACCCGGTCGGCTTACTATTTTGGGAAGAGGCATATTCCCTGGAATATGCCTCCACGTATGCCCTAATTGGAGACCTAGCCACCCCTGTATAAGGAGGGCTAGGGCCTCTGTAGAAAGGGTTGATCTCTATTGGGTTGAGTTTGATAGAGTTAGTCTTTAGACGTTATGTTCTTCTAGCAAGTGACTGAGAGCTAGCTAGTGGTGAGAGTAAGAGAGTTCTTTCTTCCTCCTCTCTCCGATACAGCTCGAGGAGCACTTGTAATCTGTGAGAGTGAATCAAATACAAAGCTTCTGTGTGTGGAATCACCACAAGTGTCCCTCCCTGGATTCCCCTAGTGCATTTAGTCCCCATCTTTAGCCTATCCATGGCATCTGCCGTGACACCACCACGACAGTTGGCGCCCACCATGGGGCTAGCGGCGCTAGCAGGGGTCAAGATCCGGACGGGAAACCTCATCGGCACCAGCGAACACATCGTCTCCGGGCTCGTTCAGCGCTTTGGAGCGCTGGACTTTGTCAGCGACAATGTTGGCGGCTTCGGCAAGCGCCCTCTTCCGCGTAACAGCCTCTTCGTCAATCTCGGCGCGCACAAGGTCTACGTTGCTGTCGATGTGTCATGCATTCATCCGCGGCACGTCGTCGAGGCAGGCGAGCCACCCCTTAGCGTGGTTCACGGGGCGCGCATCACTCGCTCCCCGGAGCGTGCTGAGGTGATGATGACTGCGCCTGGCACTGGCGCGAGCAAAGATCCGGCACCAGATCCAGAGGTAACGCCTAAGGCACCGAGGAAAGGTAGAGGTCCTCCACTAGAGAGGCCAGAGAATGTGTTGCGCGAAGCGATGGATAGCTTGGCAAACCCCGTAGCAGTAGTGGTAGATCCGGCTCAGGCATAGGCCGAGCTAGAGGAAACTAGGCAAAAAATTCTAGAGGGTGCGAAAAAGATAGCCACGGCTCAGCAGTCGTTGAACATGACACTGCGTGAGTACGCAAAGGCAAATAAAGTAGATGCTATAAAACTGAAGGGTAGAAATCTCATGAGTGAAATGAACAAAGAGGGTGATACTAGGATTGAGGAGTCAGAAAACTGTTTGTTCGTGGGGCTGCCGAAGTATAGTACCCCGGCAAAAAACCTTAGAGCAGCGGATACAGCTGCGTCCGAGTTAGAGGGTCTAACAGGTGAAGCCCGTTAGAGACAGCAAGATAGGGTCAATGAGTTGGTTCGGATCGCTAACAGGCAAAATGAGGAATTGCTCTAGGCTAACCCGGAGAGAGCCGGGGCCTCCAAGATCGTTCTTCGGCGGTGGGTAACCCAGAGAAATCCGCTGGAGCTGCATCGTCTCCTCATGGTGGACCTAGGAGAGAAGAGGTAGTAACCTCGGCGAGGAGAAACAAACAGATCGTCCCGTATGACCCGACAGGGGCAGGGAAAGGAAAATAAGTACAGAGAAATGACGATCGACGAAGTGTGAGCCGAGGTGAAGCTGGCCGAGGTAACCGTGACCAAGGAAATGCCGGTCAAGGAAACATTGTAAATGGCAATGCCGGACAGCGCAACTCGGCAGGACAACCGCAGCAGCGGAATATACCAAGGCAAGAGCAAAGTGCCGACCGAGGTATGCAACAGAGAGGTGCTCCACGAGAGCAAGACCGGTATAACGATGGAAATTCGTAAATGGTGAACGCATGATACGCAAGGCCGGACTATCATGTGATAGGGTCAAGATTGGGAAGCAGGGATTTGATGCCTGATAATGCCAGATTGAAACTGGATCGTCTGTATAGGTCGGAATAGATTGAATGTCAAGGTCCCCCGGGTCCTGCATGTTTTGGGCCCCGGATCATGAAGGAGCCTCCGGTACCTAACTTCCAGTTACCTAGAGGCACAAAGACGTATGACGGCAGTACAAAGCCGGAAGATTGGTTGATAAACTATGCTACAGCTGTGAAAATTGCTACAGGCAACTTGAGATGGGCTGTGAGATACGTACCCCAGATGTTGGAGGGGCCATCAAGGGTATGGCTAAACAATTTGCCGCCCGGAAGTATTAACTACTGGATCGATTTTGAGGAAATGTTTATTAGCAATTTCTCAAGTACGTATCAGAGGCCAAATAGGCCACAGACCCTAGCTATGTCTAAGCAGAGACCGAACGAGACGGACCGAGAGTTTTTAACCCGGTGGTGTATCGTGAGAAACTCGTGTGAGGGTGTGATAGAATCATAGGCCATAGCATGGTCTGCAGATATGCAAGCATGTTGTGGTAAAGATTGCAAAGAGATATGCCAACTACATTGGCAGAGACGATCCGGATTGCAGATTCGTATGCTTTGGGTGATCTGACTCAACCTAGGCTCGTGTCAAACGAATCAAATGAGGAGTGCTACCAAAGAGATGGAGCCGGGTCATCCCGGAGGAATGATTACCGGGGTAAAAGAAGAGATGACAGACCGGATTACCGGTATAATTCACAACAAATTGCTGCTGTGAATCAAGATCAGCCCGGAACAGGGGGAAATCAACGTCAGAAAACTGGAGGGCAACAGTGGACACCGAGAAATGATGGCAAGAAAACTTGGACGCCAGAGCAAAAGAAACAGTGGCAAGAAAAGAAGGACCGTCCGAGGTATACTTATGAGTCAATGTTGGATCAGCCGTGTAAATTTCACACGCCAAATCCGAGTAACCCAGCGGGTCATACAACGAGGCAATGTGAGTGGATGCGTAAGATAGAACAAGGTGATTCGGGGAATGCTCAGGTACCTCGGAATGATCAACCTCAACAGGAGTTACCCCTGCAGCAATTGCTCTCCGGAGCAAACACGCAACAGCTAATGTTGCCTCGCCCTTCGCCGAGGTATGATAACCATGAGAGAAGGGATGTAGTGCATCAAGTGGAAGACCGGCATCAGCCGGATCAGAGGTACCCCAGAAATTAGGGGAGGAATGAGTACAGGGAGCATCATCAGAGTTACTGTGTGTTTACCACTAAGGAAACAGATAGAAAGAGCTTGCAACACCGACATATGGAGGTGAATGCGGTAATGCCAGCAGTGACGAGGTATATGCCTTGGTCGGACCAGGAAATTACCTGGAGCATCAAAGATCATCCCAAGCTTATGCCAAGTCCTGGTTCATATGCTCTAGTGCGGGACCCGGCATTCATTGGGCCTAACATCAATGTGAGGTTCTCCAAGGTACTGATTGACAATGGCAGTAGCATTAGCATCATGTATGAGGATACAATGCACAAACTAGGTATCTCGGAGAACATGCTCCAAGCTACAAGGAAAACTTTCCATGGTGTTGTGCCAGGCATTTCTTGTGAGCCCATAGGCAAGGTCCGGGTTGACGTATTGTTCGGCACGAGAGATAACTGCCGAACTGAGAATTTGGAGTTTGAAGTGGTGAACTTAGAAAGTGCGTATCACTCGTTACTCAGAAGACCAGCGCTGAACAAGTTCATGGCAAGCTGCCACATCAGTTATCTAAAGATGAAGTTGCCCGGGCCAAATGGAGTGATTACCATTGCTGGAGATTTCCGACGTTCCATTGAGTGTGCGTCAGCCGGGTCTAACCTAGCCAAGTCACTCATGATTGCGCAAGAGAAAAGGAAAATCCAGGAGGTGGCAGTGTTGGCTCAGTCCACGCAGCAATATATGCCGGCGTTCAGTAATCCGCATGGTAGTGTTTCGTTCCAAGCCACAAAGGATACCAAGAAAGTGCATGTTGATGATATGTTCCTAGAGCGCACCGTAACAATTGGTGCCGTGTTAAATGATAAATAGGAAAGCGATCTTGTCAACTTCCTCTGTGAGAATCGGGATATTTTTGCTTGGTCCACACAGGACTTGCAAGGTGGTCCGAGGGAGTTGGCCGAGCACACTTTGAACGTGAGACCCGGAGCAAGGCCGGTGAAGCAACCTCTCCGCCGCTTCGCAAAGATAGGAGAAAAGTCATTGGAGATGAGATAGCTCGGTTACTAGCAGCAGGATTTATCATGGAAGTTCTTTACCCGTATTGGCTATCTAATGCGGTGCTGGTGGAGAAGAAGAAGAATGATCCGAATGTGGCAGTGGTTTGGCGCATGTGTATCGATTACACGAACTTGAATAAGGCGTGTCCAAAAGATCCATTTCCACTGCCAAGGATAGATCAGGTCATAGACTCAACTGCTGGGTGTGAACTGTTGTCATTCATTGATGCATATTCTGGTTTCCACCAGATACCCCTAAATCCGGATGATCAAATAAAAACTGCATTTATCACCCCGTATGGGGCTTATTGCTATCGCACCATGCCGTTTGGTTTACGTAATGAGGGGCAATGTACCAAAGATGTATGCAGAAATGTTTACACGACCAAATTGGTCAAAATGTACAGGTGTATGTGGATGATGTGGTTATCAAGACCAAGGAAAGCAAAATGCTCCTTGATGATACCAGGCCGACATTCGCGAACCTAAGAAGGTTCCGGATGAAGCTTAACCCGGAAAAATGTACCTTCGGTGTCCCGGATGGAAAATTACTCGGATTCCTTGTCTCCAGCCGAGGTATCGAAGTCAATCCAACTAAAATCCGGGCCATTGAGCGAATGGAACTGCCGAAGTGTCTTAACGATGTCCAGAAGTTCACTGGTTGCCTGGCATCGTTAAGTCGGTTTGTGTGTCGGTGCCTCTCTATCAACTCATGAAAAAGTCGGACAAGTTCATTTGGACGCCGCAGGCCAATGAAGCCTTTATCCAATTAAAGAAAATGCTAGCCACTGCACCAGTGTTATCCTCTCCACTATGAAAGGAGCTAATGTTTCTCTATATAGCTGCAACCAACCGAGTTGTAAGTGCAGTAATCGTGGTAGAGCGTGACAAAGAGGGTAAGTCAGTGCAAAGGCCAGTATATTATCTGAGCGAGGTATTGTCAACATCGAAACAAAATTATCCGCACTATCAGAAAGTGGCGTATGGTGTGTATATGTCGGCAAAGAAGCTAAAGCATTACTTTGAAGAGCACCCTATCAAAGTAATATGTGAAGCTCCCATATTCGAGATAATGAGTAACAATGATGCAAGTGGGAGGATTGCAAAATGGGCAATTGAACTAGCTCCCTATGCGCCACAATATGACAGAAGAGAAGCAATCCAGTCTCAGGCTGTGGCCGACTTTTTTGTGGACTGGGCCGAGGTACAATATGAACCACCACTACCAGATCCGAACTACTGGAGAATTCACTTTGACGGGTCAAAAAAAAAAAACCGGGTTAGGCACCGGAGTTGTGCTTACCTCACCAAAGAATGACCAGTTGAAGTATGTGCTACAGATCCATTTCGCAGTGTCGAACAATGTCGCTGAATATGAAGCACTTGTGCATGGGCTCAAAGTGGCAAAAGAAATTGGGATACGTCGGATCCAATGCTTTGGCGACTCGGATTTGGTTGTTCAGCAAGTGTCGGGGTTGTGGGATGCTCTTGATCCAAACATGGCACTATACAGATTTCATGTGCAGAAGATATCTGGTTATTTTGAGGGATGTGAATTTCGCCATGTACCCCGGGTGGAAAATGAGGCTGCCGACGTATTGTCGAAGCTCGGATCAACCCGACAAGCAATTCCACCGGGTGTAGCATTAGAACACCTCAGAAAACCATCCATTAGACCGTCCCTAGAAACCGACTCAATCTATGTCTCGGAGGATCCGGAGTCCGGAGCTGTGCCCATGGAAATTGACGTGGGAGGTGGTGCGCGAAACCCGGGGACTGCCCCAGCAAACCCGAGGACTGCCTCAGCGAACCCGGGGACTGTCTCGCAGGACCCGGGGACTGCTCAACGTGATCCGGTTGAAGTTATGCCGGTGGATCAGATGGAAATTGATGAGGATGTGTTCCCTGTGCGAGCAATACCAGCTTAGGCACTGCCTATATTTCAATTCCTGAAAGATGGAACTTTACCCACTAAGGAGGTGCTATCCAGGCAAACTCAGAGGAGAGCAAAGGCATACACAAGCATCAATTCTGAGCTATACAAAAGGAGTGTGACCAATGTCCTCCAGCGATGCGTTGACCCGGAAGAATGTCTTGACATCCTCTAAGATATACATCAAGGGGAATGTGGGCATCATGCCTCGTCCAGAGCCTTGGTAGCAAAAGCGTTCCGGCATGGTTTCTATTGGCCAAGTGCCTTAGAACAAGCAGAGGACTTGGTACGAAAGTGCAATGGTTGTTAGAGGTATGCTACCAAGACACATATGCCAATGTTGGAGCTCAAGACCATACCAATCACATGGCCATTTGTCGTATGGTGTTTGGACATGGTTGGCCCGTTCAAACCAGCAAGGGGAAATATGACTCACATTTTGGTCATGGTGGATAAATTTACAAAGTGGATTGAAGTAAATCCAATAAGAAAATGTGATGGAGCTACGGTCGTGACATTTCTCAAAGACATCATCTTGAGATACAGTTATCCTCATAGTATCATAACTGATAATGACACAAATTTTGCTGAAGGAGCATTTGCGCAATTCTGCCGAGATAAGAAGATTTGGCTGGACGTTGCCTTGGTAGCCCACTCCGCATCAAACGGACAAGTGGAGAGATCCAACGGATTAGTATTATCCGGGATAAAACCCCGACTCATTGAGCCGCTGCAAAGATCAACGGGGTACTGGATAGAAGAACTACCAGTGGTATTGTGGAGTTTAAGAACAACTCCGAATCGATCAACAGGCTATACGCCATTCTTTCTGGTATATGGGGTAGATGCTGTATTACCAGCCGACATAGAGCATGACTCGCCTAGGGTCACCCAATACACAGAAGCCGAAGTGCAAGAAGCCCGGCAAAATGATGTTGATCTGCTGGAAGAAGCACGAGAATTGGCATTGTGCAGATCCGCCATATATCAGCAAAATCTCCGACGCTATCATAGCCGGAAAGTAAACCCCCGAGTCTTTCGGGAAGGTGATCTGGTATTCCGGTTGGTACAACGTACTACTGGCATGCATAAGTTATCCCCCCATAGGAAGGGCCATTCATTGTGAGCAAAGCATTACACAATGATTCTTACTATCTTATCGATGAAAAACCACAGGAAAAGAACAAGGTGGACAGGTCCGGCGAGGAATCTAAGCGTCCATGGAATGTAGCTCTACTTCGTCCTTTCTACACTTAGCAGAGAAGTGTATGTATCTGAGTCTCTCATATGTCGGTATGTATGCCGGCAATGAGCTTATCAATGAAATATTGGAACCTCTAGCAGTAACTCGGGGACTTCCTTAATAATGATTATTGTCTTCTGTATTTATTATTTATACGTTGGCTGGCGTAAGTTGTTCTACTTAGGTCAGATTAGTAATGTGTGAGCACCAAGAACCCAACTCTTCGACTTGCTGCTGTCCAACGAGAATTGGCTTCATGGCAAGCAACAGAACAAGTTTGGAATTGCGTAGCACATGAAAAACGACTAAGGAAAAGAACTTAATCGAGTTGACGTTTGTTTTTTGGACTAACCTTGTGTTTACTTTCGAATTATTATGCTGAATTATTTTGAGCTAAGCCCAAAGTTTCCATGTATTGTTAAGAAATTTTTTGAAGCTCGGATTCGTAAGTCGTAAAACCGAATCAAGGTAGATACGAGGCGAGCCAAAAGATTGGATAAACAAGACAATGAAACTCAAGGAGCAGCAGGAGGAGGAAGTTAGGCGTCATCTTCGCTGTCTTTGATGTCCGAGGCATCGTCCTCTTCGTCCTCATGCGAGCCATTTTCAACGTTTTCGGCGTTTCCAATATCCGAGCCACCAAGGAAGCTCGGACCCTCATTCCATTCATGAATAGGAGCATATTCGATGAGGCTATGGGAGCAAGCCTTGCGCCGAGCTACCCACTCCGGGTCACTGGTCCATTTGGATCCAGTACGCATGCGCGCTAGGAGGTTGAGGTCGATCTTCTCGTACCACGTAAGCACGTAGTGGAGAACGGTCTCAACTCTGGCACGCCCAGCGGATTCCCTCCAAAGGTCGAGTTGGGTCTCGCATTCCATCAACTTATCAACAAGAACTGCGGTTCCCTCCTGAGTGTCTTCTGCAGGCCAAAAAGTGTTGAAGATTCGGATTGCAACGTCAAGGATATCCTTGCCATAGTTCTTCACGATTTCCACACGAGAAGATAAGTTGACCAACATGTCCTCCATGTCATAGGGAATCTCTTCAGCGTCAGGAGCAACCGAGGTACTCCTTTGTCAGCGGAAATTAGCAACAGCGGTGCTCGCAATGGCATTGCCCTCTGGAAATTTGCCTGAAAACAAGACAAGAGAAGCGGGTAAAGAAAAGACATGTGAAGTAACCCGGAGAAATATGCCGGATGAGGGAAAGGAGCTTACGTGAAATATGGCTGTGGATCTGGGTCAACTCCTTGGTATAGTCATCACGCCTTTTGCGAAGCTGCACACGTTCAGTATTCACCGACTCAAGTTTGGCGTCGGCCACCTGGAGAAGTTCTCGGTCCTTCGCAATCCGGAGATTGAGGCGCTCGCGCTCTTCAGTATAGTCCTGGCCAGCTTTTTCAAGGTCGGTTTGGTGCTGCCCTTTCAACTTCTTCATATCTACCTTGAGCTTGGCAATTTCATCATCCTTGGTTCGGAGGAGGGCAAGCTCGTCATCTTTCTTTTTGAGCTCGGCCTAATGCTGCCCTGCGTGTTCGAGAAAATGCATCATCATATCAGGCACAGGCACACTATCATATCAGCGATACTGAAATAGTTTGTTGATCCGGCAAAGCTGAGGTATGAATGTTCGCCGAGCCAAGAAAAAAAGGAGATAGAAAGCATAACAAGGTCGCACAAAAGTAACTTACCCTTGATCTGGTCAAGATTTTTCCTCATGAGGATATTCTCAGCTTCCACCCCAGCTGCGAAAACCGAATGATGGGTTAGTTCGGCAGAAAAAGAGGAAGAAAACACGGAAAAATATCAAGAAGAGAACTTACCCCTTTTCTCGTGTTCAGCGAGAAGTGCATTATGATTTACGCGCAGCATCTTGTGAGTGTCCAGGAGACATTGAAACTCAGCGCTTCGGCGGTTGGTGGTCACCTGAAAAGAGTACAAAAATATAGCTTAGTCTCCTACATATTCGAAGTGTACAAAATCCGGGCCAAGTGGAACTTAACCCGGCTCTAGGTGTGTGCATATTCGAAGTGTACAAAATCCGGGCCAAGTGGAAATTAACCCGTCTCTAGGTGTGTGCATATTCGAAGTGTACAAAATCCGGGCCAAGTGGAACTTAACCCGGCTCTAGGTGTGTGCATATTCGAAGTGTACAAAATCCGGGCCAAGTAGAACTTAACCCGGCTCTAGGTGTGTGCATATTCGAAGTGTACAAAATCCGGGCCAAGTGGAACTTAACCCGGCTCTAGGTGTGTGCATATTTGAAGTTATCAAGGAGCTACGTTAGTTATTTAAGGAGCATCCGTCCGAGTGACAAGTTACTCCCCCGGAGGCTCGGGTACTAATGGTTAAATCACTAATATATACAACATGCTAAGGAAAAGGTGAAGTAACGTACCTCCATCATCCGACCCGCAAGGTTAATTGCCTTAGCGGCTGTATTCATTTGAGCAGAAAATTTGGCGGGACCGAACTTCTCGGGGAGTTTGTCATTGTGGACGAACTCCGCCTTGTTCTAGTTGTTCACGAACACAATCAAGGTCGGAGGGTATCGTTCGCCGCTGAGCATGTGGGGCGCCACCAAGCCCTTGGCATGTGCTTCCCTCCTCTCAACCTGGGCAAGGGCCGGGCTGGTGTGCAAAACGAGTTGCGCGTCAGCTGGGTCGGCAGGGATGTCCTTCGGTGGTGGAGTTTTCTTCGAAAGCATGGACGCGAGTGTGCGTTGTCCAGCCTCGATGGACGCTGCCCTGGTGGCATCAGGAGCCTTCTTGCCCTTAGGTTGCTGCTGAGAAGTGGAAGTTGATGCAGCAGATTTACCCTTGGGAGCTGCCTTGGTGCTTTCTCAACGAGACTAAGAAGACTCGGACGAGGCGGAGGGGCTTGGTGCTGCTGCTGTTGCTTTTGCTACTGGTGCTTGAGTTGGTGCTGGTGCTGGTGCTGGTTTCTTCTTCGGTGGAGGTGCTGAGGTAACCTCGGTGGTAGCTGGTTGCGGTGGAGCCGAAGTAGTGGTGTTCGCTACCTCGGCAGAGCCAGTCTCCCCCGCTCCAAGGTTGCCCTCCTCTTGACGAGGTGGGCTGGAACCCGGAGCAGCCACTGAACCCTCCGGGATTGGGCTCAGCGGGCATGAATCGTCGCCACGAGAGGGAGAAGGGCTGTGTCCGAGCGGGGAGGCAATGCCGGACCCACTCTGTGGGACCTCCACCGTGGCCCTGCCGAATCAAACAGTGTCGGATGAGAAACTATAACAATAGAAGAACAAGTAAATGGCAGAGAGAAAATAGGCTTACTCATCCGAGGTCAGGGGCTCCTTGGACTTCCGAGCCCTTCGTGCTGGGGCCTTGGTTGCTGGTTTGGAGGCAGTTTTGTCCCAGGACTTCTTTCGCCTTTTGGCTGGCTGAGAAGGTCCGGAGAAAGAAGTTGATGCGGCTCCCCTTTTCTTCTTCGGCGCAACCGGAACAGGATCACCCACGGCAAGGGGAGGGTCCTCATGGATCGGCCCACCAGGGTTAGCTGATGCCGGAAAAGCATAAGAAAGGGGAACAACGTCAAATGCTTCCATCACCTCAACATCCGAGTCATCTTCATCGTCGGGCCAATCTCTAATGGAAGAGAGTTTACCGGTGGGTCGCTTGGTCGCGTCGGCCATGGGAAGGAACATTTCCTGATCCGATTCCTCCTCGTCAAAGGTATCCCGGTCAGGCGCCCATTTGAGGGAGGGCTCGGCGCCATCCTCGATAGTTTGCTGAAGGAATTTCTAAGGGAAACAAAAGACAACAAAGTTAAGTATACAACAACGACTGACATATAATTTAATTCGGAGAAAGTTTGCGGCATGAAGCTTACCACGGGAGGAAGCCTATCTCGGCAATAATGTTCCATTCCCCACGTCCACTCAGAGGAGAAGTCCTTGTGGGTGGTGAAGAGGGCCTTGACCCGGCGGTAGATCTCTGTGTTGCTCAACTCGAAAGACGAGGTCCGGTTGGGGTCGTGGCCCCAACTCATGTGACAGACTTTGTGTGTGCGCTTCTGGAGGGGGGAGATCCGGTTTCGCACGAACATAATCATGGCATCCTCATTGCACAATCCGAGATCCTTCAACTCCTGGAACCTCTTGTTGACCTAGTTCGCCAGGACGGTGGGCTTCTTGGGGACCACATCCTATAGCTCCGGATTGGGAGGACCCGGAGCGTAAGGGCGCAACCGGATCAGATCCTCAGTATTGTTGTTCCGGACATAGAAGAAAGTCTGGGCCCATCCCTTGCAAGAATCCAGTCCAGTGACTCGAGGGAAGACGGACAGCCTCCGAGGAGAAATTCACGCAGCGCCGAACTGCGTGAGCTGCTTGTCCTCCGGGTCAAGCTGGATGTTCGGGATCACGTTCCGGCGAAGGCCAAAGAACCGGATCTAGACCTCCTTCGTGGGCCACAGTCCAACATAACCTTCGATGGTGGAGGCGAAGGCAGAGAGAGATGTGATGGCATTGGCTGGAAGGTGGTGCGGCTGGAGTTCGTATGTGTTTAACCAGTCGTGGAAAAAGTCGCTCACTGGCAAACCAAATCCACGTTGAAAATGAGATAGGAACACCACATACTCACCCAGATTGGGTGAGGGGGCAAGCTCGGAGGAAGCGAGGCATGCGGTGACGCCCTCCGGGATGAGCCTAGTGCGATAGAGCCAATCCAGGTCGTCCTGTCAGACCCAGGAACCCGCCCACGCGCCGCGGTCGGCGCTCTCAGCGTCTTCCTCCATCTCCTGCTCGGCGACGGCGAGCTCCTCCTCAGTCATCTCCAGTTCACTGCCCTCACTGGCGCTAGCGGCGGTGGGTGGCAGTGGCCTATACTGGCAGCGACCCGTGGCGGAAGAGATGCGCGGAGGCGGCGGTGACGCTGGTGGGCACGGAGGCAGTGCGGCGGCGGCGCTGCTACTCAGGCGCAGTGGCGGTGGCGTTGTCGCGGGAGAAGAAGAAGAAGAAGAAGCAGAGGCAGAAGGGCACATAAGTGGGGAAAAGACCCAAGGGGCATGCCCCTCCCCTATTTAACCACTCCCTCGAGGGGGTAGTGGGATCGTGTTATGCGGGTATGCCACACGGTGTGGCCGTGTATAACCCGGATTGACCAATGAGTGACGAGCCACACAGAGGACCACAGGGCGTAGCAGATCCCATGACGGGATCCATGTGTGGTTTGTGGAAAGAACACACATGCAATGACTCTAGCTGTGTTCATGAAAAATACACACATGCAATGACACTGGTGGATCCATATGTGGTTTGTGGAAGGAACACACATCCAATGACTCTAGCTGTGGTTCATGAAAAGAACACACAAACAATGACACTGGTGGATCGATGTGTGGTTTGTGAAAAGAACAGACATGCAATCACACTAGGAGGATCCATGTGTGGTTTCTGGAAAGAGCACACATGCCATGACTCTAGTTGTGGTTCATTGAAAGAACACACATGCAATGACACTGGTGGATCCATGTGTGGTTTGTGAAAACAATAGACATGCAATCACACTGGTGTGGTTCATGAAAAGAACACACATCCAATGACACTAGTGGATCCATATGTGGTTTATGGAAAGAACAAACATGCAATGACTCTGGCTATGGTTCATGAAAAGAACACACATGCAATGAAACTGGTCGATCCTTATGTGGTTTGTTTAGAAGAACACACATGCAATGACTCTAGCTGTGGTTCATGAAATGAACACACATGCAATGACACTGGTGGATCCATGTGTGGTTCATGAGAAGAACAGACATGCAATCACACTAGGTGGATCCATGTGTGGTTTGTGGAAATAACAGACATGCAATGACTCTAGGTGGGGTTCATGAAAAGAACGCACATGCAATGACACTGGTGGATCCATGTGTGGTTCATGAGAAGAACACACATGCAATGACACTAGGTGTATCCATGTGTGGCTTGTTAAGAGTAACAGACATGCAATGACTCTGGCTGTGGTTCATGAAAAGAACACACATGGAATGACACTGGTGGATCCATGTGTGGTTCATGAGAAGAACAGAGATGCAATCACACTGGCTGTGGTGCATGAAAAGAACATACATGCAATGACACTGGTGGATCCATGTGTGGTTTCTGGAAAGAACAGACATGTAATGACTCTAGTTGTGGTTCATGAAATGAACACACATGCAATGACATTGGTGGATCCATGTGTGGTTTGTGAGAAGAACAGACATGCAATGACACTGGTAGATCCATGGGTGGTTTGTGAGAAGAACAAACATGCAATGACACTGGGTGTGGTTCATGAAAAGAACAGACAAGCAATGACACTGGTGGATCCTTATGTGGTTTGTTTAGAAGAACAAACATCCAATGACTCTAGTTGTGGTTCATGAAAACACCAGACATGCAATGACACTGGTGGATCCTTACATGGTTTGTTTAGAAGAACACACATGCAATCACACTAGGTGGATCCATGTGTGATTTGTTTAGAGGAACAAACAAGCAATGACACTGGGTGTGGTTCATGAAAAGAACAGACATGTAATGACACTGGTGTATCCTTATGTGGTTTGTTTATAATAAAACACATGCAATGACTCTAGCTATGGTTCATGAAAATAACACACATGCAATGACACTGGTGTATCCTTATGTGGTTTGTGAGAAGAACACACATGCAGTGACTCTAGCTGTGGTTCATGAAAATAACACACATGCAATGACACTGGTGGACCCATATGTGGATTTTGGAAGGAACACACATCCAATGACTCTAGCTGTGGGTCATGAAAAGAACACACATGCAATGACACTGGTGGATCCATGTGTGGTTTGTGAAAAGAACAGACACGCAATCACTCTAGGTGGATCCATGTGTGGTTTGTGGAAAGAACACACATGCAATGACTCTAGCTGTGGTTCATGAAAAGAACACACATGCAATGACATTGGTGGATCCATGTGTCATTTGTGAAAAGAACAAACATGCAATCACACTGGGTGTGGTTCATGAAAAGAACAGACATCCAATGACACTGGTGGATCCATGTGTGGTTTGTGGAAAGAACAGGCATGCAATGACACTGGGTGTGGTTCATGAAAAGAACACACATGCAATGACCCTGGTGTATCCTTATGTGGTTTGTGAGAAGAACACACATGCAATGACTCTAGCTGTGGTTCATGAAAAGAACACACATGCAATGACACTGTTGGATCCATGTGTGGTTCATGATAAGAACAGACATGGAATGACTCTTGCTATGGTTCATTAAAAAGAACACACATGCACTAACACTGGTGGATCCATGTGTGGTTTGTGAAAAGAACAGACATGCAATCACACTAGGTGGATCCATGTGTGGTTTGTTTAGAGGAACAAACATGCAATGACACTGGGTGTGGTTCATGAAAAGAACAGAGATGCAATCACACTGGTGGAACCTCAAGTGGTTTGTTTAGAAGAACACACATGCAATAACTCTGACTGTGGTTCATGAAAAGAATACACATGCAATGACACTGGTGGATGCATGTGTGGTTCATGAGAAGAACATACATGCAATCACACTAGGTGGATCCATGTGTGTTTTGTGGAAAGAATAGACATGCAATGACTCTAGTTGTGGTTCATGAAAAGAAAACACATGCAATGACACTGGTGGATGTATGTGTGGTTCATGATAAGAACACACATGCAATGACACTGGGTGTATCCATATGTGGTTTTGTCGTTGTATTGGGAACGACAGTACCTAAGGAGGTTAGATAGAGGTGTGGGGACTGGCAGGAAAGCTATCGACGACGTCTGCAGGCGGGATTGGATACAAGCGAGCGTAGCTGGACGCAAGAAGTACCCAGGTTTGGGGCCCTCGTGATGAGGTAAAGCCCCTACTCCTTCCGAGTCTGACTATCAGGGATATACGAACTACAAGTGCTCCTCGAGCTGTATTCTCGAGCTACTGCCTTAAATGCAATGAGACCAACCCTTTCTACTGAGGCCTTGCCTCTCCTTATATAGGTAGAGAGGCAACAGTCTCACTGGCCAATCCGAGTGGTGGGCCCCACATGCGGGTCCTAGCCGGATGGTCATCTACAGTGTCCGGTATGGTGTGTCTCATCGGAGTATGAGCGGTATGGCTGTCGTAGGCACAGTGGACACCGTGCGAGCCTATCGTCAACATCGGGCCACTGTTCCTGCGTCATCCCCACAAAGTCTTTGGTATGTCCGGGTGGTTGCCAGTCTTGTCATCGTATAGGGCGTACTGTGCACTGATACGCATGTCGTCCTGTCTCACTAATTGGGTCCGGCTACGTCGCCGTAGCCGGCTACTTCCTACTGACCCGGCTGCCGAACGGTAGCCGGCCTGTCTTGCCCTGTCCGGCTGTGCTTGGTCAGCCGGACGCGATCTGACTACTTGGTTCTTGTCCGGTTGGGGTACCTGGGGATCATCCCCTTGACACTAGCCCCCGAGCGCGTGTGGATTCTGCCCTTAGGCGAAATTTGCACGCGCTCCCTCCTGCTTTTGAATTTGTGTCCGGCTGAGCTTGGCCGTTGCGCTACTCATGACATCAGTGCTAACGCCGGCCACGCGCGCACGTGCCATCATTGCCCTGCGGCGGGCAGCGTAATGTCCCGTCGCACGTCGCCTGGGGAAGCCACTGTTCGACGCTTCGGTTCTTGCTCCGGGATCTTCTGCGCATTCTGCTTCGGCACATGGGATCTGGGCGGCGGTTGGGGTGAGGGCCGTCCAGATGCGCGCCACGTGGCCCTATCGATGATTGATCTTCTGGCCCTTTAAAGGGATGCCGCGGGGGAGGCAGTTCCTTTCTTTCGCTCCCCCGCTGTAGTTTTCCCTTCCCTCGCGTGCTCCTGCTTCTGCGCCCTTGCCTTCTGTGTCGTAGCCCGCTGCGTCGCCCACTCGTCGTCGTTGCTACGGGCCACCGACACTCTTCCGTCGCTGCTCCCCACTGTCAGCCGGAGACGTCCGCTGACCGCAGGGCTTGGTGCGGCTCCTCCGTCACGGAGGACCACATCACGAAGTACCGCGCCACCCACGTTCTCCCGCCGTCGGAGGAGGTGGCAGTGCGGTTGGCGCTAGCGGAGGAGGTGTCGCCGCCCCCAGCGGAGGGGGAGCGCATCATCTTCCTCTCCCATCTGGCGCGCGGGTTTGCCTTGCCGGTGCACGCGTTCTTCTTGACCTTCCTCGCCTTCTTCGACCTCCGCCTCCACCACCTCGGCACCAACGCAATCGGGACGTTGGCGCATTTCATGGCGTTTTGCATGAGCTACCTCGGGATCCAGCCGGATCTCGGGCTCTTTTGCCTGCTCTTCCGAGTCCGGCCGCAGGTGCAGTACACGAAGGGGCCGCTAGTCCATCTACTCCTGCTCCCAATCCGGCTACCCCAAGTTCTTCCTTCAGGACACGGTACGGCTGTGGCAGCAGTCCTACTTCTACCTCAAGAACGTCACCAACGTCGACCGGATCAATCTCCCGGCTTTCCAGGATGTCGAGTCTAGCCGGCAGAACTGGGAGCTGAAGATCCATGGTGATAAGGCGGAGACGGACACGATGTTGCAGCGCATGTGCTCCCTCGTCACCTGCCTGCTAACCGGCATGGACATCACCCTCAGCTGGATGTCCCGACTGATGATGCCGATGCAGCAGCGGGCGCACAAGATGTGCTATTACTCCGGCCGGCTGCACCCGACCCAGCTGTCGCGCCATGATCCCCGCTACCACAACTTGAAGGAGTGGGTGTGGACGATCACCAAGGATCGGCTGCCGGAGAACTAGAAGTTCAGTCTGGCGCCCTACAGCCGGGAGAACCGCGTGCCCCGGGTAAGTTGTTGTATCTGGAAATTTCATTTGTTCTTCCTGCATTTTTCTTGTTCTGTCCGGCTAACTTCTTGTATTCGGCAGGTGTTCGCTTGCATCCTTCGCGAGGAGGGTGAGGCTCCTCTTGAGGAGTTCGCGCCTGACTTGCCCGAGCCGTGCGCTCGGAGGTCCGGCAAGGAGTCAGACGGGGATGGCAACGCCTTTCCCACCCGGAATGACGAGCCGGCCGCCGACGCCCACGCGGAGGATCATGAGGAGGAGGAGGCAGCGCCGACCGTCGATCCGGTGACGCGCTCCATGATGGACGGTGAGGCAAGCGGGAGCGGCTCCAAACGTTCCGGCTCCTGCTAGCCCGCGACGGATGAGCCAGCTCCCAAGAGGAGTCGGTCCAGTGCCCTTTCGCCGAGCCGCCTTGGCCGGTAGAAGGGGTCGCCCCCAGTTGTGCCGGGGTACGTCCCTTCTCCCCCCTTTTCTTTCGGTGTTTTCTGCCTGCTTCCCTTTTTTCTCCTTTATCTGACTTTGGTTTATTTGCCTTTGCCTTCTCCTCCTTCTTCCTAGCACGTTGGTTTCTTTTGGAGCCGCGAGCACGGCTCGAGCTCCAACAGGGTCACCGCCCCATGCTCCGACTGCATCGGCCAGCGTCCCCCATTCCTCTGAAGTGTCACCTCCGTCTTCCCCTCGAGCTGAACCGGCTGCCTCGGCCAGATCATGGGGTCCTCAGCCGGAGGCGGAGTCCTCACAGCCGGATGGATCTTCCGCGGGCGCGCGGGGGGGCGCTGCCGGCAAGGAGCTCGTGGTTGTCGGCGACGACAACTCCGACGAGGAGCCCGGGGAGGAGTGGCGAACGGCGGTGGCCGCGGCAAAGGAGTCCTTGGCCATCAATGCTGTGGACAACGACGCTTCCTCCGCCGCCTCGCTGATGTACTTAGACACCACGCTCGAGCTGGCGGTGAAGGAGATCCGGCTGCTGGAGGCCACAGCCGGCAAGAACCGGTCCCTGGAGCAGAAGCTAGCCGCTGCTAACGGGACTTCCTAGAGTGAGTTAGCTTCATCTGTCTTTCCTTTTTTTCTACTGATAGCCGGTTTTGTTGCAGCCATCCTCGTGTGCGCTCAGCGCGAGATCGATCGCTTGAAGAGAGCGAACAACCGGCTGAGCAAGTACAATTCCGCTCTGCGGCTGCAAAATATGGATTGGCACGCGAGGGTAGACGGTTTGGAGGCCACCATCAAGGAGCGCGACGCGTCGCTCGCCAGCCGGACCGAAGCCTTCACTCTTCTCGAGGCCCAGAACAAGGACCAAGAGAAGAAGATCAAACGGCTGGCGACAAAGGAGAAGGCTCTAGTAGAGGAGCTGATGCAAGTCGGCCAGACGGCTAAGGGTAAGTTCCCTTTTTCCGCCTTCTTTTCTTTCTGGATCTGGTAGCCGGATCTGACCCTTTTTTCTGACGGCCTTTTACCCTGGCATAGACCTACTGGCCTACAACCGGCTGCAGGAGAACTGGCCAGGAGCACAACCGACGGCTTAGGATCACGCCGTCCTGCTTGGCGAAGAGGCTGCCAAGCTTCGCCAAGCGCCATGGGACGTCTTCTCCTTTGTGTGGCCGGAGGCTCCGGTTCCGGAGACGATGGCGCAGATGGCTGTGAAGGTGGGGAAGGTGCCGACTGCGATGGACCGGCTACGGGACCTGGCGGCACGAGCCGGAGCGGAGATGGCTCGGGCCCTCATGCTCTCCTGGTACAAGGACGCCCGCATCGAGAAGATCGATGGAGGCTTCCGTGCCGGCGCCGACCTTGCCGCCATCTGCCAAGCCCATCTAGAGCTCCGCGGGTCTGCCATCAAGATTGCCGACTACGTGGACCCTGACGAGGTGCTCAACGACTCGGAGTCCATCGGTACTCCTAATGTGGAAGGCTCGATGCCACCGCCCGTGGGCGCCGGAACCGGATCGAGCTCCGCGCCCCTCCTATGCCCGAAGCTTCTGCTGGTCAAGGTGCTCCTCATGACAAGGGTCCTGCCGCTTAGCTACTGCCCCGGGATGCCGGGTGTATTGGTCTTGCTTTTGTTATGCATAAAACTTATCAGTCTCCACCGGCTATCTCTGATGCCAGGTAACTTATGGGAGCTTCGCCTCCTTTTTGTTTGTTAATATTGAACTCTTTAGTTTCCTTTAACTTGTGCATCTTGAATTTTCTTTTAATATTTTGCCGGCTAACTTCGTCCGGCTACACACCTTTAGCCGGAGGAACTACACCTCTAGTGGGGGCGCGCTAGCGCACCCACTGGGTGTAGCCCCCGAGATTCGGAGTAGCTGGCATAGCCAGGTGCTTCGAATCTTCCTTATTTTTCCCAAGTCTTCTAACTTTATCCGATTAGCCTCGTCCTAGTCGGCTTCTTTCGTCGGCTGAACGCCTTCAGCTGGGGGAACTAACATTCCAGTGGGGGCGCACGAGCGCACCCACTGGGTGTAGCCCCCGAGATTCGGAGTAGCTGGCATAGCCAGGTGCTTCGAATATTCCTTGTCTTCTCTTACTCCTGCCCTTGCCCTCACCTGGGCTCCGAACGGCCGGCTAAACGCCCTTAGCCGGTCAGGAACTACAAGATTCCGATGGGGGCGCGCGAGCGCACTCAGTGGGTGTAGCCCCCGAGATTCGGAGCGCTTGATGAAGGCAAGGACTTCGAATCTTCTTCCCTTTTCCTGAATTCTGACTCGAAGTAGTCGGGCAAGAATATACATATACATACACATACATCCTCACAGGTTAATAGGTTAGTCTATCAAATTGTAGTCGGAAAACTGCTTGTTTTTTTGAAAACTGGCTTGTGCCTCTCCAAACACTTGGTCGGTTTCCCGTGTGCTCTGCTGTTTTCGCTGCGTCCTTGCCGGGCAGCCGGGTTGCGGTCTGCAGCCGGAATCGAAGGGAGATGACAGTACATTGTGCACGGTACTAACATCTTAGTAGCCGGATTGGTTCCGGCTAGTTGCAAGGCCGGAACGCCCGGTCTGTCGTGTCTCCTCCCTATTTTTCGTGTGGGATGCCTCGGGCTTTTGCTCTTGCTAGTCGGACAGCCGGGTTGCGGTCTGTAGCTGAGACGAAGAGTAGGCCTCTGACATCATCGCACACTACTCGGTCGGTTTGTTGACTTAGCAGGCCGGGCCAGCCGGCAAGCCCCCGGGTAGGGGTTGCCGGAGCCGGAAAATCAGAACCGGAAAAGTAGATGCGAAAACACATTTCTAGCAAGGAGCCCCCGAGATTCTCGTAGGGGTCCGCATTTTCATTCATGGGGTGTTCGGGATACATACACTACCTGGCGACTAGGTGTAAAATGGGCGCAGCAGGGCCATGTTCCAGGGACGGTCGGTCTCTTCGTCTGACTTGTCCATCTTGTTCTTGCGCGGCTGCTGCGCGTCGATGAGGTAGTAGGAGTCGTTGGACAGCGCCTGGCTGATGATGAAGGGGCCCTCCTAGGGTGGCGATAACTTGTGCATGCCCTTCGTGTCTTGCACCATCCGGAGAACCAGGTCACCCTTGCGAAACACGACTGGGCGAATCCGGATTGAATGGTAGCGACGTAGTCGCTGCTGGTACAGGGCTGACCTGGACAGAGCCAGCTCACGGGCCTCCTCCAGGAGGTCCACTCCATCCTCCCGCGCCTCCTGGTTGGCTTTTTCCTCGTATATGAGATTGCGCAGGGAGTCGAACTCGATGTCCGTGGAGAGGACGGATTCCGATCCGTAGACCAAGAAGAACGATGTGTAGCCGGTTGATCTATTTGGTGTGGTGCGGAGGCTCCACAACATAGCCGGAAGTTCTTTGATCCAACATCTGGGTGACTGCTCTAACGACTCAATGAGGCGTGGCTTGATGCTGGCTAGCACCAAGCCGTTTGCTCTTTCGACTTGCCCATTGGACTGCGGGTGCGCGACGGAGGCAAGGTCCAGCCGGATGCCCTTGTTGCTGCAGAACCGGGTGAAGGCCCCCTTGGCGAAATTCGTGCCGTTGTCGGTGATGATGCTGTTGGGGTATCCGAATCGGTTGATGATGTCGGTGAAGAAGGTGACGACTGTCGCCCCATCCAGCTTCCGGATGGGCTTAGCCTCGATCCACTTTGTGAACTTGTCCACCGCTACTAGCAGATGGGTCATGCCCGCACGCGCCCGCTTGAAGGGACCGACCATGTCGAGGCCCCACACCGCGAAGGGCCAGGTGATCGGTATGGTCTTGAGCACCAAAGTTGGCATGTGCCTGAGCTGCCCAAACCGCTGGCATCCATTGCACGCGCGGACTAGATGCTCAGCGTCCTCGACGGCGGTGGGCCAATAGAAACCGTGGCGGAACGCCTTGGCGACTATCGCCCTTGACGAAGCGTGATGCCCACACTCGCCCTGGTGGATGTCCTTGAGTAGCCGGTAGCCTGTGTCTACGTCAACACATCTCTGGAAGATGCCGAATATGCTGCGCTTGTAAAGTTCGCCGTTTATGATGGTGTACGTGTGTGCGCGGCGCCGGATTTTCCTGGCTTCCACCTCGTCATCCGTAAGTTCTCTGTTGGCTATATAGCTCATGAAGGGTTGTGCCCAGGATGGTACTTCTCGAATGACGAGGACGCTCCCGTCCTCCGGTTGACGGATGTCGGGGGGTCGTCCGGGTGGTGTGCCCGGGACGGCAGCCCCCGAGCTGCTTGATGAACCGGCAGCCCTCGGGTCTAGCAAGCCGAAGGGCACTGCCTTGCCGGAATTGGTGTGGGTCTTCTTCTTCGGTGGCTCTGTCGGCTCCGCTTCTGCCGTTCCACCAGCCGAAATGCTCCCTGCCCATATGATGGAGTCCGATTCTGGTGACGGGTTGACGGACGACTTGCGCAGGTGCTCCAAGGAGACCCCTGGTAGGATCGCCTGCCTGGTGGATCCGATCTTGGAGAGCGAATCGGCTGCCTCGTTGTTGACGCGAGGGACATGGTGAAATTCGCACCCGTCGAAGGAGGCACTGAGCTTCTGGATGTGGAATCGGTAGAGGGCCATGTTTGCATCTCCGGCGTCCCATTCTCCGGATACTTGCTGCACCACCAGATCCGAATCGCCGAAGCATAGGATCTGGTTGACACCGATCTCCTTGGCCAACCGGAGCCCGTGCGCCAGTGCCTCGTATTCGGCTACGTTGTTGGAGGCCTTGAAGTGGATCTGCAGCACGTACTCCAGCCGGTCTCCCTTGGGCGAGCTGAGCACGATGCTGGCTCCCGAGCCCCCGAGCATCTTTGACCCATCGAAGTGCATCTTCCAGTGATCCGAGTCCGGAACCGGTGGGAGATACTAGGTCTCAGCTCAGTCGACGAGGAAGTCCGCCAATGTGTGTGACTTGATCGTGAGCCAGGGCTTGTACATGATGGAGTAGGCGGCGAGCTCGATGGCCGATTTGGCGACTCGGCCGGTGGCGTCTTTGTTGCCGATGATTTCCGAAAGGGGTGCAGTGCACATGACCTTAATCGGATGCTCCTGGAAGTAGTGCTTGAGCTTCTTGCATGCTAGGTACACGCCGTAGCACATCTTCTGGTAGTGCGGGTAGTTCTTCTTGGAGAGGGAGAGAACCTCGCTGAGGTAGTAGATGGGCCTCTGAACCGGCTGAGCCTTGCCTTCCTCGGGGCGCTCCACCACCAGGACAACGCTGACGACCCGGCTGATGGCTGCTATATAGAGCAACATCGGCTCCTTGCTAGCCGGCATGGCTAGAACCGGTGCTGTGGATAGCATGCACTTGATGTCGTGAAATGCGGTGTCGGCTTGCGCAGTCTAGGAGAACTTGTCCGTCTTCTTCATCATCTGGTACAATGGGAGTGCCTTCTCCCCCAGCCGGTTGACGAAGCGACTAAGGTAGGCAGGCATCCGGTGAACTTCTGGACCCCCAGCAGGTTCCTGGGCGGTTGCATCCTCTCGATGGCCGCGATCTTCTCCGGATTCGCCTTGATACCTTGTTGTGATACGAGGAAACCGAGTAGCTGACCGGATGGTACTCCGAAGACGCACTTCTTCGGGTTCAGCTTCATCTGGTACTGGCAGAGGTTGCCGAATGTTTCTCCCAGATCCTCGAGGAGGGTGCGCTTCTCCTTGGTCTTGATGACCACATCGTCCACATAAGCATGCACGTTTTGGCCTATCTGTGAGTGCAAGAACTTCTACATGTAGCGCTGGTAGATAGCGCCTGCATTCTTTAGACCGAAAGGCATGGTTACGTAGCAGAAAGCCCCATAGGGGGTGATAAATGATGTCTTAATCTGATCGGTCGGGTTTAGCCGGATCTGATTGTACCCGAATAGCAATCTGGAAAAGACAACAAATCACACCCAGCCGTGGAATCGATGACTTGATCGATACGGGGCAAGGTGAAGGGGTCTTTTGGGCACGCCCTGTTCAGGCTGGTGTAGTCAATACACATGCGCCAGGTCTTGTTCTTCTTCAGCACCAGGACTAGGTTTGCCAACCAGTCCGGGTGGTACACTTCCATGATGATCCCGGCTACAAGTAGCCGGGTGATCTCGTCACCGATTATCTTCCTCTTCGCCTCTACGAACCGGCGCAGAGGTTGCTTGACCGGCTTGGCATCCGGACGCACATGAAGTGAGTGCTCGGCGAACTCCCTCGGCACACCCGACATGTCCTTGGGAGACCATGCAAAGATGTCCCGATTCTCACAGAGGAAGTCGATGAGCGCGCCTTCCTATTTGCTGTCCAAGCCGGCACCAATGGTGACGAACTTAGTCGGGTCGGAGGGGTCGAGCATAATCCTCTTTGTCTCCTTTCCCGGCTGGAAAGTTCCTTCTCCAGCCGGTTTGCTGCTAGCCGGCATGTCCTGCTGGGCCATGGCCACGTTGCGCATGATCACACGCCTCTCCTCGACTACGATGAGGGCCTCTGCCAGTTTTGAACCGGCTGAGGCGCACTCCGTTGTTCGCCTGAAGCAGCCGTCGACGGTGATCACGCCGCGGGGTCCCGGCATCTTCGTCTCGAGGCACGCGTAGTGGGGGACGGTGTAACATCCCAAAACTTTAATCCAAGGTTATCAAGATCAAATCATCCAAAAATAGGGTTAACAAAAACTTTTTCAAATTTAAAATGAAAGCATTCATATAAGTGTGCATTTAAAATATGAGTTGTTTGAATTGCCATGATTGATTGCTCCAATGCTTGTAAAATGTTTCTTAGTTGATTTAAACATCATCTACATCATTCCCAATCTTTTCCTAAAGAAAATCAAATAAAAAAGAATTAAAAAGGAGGAATGGTCATTTTGGCAAATTTGACTCACATGCCTACTTTGGCTATTCCTAGTACTCAAAACTCAACAGAAACAATTCTTGATCTTTGCACCCCTTGCTAGTACACATAATGATGTACCAAGGCCCACCCTTGGATCTGCTAAAAACATTCTGTTAACTATTTTAAATGACAGTTTAAAATTGAATCTAATGCATATGCATAGATCACCTCTATTTCAAAAACCATCTATTTGAGCTCCACTTTCAAAACCATTGCAACCAGAGACTACCTATCACTAGTGGAGATCACTCAAAAATTTTGAAACCAAAATTCAAAACTTTCTTTCATGCGGCCATTTAATCAAACACTTGGCATGCATAATCTCTACTCTAATCCTAGCTCACTGTTTACTACAGGGTTTTGCCCCCAAATGACCTTCATTTATCTCCTCTGTCCCCTCTTGATCTAACCAAACCCCTAACACCCTCTCCCTTGTCCCTAGTCCCCAGGCCATGCCATGCCGAGCCGTGCCTCACCGGCCAATTCTTGCCCCGCTGCAGCAGACCATTCCCTCTTCCCTCGCCATGTCTAGGAGGTAGCCAGGAGCTCACCGCCACCCCCTGTCCCTTGCCCGAGCCCAGAGCAGCAGTGGACCACCGAGCTCAAACCGCGCCCAGTGCCACCGCCCTCAGACCGCGCTCGGTCCTCGCTCGCACAGACCGCCCCTTGGCAGCAGCCCGCGCCCGCTGCTCTGCCGCGATCTCGAGAACACCCCAGACACCCCCGCTGGCCGCCCAACGCCTCACAGCCACCGCTCACCGTGGACACCGCCGCCTCTGCCTCTCAGAGCGCCACCTTGCCCAGACCGCGTGCCACCGCCCCTACGCTCGCATTCAAGTTCTAGAGCACCTCCAGGGAACCGCCCATCAATCGCCACCCCTAGCCATGCCTCTACCCCGCCATAGCCATGTCGCCACCGTCGACTGCCCATCCCGCTCAGTCTCACCGTCGGGCCTAGAAAAGGAGCCCTTCCCAGCCTCTTCTCTCCACACCATTCCACTCCCCTCACCTCTCTGAACCTCACCCACCTCTAGCCAGAGCAAGGCGAGCTCTGCTTCGCCGGAATTGGAGCTGGAGCAGCCGCGGCCGGAGGAGAAGGGCGCCGTTGATTGCGACCACCCCAAGCTCCGCCGCAACCGCGCCTCGCCGCGCCGTCGTCTTCCATGTCGTTTGCCCACCTCGCCGACCCTGCTGTAACCCTGGTATGCCCCCAGTAGACCCCCACCGAGCCGCTAGGGTTTGAGCTCGCCGGCGACCTGTTCATTCGTCGACGACGACCCTCAACCGTAGATTCCTATTCTAATCACACGGCCCACAGCGCGCGTATTGTTTCGCTTTTTAAGTGCCGCTGACACGCGGGACCCCCTTGTCAGTTGAGCCCCGCGCCGCGGAGCGCCACTGGGCCGGCCCATTTCTTTTCCCGCGCTAGCCCACCCATTCAAATCTGAATTTTTCTTTTTAGTTAAATCTAGTTTCTGTCCTCTAGTTTGAAAATCAATTTAGAGAGTTTTAGAAATCCAAATTGCATGAAACCAATTTTGTCTGAAAGTTATTAAAATGATCTATCTAAGCCCGTTGGATTTAATTCAATTAGAGTTATCGATCTCTCCTAATAAAAATAAGAAGACAGAAGCTTTTGCAACTTGCAACATTTTTATAAAATCAACCAAGTTAGTTTTTGAGTTGATTCCAACTCTCAAAAATCACATTTCATCATATCTATCTAAATATGTAATAATATTAAGGTTTACATGCAGTGACTTTGGACTAGTACCAAAATAATGCTATATAGGCATTTCTAGTCACTTTAAATCATTAAATAATGAACTTAAACCAAAGTAATATTGATCCAACCTTTTAAATCTCGTTCCCACATGTTAGAGTATGTGGTGATGACATGTATCAACATGATCCCATATTTTAAGTGGTGAATATTAAATCTTAGTTAAATTTTTCAATGAGTAGAAATTACTTTTCTAAAATAAAAAGAAAGAAACTATTGAATTAAACTTGTGATGCTTGTGATGATAATAGATCAACAATGGTGTGTCTTAGAATGCTATCTAGCCTAGTTAAGTATTGTTTGGTGATTGTCTACTTTGTATGTATTGATACAGAAGATAGTACCGACCAAGCTTACGAGGAGGAGGAGTGCTATCAAGATGAAGAAGAAGAAAACTTCAACCACGACACCAACCAAGGCAAGCCACCATTAACAGTACAAGCTACCCTTGGGAAACTAGCAATACCCAAGATTAACCCTTGCAAGTTTAGTACTTAGCAAACTAGAATCAAACTAGATGATTTATCAAATATGCCTTAAGCATGCTTTGATCACACCCTTTTGACTATTAGTACCCCAAGTCTTACTTAAAAGTTTTACTCCCCTTAGTACACAAAGTTCTTTACTTGTTTTGAAGGTAGCATAAAAAGTATAAAACTTGACCTACTTAGAAACCTTTAGATGTCATTCTATGGCATAAGATTGATCCCATCCTTCCACCTTAGTGAACACTCTTAACTTAGTCTTTTATAGTAGATCCAAAACTTGAGTCACTTTAGATGGGAACAAATGGGTGAAAATGAATTGTGAAAACCTTGGAATGATGAGTCATTCAATGGAGATGTTTTGACATGTGTTGAGAAACACAAATGGTTTATGATGATGAAAATGATGAGGCATGATCCTTAACCCTTTTATAAAACTGATGGTTGGATTCGGATGCGATACCATTCCAAATTTACCGTACAACCACACTACCTGAATTGGGTAATGCTTAGCTGGAAATTTATATGCATTAGTATTAGTTCCCTCACGGGAGAGGTTTGAGATGAGGCTACCTCTCAATGTTGTCCACCTATGCAGTGCCCAAGATGACTGATGGTCATGGTTGGGAGGCCATGCTCATAGGAGAGGTGCTTATACTAGGGTGTGTAAAGGGAAGGTTATGTTTGATTATCTGCACACTAAGTATGATGATTCAGGCTTACCCCTGACAGATGTATCGAATCTTGTGGTGAAAGTGTACCACCTCTACAGAGTGTGAAACTATTCGAATAGCCGCGTCCGCGGTTATGGACAGTTGGAAGGGCCATACTGTTTCGTTGTCAGATGTTTTCTAAATAACTTGAAATGAATGATGAACTTTGACTTGACCACAACAGGGTTGTGTTTATGATAATAGCTTCCCAACTTAAGTGATTCTAGAACCTTACTTTATCTTTCTTTGCTTCAGAACTCACCTTAGGTTTCAAACTTAACTTTATAGTTAAACTTAGCTCTAGCACTTTAACTTAGATTTATACTACTTGTTAGTGGTAGTTTGCGAGTACTTAAAGAGTACTCATGGCTTTTGTCCCTGGCTATGATCATGGCTAGACTATGAAGGAGATTATCAAGATGATGGCCAGTAGGACGGCTCTGATAACTAGGACTATCTGCCTTCGTCAGCATTGCATGTGCCCCTGAAGATGGACCACACCGCTACGCTTATCTTTTATTTCTGCTGCTTGTTGTATTAAGACTGGATTATGAGATCCTTATTTGTGTAAAATCTTATGTATGCTATGTAATGGATGATGTACTGTGATATCCAATCTGTTATGTCTCGCAAAAATGGTAATCCTGGGATTGCGAGGTATGGCATAATGGGCATCTGGGATTAAAAATCCGGGTGTTGACAAGTTGGTATCAGAGCCATCCTGACCATAGGAGACCCTAGTTATAATGGACGTCCAAACCAAAAACTTAGCTTCAAAACAAAAGTGAGTATTTATGAAAAAACTATTTCCCCTCTTACCCTTGTGAAATCATTCTTTCTCAAAAATTCATGTTCCTCAAAATTCTTACATTACTACCTAAAATTTGACACACTTGATCACTTTACTAACTTCCTCATCCTTAATCCTTGTAGATGGAGACTCAGTTCAGCAAATTTTACCAGTTGGGAAACGGAGGTCAGCTGATCTTCGAGAGGGATCTGGATTCACTGTCGAAGTTACTAGGACGCCCACATCCAGAGTTTCTTGGAGCTCAACTTCTAGGACCCCTAGGAGGAGACCTACAGTGGCTAGTCACCACGGATCTTCGAGGAAGCATCGAAGCACCAACTTCCGGGAGAATTCAGTTCTCCGTGAGAGAGAACAACTGGATAGATGGATTAGCCAGGGCAATGCATGAAGCTCTCGCACGTCTATGTGCCCTCAGCGTCAACAAGATCCAAGGAACCCGTTTTGCCCACTATGCAAGACGTGAATTCATGGGAATGCCGATGGAGATGCCAAGTCACCCAGAGTTGAGGCGTCAAGTGCAGAACCTTGACTTCTTGCTTCATGACAGACATCAGGAACTAGACAATGCCAGGGAGTTAGCTAACCAGAACCGTGCCATCGCCGACCAGAAGGCCCAGAATTTTGCACTGCTAGTCCAAGATCACCAGTCTCTTCGCCGCCAGCGTGCAAAGAAGGATCGCACCATCGCCCGTCTTCGCAAGAAGGTGGCCGACCTCGAGAAGACCGTGAAGGAGCAGGAAGCTCAGCTTTCCGCCAAGGAAGAAGAAGATGAGGGTGAAGACATCCAGGGAGATATGGATTCTTACCTCAACAACGATGATGACTTTCTAGAGGAGGATGCTGTGGACTTCTACACTGATGATGAAGACTCCGACTTCATCGACGATGAGTAGATGCACTAGAGCATTGTCGTAGCATGAGATGTATCATCTCATTGTATCGTAGCTTGCAGAATGGTTCTTCAAGCCATCTATTTTCCCTTTGATTTCCATGCTTGCTTGCATGAATGAAAAGGAAGTTAGTTGAAAAACCTGAGTTTAACCCAAAGTTTTAGATTTGAAAAACCCAAAACCATGAACCTTACAATTTCCCTCTTACCCCTATATCTATCTCAATCTTCAGATGACTCGTGGAAACCAAGGAGGGAGCAGCTTGTCGCAGGACCCAATGCTGCAGATCTTGCAGAATCTCATCACGGACAGTGAAGCAAGCAGGGCCGAGCGTCAAGCCAACTTAGCAACATTGCAGCAGATCGCCCAAATGGCTCTCAACAACCAAGGACATGGAAATCAGGATCACCAAGGATCCAAACTCAAAAACTTCCAGAACACCAATCCCCCAATCTTTAACCAATCTGAAAACCCATTAGATGCTGATGACTGGTTACAGACCATGGAAAACAACCTAGAGGTTGCCAGAGTTGATGAGAATGAGAAAGTTCTCTTCGCCACCCACTATCTGGCGGGAGATGCAAGAGCTTGATGGAACAGCATCCGCGATATGAACCATGGCCAGGTGATGACCTGGGAAGCATTCAAGGTCAAGTTCAGCCGCACCCACATGCCGCAAGGTCTTGTCAATATGATGAGAGAAGAATTCCGCGAATTGAAGCAAGGAAGAATGACTGTGGTGGAGTACCGTGACAGATTCTTGTCACTTGCCAGATATGCACCAGATGAGATCAACACGGAGGCCAAGAAGAAGGAGAGATTCTTAAAGGGACTGCATGATGAGATGCAGACTGTCCTTGTCAACATCCATTTCGATGATCTCGAAGAGCTAGTCGACTATGCCATTCAGATGGAAGGGAAGATTAACCAGGAAAATGACAACCGCAAGCGTCGTATGATGCAGCAGTCTGGATCCAGTAGTCACCAGAAGTACCGTCCCAACCCCTCACCAGGATATGCACCAAGGAACAACCGACCCCCAAATTCTCGCCCAAGCTACCCCAACCGTAGCGGAGGTAATGTGAAGTCCGGAGGAAAGAATCACAACTCCGACAATGCCAACAATTTCAACCGTGCCCCTCCCAAGAGCAACAACAACAACAACACTGCACCCAGAACTGGCAGCAATGATGTGCCTGCCGCAGTCAAGGACAAGTCCCAGATCACTTGTTTCGAGTGTGGAGTGAAGGGTCACTAGTCCAATGAGTGTCCCAAGAAGACTACTGCCAATGCCCCTGTGAATGCCCCAGCTCAGCAGCAGCGTCGTGTTCAACCAGGAAGGAGATTTGCCCCAGGTAACCCTCACAACCGCAACGGTCGTCTCTTCCACATGAACGCAGAAGAAGCCCAGGAAGCACCAGATGTAGTGCTGAGTATGTTTTCTATCAACTCCGTTTTAGCAAGAGTATTGTTTGATTCTGGAGCATCGCACTCATTTGTCACCAAAGAATTTGTATGCACTAGTAAGATTCACCCAACCAACCTGAAGCATGTCATGAAAGTTCAAATCCCTGGTTCAACAACAAAATCTAGAAAAATTTGCAAAGCTGTACCTATCAGAATACATTGGATAGTTTTTTATGCCAACCTAATTGTACTTGGAACCAAAGGATTGGAAGTAGTACTAGGTATGGACTGGATGTCAAGGCATAAAGGATTGATAGACTGTGCTAAGAAAGCCATCACCATGACCAGTAGTTCTGGAGTAACAATAGAGCATATCTCTGAAACCTTACCACGTCAATTCAAGTGCAACAAGAGTGTAGCCCTGCCCACCATTGACCAACTCAGAGTAGTCTGTGAATACCCCGACGTATTCCCAGATGAATTGCCAGGTATGCCCCCGGATAGGGATATTTAGTACATTATCGAACTAATCCCAGGAACCGGACCTATAGCCCAGAGACCATATACCATGAACCCCTCAGAGTTAGTGGAACTGAAGAAGTAGTTGGATGCCATGTTAGCAACAGGCTTGATTCAGCCAAGCGCATTGCCATGGAGATAACTAGTGTTATTCGTTGATAAGCAAGATGGAGGCAATCGTCTGTGTACAGATTACAGAAAGTTGAATGATGTCACCATCAAGAACAAGTACCCTTTGCCAAAGATAGAGGATCTATTTGATCAGTTGACCAGAGCCCAAGTATTCTCAAAGATTGATCTTAGGACTGGTTATCACCAACTTAAGATTTGTGCAACTGATATTCCGAAGACCGCCTTTACTACTCGCTATGGTTTATACGAGTATACGGTTATGTCTTTTGGATTAACCAATGCCCCTGCTTATTTCATGAATCTCATGAATAAGATCTTTATGAATTTCCTAGATAAGTTTGTAGTTGTGTTTATCGACGACATCCTTATCTACTCCAAGTCAGAAGAAGAGCATGAGCAACATCTGAGAATCATTCTAGAAACCCTGAGAGAGCATCAGTTATATGCCAAGTTCAGCAAGTGTGAGTTTTGGTTGAAAGAAGTAGGATTCCTAGGACATATTGTGTCTGCCGGAGGAGTCTCTGTTGATCCCACCAAGATCAAAGATGTCGAAGAATGGGAAGCCCCAACCAATCAAACCCAAGTTCGTTCATTTGTCGGATTAGTAGGATATTACCGCAAGTTCGTAGAAGGATTCTCGAGCATATCCCGACCAATGACCCAATTGTTGAAGAAGGACAAAAAGTTTGAATGGACAGACAAGTGTGAAGCCAGTTTCCAAGAGGTGAAGAAGAGATTGATATCAGCCCCAATTTTGATCATGCCAGACATCAAGAAGTCGTTTGATGTGTATTGTGATGCATCCAAGATTGGCCTAGGATGTGTATTGATGCAAGAAGGCAAAGTCATCGCTTATCTGTCTCGATAATTGAAGCAACATGAGAAGAACTATCTGACCCATGATCTTGAGCTAGCAGCCGTGGTTCTAGCATTGAAGACATGGCGTCATTATTTGATGGGTAATCGCTGTGAGATTTACTCAGATCATAAGAGCTTGAAGTATATCTTCCCTCTGAAGGAGCTGAATATGAGGCAAAGAAGATGGATAGAGTTAATCAAGGATTATGACCTTGACATTCACTATCACCCCGGCAAAGCCAATGTGGTAGCGGATGCTCTTAGCAGATTGCCGTGTAGGCTTAACACCATGATCAAAGAGAAGCAACCAAGTTTGTATGAGGAGTTGGAGCAGTTCAGGACTGAGTTAGTTAGCAAAGGATTCCTAGCTAGCATTGAACTTCAACCCACTTTGATTAGCCAAATCAAGGAAACACAGAAGGGGAATGAAAGTATCGACAAAATCAATCATCGTATTGGTACAGGAAAGGTACCTGGATTCACCGAAGACGAAGAAGGAGTACTGTGGTACAAAGGATGTATCTGTGTGCCAGCAGATTCAGAGCCGAAGGAAGTTATCATGAAGGAAGCTCATGATACTCTTTATTTTATCCACCCCGGAGGAACAAAGATGTATCAGGATTTGAAAGAGAAATTTTGGTGGCACAAGATGAAGAGAGAGATCGGAAGCTACATTGCCAAATGTGACATCTGTCAAAGAGTCAAAGCAGAGCATCAGAGACCTACAGGATTGTTGCAACCATTGCAAATTCCGGAATGGAAATGGGATTCTACCGGAATGGACTTTATCACCAGTTTACCTACTTCTAGTAGGGGAAATGACTCAATCTGGGTCATAGTTGACAGACTGTCCAAGGTAGCCCTCTTTATACCTATCAAGACAATCTACCAGAGTACAAAGTTAGCAGAGCTATACATTGCTAGGATTGTTAGTCTGCATGGAACCCCCAAGACCATCGTCTCAGATCGAGGAACCCAATTTACTTCAAGATTCTGGCAGAAAGTTCAGGAAGGTTTAGGAACCAAGTTGAACTTTAGTACCGCTTATCACCCGCAAACAGATGGACAGACTGAGAGAGTCAACCAGATCCTAGAGGATATGCTTAGAGCTTGTGTGTTGGAATATGGATCCAAATGGGAAGATTGCCTGCCTTTCGCAGAATTATCATATAACAATAGTTATCAAGCTAGTTTGCAGATGGCACCATTTGAATTCCTATACAGAAGAAAGTGGCGTACCCCTTTGAATTGGTCTCAAGTAGGAGAGAGTCAGATCTTTGGACCCGACATTCTCCGAGAAGCAGAAGAGAAAGTTCACAAAGTCCATGAGCACCTCAAGACCGCCCAATCCAGATAGAAGAGCTATGCCGACAAGAGAAGGAGAGACCTGACTTTCAATGTCGGAGATTTCGTATATCTCAAGGTTTCAGCATTGAAGGGAACTCAACCGCTTTAGTCTGAAGGGAAAGTTAGCTCCCAAATATATCGGACCTTTCAAGATTCTGAACCACCGAGGAGAAGTATCGTATCAACTGGAACTGCCTGAAGAGATGTCAGCCATCCACAATGTGTTCCATATCTCGTTACTTCGCAAATGCTTGGAAGTGCCTGAGAAGAATGAAGTTTTCAAGAACATCGATCACAGAGCTGTGGAAATCAACAATGACCTGACCTATCGGGAAGTACCCATCTGTATCTTAGAAGAAGCCTATAGAACCACCAGGACCAGGAGTATCAAGTTTCTCAAGATTCAGTGGAGCAACCATACCGAGGAGGAAGCTACTTGGGAGCGCGAAGATTACATTAGAACAAAGTTCCTAGATCTCTTTAGTTCCTAGTTTTCTTTGTAAATCTCGGGACGAGATTTTTGTTTACCGGGGGAAGGTTTATAACATCCCAAAACTTTAATCCAAGGTTATCAAGATCAAATCATCCAAAAATAGGGTTAACAAAAACTTTTTCAAAATTAAAATGAAAGCATTCATATATGTGTGCATTTAAAATAGGAGTTGTTTGAATTACCATGATTGATTGATCCAATGCTTGTAAAATGTTTCTTAGGTGATTTAAACATCATCTACATCATTCCCAAACTTTTCCTAAAGAAAATCAAATCAAAAAGAATTAAAAAGGAGGAATGGTCATTTTGGCAAATTTAACTCCCATGCCTACTTTGGCTATTCCTAGTACTCAAAACTTAATAGAAACAATTCTTGATCTTTGCACCCCTTGCTAGTACACATAATGATGTACCAAGGCCCACCCTTGGATCTGCTAAAAACATTATGTTAACTATTTTAAATAACAGTTTAAAATTGAATCTAATGCATATGCATAGATCACCTCTATTTCAAAAACCATCTATTTGAGCTCCACTTTCAAAACCTTTGCAACCAGAGACTGCCTATCACTAGTGGAGATCACTCAAAAATTTTGAAACCAAAATTCAAAACTTTCTTTCATGCGGCCATTTAATCAAACACTTGGCATGCATAATCTCTACTCTAATCCTAGATCATTGTTTACTACAGGGTTTTGCCCCCAAATGACCTTCATTTATCTCCTCTGTCCCCTCTTGATCTAACCAAACCCCTAACACCCTCTCCCTTGTCCCTAGTCCCCAGGACATGCCATGCCGAGCCATGCCTCGCTGCAGCAGACCATTCCCTCTTCCCTCGCCATGTCTAGGAGGTAGCCAGGAGCTCACCGCCACCCCCTATCCCTTGCCCGAGCCCAGAGCAGCAGTGGACCACCGAGCACAAACCGCGCCTAGTGCCACCGCACCAAGCCAGTGCCGCCCCAGAGCGCGCTCGGTCCCCGCTCGCACAGACCTCCCCTTGGCAACATCCCATGCCCGCCGCTCCGTCACGATCTAGAGAACACCCCAGACACCCCCGCTGGCCGCCCAACGCCTCACAGCCACCGCTCGCCGTAGACACCGCCGCCTCTGCCTCTCAGAGTGCCACCTCGCCCAGACCGCGTGCCACCACCCCTACGCTCGCATTCAAGTTCTAGAGCACCGCCAGGGAACCGCCCATCGATCGCCACCCCCAGCCATGCCTCTACCCCGTTGTAGCCATGTCGCCACCGTCGACTGCCCATCCCGCTAGGTCTCACCGTCGAGCCTATAAAAGGAGCCCTCCCCAGCCTCTTCTCTCCACACCATTCCACTCCCCTCACCTCTCTGAACCTCACCCACCTCTAGCCGGAGCAAGGCGAGCTCTGCCTCGCCAGAATTGGAGCCGGAGCAGCCGCGGCAGGAGGAGAAGGGCGTCGTTGATTGCGACCACCCCAAGCTCCGCCGCAACCACGCCTCGCCTTGCCGTCGTCTTCCACGTCGTTTGCCTGCCTCGCCGACCCTGCTAGAACCCTGGTACGCCCTAGTAGACCCCCACCAAGCCGCTAGGGTTCGAGCTCGTCGGCGACCTGTTCGTCGTCGACGACGACCCTCAACCGTAGATTCCTATTCTAATCGCACAGCCCATAGCGCGCATACCATTTTGCGTTTTAAGTGCCGCTGACATGCGGGACCCCCCTGTCAGCTGAGCCCCGCGCCGCGGAGCGCCACTAGGCCGACCCATTTCTTTTCCCGTGCTAGCCCACCCATTCAAATCTGGATTTTTCTTTTTAGTTAAATCTATTTTCTGTCCCCTAGTTTGAAAATCAATTCAGAGAGTTTTAGAAAATCTATCCAAGCCGGTTGGATTTAATTCAATTAGAGTTATAGATCTCTCCTAATAAAAATAAGAAGACAGAAGCTTTTGCAACTTGCAACATTTTTATAAAATGAACCAAGTTAGCTCTTGAGTTGATTCCAACTCTCAAAAATCACATTTCATCATATCTATCTAAATATGTAATAATATTAAGGTTTACATAAAGTGACTTTGGACTAGTACCAAAATAATGCTATATAGGCATTTCTAGTCACTTTAAATCATTAAATAATGAACTTAAACCAAAGTAATATTGATCCAACCTTTTAAATCTCATTCCCACATGTTAGAGTATCTGGTGATGACATGTGTCAACGTGATCCCATATTTTAAGTGGTGAATATTAAATCTTAGTTAAAATTTTCAATGAGTAGAAATTATTTTTCTAAAATAAAAACCCAAGAAATCTAGCAATACCCAAGATTAACCCTTGCAAGTTTAGTACTTAGCAAACTAGAATCAAACTAGATGATTTAGCAAAGATGCCTTAAGCATGCTTTGATCACACCCTTTTGACTATTAGTACCCCAAGTCTTACTTACAAGTTTTACTCCCCTTAGTACACAAAGTTCCTTACTTGTTTTGAAGGTAGCATAAAAAGTATAAAACTTGACCTACTTAGAAACCTTTAGATGTCATTCTATGGCATGAGATTGATCCCATCCTTCCACCTTAGTGAACACTCCTAACTTAGTATTTTAGAGTAGATCCAAAACTTGAGTCACTTTAGATGGGAACAAATGGGTGAAAATGAATTGTGAAAACCTTGGAATGATGAGTCATTCTATTGAGATGTTTTGACATGTGTTGAGAAACACAAATGGTTTATGATGATGAAAATTATGAGGCATGAGCCTTAACCCTTTTATAAAACTGATGGTTGGATTCGGATGCGATACCATTCCAAATTTACCGTACAACCACACTACCTGAATTGGGTAATGCTTAGCTGGAAATTTATATGCATTAGTATTAGTTCCCTCCCGGGAGAGGTTTGAGATGAGGCTACCTCTCAATGTTGTCCACCTATGCAGTGCCCAAGATGACTGATGGTCATGGTTGGGAGGCCATGCTCATTAGAGAGGTGCTTATACTAGGGTGTGTAAAGGGAAGGTTATGTTTGATTATCTGCACACTAAGTATGATGATTCAGGCTTACCCCTGACAGATGTATCGAATCTTGTGGTGAAAGTGTACCACCTCTGCAGAGTGTGAAACTATTCGAATAGCCGCGTCCGCGGTTATGGACAGTTGGAAGGGCCATACTGTTTCGTTGTCAGATGTTTTCTAAATAACTTGAAATGAATGATGAACTTTGACTTGACCACAACAGGGTTGTGTTTATGATAATAGCTTCCCAACTTAAGTGATTCTAGAACCTTACTTTATCTTTCTTTGCTTCAGAACTCACCTTAGGTTTCAAACTTAACTTTATAGTTAAACTTAGCTCTAGCACTTTAACTTAGATTTATACTACTTGTTAGTGGTAGTTTGCGAGTACTTAAAGAGTACTCATGGCTTTTGTCCCTGGCTATTATCATGGCCAGACTATGAAGGAGATTATCAAGATGATGGTCAGTAGGATGGCTGTGATAACTAGGACTATCTGCCTTCGTCAGCATTGCCTGTGCCCCTAAAGATGGACCCCACCGCTACGCTTATCTTTTATTTCCGCTGCTTGTTGTATTAAGACTGGATCATGAGATCCTTATTTGTGTAACACCTTATGTATGGTATGTAATGGGTGATGTACTATGATATCCAATCTGTTATGTCTCGCAAAAATGGTAATCCTGGGATTGCGAGGTATGGCATAACGGGCATCTGGGATTAAAAATCTGGGTGTTGACAGACGACCATGAACTTGGCAAGGGCGGGGCGCCCGAGGAGAGCATGGTAGGAGCTCGTCAGGTTTACCACCTCGAGCCATATTGTTTCACGGCGGAAGTTCTCCTCGGTCCCGAAGATGACGTCCAGCTAGATTTTCCCCAGCGGTGCGCAAGCTGGCCCCGGCAGTACGCCATGGAACATTGTGGTAGTCGGGCGCAGGTCGCTTTCGCGAATGCCCAACTTCTCTAGTGAGGACTGGTAAAGGAGGTTGAGGCTGCTGCCTCCGTCGATGAGGACGCGCGAGAATCGGCAGGTACGCGCGTTGGAGACAATGAGGGGGTCGAGCACCATGGCGTAGCCCCTGGGAGTCGGCTGATGCTCCGGCTGATCTGCACGGCTCCAGGTGATGGGCGTTTCCGACCAGTTCAGGTACTGGGGGGACCGGAGAGACGATGACACTGACCTCCTTGGAGCGTCGCCTACTGCTGTGCTTGTCGTCCTGCTCCGTCTCGAAGATGTGGTAGGCGGCGTGCGGTTGTGGGTAGCCGTTGTTGTAGTTGCCACCGTTGTCGCCGTTACCATCATTACCGGCCCCCTAGCCGGTGGTGGAGGTCCACCAGGAGGGGGAGGGGGGAGACGAGGCTGGTTACCCCGGTCTTTTAACTGGCGGGTCCAGCTGCAATTCCGGGTGGTGTGCGTAGCCGGTTTGAAGGGACCTCTGTGCCATTTGCACGGGCCGTCAAACATCTGGTCAAAGGTGAGCCGTGGTGCCTCCTTGCGTCGTTAGCCGGTGCGTCGGGCGCACCCTCCACAACATTGACCTGTCGCGCGTGGTAGCGGGGCTTTTGTTGCCCGGCTTGGCGGTTCCTGTGGAACTGGTTGTTGTTGTCGTGGCGCCTAGAGGATCCGGCTTTGCCAGCCAGGTTGCTTGGACGGTCGTGAGCCGGCTCCCTAGGAGTCGGACGCCCGTCGGCATTTACTCGGAGGGGCTTCTTCATGGCGGCATCAGCCGTGGTGTACTGGTCCGCCACCGTCATGAGCTCCGCCATGGTTTTCGGCTCATCACACAGTAGCCGGTGGCGAAGCATGGTGCCCTCTCGGCAACCCTCGATGAAGAAGCCAATGGCCTGGCTCTCCAGGATGCCCTCATAGGTGTTGCGCAACTCCGTCCACTTGGCAAGGTATTCGCGGTCGGTCTCGCGGTCACCATGGACGCACAAGGCCAGGCCGCGCGGGCGCACTGGACGCTTGTACGTGCCGTTGAAGTTGCGGACGAACACCTTCTCGAAGTCCGGCCAGGCGTTGATGCTATTGGGCGCGAGGCTGTTGAGCCACGTCCTTGCCGATCCGGTTAGCATGAGGGGGACGTAGCGTACGGCTGTGTGCTTGTTCCCATGGGCGATGCCGACTGCCGTAGCATAGTCGGTCAGCCAATCTTCTGGTTTCATGCTGCTGTCATACTTGGGTGTGTCCCTGGGCAGAGAGAATTTATCCGGAAACGGCTCGTTTCGGATGCGGGCCCCGAAACAAACCGGGCCGGTAGAGTCTTCCTCCTCCGTGACGCGCGCTTGAGCGAGGAGCTCGATGCGGTCACGGGCATCCGGACAATCCGGGTTGGGTGCTCCCACCCGGCCCGAAAGATGGGATCCGGCTGGTCTGGGCGCTCCGGTTGGTGGAGGGGGAGGTGATGGGTTGTTGTTCACCGTCTGCTCCTGGCGCGGTTGGCCCCTGTTGCCAGAGCTACGACGCCTGCTGCGGGCCTTAGCCAGCTGAGGGGAGGACGCCTGCTGGGTGTCGCGTGGCGCGCCCCAGCTGTTGGCAGGCAGCTTGCTCCCCCTGGAGTAGCTGGGGTCCTCCTGCATCTGCCGATTGGGGTCGGCCTGCTCGTCCGTGATGCGGAGGAGCTCCTGCACGCGAGCGTGCTGGAGGGCGAGGAGTGATGGGCGTGCTGTAGGTGGGCCGGATGAGGGCGGGTGCGGGGTTTGGCTCCCCATCCTTTTCCATCCTACTGCCTAGCTCGCCGCCCCGGCGCCGCACCTGGCCGCGTTGGCTCGGCTCCGCGGTAGCCGGAGTGAAGCCGTGTGCACGGTCGTACTCGCGCTAGGTGATCTCGAGTTGCTTGCGGGCTGCCGCTAGCTCCATGGCTTCCTGGAGGAGGATCTGTCTCTCCATGGCGAAGTTGGCCTCCTTTTCCTCCGGGTTATCCCCGAGGTTGACCGGCGTCTGGAGCCGATCGATTGCATCCTCCACCGGGTTCTGAGGCTGCGGGGGTCAAAAGTCCCAACCTCGTCCGCGCCTCGCTCCCGTGGCTGGCGGGGGTGAGAGCTGGAGCCGGCCATCATGACCTGCACACCGCAGGGTGCAACGGAGGTGCCACCGCCTGGACATGGCAGCTCCGCGATAGAGACGATTTCCCTGGGGAAACGCTCCGGAATGGTGGCGACATAGACAGGGAGGTCGACGAATAGCAGGACTTTGTCGTTCGCCGGGAAGGATGTTCCGGCGAATTAGGAAGCGTTGTCGATGACGCAGTCGAATTTGCCGAGCGTGAGAACCAGGCCTGAGGCCACGCGCTCACTGGCTGAAGTGCGGGGTCCCGTGCGGAACGTGACCCCGGTCGAAGCCCTCTATCCCCACGGTGGGCGCCAACTGTCGTTGTATTGTCAACGGCAGTACCTAAGGAGGTTAGATAGAGGTGTGGGGACTGGCAGGAAAGCTATCGACGGCGTCCGCAGGCGGGATTGGATATAAGCAAGCATAGCTGGACGCAAGAAGTACCCAGGTTTGGGGCCCTCGTGATGAGGTAAAGACCCTACTCCTGCCGAGTCTGACTATCAAGGATATACGAACTACAAGTGCTCCTCGAGCTGTATTCTCTAACTACTGTCTTAAATGCAATGAGACCAACCCTTTCTACTCAGGCCTTACCTCTCCTTATATAGGCAGAGAGGCAACGGTCTCACTGGCCTATCCGACTAGTGGGCCCCACATGCGGGTCCCAGCCAGCTGGTCATCTACAGTGTCCGGTATGGTGTGTCTCATCGGAGTATGAGCGGTATGGTTGTCGTAGGCATAGTGGACGTCGTGCGAGCCTATCGTCAGCATCGGGCCACTGTTCCTGCGTCATCCCCACAAAGTCTTCGGTATGGCCGGCTGGTTGCCAGTCTTATCATCGTATAGGGCGTACTGTGCACTGATACGCACGTCGTCCTGTCTCACTGATTGGGTCCGGCTACGTCACCGTAGCCGGCTACTTCCTGCTGACCCGGCTGCCGAACGGTAGCCGGCCTGTCTTGCCCTGTCCGGCTGTGCTTGGTCAGCCGGACGCGATCTGACTGCTTGGTTCTTGTCCAGTTGGGGTACCTGGGGATCATCCCCCTGACAGGTTTGTTTAGAGTAACAAACATGCAATGACTCTGGCTATGGTTCATGAAAAGAACACACATGCAATGACATTGGTGGATCCATGTGTGGTTCATGAGAAGAACAAAACATTCAATCACACTGGCTGTAGTTCATGAAAAGAACATACATGCAATGACAATGGTGGATCCATGTGTGGTTTGCCGAAAGAACAGACATGCAATGAATCTAGCTGTGGTTCATGAAAAGAACAGATATGCAATGACACTGGTGGATCCATGTGTGGTTTGTGAGAAGAACAGACATGCAATGACACTGGTGGATCCATGTGTGGTTTGTGAGAAGAACAAACGTGCAATGACACTGGGTGGTTCATGAAAAGAATAGACATGAAATGACACTGGTGGATCCTTAACTGGTTTGTTTAGAAGAACAGACATCCAATGAGTCTAGTTGTCATTCATGAAAAGAACAGACATGCAATGACACAGGTGGATCCTTATGTGATTTGTTTAGAAGAACACACATGCAATCACACAAGGTGGATCCATGTGTGGTTTGTTTAGAGGAACAAACGTGCAATGACACTGGGCGTGGTTCATGAAAAGAACAGACATGCAATGACACTGGTGGATCCTTATGTGGTTTCTTTATAAGAACACACATGCAATGAATCCAGCTATGGTTCATGAAAAGAACACACATGCAACGACACTGGTGGATCCATGTATGGTTCATGAGAAGAACAGACATACAATCACACTAGGTGGATCCATGTGTGGTTTGTTTAGAGGAACAGACATGCAATGACTCTAGATGTGGTTCATGAAAAGAACAGACATGCAATGACATTGGTGGATCCATGTGTGGTTTGTGAAAAGAACAGACATGCAATCACACTGGGTGTAGTTCATGAAAAGAACACACATGCAATGACACTGGTGGATCCATGTGTTGTTTGTGAAAATAACACACATCCAATGACACTAGTGGATCCTTATGTCGTTTGTGAGAAGAACAAACATGCAATTACACTGGGTGTGGTTCATGAAAAGAACAGACATGCAATGACACTGGTGTATCCTTATGTGGTTTATTTAGAAGAACAAACAGCCAATGACTGTAGATTTGGTTCATGAAAAGAACACACATGCAATGACACTGGTGGATCCATGTGTGGTTTGTGGAAAGAACAGATATGCAATGACACTCGGTGTGGTTCATGAAAAGAACACACATGCAATGACACTGGTGTATCCTTATGTGGTTTGTGAGAAGATAACACATGCAATGACTCTAGCTGTGGTTCATGAAAATAACACACATGCAATGACACTAGTGGATCCATGTGTGGTTTGTGAAAAGAACAGACATGCAATCACACTAGGTGGATCCATGTGTGGTTTGTGAAAAGAACAGACATGCAATCACACTAGGTGGATCCATGTGTGGTTTGTGGAAAGAACACACATGCAATGACTCTAGATGTGGTTCATGAAAAGAACACACGTGCAATGACACTGGTGGATCCATGTGTGGTTTGTGGAAAAAACAGACATGCAATGACAGTGGGTGTGGTTCATGAAAACAACACACATGAAATGACACCGGTGTAACCTTATGTGGTCTCTGAGAAGAACACACATGCAATGAGTCTAGCTGTGGTTCATGAAATGAACACACATGCAATGACACAGGTGGATCCATGTGTGGTTCATGAGAAGAACAAACATGCAATGACTCTAGCTATGGTTCATGAAAAGAACACACATGCAATGACACTAGTGGATCCATGTGTGGTTTGTGAAAAGAACAGACATGCAATCACAGTAGGTGGATCCATGTGTGGTCTGTTTAGAGGAACATACATGCAATGACACTGGGTGTGGTTCATGAAAAGAACAGACATGCAATGACACTGGTGGATCCTTATGTGGTTTGTTTAGAAGAAGACACATGCAATGACTCTAGCTGTGGTTCATGAAAAGAACACACATGCAATGACACTGGTGGATCCATGTGTGGTTTGTCTCCAGGAACAGACATCCAATGGCTCTAGCTGTGGTTCATGAAAAGAACAGACATGCAATGACACTGGTGTATCCATGTGTGGTTTGTGAAAAGAGAAGACATGCAATCACACTAGGTGGATCCATGTGTGGTTTGTTTAGAGGAACAGACATGCAATGACACTGGCTGTGGTTCATGAAAAGAACACACATGCAATTACACTGGTGGATCCATGTGTGGTTCATGAGAAGAAAACACACATGCAATGACACTGGTTTGTTTAGACTAATAGACATGCAATGACTCTGGGTGTGGTTCATGAAAAGAACACACATGCAATGACACTGGTGTATCCTTATGTGGTTTGTGAGAAGAACACACATGCATTGACTCTAGCTGTGGTTCATGAAAATAACACACATGCAATGACACTGGTGGATCCATATGTGGTTTGTGGAAGGAACACACATCCAATGACTCTAGCTGTGGTTCATGAAAAGAACACACATGCAATGACACTGGTGGATCCATGTGTGGTTTGTGAAAAGAACAGACATGCAATCACACTAGGTGGATCCATGTGTGGTTTGTGGAAAGAACACACATGCAATGACTCTAGTTGTGGTTCATGAAAAGAACACACATGCAATGACACTGGTGGATCCTTATGTGGTTTGTGAGAAGAAGACACATGCAATGACTCTAGCTGTGGTTCATGAAAATAACACACATGCAATGACACTGGTGGATCCATATGTGGTTTTTGGAAGGAACACACATCCAATGACTCTAGCTGTGGTTCATGAAAAGAACACACATGTAATGACACTAGTGGATCCATGTGTGGTTCATGAAAAGAACACACACGCAATGACACTAGTGGATCCTTATGTGGTTTGTGGAAAGAACACACATGCAATGACTCTAGCTGTGGTTCATGAAAAGAACACACATGCAATGACATTGGTGGATCCATGTGTGGTTTGTGAAAAGAACAGACGTGCAATCACACTAGGTGGATCCATGTGTGGTTTGTGGAAAGAACACACATGCAATGACTCTAGATGTGGTTCATGAAAAGAACACACATGCAATGACACTGGTGGATCCATGTGTGGTTCATGAGAAGAACAGACATGCAATGCCACTCGGTGTGGTTCATGAAAAGAACATATATGCAATGACACTGGTATCCTTATGTGGTTTGTGAGAAGAACACACATGCAATGACTCTAGCTGTGGTTCATGAAAAGAACACACATGCAATGACACTGGTGGATCCATATGTGGTTTGTGGAAGGAACACACATCCAATGACTCTAGCTGTGTTTCATGAAAAGAACACACATGCAATGACACTAGTGGATCCATGTGTGGTTTGTGAAAAGAACAGACATGCAATCACACTAGGTGGATCCATGTGTGGTTTGTGGAAAGAACACACATGCAATGACTCTAGATGTGGTTCATGAAAATAACACACATGCAATGACACCGGTGGATCCATGTGTGGTTTGTGGAAAGAACAGACATGCAATGACACTGGGTGTGGTTCATGAAAAGAACACACATGCGATGACACTGGTGTATCCTTACGTGGTTTGTGAGAAGAACACACATGCAATGAGTCTAGCTGTGGTTCATGAAATGAACACACATGCAATGACACCGGTTGATCCATGTGTGGTTCATGAGAAGAACATACATGCAATGACTCTAGCTATGGTTCATGAAAAGAACACACATGCAATGACACTACTGGATACATGTGTGGTTTGTGAAAAGAACAGACATGCAATCACAGTAGGTGGATCCATGTGTGGTTTGTTTAGAGGAACAGACATGCAAAGACACTAGGTGTGGTTCATGAAAAGAACAGACATGCAATGACACTGGTGGAACCTTATGTGGTTTGTTTAGAAGAACACACATGCAATGACTCTAGTTGTGGTTCATGAAAAGAACACACATGCAATGACATTGGTGGATCCATGTGTGGTTTGTCTAGAGGAACAGACATCCAATGACTCTGGTTGTGGTTCATGAAAAGAACAGACATGCAATGACACTGGTGGATCCTTATGTGGTTTGTTTAGAACAACACATATTCAATGACTCTAGTTGTGGTTCATGAAAAGAACACACATGCAATCACACTGGTGGATCCATGTGTGGTTCATGAGAAGAACAGACATGCAATCACACTAGGTGGATCCATGTGTGGTTTGTGGAAAGAATAGACATGCAATGACTCTAGTTGTGGGTCATGAAAAGAACACACATGCAATGAGACTGGTGGATCCATGTGTGGTTCATGAGAAGAACACACATGCAATAACACTGGGTGTATCCATGTGTGGTTTGTGAAAAGAACAGCCATGCAATCACACTAGGTGGATCCATGTGTGGTTTGTGGAAAGAACACATATGCAATGACTCTAGATGTGGTTCATGAAAAGAACACACATGCAATGACACTGGTGGATCCATGTGTGGTTTGTGGAAAGAACAGACATGCAATGATACTGGGTGTGGTTCAGGAAAACAACACACATGCAATGACACTGGTGTAACCTTATGTGGTCTCTAAGAAGAACACACATGCAATGAGTCTAGATGTGTTTCATGAAATGAACACATATGCAATGACACTGGTGGATCCATGTGTGGTTCATGAGAAGAACAAACATGCAATGACTCTAGCTATGGTTCATGAAAAGAACACACATTCAATGACACTAGTGGATCCATGTATGGTTTGTGAAAAGAACAGACATGCAATCACAGTAGGTGGATCCATGTGTGGTCTGTTTAGAGGAACAGACATGCAATGACACTGGGTGTGGTTCATGAAAAGAACAGACATGCAATGATACTGGTGGATCCTTATGTGGTTTGTTTAGAAGAACACACATGCAATGACTCTAGCTGTGGTTCATGAAAAGAACACACATGCAATGACAATGGTGGATCCATGTGTGGTTTATCTAGAGGAACAGACATCCAATGACTCTGGCTGTGGTTCATGAAAAGAACAGACATGCAATGACACCGGTGTATCCTTATGTGGTTTGTGAGAAGAACACAAATGCAATGACTCTAGATGTGGTTCATGTAAAGAACACACATGAATTGACACTGGTGGATCCATGTGTGGTTTGTGAAAAGAACAGACATGCAATCACACTAGGTGGATCCATGTGTGGTTTGTGGAAAGAACACACATGCAGTCACTCTAGCTGTGGTTCATGAAAAGAACACACATGCAATGACACTGGTGGATCCATGTGTGGTTTGTGAAAAGAGAAGACATGCAATCACACTAGGTGGATCCATGTGTGGTTTGTTTAGAGGAACAGACATGCAATGACACTGGTGGATCCTTATGTGGTTTGTTTACAAGAACACACATGCAATGACTATAGTTGTGGTTCATGAAAAGAACACACATGCAATGACACTGGTGGATCCATGTGTGGTTCATGAGAAGAAGAGACATGCAATCATACTAGGTGGATCCATGTGTGGTTTCTGGAAAGAACAAACATGCAATGACTCTGGCTGTGGTTCATGAAAAGAACACATATGCAATTACACTGGTGGATCCATGTGTGGTTCATGAGAAGAAAACACACATGCAATGACACTGGGTGTATCTATGTGTGGTTTGTTTAGAGTAATAGACATGCAATGACTCTGGCTGAGGTTCATGAAAAGAACACACATGCAATGAAACTGGTGGATCCATGTGTGGTTCATGAGAAGAACAGACATGCAATCACACTAGCTGTGGTTCATGAAAAGAACATATATGCAATGACACTGGTGGATCCATGTGTGGTTTGTTTAGAAGAACAAACATGCAATGACTCTAGCTGTGGTTCATGAAAAGAACACACATGCAATGACACCGGTGTATCCTTATGTGGTTTGTGAGAAGAACACACATGCATTGACTCTAGCCGTGGTTCATGAAAATAACAGACATGCAATGACACTGGTGGATCCATATGTGGTTTGTGGAAGGAACACACATCCAATGAATCTAGCTGTGGTTCATGAAAAGAACACACATGCAATGACACTGGTGGATCCATGTGTGGTTTGTGAAAAGAACAGACATGCAATCACACTAGGTGGATCCATGTGTGGTTTGTGGAAAGAACACACATGCGATGACTCTAGTTGTGGTTCATGAAAAGAACACACATGCAATGACACTGGTGGATCCTTATGTGGTTTGTGAGAAGAAGACCCATGCAATGACTCTAGCTGTGGTTCATGAAAATAACACACATGCAATGACACTGGTGTATCCATATGTGGTTTGTGGAAGGAACACACATCCAATGACTCTAGCTGTGGTTCATGAAAAGAACACACATGTAATGACACTGGTGGATCCATGTGTGGTTCATGAAAAGAACACAGACGCAATGACACTGGTGGATCCTTATGTGGTTTGTGGAAAGAACACACATGCAATGATTCTAGCTGTGGTTCATGAAAAGAACACACATGCAATGACACTGGTGGATCCATGTGTGGTTTGTGAAAAGAACAGACATGCAATCACACTAGGTGGATCCATGTGTGGTTTGTGGAAAGAACGCACAGGCAATGACTATAGATGTGGTTCATGAAAAGAACACACATCCAGTGACACTGGTGGTTCCATGTGTGGTTTGTGGAAAGAACAGACATGCAATGACACTCGGTGTGGTTCATGAAAAGAACACACATTCAATGACACTGGTGTATCCTTATGTGGTTTGTGAGAAGAACACACATGCAATGACTCTAGCTGTGGTTCATGAAAATAACACACATGCAATGACACCGGTGGATCCATATGTGGTTTGTGGAAGGAACACACATCCAATGACTCTAGCTGTGGTTCATGAAAAGAACACACATGCAATGACACTAGTGGATCCATGTGTGGTTTGTGAAAAGAACAGACATACATGTACACTAGGTGGATCCATTTGTGGTTTGTGAGAAGAACAGACATGCAATCACACTAGGTGGATCCATGTGTGGTTTGTGGAAAGAATAGACATGCAATGACTCTAGCTGTGTTTCATGAAAAGAACACACATGCAATGACACTGGTGGATCCATGTGTGGTTCATGAGAAGAACACACATGCAATGACACTGGTGGATCCATGTGTGGTTTTGGAAAGAACAGACATGCAATGAATCTAGCTGTGGTTCATGAAAAGAACAGACATGCAATGACACTGGTGTATCCTTATGTGGTTTGTGAGAAGAATACACATGCAATGACTCTAGATGTGGTTCATGAAAAGAACACACATGAATTAACACTGGTGGATCCATGTGTGGTGTGTGAAAAGAATAGACATGAAGTGAATCTAGCTGTGGTTCATGAAAAGAACACACATGCAATGACATTGGTGTATCCTTATGTGGTTTATGAGAAGAACACACATGCAATGACTCTAGATGTGGTTCGTGAAAAGAACACACATGCAATGACACTGGTGGATCCATGTGTGGTTTGTGAAAAGAACAGACATGCAATAAAACTAGGTGGATCCATGTGTGGTTTGTGGAAAGAACACACATGTAGTGACTCTAGCTGTGGCTCATGAAAATAACACACATGCAATGACACCGGTGGATCCATATGTGGTTTGTGGAAGGAACACACATCCAATGACTCTAGATGTGGTTCATGAAAAGAACACTAATGAAATGACACTGGTAGATCCATGTGTGGTTTGTGAAAAGAACAGACATGCAATCACACTAGGTGGATCCATGTGTGGTTTGTGGAAAGAACACACATGCAATGACTCTAGATGTGGTTCATGAAAAGAACACACATGCAATGACACTGGTGGATCCTTATGTGGTTTGTGAGAAGGAGACATACGCAATGACTCTAGTTGTGGTTCATGAAAATAACACACATCCAATGACTCTAGCTGTGGTTCATGAAAAGAACACACAGGCAATGGCACTGGTGGATCCATGTGTGGTTTGTGAAAAGAGAAGACATGCAATCACACTAGGTGGATCCATGTGTGGTTTGTTTTGAGGAATAGACATGCAATGACACTGGGTGTGGTTCATGAAAAGAACAGACATGCAATGACACTAGTGGATCCTTATGTGGTTTGTTTACAAGAACACACATGCAATGACTCTTACTGTGGTTCATGAAAAAAAAACACATGCAATGACACTGGTGGATCCATGTGTGGTTCATGAGAAGAACAAATATGCATTCACACTAGGTGGATCCATGTGTGATTTGTGGAACGAACAGACATGCAATGACTATGGTTGTGATTAATGAAAAGAACACACGTGCAATGACACTGGTGGATCCATGTGTGGTTCATGAGAAGAACACACATGCAATGACACTGGGTGTATCCATGTGTGGTTTGTTTAGAGTAACAGACATGCAATGACCCTGGCTGTGGTTCATGAAAAGAACACACATGCAATGACACTGGTGGATCCATGTGAGGTTCATGAGAAGAACAGACATGCAATCACACTGGCTGTGGTTCATGAAAAGAACATATATCCAATGACACTGGTGGATCCATCTGTGGTTTGTGGAAAGAACAGACATGCAATGACTCTAGCTGTGGTTCATGAAAAGAACACACATGCAATGACACTGGTGTATCCTTATGTGGTTTGTGAGAAGAACACACATGCAATGACTCTAGTTGTGGTTCATGAAATTAACACACATGCAATGACACCGGTGGATCCATATGTGGTTTGTGTAAGGAACACACATCCAATGACTCTAGCTGTGGTTCATGAAAAGAACACACATGCAATGACACTGGTGGATCCATGTGTGGTTTGTGAAAAGAACAGAATTGCAATCTCACTAGGTGGATCCATGTGTGGTTTGTGGAAAGAACACATATGCAATGACTCTAGCTGTGGTTCATGAAAAGAACACACATGCAATGACACTAGTGGATCCTTATGTGGTTTGTGAGAAAAAGACACATGCAATGACTCTAGTTGTGGTTCATGAAAATAACACACATGCAATGACACTGGTGGATCCATATGTGGTTTGTGAACAGAACAGACATGTAATCACACTAGGTGGATCCATGTGTGGTTTGTGAAAAGAACAGATATGCAATCACACTAGGTGGATCCATGTGTGGTTTGTGGAAAGAACACACATGCAATGACTCTAGATGTGGTTCATGAAAAGAACACACATGCAATGACACTTGTGGATCCATGTGTGGTTTGTGGAAAGAACAGAGATGCAATGACACTAGGTGTGGTTCATGAAAAGAACACACATGCAATGACACTGGTGTATCCTTATGTGGTTTGTGAGAAGAACACACATGCAATGACTCTAGCTGTGGTTCATGAAAATAACACACATGCAATGACACTGGTGGATCCATATGTGGTTTGTGGAAGGTACACACATCCAATGACTCTAGCTGTGGTTCATGAAAAGAACACACATGCAATGACACTAGTGGATCCATGTGTGGTTTGTGAAAAGAACAGACATGCAATCACAGTAGGTGGATCCATGTGTGGTTTGTTTAGAGGAACAAACATGCAGTGACACAGGATGTGGTTCATGAAAAGAACAAACATGTAATGACACTGGTGGATCCTTATGTGGTTTGTTTATAAGAACACACAGGCAATGACTCTAGCTATGGTTCATGAAAATAACACACATGCAATGACACTGGTGGATCCATGTGTGGTTCATGAGAAGAATAGACATGCAATCACACTAGGTGGATCCATGTGTCGTTTGTTTAGAGGAACAGACATGCAATGACTCTAGATGTGGTTCATGAAAAGAACAGACATGCAATGACACTGGTGGATCCATGTGTGGTTTGTGAACAGAACAGACATGCAATCACACTGGTGTGGTTCATGAAAAGAATACACATGCAATGACATTGGTGGCTACATGTGTGGTTTGTGAAAAGAACACACATCCAATGACACTGGTGGATCCTAATGTGGTTTGTGAGAAGAATAAACATGCAATGACACTAGGTCTGGTTCATGAAAAGAATAGACATGCAATGACACTGGTGGATCCTTTTGTGGTTTGTCTAGAAGAATACACATCCAATGACTCTAGCTATGGTTCATGAAAAGAACAGACATGCAATGACACTGGTGGATCCATGTGTGGTTTGTGAAAAGAACAGAGATGCAATCACACAAGGTGGATCCATGTGTGGTTTGTTTAGAGGAACAAACATGTAATGACACTGGGTGTGGTTCATGAAAAGAACGAACATGCAATGACACTGGTGGATCCTTATGTGGTCTCTTTAGAAGAAAACACATGCAATGACTCTATCTATGGTTCATGAAAAGAACACACATACAATGACACTTGTGAACAGAACATACATGCAATCACACTAGGTGGATCCATATGTGGTTTGTTTATAGGAACAGACGTGCAATGACTCTAGCTGTGGTTCATGAAAAGAACAGACATGCAATCACACTGGATGTGGTTCATGAAAATAACACACATGCAATGACACTGGTGGATCCATGTGTGGTTTGTGAAAAGAACAGACATGCAATCACACTAGGTGGATCCATGTGTGGTTTGTGGAAAGAACACACATGCAATGACTCTAGCTGTGGTTCATGAAAAGAACACACATGCAATGACACTGGTGGATCCATGTGTGGTTTGTGAAAAGAACAGACATGCAATCACACTAGGGGTGGTTCATGAAAAGAACACACATCCAATGACACTGGTTGATCCATGTGTGGTTTGTGGAAAGAACAGACAAGCAATGACACTGGGTGTGGTTCATGAAAAGAACACACATGAAATGACACTAGTGTATCCTTATGTGGTTTGTGAGAAGAACACACATGCAATGATTCTAGCTGTGGTTCATGAAAAGAACACACATGCAATGACACTGGTGGATCCACGTGTGGTTCATGAGAAGAACACACATGCAATCACACTAGTTGGATCCATGTGTGGTTTGTTTAGAGGAACAGACATGCAATGACTCTGGCTGTGGTTCATGAAAAGAACAGACATGCAATGACTCTAGATGTGGTTCATGAAAAGAACAGACATGCAATGACACTGGTGGATCCTTGTGTGGTTTGTGGAAAGAACAGACATGGAATTAATCTAGCTGTGGTTCATGAAAAGAACACACATGCAATGACACTGGTGTATCCTTATGTGGTTTGTGAGAAGAACACACATGCAATGACTCTAGATGTGGTTCATGAAAAGAACACACATGCAATGACACGGTTGGATCCATATGTGGTTTGTGGAAGGAACACACATCCAATGACTCTAGCTGTGGCTCATGAATATAACACACATGCAATGACACAGGTGGATCCATGTGTGGTTTGTGAAAAGAACAGACATGCAATCACACTAGGTGGATCCATGTGTGGTTTGTGGGAAGAACACACATGCAAAGACTCTAGATGTGGTTCATGAAAGAACACACATGCAATGACACTGGTGGATACATGTGTGGTTTGTGTTAAGAACAAACATGCAATGACACTGGGTGTGGTTCATGAAAAGAGCACACATGCAATGACACTGGTGTATCCTTATGTGGTTTGTGAGAAGAACACACATGCAATGACTCTAGCTGTGGTTCATGAAAATAACACACATGCAATGACACTGGTGGATCCATGTGTGGTTCATGAGAGGAACAGACATGCAACCACACTAGGTGGATCCATGTGTGGTTTGTTTAGAGGAACAGACATGCAATGACTCTAGATGTGGTTCATGAAAAGAACAGACATGCAATGACTCTAGATGTGGTTCATGAAAAGAACGGACATGCAATGACACTGGTGGATCCATGTGTGGTTTGTGAACAGAACAGACCTGGAATCACACTGGGTGTGGTTCATGAAAAGAACACACATGCAATGACATTGGTGGATACATGTGTGGTATGTGAAAAGAACACACATCCAATGACACTGCTGGATCCTAATGTGGTTTGTGAGAAGAACAAACATGCAATGACACTGGGTGTGGTTCATGAAAAGAATAGACATGCAATGACACTGTGGATCCTTTTGTGGTTTGTCTAGAAGAATACACATCCAATCACTCTAGCTATGGTTCATGAAAAGAACAGACATGGAATGACACTGGTGGATCCATGTGTGGTTTGTGAAAAGAATACAGATGCAATCACACAAGGTGGATCCATGTGTGGTTTGTTTAGAGGAACAAACATGCAATGACATTGGGTGTGGTTCATGAAAAGACCAGACATGCAATGACACTGGTGGATCCTTATGTGGTTTGTTTAGAAGAAAACACATGCAATGACTCTAGCTATGGTTCATGAAAAGAACACACCTGCAATGACATTGGTGGATCCATGTGTGGTTCATTAGAAGAACATACAGGCAATCACACTAGGTGGATCCATAACAGACATACAATGACTCTAGCTGTGGTTCATGAAAAGAATAGACATGCAATCACACTAGATGTGGTTCATGAAAATAACATACATGCAATGACACTGGTGGATCCATGTGTGGTTTGTGAAAAGAGCAGACATGCAATCACACTAGGTGGATCCATGTGTGGTTTGTGGAAAGAACACACATGCAATGACTCTAGCTGTGGTTCATGAAAATAACACACATGCAATGACACTGGTGGATCCATGTGTGGTTTGTGAAAAGAACAGACATGCAATCACACTAGGGGTGGTTCATGAAAAGAACACACATATAATGTCACTGGTGGATCCATGTGTGGTTCATGAGAAGAATAGACATGCAATCACACTAGGTGGATCCATGTGTGGTTTGTTTAGAGGAACAGACATGCAATGACTCTGGCTGTGGTTCATGAAAAGAACGGACATGCAATGACTCTAGATGTGGTTCATGAAAATAACAGACATGCAATGACACTGGTGGATCCATGTGTGGTTCATGAGAGGAACAGACATGCAACCACACTAGGTGGATCCATGTGTGGTTTATTTAGAGGAACAGACATGCAATGACTCTAGATGTGGTTCATGAAAAGAACAGACATGCAATGACTCTAGATGTGGTTCATGAAAAGAACGGACATGCAATGACACTGGTGGATCCATGTGTGGTTTGTGAACAGAACAGACCTGGAATCACACTGGGTGTGGTTCATGAAAAGAACACACATGCAATGACATTGGTGGATACATGTGTGGTATGTGAAAAGAACACACATCCAATGACACTGGTGGATCCTAATGTGGTTTGTGAGAAGAACAAACATGCAATGACACTGGGTGTGGTTCATGAAAAGAATAGACATGCAATGACACTGGTGGATCCTTTTGTGGTTTGTCTAGAAGAATACACATCCAATCACTCTAGCTATGGTTCATGAAAAGAACAGACATGCAATGACACTGGTGGATCCATGTGTGGTTTGTGAAAAGAATACAGATGCAATCACACAAGGTGGATCCATGTGTGGTTTGTTTAGAGGAACAAACATGCAATGACATTGGGTGTGGTTCATGAAAAGACCAGACATGCAATGACACTGGTGGATCCTTATGTGGTTTGTTTAGAAGAAAACACATGCAATGACTCTAGCTATGGTTCATGAAAAGAACACACCTGCAATGACATTGGTGGATCCATGTGTGGTTCATGAGAAGAACATACAGGCAATCACACTAGGTGGATCCATAACAGACATACAATGACTCTAGCTGTGGTTCATGAAAAGAACAGACATGCAATCACACTAGCTGTGGTTCATGAAAATAACATACATGCAATGACACTGGTGGATCCATGTGTGGTTTGTGAAAAGAGCAGACATGCAATCACACTAGGTGGATCCATGTGTGGTTTGTGGAAAGAACACACAGGCAATGACTCTAGATGTGGTTCATGAAAAGAACACACATGCAATGACACTGGTGGATCCATGTGTGGTTCATGAAAAGAACAGACATGCAATCACACTAGCTGTGGTTCATGAAAATAACATACATGCAATGACACTGGTGGATCCATGTGTGGTTTGTGAAAAGAGCAGACATGCAATCACACTAGGTGGATCCATGTGTGGTTTGTGGAAAGAACACACATGCAATGACTCTAGCTGTGGTTCATGAAAATAACACACATGCAATGACACTGGTGGATCCATGTGTGGTTTGTGAAAAGAACAGACATGCAATCACACTAGGGGTGGTTCATGAAAAGAACACACATATAATGACACTGGTGGATCCATGTGTGGTTCATGAGAAGAATAGACATGCAATCACACTAGGTGGATCCATGTGTGGTTTGTTTAGAGGAACAGACATGCAATGACTCTGGTTGTGGTTCATGAAAAGAACGGACATGCAATGACTCTAGATGTGGTTCATGAAAATAACAGACATGCAATGACACTCGTGGATCCTTGTGTGGTTTGTGGAAAGAACGGACATGCAATCACACTAGGTGGATCCATGTGTGGTTTGTGGGAAGAACACACATGCAAAGACTCTAGATGTGGTTCATGAAAAGAACACACATGCAATGACACTGGTGGATCCATGTGTGGTTTGTGGAAAGAACAGACATGCAATGACACTGGGTGTGGTTCATGAAAAGAGCACACATGCAATGACACTGGTGTATCCTTATGTGGTTTGTGAGAAGAACACACATGCAATGACTCTAGCTGTGGTTCATGAAAATAACACACATGCAATGACACTGGTGGATCCATATGTAGTTTGTGGAAAGAACAGACATGCAATGACACTGGGTGTGGTTCATGAAAAGAGCACACATGCAATGACACTGGTGTATCCTTATGTGGTTTGTGAGAAGAACAAACATGCAATGACTCTAGCTGTGGTTCATGAAAATAACACACATGCAATGACACTGGTGGATCCATGTGTGGTTCATGAGAAGAACAGACATGCAACCACACTAGGTGGATCCATGTGTGGTTTGTTTAGAGGAACAGACATGCAATGACTCTAGATGTGGTTCATGAAAAGAACAGACATGCAATGACTCTAGATGTGGTTCATGAAAAGAACAGACATGCAATGACACTGGTGGATCCATGTGTGGTTTGTGAACACAACAGACCTGGAATCACACTGGGTGTGGTTCATGAAAAGAACACACATGCAATGACATTGGTGGATACATGTGTGGTTTGTGAAAAGAACACACATCCAATGACACTAGTGGATCCTAATGTGGTTTGTGAGAAGAACAAACATGCAATGACACTAGGTGTGGTTCATGAAAAGAATAGACATGCAATGACACTGGTGGATCCTTTTGTGGTTTGTCTAGAAGAATACACATCCAATGACTCTAGCTATGGTTCATGAAAAGAACAGACATGCAATGACACTGGTGGATCCATGTGTGGTTTGTGAAAAGAACAAACATGCAATCACACAAGGTGGATCCATGTGTGGTTTGTTTAGAGGAACAAACATGCAATGACATTGGGTGTGGTTCATGAAAAGACCAGACATGCAATGACACTGGTGGATCCTTATGTGGTTTGTTTAGAAGAAAAGACATGCAATGACTCTAGCTATGGTTCATGAAAAGAAAACACCTGCAATGACATTGGTGGATCCATGTGTGGTTCATGAGAAGAACATACAGGCAATCACACTAGGTGGATCCATATGTGGTTTGTTAGAGGAATAGACATACAATGACTCTAGCTGTGCTTCATGAAAAGAACAGACATGCAATCACACTGGATGTGGTTCATGAAAATAACACACATGCAATGACACTGGTGGATCCATGTGTGGTTTGTGAAAAGAGCAGAGATGCAATCACACTAGGTGGATCCATGTGTGGTTTGTGGAAAGAACACACATGCAATGACTCTAGCTGTGGTTCATGAAAATAACACACATGCAATGACACTGGTGGATCCATGTGTGGTTCATGAGAAGAATAGACATGCAACCACACTAGGTGGATCCATGTGTGGTTTGTTTAGAGGAACAGACATGCAATGACACTAGATGTGGTTCATGAAAAGAACAGACATGCAATGACTCTAGATGTGGTTCATGAAAAGAACAGACATGCAATGACACTGGTGGATCCATGTGTGCTTTGTGAACAGAACAGACCTGGAATCACACTGGTTGTGGTTCATGAAAAGAACACACATGCAATGACATTGGTGGATACATGTGTGGTTTGTGAAAAGAACACACATCCAATGACACTAGTGGATCCTAATGTGGTTTGTGAGAAGAACAAACATGCAATGATACTAGGTGTGGTTCATGAAAAGAATAGACATGCAATGACACTGGTGGATCCTTTTGTGGTTTGTCTAGAAGAATACACATCCAATGACTCTAGCTATGGTTCATGAAAAGAACAGACATGCAATGACACTGGTGGATCCATGTGTGGTTTGTGAAAAGAACAGACATGCAATCACACAAGGTGGATCCATGTGTGGTTTGTTTAGAGGAACAAACATGCAATGACATTGGGTGTGGTTCATGAAAAGACCAGACATGCAATGACCATGGTGGATCCTTATGTGGTTTGTTTAGAAGAAAACACATGCAATGACTCTAGCTATGGTTCATGAAAAGAAAACACCTGCAATGACATTGGTGGATCCATGTGTGGTTCATGAGAAGAACATACAGGCAATCACACTAGGTGGATCCATATGTGGTTTGTTTAGAGGAACAGACATACAATGACTCTAGCTGTGGTTCATGAAAAGAACAGACATGCAATCACACTGGATGTGGTTCATGAAAATAACACACATGCAATGACACTGGTGGATCCATGTGTGGTTTGTGAAAAGAGCAGACATGCAATCACACTAGGTGGATCCATGTGTTGTTTGTGGAAAGAACACACATGCAATGACTCTAGCTGTGGTTCATTAAAATAACACACATGCAATGACACTGGTGGATCCATGTGTGGTTCATGAGAAGAACAGACATGCAACCACACTAGGTGGATCCATGTGTGGTTTGTTTAGAGGAACAGACATGCAATGACTCTAGATGTGGTTCATGAAAAGAACAGACATGCAATGACTCTAGATGTGGTTCATGAAAAGAACAGACATGCAATGACACTGGTGGATCCATGTGTGGTTTGTGAACAGAACAGACCTGGAATCACACTGGGTGTGGTTCATGAAAAGAACACACATGCAATGACATTGGTGGATACATGTGTGGTTTGTGAAAAGAACACACATCCAATGACACTAGTGGATCCTAATGTGGTTTGTGAGAAGAACAAACATGCAATGATACTAGGTGTGGTTCATGAAAAGAATAGACATGCAATGACACTGGTGGATCCTTTTGTGATTTGTCTAGAAGAATACACATCCAATGACTCTAGCTATGGTTCATGAAAAGAACAGACATGCAATGACACTGGTGGATCCATGTGTGGTTTGTGAAAAGAACAGACATGCAATCACACAAGGTGGATCCATGTGTGGTTTGTTTAGAGGAACAAACATGCAATGACATTGGGTGTGGTTCATGAAAAGACCAGACATGCAATGACACTGGTGGATCCTTATGTGGTTTGTTTAGAAGAAAACACATGCAATGACTCTAGCTATGGTTCATGAAAAGAAAACACCTGCAATGACATTGGTGGATCCATGTGTGGTTCATGAGAAGAACATACAGGCAATCACACTAGGTGGATCCATATGTGGTTTGTTTAGAGGAACAGACATACAATGACTCTAGCTGTGGTTCATGAAAAGAACAGACATGCAATCACACTGGATGTGGTTCATGAAAATAACACACATGCAATGACACTGGTGGATCCATGTGTGGTTTGTGAAAAGAGCAGACATGCAATCACACTAGGTGGATCCATGTGTGGTTTGTGGAAAGAACACACATGCAATGACTCTAGCTGTGGTTCATGAAAATAACACACATGCAATGACACTGGTGGATCCATGTGTGGTTTGTGAAAAGAACAGACATGCAATCACACTAGGGGTGGTTCATGAAAAGAACACACATATAATGACACAGGTGGATCCATGTGTGGTTCATGAGAAGAACAGACATGCAATCACACTAGGTGGATCCATGTGTGGTTTGTTTAGAGGAACAGACATGCAATGACTCTGGCTGTGGTTCATGAAAAGAACGGACATGCAATGACTCTAGATTTGGTTCATGAAAATAACAGACATGCAATGACACTGGTGGATCCTTGGGTGGTTTGTGGAAAGAACGGACATGCAATCACACTAGGTGGATCCATGTGTGGTTTGTGGGAAGAACACACATGCAAAGACTCTAGATGTGGTTCATGAAAAGAACACACATGCAATGACACTGGTGGATCCATGTGTGGTTTGTGGAAAGAACAGACATGCAATGACACTGGGTGTGGTTCATGAAAAGAGCACACATGCAATGACACTGGTGTATCCTTATGTGGTTTGTGAGAAGAACACACATGCAATGACTCTAGCTGTGGTTCATGAAAATAACACACATGCAATGACACTGGTGGATCCATATGTGGTTTGTGGAAAGAACAGACATGCAATGACACTGGGTGTGGTTCATGAAAAGAGCACACATGCAATGACACTGGTGTATCCTTATGTGGTTTGTGAGAAGAACACACCTGCAATGACTCTAGCTGTTGTTCATGAAAATAACACACGTGCAATGACACTGGTGGATCCATGTGTGGTTCATGAGAAGAATAGACATGCAACCACACTAGGTGGATCCATGTGTGGTTTGTTTAGAGGAACATACATGCAATGACTCTAGATGTGGTTCATGAAAAGAACAGACATGCAATGACTCTAGATGTGGTTCATGAAAAGAACAGACATGCAATGACACTGGTGGATCCATGTGTGGTTTGTGAACAGAACAGACCTGGAATCACACTGGGTGTGGTTCATGAAAAGAACACACATGCAATGACATTGGTGGATACATGTGTGGTATGTGAAAAGAACACACATCCAATGACACTGCTGGATCCTAATGTGGTTTGTGAGAAGAACAAACATGCAATGACACTGGGTGTGGTTCATGAAAAGAATAGACATGCAATGACACTGGTGGATCCTTTTGTGGTTTGTCTAGAAGAATACACATCCAATGACTCTAGCTATGGTTCATGAAAAGAATAGACATGCAATGACACTGGTGGATCCATGTGTGGTTTGTGAAAAGAACAGACATGCAATCACACAAGGTGGATCCATGTGTGGTTTGTTTAGAGGAACAAACATGCAATGACATTGGGTGTGGTTCATGAAAAGACCAGACATGCAATGACACTGGTGGAACCTTATGTGGTTTGTTTAGAAGAAAACACATGCAATGACTCTAGCTATGGTTCATGAAAAGAAAACACCTGCAATGACATTGGTGGATCCATGTGTGGTTCATGAGAAGAACATACAGGCAATCACACTAGGTGGATCCATATGTGGTTTGTTTAGAGAAACAGACATACAATGACTCTAGCTGTGGTTCATGAAAAGAACAGACATGCAATCACACTGGATGTGGTTCATGAAAATAACACACATGCAATGACACTGGTGGATCCATGTGTGGTTTGTGAAAAGAGCAGACATGCAATCACACTAGGTGGATCCATGTGTGGTTTGTGGAAAGAACACACATGCAATGACTCTAGCTGTGGTTCATGAAAATAACACACATGCAATGACACTGGTGGATCCATGTGTGGTTTGTGAAAAGAACAGACATGCAATCACACTAGGGGTGGTTCATGAAAAGAACACACATATAATGACACTGGTGGATCCATGTGTGGTTCATGAGAAGAACAGACATGCAATCACACTAGGTGGATCCATGTGTGGTTTGTTTAGAGGAACAGACATGCAATGACTCTGGCTGTGGTTCATGAAAAGAACGGACATGCAATGACTCTAGATGTGGTTCATGAAAATAACAGACATGCAATGACACTGGTGGATCCTTGTGTGGTTTGTGGAAAGAACGGACATGCAATCACACTAGGTGGATCCATGTGTGGTTTGTGGGAAGAACACGCATGCAAAGACTCTAGATGTGGTTCATGAAAAGAACACACATGCAATGACACTGGTGGATCCATGTGTGTTTTGTGGAAAGAACAGACATGCAATGACACTGGGTGTGGTTCATGAAAAGAGCACACATGCAATGACACTGGTGTATCCTTATTTTGTTTGTGAGAAGAACACACATGCAATGACTCTAGCTGTGGTTCATGAAAATAACACACATGCAATGACACTGGTGGATCCATGTGTGGTTCATGAGAACAACAGACATGCAATCATACTAGGTGGATCCATGTGTGGTTTGTTTAGAGGAATAGACATGCAATGACTCTAGATGTGGTTCATGAAAAGAACAGACATGCAATGACACTGGTGGATCCATGTGTGGTTTGTGAACAGAACAGACCTGGAATCACACTGGGTGTGGTTCATGAAAAGAACACACATGCAATGACATTGGTGGATACATGTGTGGTTTGTGAAAAGAACACACATCCAATGACACTGGTGGATCCTAATGTGGTTTGTGAGAAGAACAAACATGCAATGAAACTGGGTGTGGTTCATGAAAAGAATAGACATGCAATGACAGTGGTGGATCCTTTTGTGGTTTGTCTACAAGAATACACATCCAATGACTCTAGCTATGGTTCATGAAAATAACAGACATGCAATGACACTGGTGGATCCATGTGTGGTTTGTGAAAAGAACAGACATGCAATCACACTAGGAGTGGTTCATGAAATGAACACACATCCAATGACACTGGTGGATCCATGTGTGGTTCATGAGAAGAACGGACATGTGATCACACTAGGTGGATCCATGTGTGGTTTGTTTAGAGGAACAAACATGCAATGACTCTGGCTGTGGTTCATGAAAAGAACGGACATGCAATGACTCTAGATATGGTTCATGAAAAGAACAGACATGCAATGACACTGGTGGATCCTTGTGTGGTTTGTGGAAAGAACGGACATGCAATCACACAAGGTGGATCCATGTGTGGTTTGTGGGAAGAACACACATGCAAAGACTCTAGATGTGGTTCATGAAAAGAACACACATGCAATGACACTGGTGGATCCATATGTGTTTTGTGGAAAGAACAAACATGCAATGACACTGGGTGTGGTTCATGAAAAGAGCACACATGCAATGACACTGGTGTATCCTTATTTGGTTTGTGAGAAGAACACACATGCAATGACTCTAGCTGTGGTTAATGAAAATAACACACATGCAATGACACTGGTGGATCCATGTGTGGTTCATGAGAAGAACAGACATGCAATCATACTAGGTGGATCCATGTGTGGTTTGTTTAGAGGAACAGACATGCAATGACTCTCGATGTGGTTCATGAAAAGAACAGACATGCAATGACTCTAGATGTGGTTCATGAAAAGAACAGACATGCAATGACACTGGTGGATCCATGTGTGGTTTGTGAACAGAACAGACCTGGAATCACACTGGGTGTGGTTCATGAAAAGAACACACATGCAATGACATTGGTGGATACATGTGTGGTTTGTGAAAAGAACACACATCCAATGACACTGGTGGATCCTAATGTGGTTTGTGAGAAGAACAAACATGCAATGACACTGGGTGTGGTTCATGAAAAGAATAGACATGCAATGACAGTGGTGGATCCTTTTGTGGTTTGTCTAGAAGAATACACATCCAATGACTCTAGCTGTGGTTCATGAAAAGAACAGACAAGCAATCACACTGGATGTGGTTCATGAAAATAACACACATGCAATGACACTGGTGGATCCATGTGTGGTTTGTGAAAAGAGCAGACATGCAATCACACTAGGTGGATCCATGTGTGGTTTGTGGAAAGAACACACAGGCAATGACTCTAGCTGTGGTTCATGAAAATAACACACATGCAATGACACTGGTGGATCCATGTGTGGTTTGTGAAAAGAAGAGACATGCAATCACACTAGGGGTGGTTCATGAAAAGAACACACATCCAATGACACTGGTGGATCCATGTGTGGTTCGTGAGAAGAACAGACATGTAATCACACTAGGTGGATCCATGTGTGGTTTGTTTAGAGGAACAGACATGCAATGACTCTGGCTGTGGTTCTTGAAACGAACAGACATGCAATGACACTGGTGGATCCTTGTGTGGTTTGTGGAAAGAACGGACATGCAATCACACTAGGTGGTTCCATGTGTGGTTTGTGGGAAGAACACACATGCAAAGACTCTAGATGTGGTTCATGAAAAGAAGACACATGCAATGACACTGGTGGATCCATGTGTGTTTTGTGGAAAGAACAGACATGCAATGACACTGGGTGTGTTCATGAAAAGAGCACACATGCAATGACACTGGTGTATCCTTGTTTGGTTTGTGAGAAGAACACACATGCAATGACTCTAGCTGTGGTTCATGAAAATAATACACATGCAATGACACTAGTGGATCCATGTGTGGTTCATGAGAAGAACAGACATGCAATCATACTAGGTGGATCCATGTGTGGTTTGTTTAGAGGAATAGACATGCAATGACTCTAGATGTGGTTCATGAAAAGAACAGACATGCAATGACTCTAGATGTGGTTCATCAAAAGAACAGACATGCAATGACACTGGTGGATCCATGTGTGGTTTGTGAACAGAACAGACCTGGAATCACACTGGGTGTGGTTCATGAAAAGAACACACATGCAATGACATTGGTGGATACATGTGTGGTTTGTGAAAAGAACACACATCCAATGACACTGGTGGATCCTAATGTGGTTTGTGAGAAGAACAAACATGCAATGAAACTGGGTGTGGTTCATGAAAAGAATAGACATGCAATGACAGTGGTGGATCCTTTTGTGGTTTGTCTAGAAGAATACACATCCAATGACTCTAGCTATGGTTCATGAAAATAACAGACATGCAATGACACTGGTGGATCCATGTGTGGTTTGTGAAAAGAACAGACATGCAATCACACTAGGAGTGGTTCATGAAAAGAACACACATCCAATGACACTAGTGGATCCATGTGTGGTTCATGAGAAGAACAGACATGTGATCACACTAGGTGGATCCATGTGTGGTTTGTTTAGAGGAACAAACATGCAATGACTCTGGCTGTGGTTCATGAAAAGAACGGACATGCAATGACTCTAGATGTGGTTCATGAAAAGAACAGACATGCAATGACACTGGTGGATCCTTGTGTGGTTTGTGGAAAGAACGGACATGCAATCACACTAGGTGGATCCATGTGTGGTTTGTGGGAAGAACACACATGCAAAGACTCTAGATGTGGTTCATGAAAAGAACACACATGCAATGACACTGGTGGATCCATGTGTGTTTTGTGGAAAGAACAAACATGCAATGACACTGGGTGTGGTTCATGAAAAGAGCACACATGCAATGACACTGGTGTATCCTTATTTAGTTTGTGAGAAGAACACACATGCAATGACTCTAGCTGTGGTTAATGAAAATAACACACATGCAATGACACTGGTGGATCCATGTGTGGTTCATGAGAAGAACAGACATGCAATCATACTAGGTGGATCCATGTGTGGTTTGTTTAGAGGAATAGACATGCAATGACTCTAGATGTGGTTCATGAAATGAACAGACATGCAATGACTCTAGATGTGGTTCATGAAAAGAACAGACATGCAATGACACTGGTGGATCCATGTGTGGTTTGTGAACAGAACAGACCTGGAATCACACTGGGTGTGGTTCATGAAAATAACACACATGCAATGACATTGGTGGATACAAGTGTGGTTTGTGAAAAGAACACACATCCAATGACACTGGTGGATCCTAATGTGGTTTGTGAGAAGAACAAACATGCAATGACACTGGGTGTGGTTCATGAAAAGAATAGACATGCAATGACAGTGGTGGATCCTTTTGTGGTTTGTCTAGAAGAATACACATCCAATGACTCTAGCTGTGGTTCATGAAAAGAACAGACAAGCAATCACACTGGATGTGGTTCATGAAAATAACACACATGCAATGACACTGGTGGATCCATGTGTGGTTTGTGAAAAGAGCAGACATGCAATCACACTAGGTGGATCCATGTGTGGTTTGTGGAAAGAACACACAGGCAATGACTCTAGCTGTGGTTCATGAAAATAACACACATGCAATGACACTGGTGGATCCATGTGTGGTTTGTGAAAAGAAGAGACATGCAATCACACTAGGGGTGGTTCATGAAAAGAACACACATCCAATGACACTGGTGGATCCATGTGTGGTTCATGAGAAGAACAGACATGTAATCACACTAGGTGGATCCATGTGTGGTTTGTTTAGAGGAACAGACATGCAATGACTCTGTCTGTGGTTCTTGAAAAGAACAGACATGCAATGACACTGGTGGATCCTTGTGTGGTTTGTGGAAAGAACGGACATGCAATCACACTAGGTGGTTCCATGTGTGGTTTGTGGTAAGAACACACATGCAAAGACTCTAGATGTGGTTCATGAAAAGAACACACATGCAATGACACTGGTGGATCCATGTGTGTTTTGTGGAAAGAACAGACATGCAATGACACTGGGTGTGTTCATGAAAAGAGCACACATGCAATGACACTGGTGTATCCTTGTTTGGTTTGTGAGAAGAACACACATGCAATGACTCTAGCTGTGGTTCATGAAAATAATACACATGCAATGACACTGGTGGATCCATGTGTGGTTCATGAGAAGAACAGACATGCAATCATACTAGGTGGATCCATGTGTGGTTTGTTTAGAGGAACAGACATGCAATGACTCTAGATGTGGTTCATGAAAAGAACAGACATGCAATGACTCTAGATGTGGTTCATGAAAAGAACAGACATGCAATGACACTGGTGGATCCATGTGTGGTTTGTGAACAGAACAGACCTGGAATCACACTGGGTGTGGTTCATGAAAAGAACACACATGCAATGACATTGGTGGATACATGTGTGGTTTGTGAAAAGAACACACATCCAATGACACTGGTGGATCCTAATGTGGTTTGTGAGAAGAACAAACATGCAATGACACTGGGTGTGGTTCATGAAAAGAATAGACATGCAATGACAGTGGTGGATCCTTTTGTGGTTTGTCTAGAAGAATACACATCCAATGACTCTAGCTATGGTTCATGAAAAGAACAGACATGCAATGACACTGGTGGATCCATGTGTGGTTTGTGAAAAGAACAGAGATGCAATCACACAAGATGGATCCATGTGTGGTTTGTTTAGAGGAACAAACATGCAATGACATTGGGTGTGGTTCATGAAAAGAACAGACATGCAATGTCACTGGTGGATCCTTATGTGGTTTGTTTAGAAGAAAACACATGCAATGACTCTAGCTATGGTTCATGGAAAGAACACACATGCAATGACACTGGTGGATCCATGTGTGGTTCATGAGAAGAACATACATGCAATCACACTAGAGGAACAGACATTCAATGACTCTAGCTGTGGTTCATGAAAAGAACAGACATGCAATTACACTGGATGTGGTTCATGAAAATAACACACATGCAATGACACTGGTGGATCCATGTGTGGTTTGTGAAAAGAGCAGTCATGCAATCACACTACATGGATACATGTGTGGTTTGTGGAAAGAACACACATGCAATGACTCTAGATGTGGTTCATGAAAATAACACACATGCAATGACACTGGTGGATCCATGTGTGGTTTGTGAAAAGAACAGACATGCAATCACACTAGGGGTGGTTCATGAAAAGAACACACATCCAATGACACTGGTGGATCCATGTGTGGTTTGTGGAAAGAACAGACATGCAATAACACTGGGTGTGGTTCATGAAAAGAACACACATGAAATGACACTGGTGTATCCTTATGTGGTTTGTGAGAAGTACACACATGCAATGATTCTAGCTGTGGTTCATGAAAAGAACACACATGCAATGACACTGGTGGATCCATGTGTGGTTCATGAGAAGAACAGACATGCAATCACAATAGGTGGATCCATGTGTGGTTTGTTTAGAGGAACAATCATGCAATGACACTGGGTGTGGTTCATGAAAAGAACAGACATGCAATGACACTGGTGGATCCTTATGTGGTTTCTTTATAAGAACACACATGCAATGACTCTAGCTATGGTTCATGAAAAGAACACACATGCAATGACACTATTGGATCCATGTGTGGTTCATGAGAAGAACATACATGCAATCACACTAGGTGGATCCATGTGTGGTTTGTTTAGAGGAACAGACATGCAATGACTCGAGCTGTGGTTCATGAAAAGAACAGACATGCAATCACACTAGCTATGGTTCCTGAAAAGAACACACATGCAATGACACTGGTGGATCCATGTGTGGTTTGTGAAAAGAACAGACATTCAATCACACTAGGTGGATCCATGTGTGGTTTGTGGAAAGAACACACATGCAATGACTCTAGCTGTGGTCCATGAAAAGAACACACATGCAATGACACTGGTGGATCCATGTATGGTTTGTGAAAAGAACAGACATGCAATCACACTGGGTGTGGTTCATGAAAACAACACACATCCAATGACCCTGGTGGATCCATGTGTGGTTTGTGGAAAGAACAGACATGCAATGACACTGGGTGTGGTTCATGAAAAGAATAGACATGCAATGACACTGGTGGATCCTTTTGTGGTTTGTTTAGAAGAATAGACATCCAATTACTCTAGCTGTGGTTCAAGAAAAGAAAAGACACGCAATGACACTGGTGGATACATGTGTGGTTTGTGAAAAGAACAGACATGCAATCACAATAGGTGGATCCATGTGTGGTTTGTTTAGAGGAACAATCATGCAATGACACTGGGTGTGGTTCATGAAAAGAACAGACATGCAATGACACTGGTGGATCCTTATGTGGTTTGTTTAGAAGAACACACATGCAATGAATCTAGCTATGGTTCATGAAAAGAACACACATGCAATGACACTATTGGATCCATGTGTGGTTCATGAGAAGAACATACATGCAATCACACTAGGTGGATCCATGTGTGGTTTGTTTAGAGGAACAGACATGCAATGACTCGAGCTGTGGTTCATGAAAAGAACAGACATGCAATCACACTAGCTATGGTTCCTGAAAAGAACACACATGCAATGACACTGGTGGATCCATGTGTGGTTTGTGAAAAGAACAGACATTCAATCACACTAGGTGGATCCATGTGTGGTTTGTGGAAAGAACACACATGCAATGACTCTAGCTGTGGTCCATGAAAAGAACACACATGCAATGACACTGGTGGATCCATGTATGGTTTGTGAAAAGAACAGACATGCAATCACACTGGGTGTGGTTCATGAAAACAACACACATCCAATGACCCTGGTGGATCCATGTGTGGTTTGTGGAAAGAACAGACATGCAATGACACTGGGTGTGGTTCATGAAAAGAATAGACATGCAATGACACTGGTGGATCCTTTTGTGGTTTGTTTAGAAGAATAGACATCCAATTACTCTAGCTGTGGTTCAAGAAAAGAAAAGACACGCAATGACACTGGTGGATACATGTGTGGTTTGTGAAAAGAACAGACATGCAATCACACTAGGTGGATCCATGTGTGGTTTCTTTAGAGGAACAAACATGGAATTACACTGGGTGTGGCTCATGAAAAGAACAGACATGCAATCACACTGGTGGATCCTTATGTGGTTTGTTTAGAAGAACACACATGCAATGAATCTAGCTATGGTTCATGAAAAGAACACACATGCAATGACACTGTTGGATCCATGTGTGGTTCATGAGAAGAACATACATGCAATCACAGTAGGTGGATCCATGTGTGGTTTGTTTAGAGGAACAGACATGCAATGACTCTAGCTGTGGTTCATGAAAAGAACATACATGCAATCACACTGGCTATGGTTCATGAAAAGAACACACATGCAATGACACTGGTGGATCCATGTGTGGTTTGTGAAAAGAACAGACATGCAATCACACTAGGTGGATCCATGTGTTTTTTGTGGAAAGAACACACATGCAATGACTCTAGCTGTGGTTCATGAAAATGACACACATGTAATGACACTGGTGGATCCATGTGTGGTTTGTGAAAAGAACAGACATGGAATGAATCTAGATGTGGTTCATGAAAAGAGCACACATGCAATGCCACTGGTGTATCCTTATGTGGTTTGTGAGAAGAACACACATGCAATGACTCTAGTTGTGGTTCATGAAAAGAACACACGTGCAATGACACTGGTGGATCCATGTGTGGTTCATGAGAAGAACAGACATGCAATCACACTAGGTGGATCCATGTGTGGTTTGTTTAGAGGAACAATCATGCAATGACACCGGGTGTGGTTCATGAAAAGAACAGACATGCAATGAAACTGGTGGATCCTTATGTGGTTTCTTTATAAGAACACACATGCAATGACTCTAGCTATGGTTCATGAAAAGAACACACATGCAATGACACTGTTGGAGCCATGTGTGGTTCATGAGAAGAACATACATGCAATCACACTAGGTGGATCCATGTGTGGTTTGTTTAGAGGAACAGACATGCAATGACTCGAGCTGTGGTTCATGAAAAGAACAGACATGCAATCACACTAGCTATGGTTCCTGAAAAGAACACACATGGAATGACACTGGTGGATCCATGTGTGGTTTGCGAAAAGAACAGACATTCAATCACACTAGGTGGATCCATGTGTGGTTTGTGGAAAGAACACACATGCAATGACTCTAGCTGTGGTTCATGAAAAGAACACACATGCAATGACACTGGTGGATCCATGTATGGTTTGTGAAAAGAACAGACATGCAATCACACTGGGTGTGGTTCATGAAAACAACACACATCCAATGACCCTAGTGGATCCATGTGTGGTTTGTGGAAAGAACAGACATGCAATGACACTGGGTGTGGTTCATGAAAAGAATAGACATGCAATGACACAGGTGGATCCTTTTGTGGTTTGTTTAGAAGAATAGACATCCAATTACTCTAGCTGTGGTTCAAGAAAAGAAAAGACACGCAATGACACTGGTGGATACATGTGTGGTTTGTGAAAAGAACAGACATGCAATCACACTAGGTGGATCCATGTATGGTTTCTTTTGAGGAACAAACATGGAATGACACTGGGTGTGGCTCATGAAAAGAACAGACATGCAATCACACTGGTGGATCCTTATGTGGTTTGTTTAGAAGAACACACATTCAATGAATCTAGCTATGGTTCATGAAAAGAACACACATGCAATGAAACTGGTGGATCCATGTGTGGTTCATGAGAAGAACATACATGCAATCACAGTAGGTGGATCCATGTGTGGTTTGTTTAGAGGAACAGACATGCAATGACTCTAGCTGTGGTTCATGAAAAGAAAATACATGCAATCACACTGGCTGTGGTTCATGAAAAGAACACACATGCAATGACACTGGTGGATCCATGTGTGGTTTGTGAAAAGAATAGACATGCAATCACACTAGGTGGATCCATGTGTTTTTTGTGGAAAGAACACACATGCAATGACTCTAGCTGTGGTTCATGAAAATGACACACATGCAATGACACTGGTGGATCCATGTATGGTTTGTGAAAAGAACAGACATGGAATGAATCTAGCTGTGGTTCATGAAAAGAGCACACATGCAATGACACTGGTGTATCCTTATGTGGTTTGTGAGAAGAACACACATGCAATGACTCTAGCTGTGGTTCATGAAAAGAACACACGTGCAATGACACTGGTGGATCCATGTGTGGTTCATGAGAAGAACAGACATGCAATCACACTAGGTGGATCCATGTGTGGTTTGTTTAGAGGAACAATCATGCAATGACACTCGGTGTGGTTCATGAAAAGAACAGACATGCAATGACACTGGTGGATCCTGATGTGGTTTCTTTATAAGAACACACATGCAATGACTCTAGCTATGGTTCATGGAAAGAACACACATGCAATGACACTGTTGGATCCATGTGTGGTTCATGAGAAGAACATACATGCAATCACACTAGGTGGATCCATGTGTGGTTTGTTTAGAGGAACAGACATGCAATGACTCGAGCTGTGGTTCATGAAAAGAACAGACATGCAATCACACTAGCTATGGTTCCTGAAAAGAACACACATTCAATGACACTGGTGGATCCATGTGTGGTTTGCGAAAAGAACAGACATTCAATCACGCTAGGTGGATCCATGTGTGGTTTGTGGAAAGAACACACATGCAATGATTCTAGCTGTGGTTCATGAAAAGAACACACATGCAATGACACTGGTGAATCCATGTATGGTTTGTGAAAAGAACAGATATGCAATCACACTGGGTGTGGTTCATGAAAACAACACACATCCAATGACCCTGGTGGATCCATGTGTGGTTTGTGGAAAGAACAGACATGCAATGACACTGGGTGTGGTTAATGAAAAGAACAGACATGCAATGACACTGGTGGATGCTTTTGTGGTTTGTTTAGCAGAATAGACATCCAATTACTCTAGCTGTGGTTCAAGAAAAGAAAAGACACGCAATGACACTGGTGGATACATGTGTGGTTTGTGAAGAGAACAGACAAGCAATCACACTAGGTGGATCCATGTGTGGTTTCTTTAGAGGAACAAACATGGAATGACACTAGGTGTGGCTCATGAAAAGAACAGACATGCAATCACACTGGTGGATCCTTATGTGGTTTGTTTAGAAGAACACACATGCAATGAATCTAGCTATGGTTCATGAAAAGAACACACATGCAATGACACTGGTGGATCCATGTGTGGTTCATGAGAAGAACATACATGCAATCACAGTAGGTGGATCCATGTGTGGTTTGTTTAGAGGAACAGACATGCAATGACTCTAGCTGTGGTTCATGAAAAGAACATACATGCAATCACACTGGCTGTGGTTCATGAAAAGAACACACATGCAATGACACTGGTGGATCCATGTGTGGTTTGTGAAAAGAACAGACATGTAATCACACTAGGTGGATCCATGTGTTTTTTGTGGAAAGAACACACATGCAATGACTCTAGCTGTGGTTCATGAAAATGACACACATGCAATGACACTGGTGGATCCATGTGTGGTTTGTGAAAAGAACAGACATGGAATGAATCTAGCTGTGGTTCATGAAAAGAGCACACATGCAATGACACTGGTGTATCCTTATGTGGTTTGTGAGAAGAACACACATGCAATGACTCTAGTTGTGGTTCATGAAAAGAACACACATGCAATGACACTGGTGGATCCATGTGTGGTTCATGAGAAGAACAGACATGCAATCACACTAGGTGGATCCATGTGTGGTTTGTTTAGAGGAACAGACATGCAATGACTCTAGATGTGGTTCATGAAAATAACAGACATGCAATGACTCTAGATGTGGTTCATGAAAAGAACAGACATGCAATGACACTGGTGGATCCATGTGTGGTTTGTGAACAGAACAGACATGGAATCACACTGGGTGTGGTTCATGAAAAGAACACACATGCAATGACATTGGTGGATACATGTGTGGTTTGTGAAAAGAACACACATCCAATGACACTGGTGGATCCTAATGTGGTTTGTGAGAAGAACAAACATGCAATGACACTAGGTGTGGTTCATGAAAATAATAGACATGCAATGACACTGGTGTATCCTTTTGTGGTTTGTCTAGAAGAATACACATCCAATGACTCTAGCTATGGTTCATGAAAAGAACAGACATGCAATGACACTGGTGGATCCATGTGTGGTTTGTGAAAAGAACAGAGATGCAATCACACAAGGTGGATCCATGTGTGGTTTGTTTATAGGAACAAACATGCAATGACATTGGGTGTGGTTCATGAAAAGAACAGACATCAATGACACTGGTGGATCCTTATGTGGTTTGTATAGAAGAAAGCACATGCAATGACTCTAGCTATGGTTCATTAAAAGAACACACATGCAATGACACTGGTGGATCCATGTGTGGTTCATGAGAAGAACATACATGCAATCACACTAGGTGGATCCATATGTGGTTTGTTTAAAGGAACAGACATGCAATGACTCTAGCTGTCGTTCATGAAAAGAACAGGCATGCAGTCACACTGGATGTGGTTCATGAAAATAACACACATGCAATGACACTAGTGGATCCATGTGTGGTTTGTGAAAAGAGCAGACATGCAACCACACTAGGTGGATCCATGTGTGGCTTATGGAAAGAACACACATGCAATGACTCTAGCCGTGGTTCATGAAAATAACACACATGCAATGACACTGGTGGATCCATGTGTGGTTTGTGAAAAGAACAGACATGCAATCACACTAGGGGTGGTTCATGAAAAGAACACACATCCAATGACACTGGTGGATCCATGTGTGGTTTGTGGAAAGAACAGACATGCAATGACACTGGGTGTGGTTCATGAAAAGAACACACATGAAATGACACTGGTGTATCCTTATGTGGTTTGTGAGAAGTACATACATGCAATGGTTCTAGCTGTGGTTCATGAAAAGAACACACATGCAATGACACTGGTTGATCCATGTGTGGTTCATGAGAAGAACAGACATGCAATCACACTAGGTGGATCCATGTGTGGTTTGTTTAGAGGAACAAACATGCAATGACACTGGGTGTGGTTCATGAAAACAAGAGACATGCAATGACACTGGTGGATCCTTATGTGGGTTCTTTATAAGAACACACATGCAATGACTCTAGCTATGGTTCATGAAAAGAACAGACATGCAATGACACTGTTGGATCCATGTGTGGTTCATGAGAAGAACATACATGCAATCACACTAGGTGGATCCATGTGTGGTTTGTTTAGAGGAACAAACATGCAATGACTCTAGCTGTGGTTCATGAAAAGAACAGACATGCAATCACACTGGCTATGGTTCCTGAAAATAACACACATGCAATGACACTGGTGGATCCATGTGTGCTTTGCGAAAAGAACATACATGCAATCACACTAGGTGGATCCATGTATGGTTTGTGGAAATAACACACATGCAATGACTCTAGTTGTGGTTCATGAAAAGAACACACATGCAATGACACTGGTGGATCCATGTGCGGTTTGTGAAAAGAACAAACATGCAATCACACTAGGTGTGGTTCATGAAAACAACACACATCCAATGACACTGGTGGATCCATGTGTGGTTTGTGGAAAGAACAGACATGCAATGACACTGGGTGTGGTTCATGAAAAGAACAGACATGCAATGACACTGGTGGATTCTTTTGTGGTTTGTTTAGAAGAATAGACATCCAATTACTCTAGCTGTGGTTCAAGAAAAGAAAAGACACGCAATGACACTGTGGATACATGTGTGGTTTGTGAAAAGAACAGACATGCAATCACACTAGGTGGATCCATGTGTGGTTTCTTTAGAGGAACAAACATGCAATGACACTAGGTGTGGTTCATGAAAAGAACAGACATGCAATCACACTGGTGGATCCTTATGTGGTTTGTTTAGAAGAAAACACATGCAATGAATCTAGCTATGGTTCATGAAAAGAACACACATGCAATGACACTGGTGGATCCATGTGTGGTTCATGAGAAGAACATACATGCAATCACAGTAGGTGGATCCATGTGTGGTTTGTTTAGAAGAACAGACATGCAATGACTCTAGCTGTGGTTCATGAAAAGAACATACATGCAATCACACTAGCTGTGGTTCATGAAAAGAACACACATGCAATGACACTGGTGGATCCATGTGTGGTTTGTGAAAAGAACAGACATGCAATCACACTAGGTGGATCCATGTGTGGTTTGTGGAAAGAAGACACATGCAATGACTCTAGCTGTGGTTCATGAAAATGACACACATGCAATGACACTGGTGGATCCATGTGTGGTTTGTGAAAAGAACAAACATGCAATCACACTGGGTGTGGTTCATGAAAAGAACACACATCCAATGACACTGGTGGATCCATGTGTGGTTTGTGGAAAGAACAGACATGCAATGACACTGGGTGTGGTTCAAGAAAAGAACACACATGCAACGATACTGTTGTATCCTTATGTGGTTTGTGAGAAGAACACACATGCAATGACTCTAGATGTGGTTCATGAAAAGGACACACATGCAATGACACTGGTGGATCCATGTGTGGTTCATGAGAAGAACAGACATGCAATCGCAATAGGTGGATCCATCTGTGGTTTGTTTAGAGGAACAAACATGCAATGACTCTAGCTGTGGTTCATGAAAAGAACACACATGCAATGACACTGGTGGATCCATGTGTGGTTTGTGAAAAGAACAGACATGCAATCACACTAGGTGTGGTTCATGAAAATAACACACATCCAGTGCCACTGGTGGATCCATGTGTGGTTTGTGGAAAGAACAAACATGCAATGACACTGGGTGTGGTTCATGAAAAGAACACACATGCAATGACACTGGTGGATCCATGTGTGGTTTGTGAGAAGAACAGACATACAATGACACTAGTGGATCCATGTGTGGTTGTTTTGAGGGACAAACATGTAATGACACTAGGTGTGGTTCATGAAAAGAACAGACATGCAATGACACTGGTGGATCCTTATGTGGTTTGTTTAGAAGAACACACATGTAATGACACTGGGTGTGGTTCATGAAAAGAACAGACATGCAATGACACTGGTGGATCCATGTGTGTTTTATGGAAAGAATAGACATGCAATGCCATTGGTTGATCCATGTATTTCATTGTACAAGACACTCACTTTCCATTTTTATACTACTCAGTTTTGCCCTTGGTTTTTTGATACTACTCAGTTTTGCCCCCTCTCTCTATCTTTCGTAGAAGCCCAAACATGTGCTCACCCTGTCTGCTACTCCCTGATTAGTTGTCACAGTTGTCACGCGGATCGTGCGCACCAACCGTTGATTTTGTGCGATCCAACGATGATCGTTGTACACACGTGCCCTTCATAGTACAGTGTGAGACAACACGGACGTCTCCCTCAGCGAGACTTCTACAAGAAGGAACACGATGCCGTCCATGGAAAAAGTCGTTGAGCGGTCATGTCATGTTTAATACTACTACTACTACGCCACAACACATGCGTCATCGAGTGCATGGTCGTCGATGGACAACTGCAATTTATTGCCACTTTATTTTAATAAGACATATCCCATTTTTACGCAGCAGCTCTCAATCTCACTTCCAACTAGGCCCCGCCGTAAGAAACTTGCACGCGCTAGCCGAAGGCTGAAGAGCTGACCTCGATGAGACCTAACATCTCCGCCTTCATCGAGTCACTCGCAGTCATCAACACATCCCTCTACCTGATCTAGCACAACCCCACAAATCTCACCGTACAACCACCTACCTTCCCCTCTGCATTTCCACTTTTAACTATCACAAATTTTAGGGTTGTGTCAAACTTCGTACATAGAAATTGTGTATGCGCCCTTTGCGTGCAGCTCAATACAGAACTGCCATGCATGGCCCGGGAAAAAAAAGTGACGTACCATGTGCGTGTCGTGGTGCACGGTGCAGTAGACTGCGTGGCGCGTTTGTTGGGGGGATACCCCCGGGTAGGGTCACTCCGGGGTATAAGGGCCGAGTTAGCCGAGGGTCGGTAAGGTCAAAGCGGATGCTGGCCGAGTCACCTCAAGGCAGGCCGAATCACGGAGTAACCCGGACCAGGGGGTCGTCTAACATTGTCTCGTCCGACTCAAGGAGTAAGTCAGAGACACTTGTCTAGCTCATATGCAGGAACAGGTGTGGCCGGATCAACTGTGATCTGGATCCTCGTTTGGCTTCTAGGAGAAGGAAGGAATCTCTCTGGTTAAAAAGAAGGCCTGGTGTGTACTGGATGAGCGAATAAAGCAAGGGCAGGACCACCGGATCGTGGCCGACAAGGGTGACGACGCTCACGTCGGCTGACGCGGGCGTCGTAGAGGCAACGTCGTTAAAGCAAGAGTGACGCAGGGGAAAAGCACCCCGGTCGGGTTACTACTTTGGGAGGAGGCAGAATATGCCTCCACGTATGCCCTAGGCCAGGACCTATATAAGGGGGGGTTGGGGTTCTGGTAAAGGGTTGGATTTCGGGGAGGTTGGGTCTTTTCTGATACATAGCAAGGAAGACACTAGTAGATCTAGGGTTCTTGGGCTAGTTAGTAGGCAAGAGTAAGAGAGTTTCTTCTTCCTCCTCTTGACGATACAGCTCGAGGAGCACTTGTAATCTGGGAGACTGAGCATCAATACAAGGCTTCGGTGTAGAGAATCACTCTACTATCCCTCCCTGGATTCCCCTAGCACATATTAGTCCCCACCTTTAGCCTATCCATGGCATCTGCCGTGACACCACCACGACAGTTGGCGCCCACCGTGGGGCTAGCGGCGCTAGCAGGGGTGAAGATCCGGGCGGGAAATTTCATCGGGACCGGCAAACGCATCATCTCCGGGCTCGTTCAGCGCTTCGGTGCGCTGGACTACGTCAGCGACAACGTTGCCTGCTTCGGCACGCGCCCCCTTCCGTGCAACGGCGTCTTCGTCAAGCTCGGCACGCACAGGGTCTATGTTGCCATGGACGTGTCTTGGGCTCATCCGCGTCGCATCGTAGATGCGGGGGAACCAGCCCTCACCGTGGCTCGCGGGGCGCGTATCGCCCACTCCCCGGGCCATGCAGAGGTGATGATGACTGTGCCAGGCGCGGGCGCGAGCAAGGATCCAACGCCAAACCCGGAGGTAACACCCAAGGCACCGAGGAAAGCTAGGGGTCCTCCGCTGGAGAGGCCTGAGAACATGCTGAGGGAAGCTATGTATAGCTTGGCTAACCCGGTGACAGCACTGATAGATCCAGCTCAGGCACAGGCCGAGCTAGAGGAGACCCGGCGAAAAATACTGGAGGGCGCAAAGAAAATAGCAGCGGCTCAGCAGTCGTTGAACATGACGCTGCGCCAAAGACAGCAAGATGAACAGAGAAGGTGATGATGGACCAGAAGGGTCGGAAAACTATCTGTCTGTGGGGTTGCCAAAGTATAGTACCCCGGCGAAGAACCTTAGAGCAGCAGATGCCGCGGCATTCGAGCTAGAGGGTCTGACAGGTGAAGCCCGCCAAAGACAGCAAGACCGGGTTAACGAGCTGGTTCGGATCGCGAACAGGCAGAATGAGGAGCTATTGAGAGGTAACCCGGAGAGAGTTGGAGCTTCTAAGATCGTCCATTCGGTGGTAGGTAACCCAGAGAAATCCGCTGGAGCCGCATCATCGCCTCATGGTGGCCCTAGAAGAGAAGAGGTAGTGACCTCGGCCAGACGGAACAAGCAGATCGTTCCGTATGACCCAACGCGTGCGGGAAAGGAAAAGGAAATGCGGAAAAACGATGATCGACGAAGCATGAGCCGGGGTGAAGCTGGCCGAGGTAACCACGACCAAGGCAATGTCGGTCAAGGGAATGCTGCCAACGGCAATGCCGGACAGCGAAACCCGGCAGGAGCGGGTCAACCGCAGCAGCGGAATGCACTAAGGCAAGAGCAAAGTGCCGGCCGTGGTATGCAACAGAGAGGAGCACAACGAGAGCAAGACCGATACAACGATGGAGACTCGGAGATGATGAATGCGGGATACGGAAGACCGGACTATCATGTGATAGGGTCGAGATTGGGAAACAGAGATTAGATGTCGGATGACGCAAGATTGAAACTGGATCGCCTGTATAGGTCGGAACAAATCGAATGTCAAGGTCCTCCGGGTCCGGCATGCTTTGGGCCCCGGATCATGAAGGAACCACCAGTACCCAATTTCCAGTTACCTAGGGGCACGTAGATGTATGACGGCAGTACAAAGCCGGAGGATTGGCTGATAAACTACGCAACAGCTATGAAAATTGCAACTGGCAACTTGAGATGGGCTGTACGATATGTACCCCAAATGTTGGAAGGTCTGGCTAGGGTATGGCTGAACAATTTGCCACCTGGAAGCATCAATTGCTAGATAGATTTTGAAGAAATGTTTATCAGCAACTTCTCAACTACATACCAGAGACCGAATAGACCGCAGACCCTGGCAATGTGCAAGTAGAGATCTAACGAAACGGACCATGAATTCTTGATCCGGTGGTGTACCGTGAGAAACTCATGTGAGGGAGTCATGGAGTCATAGAGTCACAGGCTATAGCATGGTTCGCACAAGGATGTAGATATGGCAGCGAGTTGTGGATGAAATTGCAAAGGAAAATGCCAGCCACATTGGCAGAGATGATCCGGATCGCGGATTCTTATGCTTTGGGAGATCCAACTCAACCTAGGATCGCGTCGAACGAGTCAAATGAGGAGTACTATCTGAGGGACGGATCCGGGTCATCCCGGAGGAACGATTACAGGGGAAAAAGGAGAGACGATAGACCGGACCATAGGTATGGTTCACAACAAGTTGCGGTCGTGAATCAAGATCAGCCCGGGGCAGGGAGCAACCAACGCTAGAAAACGGGAGGGCAATGGACTCCTTGAAACGATGGCAAGAAAACATGGACTCCGGAGCAGAAGAAGCAGTGGCAATAAAAGAAAGATCGTTCGAGGTATACCTACGAGTCAATGTTGGACCAGCCGTGCAAGTTTCACACGCCAAATCCGAACAGCCCGGTGGGTCACACGACGAGACAATGTGAGTGGATGCGCAAGATAGAACAAGGTGGTTTAGGGAATGCTCAAGCACCCCGGAATGGTCAACCTCGGCAGGAGTTACCCCGGCAACAATTGCTCTCCGGAGCAAACACGCAACAACTGATGTTGCCTCCCCCTCCGCCGAGGTATGACAACAGTGAGAGAAGGGATGCAGTGCATCAGGTAGAAAACCAGCAACAACCGGATCAGAGGTACTCCGAAAATGAGGGAAGGAATGAGTATAGGGAACATCACCAGAGCTAATGTGTGTTCACAACAGAGGAAACATATAGGAAAAGCTTGCAGCACCGACATATGGAGGTTAACGCGGTTATGCCTGCAGTGACGAGGTATATGTCTTGGTCGGACCAGGAAATTACCTGGAGCGTCAAAGATCATCCCAAGCTTATGCCAAGTCCAAGCTTATATGCACTGGTGTTAGATCCGACGTTCATTGGACCAAATATTAATGTGAGATTCTCCAAGGTACTGATCGACAATGGCAGTAGCGTTAACATCATGTATGCGGATACGATGCGCAAGTTGGGCATCTCGGAGAACATGCTCCAGGCTACGAGAACAACTTTTCACGGTATCGTGCCGGCATATCCTGCGAACCCATAGGCAAAGTCCGGGTCGACATGCTGTTCGGTACGAGGGATAACTGCCGAACCGAAAATCTGGAGTTTGAGGTGGTAAACCTGGAGAGCGCGTATCATGCATTACTTGGGAGACCAGCTCTAAGCAAATTCATGGCAAGTTGCCACGTTGGTTATCTGAAAATGAAGTTGCCCGGGCCAAATGGGGCAATTACTATCGCCGGGGATTTCCGACGTTCCATTGAGTGCGCCTCAGCCGGGTCTAACTTAGCCGAGTCACTCGTAATTGCCCAAGAGAAAAGAAAAATCCAAGAGGTGGCGGCATTAGCTCAGTCCGCGCAGCAGTATATGCCGGCGTTAAGCAACCCGCATGGAAGCGTTTCATTTCAAGCCACGAAGGACACCAAGAAGATCCCGGTGGATAACATGTTTCCGGAGCGTACCGTGACAATTGGGGCCGGGTTAACTGACAAATAGGAAAGCGAGCTCGTCAACTTCCTCCGTGAGAATCGGGATATTTTTGCTTGGTCCACACAGGACTTGCAAGGTGTTCCGAGGGAGTTGGCCGAACACTCTTTGAATGTAAGACCCGGAGCAAGGCCGGTGAAGCAGCCTCTCGGACGCTTCGCCGAGGATAGGAGAAAGGTCATTGGTGACGAGATAGCTCGGTTGCTAGCAGAAGGATTTATCATGGAAGTGCTATATCCGGATTGGCTCTCTAATCCGGTGCTGGTAGAAAAGAAGAAGGATGATCCGAACGTAGCAGTGGTTTGGCGTATGTGTATCGATTACACAAACCTGAACAAGGCGTGTACGAAAGATCCATTTCCACTGCCGAGGATAGATCAGGTCATCGACTCTACCACGGGATGTGAACTGTTGTCATTTATTGACGCTTATTCTGGTTTCCACCAGATACCCCTGAACCCGGATGATCAAATAAAAACTGCCTTTATTACCCCGTACGGGGCTTATTGCTATCGCACTATGCCATTTGGTTTACGAAACGCAGGAGCAACGTACCAAAGGTGTATGCAAAAATGTTTGCATGATCAAATAGGTCAAAATGTACAAGTCTACGTGGATGATGTGGTTATCAAGACCAAGGAAAGCGTAACGCTCCTTGACGACATAAGGCAAACATTCGCGAACTTGAGGAGGTTCCGGATGAAGCTTAACCTGGAGAAATGCACCTTCGGTGTCCCGGCTGGGAAATTACTCGGATTTCTCGTCTCCAGCCGAGGTATCGAGGTTAATACAACTAAAATCCGAGCCATCGAACGAATGGAGCTGCCGAAGTGTCTCAATGACGTCCAGAAGTTCACTGGATGCCTGGCGTCATTGATTTGGTTTGTATGTCGGCTAGGGGAAAAGGCACTGCCTCTCTATCAACTCATGAAAAAATCAGATAAATTTGTTTGGACGCCGCAGGCCGATGAAGCTTTTGCCCACTTGAAAAAGATGTTGGCCACTGCACCAGTGTTAGCTTCTCCACTGTCGAAGGAGCCAATGTTGCTCTACATAGCCGCAACCAACCGAGTTGTAAGTGAAGTGATTGTAGTGGAACGAGATGAAGAGGGTAAGTCGGTGCAGAGACCAGTGTATTACTTGAGCGAGGTATTGTCTGCCTCGAAACAGAACTACCCGCATTTTCAAAAGGTGGCATACGGAGTTTATATGGCGGCAAAGAAGCTAAAGCACTACTTTGAGGAGCATCCCATCAAAGTGATATGCGAAGCCCCCATATCCGAGATAATGGGTAACAAGGATGCGAACAGCAGAATTGCGAAATAGGCAATTGAGCTAGCACCATAAGCGCTCTAGTACGACAGAAGAGAAGCGATCAAGTCCCAGGCTGTAGCGGACTTTTTCGTGGATTGGGCCGAGGTACAATACGAACCACCGCCACCGGATCCGAACTATTGGAGGATGCATTTTGACAGATCGAAGACCAAAACCGGATTAGGTGCCGGGTTTGTGCTTACCTCGCCAAAGAAGGATCAGCTCAAGTACGTATTGCAGATCCATTTCGCGGCATCGAACAATGTCGCTGAATACGAGGCTCTTGTGCATGGTCTCAAAATGGCAAAGGAAATTGGCATACGTCAGATAATCTGCTTTGGCGACTCGGATCTAGTAATACAGCAAGTCTCCGGAGTGTGGGACGCCCTGGATCCAAACATGGCACTATACAGATTTCATGTGTAGAAAATCTTAGGTTACTTTGAGGGATGTGAATTTCATCATGTACCTCGCGTGGAAAATGAAGCTGCCGACATGCTGTCGAAGCTCGGTCGACCCGACAGGCAATTCCACCGGGCGTTGCATTGGAGCACCTCAGAAAGCCATCTATCAGGCCGTCCCCAGGAACCGACTCAATTTATGTCCCGGAAAACGTGGAACCCGGAGCTGAGCCCATGGACATTGATGTGGGAGGTAGTACGCCGAACCCGGGCACTACCTCGGCAAACCAGGGGACTGTTCAGCGTGATCCGGCTGAAGTTATGCTGGTGGATCAGATGGAAATTGATGAGGAGATGTTCCCTGCGTGAACAATACGAACTTGGGCACTGCCTATATACCAGCTCTTGAAAGATGGAACGTTACCCACTGAGGAAGTGCTAGCCAGGCGAACTCAGAGGAGAGCCAAAGCTTACACAATCATCAATTCCGAGCTATACAAACGGAGTATAACCAATGTCCTCCAGCGGTGTGTTGATCCAGAAGAAGGACTTGACATCCTCCGAGATATACACCAAGGAGAATGCGGGCATCACGCCTCATCCCGGGCCTTAGTGGCAAAGGCATTTCGGCATGGATTTTACTGGCCAAGCGCTTTGGAGCAAGCAGAAGATCTGGTGAGAAAATGCAATGGTTGCCAAAGATACGCCACCAAGACACATATGCCTATGTCAGAACTCAAAACCATACCAATTACATGGCCATTTGTTGTGTGGTGCTTGGATATGGTTGGTCCGTTCAAACCAGCAAAAGGGAACATGACGCACTTTCTGGTCATGGTGGACAAGTTTACAAAATGGATCGAAGTGAATCCTATAAGAAAATGTGATGGAGCTACGACTGTGACATTTCTCAAAGACATCATATTGAGATATGGTTATCCTCATAGTATCATAACTGATAACGGCACCAATTTCGCTGAAGGAGCATTTGCACGATTCTGCCGAGATAAGAAAATCCGACTCGACGTAGCCTCGGTAGCCCACCCCGCATCGAACGGACAAGTGGAAAGATCCAACAGATTAGTGCTATCCAGGATCAAACCCCGGCTCATTGAGCCACTGCAAAGATCAGCGGGGTGCTGGATAGAAGAACTACCAACGGTATTGTGGAGTTTAAGAACAACTCTGAATTGATCAATAGGCTACACGCCGTTTTTTCTGGTATATGGGGCAGAAGCTGTATTACTAGCCGACATAGAGCATGATTCGCCTAGGGTCACCCAATACACAGAAGCCAAAGTGCAAGAAGCCCGGCAAAATGATGTTGATCTGCTGGAAGAAGCGAGAGAACTGGCACTGTCCAGATCCGCCATATATCAGCAAAATCTCCGACGCTATCATAGCCGGAAAGTGTGCCCTCGAGTCTTCCGGGAAGGCGATCTGGTGCTCCGGTTGGTATAGTGTACCACTGGCATGCATAAATTATCCCCCCATGGGAAGGACCATTTATCGTGAGCAAAGCATTGCACAATGACTCTTACTACCTCATAGATGCAAAGCCACAGGAAAGGAACAAGGCGGACAGGTCCGGAGAGGAATCCAAGCGACCGTGGAATGTAGCACTACTTCGCCCCTTCTACACTTAGCCAAAGAGTGTATGTACCCGAGTCATCCTCATATGTCGGTATGTATGTTGGCAATTGGCTTAATAAATGATTGTTGTTACTTTTTATGCGTTAGTTGGAATGACTCGTTTCGCTTAACCCGGATTAGTAATGTGGGAGCACCAAAAACCCAACCCTTCGACTTGTTGTTGTCCAACAAGAATTGGCTTCATGGCGAGCAAGGGAACAAGTTTGGAATTGCGTAGCACATGAAAAACTACTAAGGAAACGATCCTATTCCAGCTAACGTTTGTTTTTTTCGGACTAACCCCGTATTTATTTTCATGCTATTATGTTGAATTATCTTGAGCCAAGCCTCAAAGTTTCTTAGTATTGTTAAAACGATTCTGGAGGCTCGGGTTCGTAAGTCGTAAAACCGAATCAAGGTAGACACGGATCGAGCCGGAGAATTGGATGAACAAGAAAATGAAACTCGGGGACTACGCCCAAGTTAATCCGGCATACAAGCATAGTAGCAAAATATTATGTATTCAGTATACAATTGCACCCGGCATACCGGGGATCTGATAAATTTTCGAGTTTTTTCAACTAAGGAGCGGTAGGAGGAGGAAGTTCGGCGTCATAATCACTGTCTTCAATGTATGAAGCAGCATCTTCTCCGTCATCGCCCGACCCATCCTCCACGTTCTCCATCTGCTCCTCCTCGCCGGATTCCAGAAAGCTCGGCCCCTCAACCCAGTCATGGAATGGAGAATATTCGATGAGGCTGTAGGCGCAAGCCTGGTGCCGAGCTACCCACTCCGGATCATCGGTCCATTTGGATCCGGTGCGCCGACGGGTGAGGAGGCTCAGATCGATTTTCTCGTACCATGAAAGGATATGATGGAGAAGGGTATCTGCCGCCGCACGCCCGGCGGATTCCCTCCAGAGGTCAAGTTGAGTCTCAATCTCCATTAGTTTTTCTGCAAGAAGTGTGATCCTTTCTGGAGCGTCCTCGCTTGGCCAGAATGTGTTGAAGATCCGGACCGCAACATCGAGGAGATCTTTTCCATAGTTCTTGATAGTTTCCACCCGGGCTGACACGCTAACCAACAGGTCCTCCATGTCTAAGGGGATGCTCTCACCATCAGGAGCGATGGGAGTACCCCTCTCTTGGCAGAATTTTGCAACGGCAGCACTGGCAATGGCAGTACCCTCCAGAAAGTTATCTGAAAATAAGGAAAAGGAGGATGCTGAAGCAAAGGCATATGAGCTAACCCGGAAAACTGCGTCAGGCAAGGAGAAGAAACTTACGTGAGATATGGCGACGGATCCGGGTCAACTCCTTGATACAACTATCGTGTCTCTGGCGAAGTTGTTCAAGCTCGGCAAGCGCTGACCCAAGCCGGACTTCGGATTCCTTGAGCAGCTCCTGGTCCTTGGAGATCTGGAGGGTGAAGCGTGCACGCTCTTCGGTGAAGTTCTGGCCAACTTTCTGGAGCTCGGTTTTGTGTTGAGCCTTCATCTTCTCCATCTCAGCCTTGAGTTTGGCTATCTCGCCATCCTTGGTCCGGAGGAAGGCAAGATCATCGTCCTTCTTCTTCAGCTCGGCTTGATGCTGTCCTGCTTGTTCGAGAAAATGCAGCATCATATCAGGCACGGGCACACTATCCTCAAGCGATGCTGAAATGGTGTGTGGACCCGGCAAAGCCGAGGAGTGAATGTTTGCTGAGCCAAGAAAAAGAAAGAATGGAAAACACAGTGATGTTGGCCGAAAGGGGACATACCTCGGATTTCCTCCAAGTTTTTCCGCATAATCTTGTTTTCAGCCTCCACCCCAGCTGCAAAAAACCGAATAAGGAGGTTAGTCCGGCAGAAACAAACGAAGCGGTGAGGTGTTAAGAGAGGAAATTACCCCTCTTTTCATGCTCCGCGCCAAGTGCAACGTGTTTTGCGCGCAAGGTCTTATGGGTATCAAGCAGGCGCTGAAACTCGGTGCTCCGACGGTTGGTAGTTACCTGACAAAGGCACAGGCGTGTAAAGTTAGGTGTGTGCATATTCGAAGTGTACAAGATCCAGGCCAAGCGGAACTTAACCCGGCTCTAGGTGTGTGCATATTCGAAGTGTACGAGATCCGGGCCGAGCGGAACTTTACCCGGCTCTAGGTGTGTGCATATTTGAAGTGTACAAGATCCGGGCCAAGCGGAACTTAACCCGGCTCTAGGTGTGTGCATATTCGAAGTGTACGAGATTAGAGCCAAGCGGAACTTAATCCGGCTCTAGGTGTGTGCATATTCGAAGTGTACGAGATCCGAGCCAAGCGGAACTTAACCCGACTCTAGGTGTGTGCATATTCGAAGTGTACGAGATCCGGGCCGAGCGGAACTTAACCCGGCTCTAGGTGTGTGCATATTCGAAGTGTACGAGATCCGGGCCAAGCGGAACTTAACCCGGCTCTACATATGTGCATATTTGAAGTTTACATGCAGCTACATTGATCTTCTAAGGAGCATCCGGCCGAGTAATAAGCTACTCCGCTGGAGGCTCGGGGACTAATGGTTATTATCTAGAGCATGTAAAGAAGAAACGATGTACCTCCATCATACGCCCAGCGAGGTTAATGGCCTTGGCAGCGGTATTCATCTGAGCGGATAATTCAGCTGGGCCAAACTTTTCCGGGAGATCATCGTTGTAGACGAACTCCGCCTTATTCCAGTTCATGACAAACTCGATGAGGCTCGGAGGGTACCATTCGCCAGTGGGCATGTGAGGCGCCACCAAGCCATTGGCGTGAGCTTCTTTCCTCTCAATCAGGGCAAGAGCCGGGCTAGTGTGAAGAACCATCTGCTGAGAATCAGCTGGCTCGGCAGGAGGATCCGTCGCTGCTGGTGATTTCTTTGGAAGCATCGACGACAAGGATCGCTGCGCAGCCTCGGCGGAGGTGGATTTGCCTTTGGCCTGCTGGGAGGAAGTGACCACAGTGGATTTGCCCTTGGAAGCCGCTGGAGTGGGTCCTCACCGAGCTTCAGATGACTCGGACGAGGCAGATGAACTTGGCGCAGGAGCATTGGTGGCTGGCGCTGGAGCTGATGTTGGTTTCTTTGGAACCGGGACATGCGCTGGTTCGGTGGCTAGTGCTGGAGTTGCGGTAGACTTAATTGTTGCTGGTTGCGGCAATGCCGAAGTGCCGGACGCCGTTGCCTCGGCCGATCCGACCCCTCCTGATCCGAGGTCGCGTCCCTCTGAAGGAGGTACTGCGGAACCCGGAGCAGCCGCAGAGCCTTCTCGAATAGGGCTCAGCGGGCATGACTCGTCGTCACGGGGAGGGGAAGGACTGGAGCGAAGAGGAGAGGAGATGCTCGATCCACTCTGAGGGACCTCCACAGGAGCCCTGCAAGAGAAAATAATGTCAGGAGTGAAATTACCCCGAAGCAGGTAGAAGTGTGTTGCGCAGTGAAAAAAGAACTTACACATCCGAGGTCTCGGCCTCCTTAGGTTTCCGGGCCCTCCATGCCGGGGCTTTGCCTACCCGTTTGGAGGCAGTCTTGTCTCCGGCCTTCTTTTGCCTTTTGGAAGGCTGAGAAGATTCAGAAGAAGAACTCGACGCGGATCCGTGCTTCTTCTTTGACGCCACCGGAACAGGCTCGCCCGTGGCAAGGGGAGGATCCTCGTGGATGTTCCCACCGGGGTTAGCTGATGCCGGGTAGGCAAAAGAAAGAGGGACAACCTCAACGGGTTCAATCACATCGATATCCGAGTCATCCTCATCGTCGGGCCAATCTCTAAGAGAAGAGAATTTACCGCTGGGTCGTCTGGTGGCATAGGGTGTGGGGAGGAACATCTCCTAGTCTGGCTCCTCCTCGTCCGGAATTTCTCAGTCCGGGGCCCACATAAGGGTCGGATCCGAGCCATCCTCGAGGGTTTGCTGGAGAAACAGCTAAAAAAAAGCACAAAGAGCAAAGTCAAGAATGTGATAAGAGCCGACATGAAATTGATCCGAAATAAGTTTACCCCGCGAAGCTTACCACGGGAGGGAGCCTGTCATGGCAGTAATGCTCGATTCCCCATGTCCATTCGGTGGAGAAGTCCTTATGGGTGGTGAAAAGAGCCTTGACCCGACGGAAGATCTCCGTATTGCTCAACTCGAATGAGGAGGTTCGGTTGGGGTCGCGACTAAAGCTCATATGGCACAACTTGTGAGTGCGCCGCTGAAGGGGAGAGATTCGGTTGCGCACAAATGTGATCATGGCATCCTCGTTGCGCAATCCGAGCTTCTTCAGCTCCGCAAACCTTTTGTTCACTTGGTTACCCAGAGTCGTAGGTTTCCTGGCAACCTCCTCCCAGAAATCCGTGTCAGGGGGACCCGGAGCGTAGGGCAGCAACCGGATCAAATCTTCCGTGCCTTTGTTCCGGATGTAGAAGAAGGTCCGGGCCCACCGTTTGCAGGAGTCAAGCCGAGTGACCCGGGGAAAGATTGAATACCTCCGGGGCAAGATCGAGGCAGCTCCGAACTGAGTTAGCTGCTTGTCCTACGACTCGATGTGGATGTTGGGGATGACGTTGCGGCGGAGGCTGAAGAACCGGATCCATAGCTCCTTCATAGGCCGTAGCCCGGTGTAGCCCTCGATCGAAGAAACGAAAGCGGACAGAGAGGTGATGGCGTTCGCCGGGAGATGATGTGGTTGCAGGTGATAGGTCCGGATCCAGTCCCGGAGGAAATCACTCACTGGAAGCCCAAATCCTCGTTGGAAATGGGATAAGAAAACAATAAATTCACCCGGATTGGGTGAGGGGCCAACTCCGAGGAGGGGAGACGAGTGGCGACGCCGGCGGGAATGCGCCGGGTCCGGTAGAGCCAGGCGATGTCATCCTCGCAGACCCAGGAGCCGTCCCACGCGCCGCGGTCCGCCGCGCCGGCGTCCTCCTCCATCTCCTGTTCAATGACGATGAGCTCCTCCTCCGTCATCTCAATTCCGGTGTCCTCGCTGGAGCTGGCGGCGGCGGGGCTCTGCGGTCTAGACTAACGAGGACCCGTGGCTAAACAGAGGCGCAGCTGTGATTGCGGTGCGGAGAAACGGAGAAAGTGCGGTGGCGGCGCTGCTGCAACGGGCACTGGCGGCGGCGCGGTTGCGAGGAATAAGAAGAGGAGCGGGCGAGGGGACGCGGAGATGGAAAAGTTCTAAGGAGAGTGCCCCTCCCCTATTTAACCGCCCTCAGTCATCAACGAGTGGGATCGTGCTGTGCTGGAAAACCACACAGTGTGGCCGTGTATCGCCAGCATTGACCAATCAGAGAGAAGCCACACTAGGAGCCGCAGAGTAAATGTGATCCCATGACACGATGTGCAATCGCGGTAAACGAGGAGACAGACGTGACGTAACCCCCGCACAGTAATCACTGACATTTACTGCGGCGGTTACTGCTCAGGCCCTTAAAATAAGGCAACATAATGATTAACCATTACGTGGGTTGGCGTACAAGAGAAGGAAGTAAGGCCCGGATCCGAGCCACGATGGTAACCCGGCCGGCAAGTGAAAACTTGAACTATGCAGAGGGAAAGTAAAACCATAGGATCCGAGCCAAAGTGGTGACCCGGCCGGCAAGTGAAAACTTGGAGCGTGCGAAGGGAATGTAAATCCATATAATCCGAGACAAAAAGTTAACCCAGAAATAAACATCCGAAGGTTAGATACGAATGAACCTGATGTGGCTTAGCGACCAAGGCCGCTGAGGCCGCACCAGCTTCGGGGACTAATGTTGGGGGGATAACCCCGGGTAGGGTCACTCCGGGGTATAAGGGCTGAGTTAGCCGAGGGTTGGTAAGGTCAAAGCGGATGCTGGCCGAATCACGGAGTAACCCGGACCAGGGGGTCGTCTAACATTGTCTCGTCCGACTCAAGGAGTAAGTCGGAGACACTTGTCTAGCTCATATGCAGGAACAGGTGTGGCCGGATCAACTGTGATCCAGATCCTCGTTTGGATTCTAGGAGAAGGAAGGAATCTCTCTGGTCAAAAAGAAGGCCCGGTGCGTACTGGATGAGCGAATAAAGCAAGGGAAGGACCACCAGATCGTGGCCGACAAGGGTGATGACGCTCACGTCGGCAGAGACGGGCGTCGCAGAGGCAACGTCGTTAAAGCAAGAGTGACGCGGGGGAAAAGCACCCCGGTCGGCTTACTACTTTGGGAGGAGGCATATTCCGGGAATATGCCTCCACGTATGCCCTAGGCCAGGACCGAACCACCTCTATATAAGGGGGGTTGGGGTTCTGGTAAAGGGTTGGATTTCGGGGAGGTTGGGTCTTTTCTGATACATAGCAAGGAAAACACTAGTAGATCTAGGGTTCTTGGGCTAGTTAGTAGGCAAGAGTAAGAGAGTTTCTTCTTCCTCCTCTTGACGATACAGCTCGAGGAGCACTTGTAATCTGGGAGACTGAGCATCAATACAAGGCTTCGGTGTAGAGAATCACTCTACTATCCCTCCCTGGATTCCCCTAGCGCATATTAGTCCCCACCTTTAGCCTATCCATGGCATCTGCCGTGACACCACCACGACAGCGTTGCACGGTGGTTCAACGAAACGTGCCTTGCTTCCATCCACCTTAACTATAGAGCCCCTCTCCGCACACCCACTCTCACTCTCCCCCACTCTCCCCACGCAACCCTCTCCACTGTCCCACCAGCATCCGCAAACTCCCGAGAATACCCCTTCCGTGCCAGCGATGGCAGAGGAGGATAAGGTGGCCATCGTCGCCTCCGAGGCCGCCAGCAAATAGGCCCCCGTCTCCTTGCCGGTCCCCCTCGACGAGTTGAAAGTAGCCGTCGTCCCTATCTAGGCCCCAGTCGAGGCATCGATGGCAGCCGCTGTTCTCATCCAGGCCCCCGTCCTCACTACCAACGGAGCCGCCAAGGAGGAGCCCCCCGCCAGCGAGGAGGCCCCCACCGGTCACAACCAGATCAAGCACTTCTTGGGCACCTACGATCTAGATAAGTACATCGCTTCGCTGAACCCCTACGACACTGGCATCGACGACCCATGGTCGGAGGTAACTAGGGTTTTCTCCCGTCCCCTGGTTCTTCTACCGTTCCCATTGTTGGATGCTAGATCTTGGTTTATTAGGATTCGCTTGTTCGCATTTCAATTTCTTGGTCTTCTTACATCATCTACTCCCCCATTTTCCTTTTCTTCCAATAGGTTTCTGGCAACGACGCCTGTAGCGATGACGAGTCCATGCACACCACTCGTCAAGTGCTGAGGAGGCTGTGGGCCGGCCAGTATGATGTCTGCAGCGATGACGAGTCCATGCACACCAAGACTCGTCAGGTGCTGAGGAGGCCGCGGGCCGGCCAGTACGACGCCTTCTTCAGGGGCGGCGACTACAGCTGCCCCTTCCGCAAGGGGATCGCCTTCTGCTGGGTGAGTCTCGCCGGCGGCACCGAATTCAACTCCTTACTGAAGCATGCAGAGGCCACGGACTCTGGCATCCACAAAGGCGGCGAGCGCGAGACCGTGAACATCAACGCCTACATTGCTAAACACCGGGCTCTCGGCATTCACCTCTGAAACCTCCAGCGGGTGGCCATCAAAGAGGGTCGCATGCCTCCAATTAGGCCCAAGGCCCGCAAGATCAAGGGACTGGGCAGCAAGAAGTGGAGGAAGCGCCAGAGGGAGGAGACGGAGGAGCGGGCGCTTGAAGGCCTTGAATGTGCCTGCAGCTGCGGCGGCTGCTGCTGCTAAGCAGCTTCTTTTGATTTTCTATATTTTGCTTGCATCCTATATCTGTCTGAATGCATCGAACCTCGTTAAGCAACCTACTTTCTATCTCTATATCCTATTTAGCTGCGCACAACTATATCTACATTTGTTTTGTTTTCTGAATGAATGTATTCTGCCTAGTGTGATTTGCGGCTCTAGATTTGCTACCTGATCGGAGGCAAAAAGAGGTCCAAAAGGGAACGAATTATCGAAGAGAGAATCTTCTCTAGATTTGCTACAAATTTGGGCAAAATGAAACATATTTGTTTAGCGAGAGAGGAAAAGGGTACTCTTTCAAACTGCCAGTTAACGAGCTACCATTTTGACAAGCTACAAGACACATACATAAACATAACACAAAGAGGGTTAAATTTATTTTACTACTCTCACTTGAGGCGCTAGACATGTTGATAAGATAACCGAGTTCCACAAAATAAAAACGTAACACTGAGAAGTAAAATTTAATTCACTTCTCATCAGCCCACTTGAGGCGCTTGCCATCATTCCTAGGCGACCAACTGTGATCATTCTAGGTGGATCTTACTTTATTGGCACTCCACAACTCATGAAATGCTTCGTCCCACCTGGGATCTGACTTGCCTTCCCTATCTTCAGCGTCCTGCGACATAATTAGCGGTGTATCACAAACCTGATTGTTGCCGCTAGAAGATGCAGCCTCTCTGTTTGCTGCTTCAGCTGCAGCCTCTCTGTCAGCTGCTTCAGCTTCAGCTGCAAGCTCTCTTTCAGCTACTTCTGCAACCTCTCTATCAGCTGCTTCAGATGCAGCCATTTTCTTTGCATATGTAGCTTCAAACTTAGCTATTCTGCATTTTCTACAAAGGGCTCCCCTAAGCTCGTCTTCCCTCTTGCAAATAGGGTAAAGCACGAGGTAACATAGAAAAAAATGGATCTTCTTGTACCGCTGGTAGGTCATGTAAGCATATATGGCTACATACTTCAGGTTTATATCAGACAACGGCGACTCGTCCCAGAAATCATGCCTATCCGTAGGGAAATCTTCCTTCATTCTGTCGTACGACTCATCGAGGATTCTAGTTGCGAATGATGCCATTCCATCCTTCCTCGAGCCCCCTAGGATCTTTACAAGACTCTGAATATCGATCTAGTTGTGCGCATGAATTATAATTCCCTCTTGATAAAATTTCAAAAAATCAGTTGTATTGTCGATAGTGCAGAAAACAATCCCCTTTTCTACAAGGAACTGACGCAGCGCCGGACAATTCCTGTCAGTCCTGAAAGTATGTAGTTTGCCATCACCAAAATTCATAACTACAAATATTTTGTCAATGCAAGATCATCATCTGAATATAATTTTGAAAAGTTTAGTTAATGCAAGATCAAGACTCTCAACATTGTCTTGTCATAATTTATTTGGTCCTAACTAAAATCCAGTAGTTGCAAGATGAGCAAATGGATAAAGAACAAGAGGAGAAAACCCTAAAAGTGGTTAGCTACAGAGAGCAGATCTGCAAACCGGGAGAGGTGGTAGACGAGGACGTGTTTCCTCATGGCCAGTTGAACGATGGCGACTTCACTCCCTTCATATGGGTGCTCCGGGGTGTACTCGAGGTCCAATCCCACAAACTTGTCCTCGTGTTTCTCAAGCCAACCCTCGTACATCCTCAGGACACGCACCACTGTCTCCTCCTTGTTGGTGTAGACAACGTCTATCTTCTTATTGTCATGGGTAGTGAAGCTTGTCTCTAGATTCCGACGACCTTCCATGGCGGAAAGGAGAAGACGGGAAGAAGACAGATGATAGGAAGAAGACGAGTGGTTTCTGCGAGGCAGGGGAACGGTGGAACCGTCAATGTGCTTTTAAGGTAGTGGTTAACGATAGGCACGGAAGTACGAGGAGAGACGCGTGGCGGTGGCCGTTCCAGCTTCTGAGTAAACAAAAAATAATTATAATGCTGATACATGTGCCCTGTTTTGTCACGTCAATACACTGGGCAGGGGGTGTTGTCCTATCCACTATGCCAACGCTGCAAGCCTATGTGACAGCCACCCCGTCTAAGCGACAGGAGCGACATAACGGCAATAACTGACAAGGAGGGACCAACTTGACGACCGTTAGCCTGATATTTTGTATTGAAATGTAAAGTTGAATTTGTGCCGAAAAAGACCCTCTGAATATTTCACACGCCAATTTTGGGCAACGCAGCTGATTGTAAGCAACTTGGGTACCGCGTTTCCTGGCCACCCCAACTTTCGGGCCACAAAATGGTATTCTCCTCTGAGCTATGGGTCCGGTTCCAGGAATTAGTTCAATGATAAAATCGATATCCCGATCTGGGGGCATACCGGGTAACTCATCTGGGAACACATCGGGGTATTCACAGACTACTCTGACTTGGTCAATGGTGGTTTTGGCTAAACTCTAGTTGCACTTGAATTGACAGGGCAATGTCTCAGATACATGCTCTACTGATACTCTGTGCTACTGGTCATGGTTATGGCTTTCTTGGCACAATCGATTAATCCTTGATGTTTCGACATCCAATCCATCCCTGGCACTACTTCCAAACCTTTGGTTCCAAGTACTATTAGATTGGCATATAAGTCTATCCCATGGATTCTGGTAGGTACGGCCTTGCAAATTTTTCTAGCTTTGGTGGTTGAACCAAGGATTTGAACTATCATAACATGCTTCAAATTTGTGGATTGAATCTTACTAGTGCATGCAAATTCCTTTGTAATAAACGAGTGCGATGCTCCAAAATCAAACAACACTCTTGCTGGAATTGAGTTAACAGAAAACATACCCATCACAACATCTGGCGCTTCCTGGGCTTCCTTATTATTCATGTGGAACAGACGACCATTACGGTTGTGCGGGTTTCCTGGGGTAAATCTCTTTCCAGGCTAGACACGGCGCTACTGTTGGACAGGTGCAATCACGTTGGTTGCTACGGCAAGCTTCTTGGGGCACTCGTTGGAGTAGTGACTCGTGACTCCGCATTCAAAGCAAGTGATCATTGACTTGTCTTTCCCTACGACAGGAACAACATTGCTTCCAGTCCTTGGGGAAGTATTGTTGTTGTTGTTGTTGGACTTTGGCGGTGCACGGTTGAAGTTATTAGGGTTGCCGAGGTTGTTGTTGTGGTTTCCTCCGGGCCTTGGGTTTCCTCCGCCACGGTTGGGGTAGTTCGGACGGTTCATTGGGGGTCTGTTGTTTCTAGGTGCATATCCTGTAGACTGGTTGGGGCGATACTTCGGGGTATGGTGGGGTCCTGGTTGGTGCATCATCTGACATTTGCGATTCTCACTGGCCTGGTTGATCTTTCCTTCCATCTGGATTGCAGAACCCACTAAGGCTTCGAGGTCGTCAAAGGGAATGTTGACTAGCAATGTCTGCATCCCATCATGCAAACCATTCAAGAATCTCTCCTTCTTCTTTGTTTCATTGTTAATCTCATCAGGGGCATACCTAGCTAGTGACATAAATTTGTCACGGTACTCAACCACAGTCATCCATCCTTGCTTCAAATCTCTGAACTCGTCCCTCATCCTCTTGATTAAACCCGGGGGCACAAGGGTCCTACTGAACTTGAGCTTGAACTCCTCCCAAGTCATCATCTGACCTCCGTTCATCGTACGAGTACTATTCCACCATGACCGGGCGTAGACGGATAGATAGTGGGTGGCAAACAGCACCTTATCATTAGCATCAACTCCTGCAACTTCTAGATTGTTTTCCATGGTTTGCAGCTAATCATCAGCATCTCAGGGCTCTTCTAACTTGCTAAACATAGGAGGGTTGGTATTCTAGAAGTTCTTGAGCTTGGATCCATGGTGATCTTGGTTTCCATGGCCTTGATTATTATGGGCCATCTAGGCTATCTGTTGAAGAGTGGCTAAGTTGGCTTGGCGTTCAGCTCTACTAGCTTCATGGTCAGAAACTAACATTTGCAGAATCTGCAGCATTGGGTCCTGAGATGAACTACTTCCTCCAGGGTTACCATGAGTCATCTGAAGATCGAGATAGATAATCAGACAAGAGGGAAATTTCTATGGTTGAGGGGTTTGTTTTAAAAAATCTTTAAACTTTGAGTATGACTCAGGTTTTGAAAACTAACGACTTCTTCTCATTCATTCATTCCAAACACACACCACAACTAGAAAACAGATGATTTTAAGAACCATTCTGTGAAGCTACGATATAGTGGGACCGGGTACAACTCACACCTACAATAGTGCTTAGGTGTGACTACTCATCATCAGGGGTGTCGGGATCCTCGTCATCAATGAAGTCATCATCATCCTCATCAGTGTTGTCCTCCATGGCTGCATCCTCCAGGTAGTCATTGCCATCACTGAGGTAAGTGTGAATATCCCCACGGATGTCTTCACCTTCCTCCTCCTTCTCCTCCAGCTAGATCTCCTGGTCATGGATAGTCTCCTCCAGGGTGGCTATCTTCTGACGAAGATGGGCGATGATGTGATCCTTTTTGTCGCGCTGGTGACGAAGTGACTTGTGATCCTTGGTGAGAATGGCGAGGGTTTGCTTCCTCTCAGCAGCTTCAGCATGGTTCTGATTGGCGTAAGCACGGGCATTGTCTAACTCTTTCTGCGTCTCGTGTAGCATGAAGGCCATGTGGTCCACGTGATTCTTCAACTTTGGATGTGCAGGCATGTCCAAAGGCTGTCCAGTAGAGTTGCGTCTTGCATAGCGGGCAAAACGGGTGCCGATGATCTGGTTGATGTTTTGAGCACATAAGAAAGCAAGAGCTTCTTGCATAGCCCTGGCTAGACCGTCTAACCAGTTGTTCTCCTTGATGCTGAACTGAATCTTATCAGAAGGAGGTGGCTCCATTTTGCCTCTCAGGTCGGCAACAATCAGCCATTGTAGCTGTCCTCTAGATTGGTCGTTGAGCTGTTCTTCGAAGAACTCTGGGTGCAGGCGTCCAAGATACTCCGAAAGCTGGTCCAGATCCCTTTCAAATATAAGCTGTCCTCCATTGCCCAACTAGTAAATCTTGCTATATTTGACCTCCATCTATAAGCAATTAAGATGAGTAAGTTAGTGGGGTGATAGAATGTGTCAAATTTTATGTAGAATTGTAAGAGCTTTGAGTAACACATGATATCTTTTTGAAAGAATCTCAAGGATAAGAATGAGAATAAGTTTTTGTAAATACTCACTTCTTTTGTTTTCAAACTAGGTTTTTCAGGCGTCTATTCTAACTAGGGTCTCCTATGGTCAGGATGGCTCTGATACCAACTTGTCAACACCCGGATTTTTATGTCCAGGTACCTGTTATGCCATACATCGCAATCCCAAGATTACCATTTTTGCAAGACATAACAGAAGTGGTACCATAGTACATCATCCATTACAAACAATAATAAAGGTCTTACAAATAAAGGATCTCATGATCCAGTCTTAATACAATAGCAGTGGAAAGTAAACGTAGTAGGCTTCGTCTTCATGATCATTGTAACATCCCAAAACTTCAATCCAAGCTTATCAAGACCTAAATCATCAAAATTGGGGTTAACAAAAACTTTTCCAAATTTAAAATGAAGGCATTCATGTGTATGAGCATTTAAAATAGGAATTGATTTGAATTGCCATGGTTCTGTGATTCTTTGGTTGTAAAATGTTTCTTAGGTGATTTAAACATCATCTACATCATTCCCAAACTTTTACTAAAGAAAATCAAATAAAAAACAATTAAAAAGGAGGAATGGTCATTTTGACCATTTTAATCCACTACACTACTTTGGGTGTTCCTAGCACTCATTTCTTAACAGAAACAAGTCATGATCTTTGCACCCCTTGATAATACACATAATGAGGTACCAAGGCCCACCTTGTGATCTGCAAAAATCTTTCAAATGCTAATTTTAAATGACAGTTCAAAATTGAATCTATTTCATATGTGAAGATCCCACTTTTTCAAAAACCATTCAAACAAGCTCCACTTTCAAAACCCTTGCAACCAGAGACTACCTAGCACTAGTGTAGCTCACCCAAAAATTTTGAACTCAAAATTCAAAAGTTTTTCTCTTTCGGCCATTTTGTCAAACACCTTGCTGGTAAGATCGAAGTGGCCTAGCTATTACTGTTTTGGGGTTGATTTTGTCTAGCAAGTTGAAGTGCTTTGATCACCCTTGTCTCCCTCAAGCCTAACCAGATCAACCCCAACACCTCCCCTACCTCCTAGCTGCACTGCCATGCCATGCCGAGAGCACCTTGCCGGCCAACTTGGCCCTCGTAGCAGCAGAACGCTCTCCCCTCTCTCGCCATGTCTACAAGCTAGCCAGTGGTCCACTGCCACCGTCCAACCAGCCCTAGCCTAGAGCCAGAGATAGGAACGGCCAAGAACCACCACGCCCGGAGCTGGTCGACCATGCCGACGCCGCCCGCAGAGCGTGCACTGTCCCCGCGTGCACAGATCGCCCCTCGGCCGCAGCCCGTGCCTACCGCTCCGCCATGACCTGGGGAACACCCCAGACACCCCCGCTGGCCGCCCAACACTCCCCAGCCACCGCTTGCCGTCGAACCCGCAGCCTCTGCCGCCCAGAGCGCGTGACGCGCCCGACCAGCACAGAGCCCGCCTTGCAGCACCTTTAAGCCTCAGCGCACCGCCAGGATACAGGCCACCACCCCCTACCTCGAGCCACGCCGCTAGTCCCCTGTGCCGTCCTCGCTTGAGTCGCCTGCCCACACTCTTCGGTCTCACCGTCGGGCCTATATAAGCCGACCTCCCCAGCCTCTTTTCTCCATACCCACTCACTCCCCACCTCTCACTGATCTTTTCACCTCTCTCACTGGAGCCAATCAAGCTCTGCCTCGCCGGAATTGGAGCCGGAGCTGCCGCAGCAGGAGGAGAAGGGCGCCTGCGATTTAGGGAACCCCAAGCTCCGCCGCAACCGTGCCTCGCCTCGTCGTCGTCTTCCAGCTTGTTTCCCTGCCTCGCCTACGCTGTTGGAGCCCTGGTACGTACCCGGTTGACCCCCACCGAGACGCTACGGCAAACTCTCGCCGGTGACCTGTTCGTCGTCGACGACGACCCTCAGCCGTAGATCCCTCTTCTAATCCTCCGGCCCACAGCGCGCGTACCGTTTCACGTGTTAAGCGCCACTGACAAGCGGGACCCCCCTGTTAGCTGAGCCCCGCGCCGCGGAGCGCCACTGGGACGGCCCATGTTCTTTCCTGCGCTTGCCCAACCGTTCAAATTGGACTTTTCTTTTTAAGTTGAATCTAGTTTCTGTCCACTAGTTTAAAATTCAATTCTGGGAGTTTTACAAATCCAAATTGCATGAAACCAATTTTGTCTGAAAGGTATTGAAATGATCTATCCATGACCATTGGATTTAATTCAATTAGAGTTATAGATCTCTCCTAATAACAATAACAAAACAGAAGCATTTGCACCTTGCAACATTTTTATAAAATCAACCAAGTTAGCTTTTGAGTTGATTCCAACTCTCAAAAATCACATTTCACCATATCTATCTAAATATGTAATAATATTAAGGTTTACATGCAGTGACTTTGGACTAGTACCAAAATAATGCTATATAGGCATTTCTAGTCACTTTAAATCATTAAATAATGAACTTAAACCAAAGTAATTATGATCCAACCTTTAAATCTCATTCCCACATGTTAGAATATGTGGTGATGACATGTGTTAACATGATCCCATATTTTAAGTGGTGAATATTAAATCTTAGTTAATTTTTCAATGAGTAGAAATTACTTTTCTAAAACAAAAAGGATGAAACTATTGAATTAAACTTGTGATGCTTGTGATGATCATAGATCATCAAATGTGTGTCTTAGAATGCTAATGAGACTAGTTAAGCATTGTTTGGTGATTGTGTGTTACGTATGTATTTATAGACGATAGTACCGACCAAGTCTACGAGGAGGAGGAGTTCTACCAAGAAGAAGAAGAAGAAAACTTCAACCACTACACCAACCAAGGCAAGATATTAGTGTCAAGCTAACCCTTGCAAGTTTAGTGCTTAGAAAGCTAGGATCAAACTAGATGGTTTAGAAAACATGCTTTAGGCATGCTTAGATCACACTCCTTTGACTATTAGACACCCAAGTCTTATTTACAAGTTTTACTTCCCTTAGTTTACACAAACTTCTTTACTTGTTTTTGAGCGTAGCATAAAGGGTATAAAACTTGACCTATTTAGAACCCTTTAGATGTCATTCTATTGCATGAGATTGAACTCATCTTCCACTTAGTGAACACTCTTAACTTAGTAGCTTAGAGTAGATCAAAACTTGAGTCACTTTACATGGGAGCACTTGGTGAAAATGAATTATGAAAACCTTGGAATGATGAGTCATTCTATTGAGATGTTTTGACATGTGTTGAGAAACACAAATGGTTTATGATGATGAAAATGTTGAGGCCTGAGCCTTAGCCCTTTTATAAAATTGATGGTTGGATTCGGATGCAATACCATTCCAAATTTATCGTCTAACCACACTACCTGAATTGGGTAAGGCTTAGCTGGAAATTTATATGCATTAGTATTAGTTCCCTCGCAGGAGAGGTATGAGCTGAGGCTACCTCTCAATGTTGTCCACCTATGCAGTGCCCAAGATGATAAATGGTCATGGTTGGGAGGCCATGCTCATAAGAGAGGTGCTTATAATAGGGTGTGTAAAGGGAAGGTCATGTTTGATTATCTGCATACTAAGTATGATGATTTAGGGTTATCCCTGACAAATGTATCGAATATTATGGTGAAAGTGTACCACCTCTGCAGAGTGTCAAACTATTCGAATAGCCGCGTTCGCGGTTATGGACAGCTGGAATGGCCATACTGTTTCGTTGTCAGATGTTTTCTAAATAACTTGAAATGAAGGATGAATCTTGACTTGACCACAAGAGGGTTGTGTTTAGGATAATAGCTTCCCAACTTAAGTGATTCTAGAACTTTACTTTATCTTTCTTTGCTTCAGAACTCAGCTTAGGTTTCAAACTTAACTTGATAGTTAAACTTAGATTTAACACTTTAACTTAGAACTATAGTACCTGTTAATAGTAGTTTGCGAGTACTTAAAGAGTACTCATGGCTTTTGTCCCTAGCTATTCTCATGGCCAGACTATGAAGGAGACTATCAAGATGATGGCCAGCAGGACGGCTATGATAACTAGGACTATCTGCCTTCGTCAGCATTGCCTGTGCCCCTGAAGATGGACCCGACCGCTACGCTTATCTTTTATTTCCGCTGCTTGTTGTATTAAAGACTAGATCATGAGGTCCTTATTTGTGTAAGACCTTATGTATGGTTTGTAATGGATGATGTACTGTGATATCCAATCCGTTATGTCTCACAAAAATGGTAATCCTGGGATTGCGAGGTATGGCATAACGGGCATCTGGGATTAAAAATCCGGGTGTTGACAAGTTGGTATTTGAGCCATCCTGACCATAGGAGACCCTAGTTAGAATGGACGTTTGAACAAAAACTTAGTTGCAAAACCAAAGTGAGTAATTATGAAAACATATCTCCTCTCTTACCCTGGTGAACTCTTTCTTTCTCAAAAATTCATGTTCCTCAAAATTCTTACATTATTCTACCTAAAACTTGACACACTTGATCACTTCACTAATTTCCTCATCCTTAATTCTTGTAGATGGAGACAAAGTTCAGCAAGTTTTACCAGTTGGGAAACGGAGGTCAGCTGATCTTTGAGAGGGATCTGGACTCACTGTCAGAGTTACTAGGACGCCCACATCCGGAGTTTCTTGGAGATCAACTTCCAGGACCCCTAGGAGGAGACTTACAGTGGCTAGTCACCGCAGATCTTAGAGGAAGCATCGAAGCACCAACTTCCGGGAGAATTCAGTTCTCCGTGAGAGAGAATAACTGGCTAGATGGATTAGCCAGGGCAATGCATGAAGATCTCGCATGTCTATGTGCTCTCAGTGTCAACAAGATCCAAGGAACCCGTTTTGCCTACTATGAAAGACGTGACTTCATGGGAATGCCGATGGAGATGCCAAGTCACCCAGAGTTGAGGCGTCAAGTGGAGAACCTTGACTTCTTGCTTCACGATAGATAGCAGGAACTGGACAATACCAGAGAGTTAGCCAACCAGAACAGTGCCATTGCCGACCAGAAGGCCTAGACTTTTGCACTGCTCGTCCAGGACCGCCAGTCTCTTTGCCGCCAGCGTGCCAAGAAGGATCGCACCATCGCCCATCTTCACAAGAAGGTGGCCGACCTCGAGAAGACCGTCAAGGAGTAGGAAGCTCAGCTTGTCGCCAAGGAAGAAGGTGAGGGTGAAGGCATCCAAGGAGACATGGATTCTTACCTCAGCAACGATGATGACTTTCTGGAGGAGGATGCTATGGACTTCTATACTGATGATGAGGACTCCAACTTCATCGACGATGAGTAGATGCACAAAAGCACTGTCGTAGCATGAGATGTATCGGTCCCACTGTATCGTAGCTTGCAGAATGGTTCTTCAAACCATCTGTTTTCCCTTTGATTGTTGTGGTGTGTGTTGTATCGTGTGCTTGCTTGCATGAATGAAATGGAGTTAGTTGAAAAACCTGAGTCTAACTCAAAGTTTTAGCTTTGAAAAACCAAAACCATGACTCATGGAAACCAAGGAGGGAGCAGCTCGTCGCAAGACCAAATGTTGCAGATCTTGCAGAATCTCATCGCAGACCGTGAAGCAAGCAGGGCCGAGCGCCAAGCCAACTTAGCAACATTGCAGCAGATCGCCCAAATGGCTCTCAACAACCAAGCAAATGGAAATCAGGATCACCAGGGATCCAAACTCAAAAAAATTCAGAATACCAATCCCCCAATCTTCAACCAATCAGAAAACCCATTAGATGCTGATGACTGGTTACAGACCATGGAAAACAACTTAGAAGTTGCAAGAGTTGATGAAAATGAGAAAGTTCTCTTCGACACCCACTATCTGGCAGGAGATGCAAGAGCTTGGTGGAATAGCATCCGCAATATGAACCATGGTCAAGTGATGACATGGGAAGCATTCAAATTCATGTTCAGCCGCACCCACGTGCCGCAAGGTCTAGTCAACAGAATGAGAGATGAATTCCGCGAACTAAAGCAAGGAAGAATGACTGTGGTGTAGTACCGTGACAGATTCCTGTCACTTGCCAGATATGCACCGGATGAGATCAACACGGAGGCCAAGAAGAAGGAGAGATTCTTGAACGGACTGCATGATGAGATGCAGACTGTCCTCGTCAACATCCATTTCCAAGATCTCGAGGAGCTAGTCGACTCTGCCATTCAGATGGAAGGGAAGATTAACCAGGCAAACGACAACCGCAAGCGTTGTATGACGCAGCAGTCAGGATCCAGTAGTCACCAGAAGTACCATCCCAACCCTTCACCAGTATATGCACCAAGGAACAACCGACGCCCAAATTCTCTCCCAAGCTACCCCAACCGTAGCGGAGGCAATGTGAAGTTCGGAGGAAACAATCACAACTCCAGCAATGCCAACCATTTCAACTGTGCCCCTCCCATGAGCAACAACAACAACAACACTGCACCCAGAACTGGCAGCAATGTTGTGCCTGTCGCAATCAAGGACAAGTCCTAGATCACTTGTTTCGAGTGTGGAGTGAAAGGTCACTACTCCAATGAGTGTCCCAAGAAGACTGCAACTAATGCCACTGTGAATGCCCTAGCTCAGCAGCAGCATCGTGTTCAACCAGGAAGGAGATTTTCCCCAGGGAACCCTCACAACCATAATGGCCGTCTCTTCCACATGAACACAGAAGAAGCCTAGGAAGCGCCAGGTGTAGTGCTGGGTATGTTTTCTGTCAACTCAGTTTTAGCAAGAGTATTGTTTGATTCTAGAGCATCGCATTAATTTTTCACCGAAGAATTTGCATGCACTAGTAAGATTCACCCAACCAACCTGAAGCATGTCATGATAGTTCATATCCCCGGTTCAACAACCAAAGCTAGAAAAATTTGCAAAGCTGTACCTATTAGAATACATGGAATAGATTTTTATGCCAACCTAATTGTACTTGGAACCAAAGGATTGGAAGTAGTACTAGGTATGGACTAGATGTCAAGGCGCCACTGTCGTGGAATGCGAGGACGTACAAGAAGTCGGCAGTGGATTTCGAGTGGGATATGCCTAAGGGGGTATGCTCAGCAGTGGATTTCGAGTGGGCCGGAAGGCCCACGAGTACGCCTGAAGGACAGTGACTAGACTCTGAGGAAAGAAGAGGCCCATCGACTGGCGACTAGAAGCCCAGAAGCGTAGCAGAGGCCCAGTCGGATTAGGTCAAAGGCTCCCGGATCCTTATCTTGTTCGGGGGCAACTTGTAAACCCTGGGAGGTGCTTCATATATAAACCTCAAACCTCCCTAGGGTATAGTAGAGACTTACGTTCCATCATACACCCCCTCAAGCGACTCGCCGCCGAGCTCGCCGCCCTTGTAACTCGCTCTCTCATAATCTAACCTAGCAGGAGTAGGTCTTTACCCTCCGGGGGGCCGAACCTGGGTAAACCCTTGTGCACCTGCCCCCTTCTCGCACCGCAGATGGCCGCCAACTCTTCCTCACGAAACTCTCAATCATTGCCTATGGCAGCGACTGTCGTGGCCATTTCCATGACAGTGGCGCCCACCGTGGGGCATAGTGGGACTGGCCTGTGTTCTGCGGCGAGACCCTACTCGCCGATCAAGCGACCGCTCGCCACCGGTCGCACGATCGCCTTTGGCGGGATCTTGCAGATCCTGCCCAACAGCTACATCCTGGCGTCGCGCCCGGTCGCACAGGCCGCGGTGATGCCGATCGGCTCCATCAACCTCTTCGTCGGCTTTACCGGCGCAGTCGACCCAGCCGCGACCGTGATCGTCGGCGGATCTCCTCCACACCGCGATCTGCTTTCGGAGGAGCAGGTCCGCTCCATCAGGGGCCTCGTCACCGAGTACGACTCGGCCGCTAGCGATGCGGTCGAGACCAACATCGCCACCAATGATGACGCCCTAAACAACGACGCCGACTCCGCGACCCCCGCATCGGCCAATGGATCCATCGCCGCCGCATCACGCGAGGACTCCATCATGCGAATCTCCAACCCCGAAGATTTCGAGGATCCCTCCATACTGGGGATCTTCGACTCCGACACCGGCTCGGAATCCCCAGAGGATCTTCGCGCCAGATCCAATCGCTTCAACGCGATTTACATGGCAGGAAGCGCGGCCGCCCCGCTAGATCCGTTCTCCACGCCGATTCCGCCGACCGCGATGGCCACGGAGGTAGAACAAGCCCGCCTGCGGCTCCAGGAGGCGCAGCGCAACGAACTCGCCGAGCGCGAGAAATACCGCCTCGAACGAGAGACGGCGAAGGAGCTGTCACTCTATCACAAGCGCCGTATCAGGACCCGCCTAAACCCTGATGTTCAGGGCCGCGTTCTCAACCCACACGCGCCGCCGAGCGCGAACACGGCAAGAACGCGCCGCTAGGAGGAGGCAACCGCGCAAGACCACCACCTGGAGCACCGGCGAATGGGGCCCCTCCACAACCATGGGTCGTGCGCCCCCACCTGACCAACCACGCATCATCATCTCGCCTCAAGCCCGGGACGCCAACGGGCTACCACTATATTCCACCCCGACGGACAACGTCGTCGCGGCCGACGCCGCGATCGCCAACCTCGATGTCCAAGGCGATGACACGCTACAGATCCAGTATGCCAAGGCCCTACTCGTCAGGGCCGTCGAGCAACAAGCCGCGGGAGTAGATCCGCGTGGGCGGATGTATTCCCGCTCGTCAGCAAGCAGGGCGGATGTATTGGCCGTTTGGCTGGACACACATCTCATGGCAATGGGGATCGCAGGCCACACCGACCTGCTCGTCGCTCGCTACCTCCCCCTGATGATGGAGGGTGCGACCCGGCAATGGATCAATACGCTACCCGCCGACAGCATGGACTCCTAGGAAGAAATGCGGGACGCCTTCGTCAGGCACTTTGAAGGTTCCTACACCCGCGCCACCACCATCGAGGACCTGGAGCGATGCATCCAGGGACAACGCGAGTGGACCCGCCAGTGGATCCAAAGGTGGCAAGAGCTATGGACAAACGCCTCCGGCATCCACCCAGACACGGCGATACACTGCTTCAAAAACGCGTGCCGGTACGAACGTCTGGTCGACAAGATCAAGAGGGTCTACCGGACGCTCAACAACATCCCTGACCTCCTCGAGATTGCGAAGCGCTATGCGGAGGAAGATCCCAACCAAGACTCCGACGACGAGTCGGTTGGAAGACGGCGCACCAGCATCCATGACAGCGGACAACTACGCGACATGCTCTATAGAAACACCCGCATCACTGGCAAGCGCTAGACCGATGGGCGAGTCGACTTCGTCGCCAACGCCGGCTACGGCCAACGCGACTCCAAGAACGACCGCCGCGACGGAGGAAACTACCGCGACAGCGGGAACTACCGCGCCAACAACGCAACGAGGCTGAAATTCGACCCCGCCGCCCTGCTTAATCAGCCCTGCATCTACCACAGCAGGGAGGGAAAACCAGCCACCCACACCACCGCCAACTGCCACTCTCTCAAAGAGATCGAGAAGGCAAGACGTGCAAGGGAGGACCCCAACAACAACCAGCCGCGGGACAACGGGAACGGCGGCAGCTTCGGAATGGCTGTCGGGTCGCTTCATACCTTCACCGAGCTCGGCACCAAGCGTGAGAAGAAGGTACTAGCCCGCGCGGTTGTCGTCAATGCGGTGACGCAAGTCGACATCCCCCGGTTCCTAAACTGGTCCGAGCAAAGCATCACCTGGAGTCGCCAGGACCACGTGCCAAGAATCGAGTATCCAGGGTGTGTCGCCCTGGTGGTCAGGCCAAAGGTGGCCGACTACTAGCTGCCCAAGACGCTGATGGACGGTGGGAGCTCCATCAACATCCTGTACCTCGACACCTTCAAAGGGCTCCAGCTCCCAGAAACAGCCATCGAGCCAACACTGACGACCTTCCACGGCATCGTCCCTGGTCGGAAGGCGTACCCGATCGGGAAGGTGACGCTGGCAGTCACCTTCGACACCCCGACAAACTACCGCACGGAGAGGATCGTCTTCGAGCTGGTAAACTTCCGCAGTCCCTACCACTGTGTCCTGGGCCGCCAGGCATTCACAAAGTTCATGTATACCCCACACTACGCCTACAACATGATGAAGCTCCCCGGGCCGAGCGGCATCATCAACGTCCACGGCGACCCCTATATGGCCGTGGAATGCGAGGAAAAAGGCGCCGAGCTCACCAACACCGTCATCGCCGTGGAGACTGACCACGCGGAGGAGCTCATGAAATACGCGGGCAACATCAACAAGGACAATCCCACCATCCTGAAGAAACCAATCGCCGCGAACTCCACGTTCAAGGCGACCACACACACCCGCACCGTCGAGCTCGTCCCAGGCGACTCCAGCCAGACGGTCACCATCAAGGAGCATATGAGCCCCGCATAGGAAAGCATGCTCATCGGGTTCCTCCATGAAAACCGCGACACCTTCACATGGAAGCCATCTGACATGCCAGGTGTCCCGAGGGAACTCGCTGAGCACAAACTCAATGCCGACCCGAAAGTGCGACCAATATAACAGTCGCTACGGCCCTTCAATGAAGAACGCCGTCGAGCAATCGCCGAGGAGGTCTAGCACCTGCTAGCCACAGGCTTCATCCGACCAATTAAGTACTCCAAGTGGCTAGCAAACCCAGTCCTGGTTCTCAAAAAGAACAACACCTAGAGAATGTGTATAGACTACACCCACCTCAACAGCGCCTGCCCGAAGGAGGAGTTCGTCCTATCGCGCATCGATCAGATCATCGATTCGACCGCGGGATCAGAGTCACTGTGTTTTCTCGACGCTTACTTTGGTTACAACCAGATCAAGATGGCGGTCGAAGACGAAGAGAAGACGGCGTTCATCACACCATTAGGCGCGTTCTGCTACATGGCCATGACATTCGGCCTCAAGAACGCAGGCGCCACATATTAGAGGTGCATGCAGGAGTGTCTAGCGAGCCAAATCGGCCGCAACATCCACGTCTACATCGACGACGTGGTGGTAAAATCCACCCGCCAGGACGATCTGCTCGCCGACCTAGCAGAAACCATCGCAAATCTACAGAGGTACAACATCAAGCTGAACCCCAGAAAATGCACCTTCGGCGTACCCACTGGACAACTTCTGGGGTACGTAGTCTCCAAGAGAGGCATTGAGGCCAACCCCACCAAGATCGACACCATCACGCGACTCTGGAAACCCGAGTGCCTGCGCGACGTCCAAAAGTTGGCAGGGCGAGTCGCAGCTCTCAGTCGCTTCATTCCCCGACTAGGCGAGAAGGCAATGCCCCTATACCGCCTGATGCGCAAAAACCCAACGTTCAAATGGGACGCAGAGGCCGACAACACACTGAAAGCACTCAAAGAAGTGCTACTCGCGGAACCACTACTCGTCGCGCCACTTGACAGAGAGCCAATGCTCGTCTACGTCGCGGCCTCCAATCAGGTCGACAGCGCCATGATGGTCGTCGAACGACCAGAAGAGGGGAAGGAGCGCCCCATATAGCGCCTAGTATACTACATCAGTGAAGTCCTAACAGACTCACGACAGCGCTACCCGCAATACCAAAAACTGGTGTACGCGGTGTTCTGAGCACGGCGGCGACTCCCACACTACTTCCAGGAGCACCCAATAATGGTGGTACCCTCTGCGCCCCTGCAAGACATCATACGCAATCGCGATGCGACTGGGCGAGTCACCAAGTGGGCCTTCGAGATCGGCGTCCACAACATCAAATACGAGCCCCGAAAAGCGATCAAGTCACAGGCCCTGGCCGATTTCCTCGCCGACTGGGAAGATGCACAGCAGCCAGAGAAGCTCCCATACCTCCACTACTGGTCACTCCACTTCGACGGCTCCAAGAACACCGACGGCGCGGGGGCTAGGTTCATACTGACCTCCCCCAAAGGAGACAAGCTCTACTATGTGCTCCACCTCAACTTCACACCCTGCACCAACAACGTGGCAGAATACGAGGCCCTCCTCCACGGCATGAGAGCCGCAAGGAGATGAACATCAATCGCCTACGATGCTACGGCGACTCTGACCTAGTCGCCGGCCAAGTGGCCAGGACATGCGACGTTGTTTCCGCAACAATGATAGCTTACCGCCAGGCTGTCGACCAACTGGGAGGACACTTCGACGGCTACTCCGTTGAGTGGATCAGCAGGCGTAAAAACAAGGAGGCGGACGCACTTTCCCGCATCGGGTCGGCTCGATAGACGCCACCAGTAGGCGTCTTCCTCGACATCATCCACAAGCCCTCCATCAGCCCACCGAAGGAGATCGACGTCGGGATTCCACTACAGCCAGAACCGGCCTTAGTCGCCATGGTTGTGGAACCTAGCGACTGGACAGCGCCATACGTCGCCTTCCTGGAACACAAAATCCTACCGAGCAACGAGACAGAGGCGCGAATGGTCATACGCCGCTGCAAATCCTTCGTCATCATCAACGGCGAGCTCCACAAGCGCAACGTGACCGGCGTGTTCCAGTGCTGCGTACAGCCAGAGGAAGGCCGCAAGATCCTCTAGGACATCCACGCGGGCGACTGCGTCCATCACGCCGGCGCCAAGTCGTTAGTCTCCAAGGCCATGCGGCATGGCTTCTACTGGCTCAGCGCACACGCCGACGCCACCGACGTTGTCCAAAGATGCGTCGGATGCCAGAAGTACGCCAACCAGACGCACCTTCCTGGTTCGACGCTCAAGACAATCCCCATCACGTGGCCATTCGCCGTATGGGGCATGGACATGGACGGCCCGTTGAAGAAGGCCCCATCGGGCTTCACTCACCTCTTGGTCACAGTCGACAAGTTCACCAAATGGGTGGAGGCCAAGCCGATCAAGAAGGGTGATGGCAAGACGGCTACCAAGTTCCTCCGCAAACTCATCTACTGGTACGACTACCCACACAGCATCATCACAGACAACAGCACCAACTTCGCCAAGGGGGCCATGGCAGAATTCTGTGAGGAGCACGGCATACGACTCGACCTCGCATCAGTCGCCCACCGGAGTCAAACGGCGAAGCAGAACGCGCCAACCAGAGCGTACTCCACGGTCTCAAGCCACGACTACAGGTGCCCCTCGAGCGCACCCTAGGATGCTGGGTCGACGAGCTCCCCTCTGTGATATGGGGGATCCACACCTCCAATAAAACCGATCAATAGGGTTCACGCCTTTCTTCATGGTGTACGGCGCTGAGGCCGTAATGCCAACAGACCTGGAGCACGACTCCCCTCCAGTCGCCAACTACGTCGAGGCGGCCAACAAAAGCACCCGCCAAGACAGCGTTGATCAACTCGACGAAGCACGCGACCTGGCTCGCTCCCGCACCGCCATATACCAGCAGGGACTTCGCCGCTATCACAGCCGCCGAGTGCGAAGTCGCACCTTCCAGCAAGGTGAACTGGTCCTACGACTGGTCCAAGATAAAAAGGGCATGCACAAGCTATCCCCCCATGGGAGGGGCCATTCGCCATAGGCCGAGTCCTTGGCAAGGACGCCTACTACCTCATCGATATACGAGGTGACGGCCAATTGGAGGTCGGGAGGCCATGGAATGTAAACCTCCTCAAAAAGTTCTATACTTAGAACATCACACTGTACTCCATCGGCATATATAATGAAATTCATTCGGCTCGCACAAATTGTGTCCACTCGCCATATTCCTGTGCCACTCGCACTCGTACATACTAGCAATATACTACCTATGAAAGTCAACCTCTGGTCGAGCGACCGGCACGGCCAAGTAGTGCGGCACAAGGGCACTGGAAAAATCCGGGCCTTGGGTTGTCCACGAAAAACGACAACCCGGAGCCGCCATTGGAGTCGCCTAGCCCGACTAGCCCACCAGGCCAAGACATCCGACACACGCTTCTCACAGTGACCTGTCCCCCCACCCTCGCGGAAAGCGACTCGAACGGTTAAGTACCACGCACGGGGACTCCGCAAAACAGGGACCCCACGCGGCTCGGGAACACACCCAGGAGGAGAGCTGCCTAGGGTTCGCCAAGCGACTGGCTCTCCGGGCCAGGGGAGGAGACGCGTTACAAACAACGCATTCGTAACCTGCAACAGGATCATGACCAATACGGTCTAGCACAATGCTCGGGGACTCGTTCACAAACGAACATCACCCGCACTCGAGAACTCGCCGCTCAGGAGACGCGAAGGGCAAAAACAAACGCAAAAACAAGGCAAACACATAGAAATACATAGTCGAGTTATACCCCATTAAAGGGCGGACGCGCTCGGGGACTCGCTCAAATTGCTGAACAAAACACTGGCTTAATAAAACACAAGTCGACAAAGTCCCTGCGACACAGGTTACAAAAGTCATACAAATGTTCGCCACCTGGCATCTATTACAACTTTTACATTTTCTCATTACACAGGCCCTGACGAAGAAGAAGCACCACCACCCTTGACGTGCACAAAGGGCTGCCACGGGTTCGTCGGATACGTGGTCAGCGACTTTGCCAATGACAACCGGAAGGGCTGCTCCGACTTCATGTTGTGGTGCTCCGGATCGGGGTCGCCAGGCGCCAACACCGTCTCCTGGTACGGCAGTATCCCCCATCGCCAAGACACGATCATCATAAGGAGCGGCCTTCGCGGTCAGCTTCAGCACCTCCGACATCTCCACCGTGCCGATCACCGAGGGATAGCCACTCATGACATCGTCAAGATCGACGTCGTCGGGGAAATGCACGAGTCCCAAGCTCAACGCTGTGGTGGCCCCGCGTCTGAACGCCGAGCGTGTCATCCACTCCACAACCGCGGGCACCTCCTCCAGATAGTGCCACACCTCCGTGAGCCCCCTAGGGATGACTTCGGTGGGAGACATGCCTTGGAGAGCCGCCTGGACACACAACGCCGAGGCTGTGGCCGCATTCACCATGGCAGTTACGCACTGTGAAGCAGTATAAGTCTGCACCACCGGGTCGCTTTGGCCTACCACAGCTGCAAAGTCAGATATCAGCGAAACAATGAAACCCCCAAAGCATGGACCGGACAAAAGGCTAAAGCAATGACAGAAACTCACCAAGCAGCTTGCGGCAATTCTCCTTGACGTGCTTCTCCAAGGTGGCCTGGTCGTTATGCAGTCCCACAATGATGGAGTCCGCGGCTTTGCGTTCCTCTTCAGCGGCAGCGACGGCAGCCTTCGCCCGTTCTTCCGAAGAAATTGAGGCCGCCTTAGCATCCTCCAACTCCTTGACCAAGAAGGCCACTCGCTCATTCACCGTGTCCAGTTCCGCGAGTGGGACATACCCCTCATGGGCTTTGGAGACCTCAGCCGGGAAACCGTCTGCAAGTGGAGATGTCAAAGTATCGCATAAAACTAGCTCACAACAAGCAAAGAAGAACAATGCCAAACACTCACCGATCCTCTCCTGAAGCTGCCGGTTCACCTCCTGCGCCTCGTGTAAGTCATGCTCCAGACGCTCTCAAGCAGCCTGCCGATCAGTCGACTCCCGCTGCAACCCCTGCAAAACAACAAGACCAGCTAAGCATCGGGATGAAAATAATCACCAGTTCCAAGTCGCTGAAATTCAGCGACTAGGAACTCGGGGACTTGAGAAGGAAGAAAATACCAAGACCAGTTCCGAGTCACTAAAATTCAGTGACTAGGAACTCGGGGACTGGAGAAGGAAGGAAAACCAAGACCAGTTCCCAGTCACTGAAATTCAGCGACTAGGAACTCGGGGACTGGAGAAGGAAGGAAAACCAAAACTAGTTCCCAGTCGCTGCGATTCAGCGACTAGGAACTCGGGGACTGGAGAATATAGGAGGATAAAGATAATTCCCAACCGCTGAAATTCAGCGACTAGGAATTCGGGGACTGGACATACCTGAATGGCAGCCTGAGCATCTTGTGAAGGTCAGCAGCGTCAGCCGACGGGACCGTGAAGGAGGTGCGCCCGCGGCAGGCCTCAATCTCCGCGTCCACGATTTCCTGAAACTGCGGAGATTGCGCGTCCACACCGCCTGGAAACCCCCTCGCCATAAAGCGAGGGAATGTTGCCGACGCCCTGGCAGAGGCGCTGGCCGCCGGGGCTGGCACCTCCAGCGCGGGTGCAGCGGGCGCTGGCTCTGATCGCGTCGCCGTCCCCTCTTTGATAGGCGGCGCAGCAACTGGCTCCGCGGCGCTTCCCCCGGTCGTGGCGTCGTCAGCGCCGCCCTTCTGTTTCTTCGTGACATCCTCGGAGGTCTTCCTATTCCTAAGGAGATCACCTTCTCCCGTGATGGTGGCCGGGGGAATCTTGCCACCGAAGGGCGCCCAATCTTCTTAGCCCCCGACCTGCACGAGCCCTTCTAATCAGCACAACCACGACACGAAAGATGCAAAGCAAATTGGGATAAGGAAGTGTAACTTACTTGGCGACTAGAAGAACGCGAAGACCGGTACTGATATGGGCAGGCTTGTCCAACTCGGGACCAAGCTTACGACTGAGCCCCCGCTCAAATACGTCTAAAGCCCACGAAACCGAAGGCTTCCTTGACGACGAAGCCGCAGTCGCTGGGACCTCCGGCTCCGATGCCGCTTCCTTCGACGGCAATGGCGACTTGGGCGACACCACGTCGGTGGCTTCTTGGCTTGGGACCCGCGAGGTCGAAGGCGCGATCGAAGCCAAGGGCGCCTCTACCACCACCTCCATGTCCTCGCCCTCCAACCCCTTCGTCGGGATTGGGGCCCTCGGGACCTTGTGCGAGACATCAGGAGACCCTTCGCCGTCGGAGTCGTCGTCCGACCCGAACACCACTAACGACCTGACTAGCGACGCAGGCCTCTTCTCCGGCAACTTGGGCCGGCGTGGGGGCTTCGAAGGCGTGGCGGTGCGTCGGGACATCTGCTCCTGTGCGACCTCGTCGCCTTCTTCGAACTCGTCCAGGTTGTGGCTCGCTTCGATCTCTCGCTGCTTCTGCATTCGGATCTTGCGAGCCACAGGCGTTGGGGGAGCGACCTCTTCGTCTTCCGCATCACTATCGGAAGGATTCCCCACGGAATCTTCCTCCAGCTCCTGGGGGACTTCTTCATCGAGAGGAGGGAGCCTACCCTCCAATACCTGAAAAAGCTGAGAACCATTGCGAGTCAGAAACACGACGAGCGAAAAGAACGAAATTGGAATACGAACGGAGCGATTCGAAAGAAGACTCACTGTAGGGGCTTCATTCGTCACGGGAGTATACGGGGTGACTCTGACCGCCGCACCCATGACCTCCGCGTCGGTGATCTTCTTCAGGGCGGCCTTGTAATCGTCGGACTCCCACGACTCCTTGCTGGTGCGAGATGGATCAAGCTTCCCGCTGTCCTCGTACATCCAGCGTGAACGAGCCGCCAGCAGAACCAGGCGCCGCCCAAGCCAGCAATTGTAGAGGTTGATCGGAATCAACCCCTGGTCCTTCAGCTTCTGGATCTGGTCCATCGTCTCCGCGACGGCCATCCGCTGATCTTCAGGGAGCTTCTTTGGCGCCAGTCGGCAGGGCTTGCTCCTCTCGGCAACGAATTCAGGGAGGGAAACCTCGCCGGAGGGAGTGGCTTCCTTGACGTAGAACCAACTTTTCTTCCACTCGCTGGCGGCCTTCTTCGGCAGGAGAAGCTTGACGAAGTTAGCCTTCGTCTTTAACTGGAAGGTGACCCCGCCTGCGGCCAGCATCAAGCCGCTGGATGCCTCGCGCCTGATGCGGCCGTGGAAGAGCTCCAACCACAGCGGGAAGTAAGGCCTGCAGCCGAGGTAACACTCGCAGAAGGCGACGAAGATCGCCAGCTGCTCGAGGCTATGCGGACCAAGATCCGAGGGCTTGATCGCGTAGTACACGCAAAAGTGACGGAAGAAGAGCGAAGTGGGGAACCCTAAGCCCCTCTCGAGATGACTGGTGAAACAGTTGAACTCGCCGAGCCGCGGCTTCGGCTCAGTCTCGGAAGAAGGGGGAACTCGCCAATTCCCCTTGCGAAGCACCCCGGTGTCCTCGAAGGATTTCAGCTGGGCCATGGAGCACTTGGATTTTCCCCACGAGCCTTTGGGAGGCGACATTGAGTGGGAAGCGGAATCGCGCGATGCAAAGAGAATAGGTCGGGGGCGAGCAGAGAGGAAGAGCAAACAAGGAAGGATGAAGAATGCGAAGCAGGGTCGCGAAGCAGATCCATCACTCCCCTTATATGGGAAAGGGCACCTGCCAAAATCGGGATAGCCGTCACCCACAGTAATTGCGCCGTAGTTACCGTGGGAAATTCCAACGGGTAGTTTGACTAAGGTTGACGGTCCAACTTCGGTGATCCACTCGCTACCCGCCAATCTCTTTTCTCGCCGAAATGACGACTAGGCAATGATGATGTTCATTAAAGTGACGAGTGGAGCCGTGGAGAAATTCTCCTCGGCATTGATAGAGTCCATCGCTGATTCGACTGGGCGCCCAAATTGGGCTCGCCTACTTCAAGCACCAAAGAACGCCTGCACCTACATCAACAATGGCCTCGGGGACTACTGAAGGGGATATGCCTAAGGGGGTATGCTCAGCAGTGGGTTTCGAGTGGGCCGAAAGGCCCGCGAGTATGCCTGAAAGACAGTGACTGGACTCTGAAGAAAGAAGAGGCCCATCGACTGGCGACTAGAAGCCCAGAAGCGTAGCAGAGGCCTAGTCGGATTAGGTCAAAGGCTCCCGGATCCTTATCCTGTTCAGGGGCAACTTGTAAACCCTAGGAGGTGATTCATATATAAACCTCCCTAGGGTATAGTAGAGACTTACGTTCCATCATACACCCCCTCAAGCGACTCGCCGCCCTTGTAACTTGCTCTCTCATAATCTAACCTAGCAGGAGTAGGTCTTTACCCTCCGAGGGGCCGATCCTGGGTAAACCCTTGTGCACCTGCCCCCATCTCGCACCGCAGATGGCCGCCAACTCTTCCTCACGAAACTCTCAATCGCTGCCTATGGCAGCGACTGCCATGACCATTTCCACGACAATAAAGGGCTGATATACTGTGCTAAGAAAGCCATCACCATGACCAGTAGTTCTGGAGTCACAGTAGAGCATATCTCTGAAACCTTACCTCGTCAATTCAAGTGCAACAAGAGTGTAGCCCTGCCCACAATAGACAGAGTCAGAGTAGTATGTGAATACCCCCACATATTCCTTGAAGAATTGCCAGGTATGCCCCCGGATAGGGATATTGAGTTCATTATCGAACTAATCCCCGGAACTGGACCCATAGCCCAGACACTCTATAGCATGAACCCCTTAGAGTTAGTGGAACTGAAGAAGCAGTTGGATGCCGTGTTAGAGAAAGGCTTGATTCAACCAAGCGCATCGCCATGGAGATCACCGGTGTTATTCATTGACAAGAAAGATGTAGGTAACCGTCTATGTATAGATTACAGAAAGTTGAATGATGTCACCATCAAGAACAAATACACCTTGCCAAAGATAGGGGATCTATTTGATAAGTTGACCGGAGCTCAGGTATTCTCAAAGATTGATCTTAGGACTGGTTATCACCAACATAAGATTCATGCAACGGATATTCCGAAGACTGCCTTTACTACTCGCTATGGTTTATACGAGTATACGGTTATGTCTTTTGGATTAACCAATGCCCCTGCGTATTTCATGAATCTCATGAATAAGATCTTTATGAATTCCCTAAATAAGTTTGTAGTTGTGTTTATTGACGACATCCTTATCTACTCCAAGTCAGAAGAAGAGCATGAGCAACATCTGAGAGTTATCCTAAAAACCCTGAGAGAGCATCAGTTATATGCCAAGTTCCGCAAGTGTGAGTTTTGGCTAAAGGAAGTAGGATTCCTAGGACATATTGTTTCTGCCAGAGGAGTCTCTGTTGATCCCGCCAAGATCAAAGATGTCGAAGAATGGGAAGCCCCAACCACTCAAACCCAAGTCCGTGCATTTCTCGGATTAGCGGATACTATCGCAAGTTCGTAGAAGGATTCTCAAGCATCGCCCGACCCATGACCCAATTGTTGAAGAAGGACAAGAAGTTTGAATGGACAGACAAGTGTGAAGCCAGTTTCCAAGAGCTGAAGAAGAGATTGATATCAGCCCCAATATTGGTCATGCCAAACATCAAGAAGCCGTTTGATGTGTATTGTGACGCATCCAAGATTGGTCTAGGATGTGTATTGATGCAAGAAGTCAAAGTCATTGTGCATCTGTCTCGACAACTGAAGCAGCATGAGCAGAACTATCCGACCCATGATGTTGAGCTAGCAGCTGTGGTTCTAGCGTTGAAGACATGGCGTCATTATTTGATGGGTAATCGCTGTGAGATTTACTCAGATCATAAGAGCTTGAAGTATATCTTCACTCAGAAGGAGCTAAATATGAGACAAAGGAGATGGATAGAGTTAATCAAAGATTATGACCTTGACATTCACTATCACCCAATGTGGTAGCGGATGCTCTTAGCAGATTGCCGTGTAGGCTTAACACCATGATCAAGGAGAACCAACCCAGTTTGTATGAGGAGTTGGAGCAGTTCAGGACTGAATTAGTTAGCAAAGGGTTCTTAGCTAGCATTGAACTTCAACCCACTCTGATTAGCCAAATCAAGGAAGCCCAGAAGGGGAATGCAAGTATCGACATAATCAAACATCGTATTGGTACAGGAAAGGTACCTGGATTCACCGAAGATGAAGAAGGAGTACTGTGGTACAAAGGACATATTTGTGTGCCAGCAGATTCGGAGCTGAAGGAAGTTATCATGAAGGAATCTCATGATACTCTTTATTCTATCCACCCCGGAGGAACGAAGATGTATCAGGATTTGAAAGAGCAATTTTGGTGGCACAAGATGAAGAGAGAGATTGGAAGCTACATCGCCAAATGTGACATCTGTCAAAGAGTCAAAGCAGAGCATCAGAGACCTGCAGGACTATTGTAACCATTGCAGATTCCGGAATGGAAATGGGATTCCGTCGGAATGGACTTTATCACTGTTTTACCTACTTCTAGTAGGGGAAATGACTCAATCTGGGTCATAGTGGATAGACTGTCCAAGGTAGCCCATTTTATACCTGTCAAAACAACTTACCAGAGTGCAAAGCTAGCAGAGCTATATATTGCCAAAATTGTTAGTCTGCATGGAACCCCCAAAACCATCGTATCAGATCGAGGAACCCAGTTTACCTCGAGATTTTGGCAGAAAGTCCAAGAAGAATTAGGAACCAAGTTGAACTTCAGCACAGCGTATCACCCGCAAACCGATTGACAGACGGAGAGAGTGAACCAGATCTTAGAGGATATGCTTAGAGCTTGTGTGTTGGAATATGGATCAAAATGGGAAGACTGCCTGCCTTTCGCAGAATTCTCATATAACAATAGTTATAAAGCTAGTTTGCAGATGGCAGCATTTGAATTCCTATACGGAAGAAAGTGTCGTACCCCTTTAAATTGGTCGCAAGTAGGAGAGAGTCAGATCTTTGGACCCGACATTCTCCGAGAAGCAGAAGAGAAGGTTCACAAAGTCCGTTAGCACCTCAAGACCGCCCAATCCAGACATAAGAGTTATGCTGACAAGAGAAGAAGAGACCTAACTTTCAATGTCGGAGATTTTGTATATCTCAAGGTTTCACTATTGAAAGGAACTCAACGCTTTAGTCTGAAGGGAAAGTTAGCCCCCAGATATATCGGACCTTACAAAATTCTGAACCGTCGAGGAGAAGTATCCTTTCAACTGGAACTGCCGAAAGAGATGTCAGCCATCCACAATGTGTTCCATATCTCGTTACTTCGCAAATGTTTGGAAGTGCCTGAGAAGACGGAAGTTTTCAAGAACATCGATCACAGAGCTGTGGAAATCAACAATGACTTGACATATCGGGAAGTACCCATCCATATCTTAGAATAAGCCTAGAGAACCACCAGCACCAGGAGTATCAAGTTTCTCAAGATTCATTGGAGCAACCATACCGAGGAGGAAGCCATTTGGGAGCGCGAAGATTACATTAGGATAGAGTTCCCAGATCTCTTTAGTTCCTAGTTTTCTTTTTAAATCTTGGGATGAGATTTTGTGTAAGGGGGGAAGGTTTGTAACATCCAAAAACTTCAATCCAAGCTAATCAAGACCTAAATCATCATAATTGGGGTTAACAAAAACTTTTCCAAATTTAAAATGAAGGCATTCATGTGTATGAGCATTTAAAATAGGAATTGATTTGAAATGCCATGGTTCTGTGATTCTTTGGTTGTAAAATGTTTCTTAGGTGATTTAAACATCATCTACATCATTCCCAAACTTTTACTAAAGAAAATCAAACAAAAAACAATTAAAAAGGAGGAATGGTCATTTTGACCATTTTAATCCACTACACTACTTTGGGTGTTCCTAGCACTCATTTCTTAACAGAAACAATTCATGATCTTTGCACCCCTTGATAGTACACATAATGAGGTACCAAGGCCCACCATGTGATCTGCAAAAATATTTCAAATGCTAATTTTAAATGACAGTTCAAAATTGAATCTATTTCATATGGGAAGATCCCACTTTTTCAAAAACCATTCAAACAAGATCCACTTTCAAAACCCTTGCAACCAGAGACTACCTAGCACTAGTGTAGATCACCCAAAAATTTTGAACTCGAAATTCAAAAGTTTTTCTCTTTCGGCCATTTTGTCAAACACCTTGCTGGCAAGATCAAAGTGGCCTAACTATTACTGTTTTGGGGTTGATCTTGTCTAGCAATTTGAAGTGCTTTGATCACCCTTGTCTCCATCAAGCCTAACCAGACCAACCCCAACACCTCCCCTACCTCCTAGATGCACTGCCATGCCATGCCGAGAGCACCTTGCTGGCCAACTTGGCCCTCGCAGCAGTAGACCGCTCTCCCCTCTCTCGCCATGTCTATAATCTAGCCAGTGGTCCACTGCCACCATGCAACCAGCCCCAGCCCAGAGCCCGAGACAGGAACGGCCAAGAACCGCCGCGCCCGGAGCTGGTCGACCATGCCGATGCTGCCTGCAGAGCACGACTGTCCTCGCGTGCACAGACTGCCCCTCGGCCGTAGCCCACGCCTACCGCTCCGCGATGACCTGGGGAACACCCTAGACACCCCCGCTGGCCGCCCATCGCTCCCCAGCCACCGCTCGCCGTCGAACCCGCAGCCTTTGCCGCCCAGAGCGCCTGACGCGCCCGACCAGCACAGAGCCCGCCTTGTCGCGCCTTTAATCCTCAGCGCACCGCCAGGAGACAGGCCACCGCCCCTACCTCGAGCCACGCCGCTAGTCCCCTGTGCCGGCCTCGCCGGAGTCGCCTGCACACACCCTTCGGTCTCACCATCGGGCCTATATAAGCCGGACTCCCCAGCCTCTTTGCTCCACACCCACTCACTCCCCACCTCTCGCTGATCCTTTCACCTCTCTCGCTGGAGCCAATCGAGCTCTGCCTCGCCGGAATTGGAGCCAAAGCAGTCGCAGCAGGAGGAAAAGGGCGCCTGCGATTTAGGGCACCCCAAGCTCCGCCGCAACCGTGCCTCGCCTCGCCGTCGTCTTCGAGCTCGCTTGCCCGCCTCGCCTACCCTGCTGGAGCCCTGGTACGTCCCCGGTCGACCGCCACCGAGCCGCTAGGGCAAACTCTCGCCGGCGACCTGCTCGTCGTCGATGACGACCCTTAGCCGTAGATCCCCCTTCTGATCCTACGGCCCACAGCGCGCGTACCTTTTCGCGTGTTAAGCACCACTGACAAGCGGGATCCCCTGTCAGCTGAGCCCTGTGCCGCGGAGCGCCACTGGGCCGGCCCATGTTCTTTCCCGCGCTAGCCCAACCGTTCAAATTGGTTTTTTCTCTTTAAGTTGAATATAGTTTCTGTCCACTAGTTTAAAATTCAATTCTGGGTGTTTTACAAATCCAAATTGCATGAAACCAATTTTGTTTGAAAGGTATTGAAATGATCTATCCAAGCCCATTGGATTTAATTCAATTAGAGTTATAGATCTCTCCTAATAAAAATAACAAAACAGAAGCATTTGCACCTTGCAACATTTTTATAAAATCAAACAAGTTAGCTTTTGAGTTGATTCCAACTCTCAAAAATCACATTTCACCATATCTATCTAAATATGTAATAATATTAAGGTTTACATGCAGTGACTTTGGACTAGTACCAAAATAATGCTATATAGGCATTTCTTGTCACTTTAAATCATTAAATAATGAACTTAAACCAAAGTAATTATGATCCAACCTTTAAATCTCATTCCCACATGTTAGAATATGTGGTGATGACATGTGTCAACATGATCACAAATTTTAAGTGGTGAATATTAAATCTTAGTTAATTTTTCAATGAGTAGAAATTACTTTTCTAAAACAAAAAGGATGAAACTATTGAATTCAACTTGTGATGCTTGTGATGATAATAGATCATCAAATGTGTGTCTTAGAATGCTAATTGGACTAGTTAAGCATTGTTAGGTGATTGTGTGTTCCGTATGTATTTATAGACGATAGTACCGACCAAGTCTACGAGGAGGAGGAGTTCTACCAAGAAGAAGAAGAAGAAAACTTCAACCACTACACCAACCAAGGCAAGCTATTAGTGTCAAGCTAACCCTTGCAAGTTTAGTGCTTAGCAAGCTAGGATCAAACTAGATGGTTTAGCAAACATGCTTTAGGCATGCTTAGATCACACTCCTTTGACTATTAGACACCCAAGTCTTATTTACAAGTTTTACTTCCCTTAGTTTACACAAAGTTCTTTACTTGTTTTTGAAGGTAGCATAAACAGTATAAAACTTGACCTATTTAGAACCCTTTAGATGTCATTCTATGGCATGGGATTAAACTCATCTTCCACTTAGTGAACACTCTTAACTTAGTAGCTTAGAGTAGATCAAAACTTGAGTCACTTTAGATGGGAGCACTTGGAGAAAATGAATTATGAAAACCTTGGAATGATGAGTCATTCTATTGAGATGTTTTGACATGTGTTGAGAAACACAAATGGTTTATGATGATGAAAATGTTGAGGCCTGAGCCTTGGCCCTTTTATAAAACCGATGGTTGGATTCGGATAAGATACCATTCCAAATTTATCGTACAACCACACTACCTGAATTGGGTAAGGCTTAGCTGGAAATTTATATGCATTAGTATTAGTTCCCTCACGGGAGAGGTTTGAGCTGAGGCTACCTCCCAATGTTGTCCACCTATGCAGTGCCCAAGATGACAGATGGTCATGGTTGGGAGGCCATGCTCATAGGAGAAGTGCTTATACTAGGGTGTGTAAAGGGAATGTTATGTTTGATTATGTGCATACTAAGTATTATGATTCAGGGTTATCCCTGACAGATGTATCGAATCTTGTGGTGAAAGTGTACCACCTTTGTAGAGTGTCAAACTATTCGAATAGCCGCGTCCGCTGTTATGGACAGCTGGAATGGCCATACTGTTTCGTTGTCAGATGTTTTCTAAATAACTTGAAATGAAGGATGAATCTTGACTTGACCACAACAGGGTTATGTTTATGACAATAGCTTCCCAACTTAAGTGATTCTAGAACTTTACTTTATCTTTCTTTGCTTCAGAACTCAGATTAGATTTCAAACTTAACTTGATAGTTAAACTTAGATTTAGCACTTTAACTTAGAACTATAGTACATGTTAATAGTAGTTTGCGAGTACTTAAAGAGTACTAATGGCTTTTGTCCCTGGCTATTCTCATGGCCAGACTATGAAGGAGACTATCAAGATGATGGCCAGCAGGACGGCTATGATAACTAGGACTATCTGCCTTCGTCAGCATTGCATGTGCCCCTGAAGATGGACCCCACCGCTACGCTTATCTTTTATTTCCACTGCTTGTTGTATTAAAGACTGGATCATGAGATCCTTATTTGTGTAAGACCTTATGTATGGTTTGTAATGGATGATGTACTGTGATATCCAATCTGTTATGTCTCGCAAAAATGGTAATCCTGGGATTGCGAGGTATGGCATAACGGGCATCTGGGATGAAAAATCCTGGTGTTGACAATCACAGGCAATGCTGACGATGGGAGATGATCCTTGTTGTCATAAACCTCCTGCTGTCCATCTTCCGGGTAATCCTCCTTATAGTCTAGCCATGGGAATAGCCAGGGACAAAGCCATGAGTACTCTTTAAGTACTCGCAAACTAACACTAGCATGAGTAAGATAAAGATTTGGTAGGAACCTTCAGCTCTAGTTTTTTTGCAAAAAGCCAGGTTTATTTCATAAGCCTTAAGGGTAAAGACATATGTTTAGTTCTCTACATTACTTAAGTGGGAACTTAGATTTCATGTCCACAACTCTGTTGTGGTCAAGTCAAGGTCATCTTTCACAAATCATTTTGAAAACATCTGACAACGGAACAGTATGGCCACTCCAACTGTCCATAACCGTAGACGCGGCTATTCGAATAGTTTGACACTCTGCAGAGGTGGTACACTTTCACCATAAAATTTGATACTTCCGTCAGGGGTAACCCTGAATCATCATACTTAGTATGCGGATAATCAATCCTAACCTGTCAATTACACACCCTAGTATAGGCACCTCCCCTATGAGTTTGGCCTCCCAACCATGGCCATATGCCATCCTAGGCACTACATAGGTGGACATTCATTCACGAGGTAGCCTCAGCTCAGCCTCTTCTGCAAGGGAACCCATATTAAGACATATAAACTTCCAGTTAAGCCCTACCCAACTCAGGTATTGTGGTTATACGGTAAAATTGGAATGGTATCGCATCCGAACCCAACCATCACTTTTTATCAAATTCAAGGATCATGCCTCAAACATTTTCATCATCAAACCATTTTGTATCATAACACATGTCAAAACATTTCAATAGAATGATGCTTCATTCCAAGGTTTTCATAATCATTTTCACCAAGTATTCCCATCTAAAGTAATCAAGTTTAATTTAGCACTAGCCACTAGTATTGAGGGTATAACTATTGGGGGTGCTAATTGCTGACTCGTGTACTGACGAGCTCGTTGGGGAACCCCAAGAGGAAGGTATGATGAGCATAGCAGTAAGTTTCCCTCAGTTATGCAACCAAGGTTATCAATCCAGTAGGAGCAAGGAAACATCTCAAAGGTGTTGCTAGCTGGACTTTGGCAGGGCGCACTACCGGTGCCAGCAGCAACCTGGAGACCTGCACAACACAACCACAGAACTCTGTCCCCAACTTACGATGAGGTTGTCAATCTCACCAGTTTTGCTGAAAACAAAGGATTAAACGTATCGAGTAGAAGAAAGTAATAGTTTGCAGAAAGTAAACACAAACCAGTAAACAATTGATTGTAGATTGAAGGTAAAAGAAAGGACCGGGGTCCCTAGTTCACTAATCGTGGCTCTCAAGATAGATGACATGTTGGGTGAACAAATTACAGCGGGGCAATTGACAAACATCGAGAAAGCATACAAGCACATACTACTCATCTTGACTCCTTTGAGACTTGATTGGGCATTACAACATTATACATAGACCGTAATCCAACTGCATCTATAACTAATAATCCACCTTCAGGTTATCATCCGAACCCCCTCCAGTATTAAGTTGCAAGCAATGGATAATTGCATTACGCGTTGCATGTAAAGTAAACAATACGATTGTTCTATGAACAAAGGATTGTTGTTTTCTCCATAATAGCAACAGCACATCTAGTACCTTAGAGATTTCTATCACTTCCCCAGATTACTAGAGGCATGAACCCACTATCGAGCATAAATACTAACTATTGGAGTTGCTAGCATCTACTTGGCCAAGATAGCTACTAACAATGGAAAGCATGCAACATCACAAATAACAAAGACATGATAGAATCAATAATCAATCTGAAATAGCATCTCAATATCCATCGGATCCCTACAAACACAACATGTAGGAATTACAAATAAATTATCTTGATCATGAACGGAGCTCACGAGATCTAAACATGATATCACAAAGGAGGAGAGCCATCCATCTAGCTACTACATGGACCCGTAGTCCAGAGATGAACTATTCACGCATCACACCGGAGGCTTGCATGATGATGAAGAAGGCCTCCAGGGTGAATTCCCCTCTCCGGTAGGGTGCCGAGAAGAGCTTCAGATTCCTCCCAATCTAGGGATGGAGATGACGGCGGCTATAGACTCTTTCGTGGAATTTTGATCGGGCACTTATGGTTTCTATATCGGAGGCAATATATAGGCGAAAGGAGAGGCCGAGGGGGTGCCTAGGGCGGCCAGACCAGCCCCTGGCATGGGCCAAGCCTGGTCACGTGGCCAGGTGGTGTGGCCGGGCCCCAGCTCCTCTATGTCTCTTATTCTGACTCCTGGTGTCCCTCGGTGAAAAACTGACTTTGGCTTTTGTCCCGTCCAATTCCGAAAATATTCATTTTCTGACTTTCCTGGAACCAAAAACAGCAGAAAACAGGCAGCTGGCACTGTGGCTCTTGTTAATAGGTTATTCCAAGAAATCATATGAAAAGTACTCCAAAGTGTGGACAAAACATAAGAAAGTAGATAAAACAAGCATGGAACAACAAAAATTATGGATACATTAGCAATGTATCAACATCCCCAAGCTTAACTCCTGCTCGTCCTCGAGTAGGTAAGTGATAAAAGAAAGAATAATTTTTGAGGTGACATGCACCATCATAAACTTGATCAAAGTATTTGTAAAACATTGATAGCTGGGATCATAGTACTTCAATCATGTTCTAGCAATAAGACAAAGCAACTATGTTGCAACATGAAAAGGCATAAACAAAAGATTCATGAATAACAATGCTTTGCAAGACGTTTGTTTGTTTCACATAAAGAAAACATAGCATAGTGGCATTCAGCTTGTCCTTCATAGAGTAGCAAACATAAATGCATAGAACACCTTGAAAGTTCATAAGAGTGACTAGATACAAATAGTTTAAAACAAGCAATATCAAAGCTATGCATCAATCAACAAGTCTTCGGACAATTCACATAGAACTAAGAATGTCCACTATGCTCTCAAAGTAGGTGCATAAAGATAAAAGGTGGAGACTCAACATAAAAGTAAAAGAAAGGCCTTCATAGAAAGAAGTAGGGATTCAAGTCTCATAAAGAGCTTCCAAAAATTATGGTACTTATTAGCTTTCAGCTCTCATTGCCCCTATCATAAGCATCTTTAGGTGATTAAGGTTAAAGTGACACAACTAAGAGGACATGCTTGACAAGTTATAAGCTGAAATCTCATGCCCCTTACTTACGAAGACCGAACCTCATGCTACTCAACTTTAGTGACAAGTAAGATCTTGTCATTGTAAGTACATATGTATCATAGAGAACCGCCAACGGGGTACCCCTTACACATGATACATGAGCTATCCCATAATCAAAATGACAAGGCAAGTAGACAATGAGCATCTCAGTGATCTTTTTATTTGCTATTTGCATAGGTTTTTATTGAGGATGCTTCATAGAGTGATCATTATGGTTATGCTCCAAGATTCCACCATGATTAGGCATGGCTTAGGCTAGCAGCCCAGGCGTTTCTCTAACACAAATACAAACTCCATGATCTTACAAGTTCCCCTTTTATTTCACATCGCCGGGATCCATAATCAAAAGAACATGATATCAACGGGGTACAAAGTACAGGTGCAATGTTGAAAGCGTTCCCCATGATACATGGTTCTGCTAACTTCAACTTATAAAGCGCAAGCATATATGCAAAAAAGATGGACGCAATGGGTCAAGTTTATTAAGTGCAAGAAAGTAAAGTGTGCCATCAAGTTCGTGAGAGCTTCAATCACTAGTTTTCTCATAACAAGTTTAATTCGGAAGATAGACAAAAACATGAATATACTTGGAATAGAATATGCTAATAGGTAGGTATGGTGGACTCTTTGGAATAACTTGGTTTTAGGAGTTGGATGCATGAGTGGAACTCATACTTGGTTATGGAGGCTAGCAAAAGACTGGGAGCGACCAACTAAGAGAGCAATAATGGCCATAATCATGCAGAGCGACAAAACATCATTGATCAAAGCATAAAGTGATACTACAAGTTGAAACATAAAGGATCATAAAGGCTATGGTGACTTGGGATAGTCATAACATCGTGTGAGAATGTGCCAAGTTAACCCAAATAAAGCATCAAAGGAGAATACCACAATACTATGCTTTAATATGCTAAAACAACGCATGATTCTTTCAAGGCACATTAAGCAATCTCGATTGTTTATAACAAGTCATGCTACATGAAAGAATACTAAGACTAAAGCCAAAACAATATCAAGCATGGAATGAAAAAGCATGGGCCACACTTAAAAACAAGCTCTCTTTACCACTTAAGCATGAACTTTCCTACTCTTTTCCAATCCAAACCAAACTATTTGAAAACCAATGTATGAAAGAGGGGGGTCCAACCAATTTATTTAGCAAACTAAGAAAACCAAGCAAATGAAAACCAAAACAAAAAACAAAAAAGAAGACGCTCCAAGAAGAACACAACTGTGCATGAAACAATAAAAATGAAGTGTTTGGAAGAAACCTGGGATTTTTATTGATGAAGAAGGGGATGCCTTGGGCATCCCCAAGCTTTGACGCTTGTACTTCTTGGATATTTCTTGGGGTGACACACGTGGCACCCCAAGCTTGAGCTTTAGTCCATCCTTCATCTCATTACTCATTCCTTCCACACACATGAAATTTTTCCTTCATACAAAACTTCACACAATCTTTATTAGCAACATTAGTGCACTCAAGATAATAGGTCTTTAGGTTCAGTTCCAACACCAATAAAACTTCCTTTAAAACACAAGCTACTGTAGCACTTCACTCAAAAATCTCAATTCCTCAAAAGAACTAAAAAAGGAACCAACAAGAAGCAAATGCAAATAAACGCAGAAATCTGTCAAAACAGACCAGCAGGTAAAGACGAATTTTTTCGACGACCTTATGTTGCTCAAATCGAAAAGTGTTGAACTAACGAAAGTTAGATAACAACCTGGGGCATAAGCAGAAAAATTCATGCCTCAAAAGGACGTACAGAGATTTTACACGAATGTTTATGGTGAAGCACAGAAATCTGTTTTGGGACAGCAACTTTCCCATTCATTACTTCTCTCTCATTAGAGGTTACTCTTGGCACAAAAAGCAAATAAAAAGGATAAGGAGCAGTTATTACTGAAGTAATAACTTCCAAGACTCATCTAAAACTTTTGGGTTATCTCCCAATAAGTACTTTTCTTTAACGCCTTTAAGTTAGGCATGAGAAGGAAGAAAAAGAATCAAGTGTTCTCCAATGAAGAAGCATTAAAACCAAATTTCTTGCCCTTACCTCTCTTACTTTTGTTCTTAACCTTGGGGAACATATGATTGCTTGGTGGAGAAGTAAAATGCATGGTGCCCTTTTCCACATCTATTATTGCTCCAAAGAGTTTCAATAGGGATCTTCCAAGTGTGATTTGTCCTTTTCCTACACATTCAATAACAAGATAATCAGTAGAAACCATTTTCCCTAGGATCTTTGTAAACACTCCTTCAGCTATTCCAATGGGTAATATTGTGGCATTATTAGCAAGAAAAATTTCTTCTCCTCCTATAGAAAGCCCCCAAAGATTCAAAGATTCATAGATATCTTTGGGCATAAGACAAAATTCAGACATGATATCACAACGAGCATGAAAAGTTTCATTATTTATAGCAATCTTTACTATGGGAAGCCATTTTGAGGGTTCAGAATTTATTGGAACATAGTTATGATGCTCTCTAAGTGTATTATAGCAATGTTTCAAACTAGAAGTGCTGGTCTCAAGAGTATTCAATCTAGCAAATATGTTTATGAAGGAAGAATCAGATTTGCTAGGCAAGTTGTAAGTAAAGACCAACTTCTTTATGGCATTAACAACATCATCCTCATTGCATTGGAGGAAATCTCCTCCCACTACAGCATCCAAAGCATATCTCTAGCAAAGAGCGATTCCAATGTAAAAACCGCTAGGGAACAAGCTTTGAGTCATCTTAGGTTCAGTTTTTTCATGTAGATCAGAGATTCTAGACCAAGCTTCTTTGAAACTCTCTTCAATTCCTTGTTTAAAAGTGAAAATCATTTCCTCAGGTGACATAGCGATTAGAGCAAAGCTATACATAATGGCAACTTAAGATAGGAACTAATTTTTTTTTGTGTTTTTGATAAAGAAAGCAAACTAGTAAAACTATTTTTTTGTGTTTTTGATAAAGAAAGAAGCAAACAAAGCAAAAAGTAAACTAAGCAAAACAAAAATAAAAAATTAAAGAGATTGGTTATGAGGGACTCCCCTTGTGAAGATGTCCTTGACTCCCCGGCAACGGCGCCAGAAAATCACTTACTGACTTGTGTATTAACGAGCTCGTTGGGGAACCCCAAGAGGAAGGTATGATGAGCACAACAGTAAGTTTCCCCCAGTTATGATACCAAGGTTATCAATCCAGTAGGAGAAAGGAAACACCTCAAAGGTGTTGCCAGCTGGACTTTGGCAGGGCACACTACCGGTGCCAGCAGCAACATGGAGACCTCCACAACACAACCACAGAACTCTGACCCCAACTTACGATGAGGTTGGCAATCTCATCGGTTTTGCTGAAAACAAAGGATTAAACGTATCGAGTGGAAGAAAGTAATAGTTTGCAGAAAGTAAACACAAAGCAGTAAACAATTGATTGTAGATTGAAGGTAAAAGAAAGGACCGGGGTCCATAGTTCACTAGTGGTGGCTCTCCTTAAGATAGATGACATGTTGGGTGAACAAATTACAGCGGGGCAATTGACAATCATCGAGAAAGCATACAAGCACATACTACTCATCTTGACTCCTTTGAGACTTGATTGGGCATTACAACATTATACATAGACCGTAATCCAACTGCATCTATGACTAATAATCCACCTTCAGGTTATCATCCGAACCCCCTCCAGTATTAGGTTGCAAGCAACAGATAATTGCATTATGCATTGCGTGTAAAGTAAACAATACGATTGTTCTATGAACAAAGGGTTGTTGTTTTCTCCCTAGTAGCAACAGCACATCTAGTACCTTAGAGATTTATGTCACTTCCTCAGATTACTAGAGGCATGAACCCACTATCGAGCATAAATACTAACTCTTGGAGTTGCTACCATCTACTTGGCCAAGATAGCTACTAACAACAGAAAGCATGCAAGATCACAAATAACAAAGACATGATAGAATCAATAATCAATTTGAAATAGCATCTCAATATCCATCGGATCCCCGCAAACACAACATGTAGGAATTTCAAATAGATGATCTTGATCATGAATGGAGCTCACAAGATCGAAACATGATAGCACAAAGGAGGAGAACCAGCCATCTAGCTACTACATGGACCCATAGTCTAGAGATGAACTACTCACGCATCACACCGGAGGCTTGCATGATGATGAAGAAGGTCTCCAGGGTGAATTCCCCTCTCCGGCAGGGTGCCGGGAAGAGCTTCAGATCCCTCCCGATCTAGGGATGGAGATTACAGCGGCTACAGACTATTTCGTGGAATTTTGATCGGGAACTTAGTGTTTCTGTATCAGAGGCAATATATAGGCTAAAGGAGAGGCCGAGGGGGTGCCTGGGGCGACAAGACCACCCCCTGGCGCGGGCCAAGCCTGGTCGCGCGGCCAGGTAGGGTGGCTGGGCCCCATCCCCTCTCCTTCTCGTATTTTGAATCCTAGTGTCCCTCGGTGAAAAACTGACTTTGGCTTTTGTCCCGTCCAATTCCGAGAATATTCATTTTTCTGACTTTCCTAGAACCAAAAATAGCAGAAAACAGGCAGCTGGCACTGTGGCTCTTGTTAATAGGTTAGTCCAAGAAATCATATGAAAAGTACTCCAAAGTGTGGACAAAACATAAGAAAGTAGATAAAACCAAGCATGGAACAACAAAAATTATAGATACGTTAGCAACGTATCACTAATCTAGTATAAGTATCCAAGGATAGTTCTATGATCTTGATGACATACATCCTATTTTTCACTAATCACAATTCATTAACTAAGTAAGAAACTTTTTTAAACGGAAAAGCAAAGCTTGGAGTAAAACTGGGAATTGGTAAAGTTGCATCTAAAAGGTTTGCATATGGTATCTGTACAAGTTAGCTTGCATAGCTAAACTTGCATGGATAGCTTGCATAGTGGGTTTACCTTGCTGCTTGAAGTCGTTGAAGTTTTCTTCCTCTTCCTCGAAGTACTCCTCGTTAGTGTAGCCCGGGTCGGTACTAGAATCTATAAATGCACACAAGGTACACAATCACCAAACAACACTTCACTACTTCTATTTAGCACACAAAGGCTCACACTAGATGATCTAATATCATCTCAATCATCATATGGAATATTAACATTTTCTTATTTTTCTTATTTTTTAAAAGTTATTTCTACTCATTTAAAATCCTTAAGATTTAATATTCTCCAATTAAAATAGGGGATCATATTTACACATGTCATCACCACCTACTTCAATACTTGGGAATGTGATTTAAAATGATGGTCATGCATTACAAGATTTAATATTACTATTTAATAATATTTAAATGGCTAGAAATGCCTATATAGCATTCTTTTAATACTAGTCCATGTTCAATATCTGTGAAACCAAATCTTTTTACATATTCATGTAGAGCATGGAAATGTGATTTTTGAGAGTTGGAATCAACTCAAAAGCATTTATAGTTTATTTTGTAAAAATGTTTGAAGTGGTAAAAGTCTCTATCTTGTTATTTTTAGTATAGGTGATCTATAGTTTCAATTGGTTTAAATCCAACAGGAGTGACTAGATATTTTTAATACCTTTCCAACAAAATTGGAATCATGCATTTTGGATCAGTACATCTCTTTAAATTGAATGTTGAATATAGTTACTGAATAGGATTTTAAGCTAATTCGAAAATTTCTATTTAAATTGCTGGGCTCTACACGGGAAAAGAAATGGGCCGGCCCAACTGCACAGCACGGGTGCAGCGAGCTGCTGACAGAACGGTCCCACGCGTCAGCGACTAATTCTAACCGAAACGATATCTATCAATCTCAGCCATACGATTAGAATGAAATCTACGGCTGAGGTTCATCGTCTATGTCGAACGGATCCAGGGAGATTCTAAACCTAACACGGCGGTGGGGGTCATTGGGGACTAACCAGGGCTCCAGCTAGGGTCGGTGATGGGGCCGATCGAGCTGGTCGATGACGGCGGTCTGAGGGGTGGTCGCGACAGCTCCTGGGGTGGTTCCAATCGATGGCTCCCTCTTCACTACAGCGGCGGACTCCGGCCAAATTCCGGCGTCGTGGTGCTCGCCTTGCTCCAGGGAATGGTCAGTGAGGTTCCTAGGTGAGTGGGGAGTGGAATGGTGTGTCGAATGAGGTCCGAGGTGTCCTCTATTTATACACCAGCGTTGGAGGCAGGGCGGCATGGTCGGGCTTCACCGGCGACATTGCTACAGGTCGAGCTAAGCATGGAGGAGGGCATGGGTCGATGCGTGGGACTGCGGTAATCATGACGCGTGTGACGACACAGCAAGGGGGGTCTCATTTGGTCAGGCAACGTCGATGCTCTGTTCAGGTATGCAGGTGTTCGTCACTAAGTACGGTGGTCACGGGGCGCGTGGCAGTGAACCATCATGTCTGGGAGGTCACTGGTGCCACGGTGACTGCGGGTACGAGCGGAGAGAGTGAGGCTTGGTTTTTGCACGCGAGGCGGCTGCAGCGCTCCGTCGTGCTCTCGGCATGGCAGAGGCTTAAATAGGCGCGACTGTTCTGGCTCCTCCACTCCTCGCCGTTGGTCAAGGGGTGTACAGGGGTTGGCGGTGAGGTCACGGCTAGTAGCTAGGTGTCATGGGAGAGGGCGGTGCAGCGTGCAACGACTGGTTCGTCCTCGACCGGCATGGCATGCTCGGTACGGGCATAGCACTGGTCAATGTGGCAAGTGATGCCTCTCCTTTGCACGGCCAAGTACTGGAAATGATCATGGGGGAGTAGTGGAGTGGAATTGGGTACATTTGATGATCAATTGATAGTTCAAAATAGTAGATAGTGGTTGAGGTTGTAATGTGTCTATGAGGTGTTCGACTAAATGGCCACATGAATTCCTCTTTGGAATTTTTCAATGATTTTTAGTGAGTGATCTGGATACTTGCTTAGTAGTCTATGGTTGCTGGGAATTGTCAAGGGGTAATTGTTTGAAGGGTTTTTGAAGAGTGATAATCTAGGTACATGCACTTGACTCAATTTTGAATTGCCTCTCAAATGGGTTTAAAAATAGTTTCTGCAATTTTGTAAAGTTTGCTTGGGTTCACTTTTACTTGGTCTAGCAAGGGGTGAAAAGATGTAGAATTGTTTCTGTTAGATATCTTTTCTCTAGATGCCCAAAGTGGGCTAGTGGTTAATATTGGCAAAAGTGACCATATGGTCATATGATCCATATTTGACTTTCTTTTCATTTGATTTTGTTTGTAATTGATCTAGATGATGTGGTAAACCTTTTTAAACTAATCCTTATCATTGGTAGCACTCAAACATGGCAAGTGCAAGCATTCATACATTAATACAAATCACACATGCATTCATATCAAGTTTAATGATAAAAGTTTTTGTTAACCGTATAACTTGGGTGATTAGATCTTGATAAGATTGTTTAAATTTTTTGAGATGTTACATGTTGCTCAATATCCTGGATGCTATTTCCATTTTGTTTGCATCCTTCATCTTGTAGGTCCTATCCACCTCATTAGCTTCTTGCTTTTATTGCCTTTCTTTATTCTCATGTTATCGTTTTATTCCTCTAGCACGAACTCATAGATTCTATTCTTCTCGAGCGCTCGTCCGGATCATGCAAATAGCTCATAGAGGATCCAACACTGACAATCTAACGCCCAACAAGGCTGAATTGTGAGGTTTCCTTGTGTTACTTAGGCCAGTTTCTTGTCATGTTAATTAGTTGTATAACCTGCATGCCTAATAAGTTAATAAGTCATTCTACCTAAGAACTTGCCATGACATTTGCATTTATGTTCAATTGTGAATATATGTGCGAATGCTTAATTCGGAAAATGTCCATCTAGTTTGGATGATATATCTGGACATTTTTAATGCTATATGTTGGTGTTTTCACCTTCTTTCATCCTTCCAAACCAGCTATCTAGTTTGAAACATACATCTGGTAATTTTTAATGCTATGTTTTTGGTGTTTTTCAAGAGTTTTCATCCTTCCAAACCAACCAACTTGGTTTCAAATGTCATGTAGAGAAATGACAATGGAGTACAAGGACCAGAGTTTCAACTGCTCTGCTCAGATTCTTCTAGTAGATTGACCAGGAGTCGCACCCGCTCGAGAAGGAGCTACTGTTAGCCTGAACATGCTACTGTAAGTTCAAACTTTAAATGATCTCTACTTTATATAATACTTCTTGTTTTCCTTGTTTTTTGTTTTAACCTGTTTCACCATATTTTAGTAGACGGTAGTTAAATCCCAGCAGGAGTCCTTGGAAGGCAGGACTGAAAGTTGTGATCCCTCGTCACATTCATCCTCCTAGTGCATTGCTGAAGCAAACAACTTACGTAATAGTCCACCTAGAACAACTCCTGCAGTTGATAAATATATAAATGATGTATTGCATGCACAACAAAAGGGTGTAGCTGCTCTTAGATCTGTAGCTGGAATGTTGAAGAAGAGGACAGATGATACATTGAAGCGAATCGCCATGTACCGATCTCTTATTGATGGTACTGACACGTTGTAATCTGTCGGAATTACATTGAAGCGATAACCTGTTGTAACAAAATTTTATTGTTGTGTAATAAGTAATTTTAATTTCTATGTGTTTATTAATTGATGTCTTGATATTCACCTGTTCTGCGAAAAGTAGGCGCTCGCAAAAAAAGTCTGAAACAGTAACAAGCCGGAGCAGTAGCATGTCGAACATTGAAACAACATGTGCATGGACGACCCAAAACGACCATAACAGTAAAAGGCCAGAATAGTAAAAGGGCATACAAGTAAAAGGCCAGAACAGTAAAAGGCCAGAATAGAAGAAGGCCAGAACAGTAAAAGGCCAGAACATTAAAAGGTCGGAACAGGGAAAGGCCAGAATAGGGAAAGGCCAGAACAGTAAATGGCCAGTACAATAAAAGGCCAGTACAGTAAAAGGACAGAATAGTAAAAGGCCGTAGCAGTAAATGGCAGAACAGTAAAAGGCTAGAATAGCAAAAGGCTAGAATAGTAAAAGGCCAGAACCATAAAAGGCCAGAATAGTAAAAGGCCGAAATAGTGAAAATGCCGGAATAGTGAAAGGCCAGAACCATAAAAGGTATAAACAACAAAAGGCCAGTATGGTGGCAGGCCCGTACAGTAACATGCCAAACAGTGCTAGCATGAACAGGCAAAAGCCCAAACACTAAAGGGCCTAAACAGTAACGGGTCAAAATTCCTAAAAGGCTGGAATAGTAACAGGAATGAACAGTAAAAGGCTAAATTGGTAACAAGCCTGAATAGTGCCGGGCCAGATTTGTGTAGGCCTCAAGTGGCAGCAAAGTGTTGGACCAACATGGGACTTCTGTAGGCCGAAACAGAATCGGGCCTAAAAGTTCACGGGCCGCTGCTGGTTGCATTTTTCGTCCCATTTCAAACAGTGTAGGACAAAATAGTAACGGGCCATCTTCTTGTTGGGCTCCCCTAATGGGCCGGCTCAGTTAGTATTTAGCAGGCCTTGGCTGGGCCTAGCTTCTGCCACGGTTTCTATGACCGTTAACGGCGGTAACCGGCCGTAAATGGCAGCTGCCATATGGCAGTTTGCATGACGTTAGTCGTAAGCATGGCTGGAGAATAGATCTACGACGGAAAAAGTTTTCGTGGCTGAAGGGTGTGATCCTCCATGGTCGAAAAAAAGTCGTGGTTAATTCATTTGTGACAACGCTTTTACCACGAAGGCCATCCGTCGCGCAAGACTCTTTGGCCACGAAAAACGGGCCTTCAACCATGAAAATCGTCCGTTGTAAAAGCCAACTTTTCTTGTAGTGTATTTTGCATAAACTTGGATATAGGAAAATTATACACCTTTGATCACTCTGAAATCACACTTAATATGTGATAATGATGTGCTAACAAAATCTTGAGAGTTATCATTTTCATATAGTGAAATGTAATGCATAAATTTGCATATACGAAAATTATACACCTTTGAACTCTTTGAAATCACACTTACGACATGATAATGTTGTGGTAATTAAATCCTGATCATTTATCATTTCCATCGAGTGAAATATAATTCATAAACTTGCATATACAAAAATTATAAACCTTTGAACACTGTGAAATCGCGCTTAATACATGACAATGATGTGCTAACAAAGTTTTGAGAGATTATCATTTTCTTCCCCATTTTCATACACTGGAATGTAATGAATAAACTTGTGTATATGAAAATTATACACATTTGAACTCTTTGAAATCGCACTTAATACGTGATAATGTTGTGCTAAGAAGATCTTGATTGATTATCATTTTCATAGAGTGGAATGTAATGCACAAACTTGCATAAACGAAAATTATACAACTTTGAACACTTTCCCTTCAAATTATATTCAAAATCATTTCTTTATGGAGTTAAAGTACCGGTGGCAAACTTGTTATTTTGCATAGATAGAGGGGTGCCCCCAACAGATATAGGGGTTATCATGTCCGCTAGATCATAGAGGATCAACGGTTGGTGGGCATGATCCGCGTGATAACTCTCTCAACCAATCAGAGCGTAGTAGCCAAGATGAGCACGGGTGTGAGAGTTTGTGACCATGAGAGAGGGGCAACTTAAAAACCAATGTAAAAACTGAGTACAACTTAAAAACCAAGGACAAAACTGACAAAGGGATTCAAATAGAAAATAGAAGGAGATTTAAAAAATGTAAAATGCTTCTTTTATACAATAAAATACTTCTTGGAATGCATCAAACTATTTGTAGTTCAAATATACACCAGTTTGACAATTATTTCCTCATTCAGACAAACTATGTTTTCAGGAGGGATGTTTTGGGAAGAGGCTTGAGTAGAAAGCCATGAACCTTCATAGATAGTAGGTGATTTGAGAAGTGGTGACTTAGGTTAAAACTTGATTTCTATACATTTCTTATGGTGGCAGGTCACATAATAAGACTCCCTGGTTAGACGCCACTATGTTTTGATATATTTGAATTTGTTGTGCATAAAATGACTCAATTAGCTAGCTAAAACCCATTTGTTGACTTTCTGTTGACCAGCCACCGGAGGGCAAAACTGAGTATATTGCACATGGCAGTATTAGTACTGGAGGACAAAACTGAGTACAACCAAATTGCGAATGTTACAATCGAGGGTATAACTGAGCACAACTAAGTCGCTAGGGTTAGACACGAGGGAAAAAACATGACTCAAGGTACGCGTGTCGCGGTGCACGGGGGGGTAGCGGGCACGTGTGGTCGTGCACGGTGCAGTAGCGTACGTGGTTATGCGGTGCACGATGGTGCAACGAAACATCCCTTCCCTTCTCCTTTATAGAGGCCTCCTCAGTCTCACTCATCACTCACTCATCTCACTCACACGACTGTCTCCACTGTCCCATCACCTTCTGCAAACCCCCAAGAAAACCCCAATGACATCGGTGATGGAGAAGAACGGCGTGGTGGCCATCGTCACCTCCAAGGAGGCCCCCGTCGAGGCATCGAAGGCAGCCGCCGTCCCTATACAGACCCCTATGCCTGCTTCCGCCATAGCCGCCGGAGAGGAGGCCCCCGCCAGTCTCTGGCAGATCCCGATCGGTTGGGCCCCTACAAGGAGGATGATTACATCAGGCCAGGGAACCTCTACGACACCAGCATCGCCGACCCATGGTTAGAGGTAACTATGGTTTTCTCCCTTTCCCTTATTCTTCCTCATTCCCATTGTTGGAGGCTAGATCGTATGTTATTAGTGTTCGGTTGTTCATATTTTTACAGTAGCTAATCCTCTTGTGGTAGATCTCGTATTTCGATGAATCCCTTGTTCTTATTTCAATCCTATTTTATTTGTCCTCTGAGTTGCAATTAAGGGATTCCCTAGTTAGTACTAGCACCGATCTGTAGTTGGGATCAGTATTCGATTTGCTTTGAGATATGGGGATTGGGGAATAATCAGGGGATCTCAATCGGTTAATTTATGCAAATAATCAATCCCGATTATCTAGGTATCTCGATCATGTCCTTATTGCACTCTACTATTTTTCCAACCGGAGGATAACATCGATGTCTGCAGCGACGACGAGTCCAAGGACACCAAGACTCCCCAGGTGCTGAGGAGACTGAAGTCCGGCTAGTTCGACAACTTCTTCACCGGTGATGTCTACATGTGCCCCTTCTGTACCACCGGGAGGGTCCACGCCACGGACTTCAACTCCCTCGTGAAGCATGCAGATGACGTGAGGACCTACGGCGAGTCTGTGAACGTCCACGGCTTCAGAGCCAAGCACCAGGCGCTCGGTCTTCACCTCCGCAACTCCAGAAGGTGGCCATCGAGGAGGGTCACATGCCCCCGATCAAGCCCAAGGCGCCCAAGGTCAAGGGACTGGGCAGCAAGAAGTGGAGTAGGTGCCAGAGGGAGGAGGCAGAGGCCCTTTTGTCGGAGGCCAGGAGGGGCCACTGATCTTGTGCTGCTACTACTGTTGTAAAGTAGCTTATTTTGTCTTATCTGTGTTGAACTTGTCTACTGCTGCTGAGCAGCCTAATTGTCGAACCTTGTTAAGTACCATACTATATATCCTATATTAACTGCTTTATCTACATATGCCCTGTTTACTGAATTTATTTATGGAGCTGGTTAGATTTGCTGCTCTAGATTTGCTACCAGATTGGGGAAAAATGAGAGCCAAAAGGAACAATGAATGAAGAGAGAAGCTACTCTAGATTTGCTACCTTTTTGGAAAAAAACACAACTGTTAGCGAGAGAGAGGGGAAAAGGTACTCTTAAAAAGGCCAATTATAAAAATAAAAAAAATAAAAGTTTCAATTTAGGTGACAGGGCGTACAGAACCACCAAATGTGCCCCACATTGTCCCACACCATGTCCCCCATAACCAATTCCCAATAAACCGGCCCCACTCAGTCCCACATGGCACGACACCACACATCAACATAACGTGATTCTGACCAAACGGCCCCATGTGGTCCTAGACCGTGCGGCCCCATACGTCAGCCAACGGTCAACCTGACGGCAGCTGTCGTTCGAGCTCTTAGATGAGTTTCCGAGAAGGAGAGGGGAAAGAGTGAAGAAATATTAAGCGGCTGGGGAAAACTGAGTATAACTAATGAACCAGGGGCACGAAAATAGAAATCCCTATTATATAATAGGTAAAGCTCAAAAATTATAAATTTTAGGTGTATATTTGGTTCATGTACTTTGTATCACGTAGAAGTCAATATTTATTAGCTATTCCTAATGCTTAAATTTTTTGGTAACATGGTCTAGAGAAACGACGAGAATATTCTAGAATGATAGAGAAGTGTGTTTTGAGGCTTGTGCATAGCATTCATTATGATGAAGACTATCAATAGAATCTTCTAGATGCTAGAATGGAAAAGAAGATCCAACTGCTGGAAATGTTGGGATTCACGAGTCTTGATACAATGGTCAATATTCAAAGTTATTCGTACACTATATAGTGGTAAGATGGTAAGACTAGTAAGTTGCACGTGCCCTACACGGGAGACTGAGATTATAGACGTCTGACATATGATCACTATATAAAATTATAATAGGTAAAGTAGAATTTTTTTAAAATTTGATCAATATCTATAAAGTATGGGTCTATATTTGGTTCTTGTACTTTGTATATCATGTACAAGTCAACGATTATTAGCTATCTAAAACTTGAAAATTTTAGTAACATGGTATAGAGAAACGAGGGAGAAGATTCTAGAATGATGGACAAATGTGTTTTGAGGTTTGTGCATATATTCATTGTGATGAAGACTATCAATAGAATCTTCTAGATGCTAGAATGGAAAAGAAAATCCAATGGTTGTAAATGTTAGGATTCATGAGTCTTGATCCAACGGTCAATATTCAAAGTTATTCGTACACTATATAGTGGTGAGATGGTAAGACTAGTAAGTTGCACGTACCCTAGACGTCAGACTCAGATAATAGATGTATGACATATCATCACTATATAAAATTATATTAGATAAAGTAGAAAAAATTATAAATTTGATCAACATCTATAAAGTATGGGTGTATATTATGTTCTTGTACTTTGTATATCATGTAGAAGTCAACGATTATTAGCTATCTAAAACTTGAATATTTTGGTAACATGGTCTAGAGAAATGAGGGAGAAGATTTTAGAATGATGGAAATTGTGTTTTGAGGTTTGTGCACAACATTCATTGTGATGAAGACTATCAATAGAATCTTCTAGATGCTAGAATGGAAAAGAAGATCCATCGGTTGGAAATGTTGGGATTCGTGAGTCTTGATCCGATGGTCAATATTCAAAGTTATTCGTACACTATATAGTGGTAAGATGGTAAGACTTGTAAGTTGCACGTGCCCTTCATGTGAGACTCAGATAATAGAAGTCTGACATATCATTACTTCATAAAATTATAATAGGTAAAGCAGAAAAAATTATAAATTTGATCAATGTCTATAAAGTATGGATGTATATTTGATTTTTCTACTTTGTATATCATGTATAAGTCATGATTATTAGCTATCTAAAACTTGAAAATTTTGGTAACATGGTTTAGAGAAATGAGGGAGAAGATTCTAGAATGATGGACACATGTGTTTTGAGGTTTGTGCATAGCATTCATTGTGATGAAGAATATCAATAGAATCTTCTAGATGCTAGAATGAAAAAAGATCCAATGGCTCGAAATGTTGGGATTCACGAGTCTTGATCCAACGGTCAATATTCAAAGTTATTCGTACACTACATATTGGTAAGATGTGGCTCCAAATTATAATTATTTTGAGATTTACCTATTCTAATGTCACATAGTGATGATATGCCATACTTCTATATATTATGTGAGTCTTACGTGCAAAGGCACGTGCAACTTACTCGTCCTACCAGGAAGATCATGGCTTAGCTCCACGGTGGAGAAGCAGCAGGACCCGACTACTTTTATTTCCTTACTTGATTTTAGAGTCTTTTGTGCTAAACGTATGGACTTGGATGTATTTTTCTCCTTTTTAAGTTCCTTGGTGTAACATATATGTTCGTATCCTCTAACCGTGTTAATTGAAGCATCTCGCTCCCTCGAGACATACCGTAGTCAGAAAAATAAACTACCACCTTCCTTTTCAAAAAAGTGGGCAATGTTTTCTTATAATATTCTAGAATTATTGAGAAGTGTGTTTTGAGGTTTGTGCATAATGTTCATTATGCTAAATACTATCACTAGAATCTTCTAGATGCTAGAATGGATATAGAAGATCCACTGGTTTGCAATATTAGGATTTGTCAGTCTTGATCAAACTGTCAAAGTTCAAATTATTTGTACACTATATAGTGTTTAGATTATTATATAATAGCTAAAGCTCAAAAATTATAAATTTGATCCACATATATAAAGTATGGGTATATATTTTGTTCTTATACTTTGTGTCACATAGAAATCAACATTTATTAGCTATTCTTAATACTTGTAAAATTTGGTAACATGGTCTAGAGAAACGATGGAGAAGATTGTAGAATGATGGAGAAGTGTGTTTTGACGTTTGTGCATAGAGTTCACTGTGCTAAATACTATCATTTATATCTCCTAGATGCTAGAATGGAAAATAAGATGCAACGACTGGTAATGTTCGGATTCGCGAGTCTCGATCGAACGGTCAATATTCAAAGTTATCCGTACACTATATAGTGGTAGGATAAGAAAAAAGATCCAACAGCTGGAAATGTTGGAATTCGCGAGTCTTGATCCAACAGTCAATATTCAAAGTTATTTGTACACTATAGCGAACTAGTAAATTGCACGTGTCCTGCACGTGATACTCGGATAATAAATGTCTTACATATCATCACTATATAAACTATAATAGGTAAAACAGAAAATATTATAAATTTGATCAATATCTATAAAGTATGGGTGTATATTTGGTTCTTGTACTTTGTATATCATGTAGAAGTCAATGATTATTAGCTATCTAAAACTTAAATTTTTTGGTAACATGGTCTAGAGAAACGAGGGAGAAGATTTTAGAATAATGGAGAAGTGTGTTTTGAGGTTTGTGCATAGCATTCATTGTGATGAAGACTATCAATAGAATCTTCTAGATGCTAGAATAGAAAAGAAGATCCAACGGATAGAAATGTTGGGATTCACGAGTCTTGATCCAACGGTCAATATTTAAGTTATTCGTACACTATATAGTGGTAAGATGGTAACACTAGTAAGTTACACGTGCCATGCACGTAAGACTCTGATAATAGACGTTTGACATATCATTACTATATAAAATTATAATAGGTAAAGCAGAAAAATTATAAATTTGATCAATATCTATAAAGTATGGGTGTATATTTGGTTCTTGTACTTTGTTGCATGTAGAAGTCAATGATTATTAGCTATCTAAAACATGAAAATTTTGATAACATGATGTAGAGAAACGAGGGAGAACATTCTAGAATGATGAAGAAATGTGTTTTGAGGTTTGTGCATAGCATTCATTGTGATAAAGACTATCAATAGAATCTTCTAGATTCTAGAATGGAAAAAAAGATCGAACGGATGGAAATGTTGGGATTCACGAGTTTTGATTCAACGGTCGATATTCGAGTTTTGATTCAACGGTCAATAGTATCTTCATGGTGCTAATATAGAAAGGAAGATCCAACGTCTGACAATGTTGGGATTCGCATCTTGATCCAACAGTCAATATTCAAAGTTATTCATACACTATATAGTGCTAAGAAAAAAAATGAGAAACATGTGTTTTTAAACATTTGAATACAAAAAAATGTTGTGGATGCTTCACAATGTGTATTGGCCTACAGTGTATGAACATTCCTGATTTTTACCCGAATAGCCAAGATCATTACCATATCAATATCATATATAGTTTATGATACAGTTCCCGCATCTGGTAGATTCATGCATGTTCTTAAACAAGATCTACTAAAAGTGAGCAGTGCGCTGTTTTCTTTTGCTAAGCAAGTACTAGTCTTACCGTTACCACAATCTTAACATTATATGGTGTACGAATAACTTTAAATATTAATTGTTTGATCGAGACTCGCAAATCATAACATTTCCAGTTGTTGGATCTTCTTTTCCATTCTAGCATCTAGAAGATTATATTGATTGTCTTCATCATAATGAAATGCCATGCACAAACCTCAAAACACACTTCTTCATCATTCTAGAATCTTCCCCCTCGTTTCTATAGACCATGTTACCAAAATTTTCAAGTGTTCAATTTTAGGGTCAGTTGTGCTAAATATTTGGACTTGGATGTAATTTTTATTTTTTAGGTCCTTGGTGTAACATGTACACATCCACTTACCGTGTTAATTATTTGAAGAATCTCGCTCCCTCGGGACATACCTAGTCAAAAAAAGTACCACCACCCAGTTTTCAAAAAAAGTGGGGACCATGTTTTCTTACAATTCCCTAGTCTTAGAACATTTCAAGATTCCCTAGCGAACCTCGCCCATTTAAATAACTTTATGTCGATTTAAAGAAATTAGGTCAAATTTGAACTACAAGTAAGCATAGTAGATTCCTCTTGAATTTTCCCAACATCGTTTGAAAAGACACGTGATGTATATATATCAAGCCTTAAGTTCTGGGATGGAGTACTAAATAGTAATACCTGCATCCAAGGCTTAAGGCCATTTTTTTGAAAAGTAAAACTATGCAAAGTTTGACCAAGTTTGTAGAAAAATATATTAATATTTACAATATGAAATACATACCCTTTGATACATCATGAAACATATATTCACATGGTATCTACTAATATCATACAATAGTTCATGATAGTTTTTTCCAGAAGTTTGGAAAAACTTTTCGTAGCTTGACTTATCAAAAAAGCCTTAAGCTTTGGGACAGAGATACTACTGACATGAGGGGAAAACCCGAAGAGCAAGAGGAGCTCAGAGAACAAAAGGGTGGGAGGGAAGTGCGACAGGGCAGTTGAAGGCGGTGCGATGTCAGAGAAGAATTATGATGGGTTCATGACATGAGGTACTATAGCCTTTACAGCGCACACACTCTACTAGTAGTAGTAGTAGTAAATTTCATGGATTATGTGCATGCAAAACAAAACAAATTTGTTTTTTCTCTCTCATTCGCTGCCTCACCATCCATCTCTCCTCGACACTCCCTCGTCCACAACGTTGCGCACATGTTTCTTGTTACGGCAGCTCAATTATGTTTCCAGTGTGTGTGTTGGTTTACATAGAAAGGAACCACTTAGGGCATTGGCGGAAATTTTTTGTAGAATTCAAACTTTGGAATTTTCCTCTTCCTTGCCAAACATCGGGAATGAAGGTTATTCAAAGGATGATCATATCGACATCATACCTCTACTACTATAATGGAGCAGTTTTGAATTGGATCCATAGCACCAATCCAGATCATTATGTTGTTAGATCCAATGGTTCAGAGTAGCTAGATTCATGTTGAATAGTACCTAGAGCAAACTCCACCATGTCCTAGAACCATCATGTCAACACCCCCAAAATTTCATAGCACATTAGGCTGTATTCTCAGTATGTGTAGATAGTTATTATTAATAGACTTAATGCATGCATTTTTTCTCTAACAATACTATTGGTTAATAACAACTTAATATTTGTTAAATCACATTTCATACATTAGAGAAATGCATAAATTAAGTCTATTAATAATAACTATCTACACATATTGAGAATACAGCCTACTGTGCTATGAAATTTTGGGGGTGGTGACATGATGGTTCTAGAACATGGTGCAGTTTTCTCTTGGTACTATTCAACACAAATCCAGCTGCCCTAAACCATTGGATCTAACAGCCCAACAGCCAGGATTGGTGTTATGGATCCAATTCAAAACTGCTCCATTATAGTAGTAGAGATTAATAATAACTATCTACACATATTGAGAATACATCCTATAGTGCTATGGATTTTTTTGGGGAGGGGTGTGACATGACGGTTCTTGAACATGGTGGAGTTTGCACTATGTACTGTCCAACATGAATCCAGCTGCTCTGAACCATTGGATCTAATAATCCAATGGTCAGGATTGATGCTATGTATCCAATTCAAAACTGCTCCATTATAGTAGTAGAGATAGAGATATATAGTGTATAGATAACTTTGAATATTGACTATTGAATCATGTCCCACGAATCCCAACATTGCTGCTAACTGTTGGATCCTCTTTTCCATTCCATCACCTAGAAGATACTATTGATAGTCTTTCTTTTCTTATCTTACCACTAATATATATAGTATAGGTCAGGATAACATTGAATATTGGCCATTGAATCATGACCCATGAATCCAAAAAATTGATGCTAGTTGTTGGTTCCTCTTTTCCATTCCATCATCTAGAAGATACTATTGATAGTCTCTATTATGTTATCTTATCTTACCACTATATAGTGTACGGATTACTTTGAATATTCACCGTTGGATCAAGACTCGTGAATCCCAACATTGCCAGCCATTAGATCTTCTTTTCCATTTTAGCATCGAGAAGATATACTATTGATAGTATTTCTTTTCTTATCTTACCACTATTATATATAGTATAGGGATAACTTTGAATATTGGCCGTTTAATCATGACTCTCGAATTCCTAAATTACTGCTAGCTGTTGGGTCCCTTTTCCATTTCATCACCTAGAATATACTATTGATAGTCTTCATTACCTTATCTTACCACTATATAGTGTACGAATAACTTTGAATGTTGACCGTTGGATCAAGACTCGTGAATCCCCACATTTCTAGCTGTTGGATCTTCTTTTCCATTCTAGCATCTAGAAGATTCTATTGATAGTCTTTGGCATATTAAATGCTATGCACAAACCTCAGAACACACTTCTCCATCATACTAGAATCTTCTCCCTTGTTTCTCTAGACCATGTTATCAAAAATTTCATGTGTTAGGTAGCTAATAATCTTTGACTTCTACAAGATGATACAAAGTAGAAGGACCAAATATACACCCATACTTTATAGATGTTGATCAAATTTATAATTTTTTGTGCTTTACCAATTATAATTTTATATAGTGATGATATGTCATACGTCTACTATCTGAGTCTCATGTGCAAGGCACGTGCAACTTACTAGTACACTTAATGTATGTCTTTTTTCTCTAACAATATTGTTGGTTAACAAGAACTTAATGATTTTTAATAAATCAGATTTCATACAGTATATACGTGTGTGGAACGTGCCTTTTACTAGTATAGTTTATGATAGAGTTCCCACATCTGGTAGATTCGTGCATCTTCTTTAACAAGATCTGCTGAAAGGGAGCAGTGCGATATTTTGTTTTGTTAAGTAGGTGCTAGTCTTACCATTATCACTATATAGTGTATGGATAACATTGAATATTGACCCTTGGTCGGATCAAGACTCGCAAATCCGTACATTTCCAACCATTGGAACTTCTTTTCCATTCTAGCATCTACAAGATTCTGTTGATAGTCTTTAGAACAATTAATGCTATACGTAAATAAACCTCAAAACACACTTATCTATCATTCTAGAATCTTCTCTATCATTTCTATAGACCATAGTACGAGAATTTTCAAGAATTAGGCAGCTAATAAACGTTTATTTCTACATGATGATATAAAGTGCAAGAACCAAATATACACCATATACTTTATAGAAGTGTCTCAGTTTTATAATTATTAGTTAAAGGCACGTGCCACACACGTATATACTGTATAAAATGTGATTTAATAAAAATTAAGTTGTTAGAGAAAAATGTATACATTAGGTCTATTAATAATAACTATCTACACATATTGAGAATACAGCCTACTGTGCTATGAAATTTTGGGGGTGGTGACATGATGGTTCTAGAACATGGTGGATTTTGCTCTAGGTACTACTCAACATGAATCCAACTGCTCTGAACCATTAGATCTAACATCCCAACGATCAGGATTGGTGCTATGGATCCAATTCAAAACTGCTCCATTATAGTAGTAGAGATTACCTATTATAATTTCATAATTTTGTATATTACGTGACTCTCACGAGCAAGGCATGTGCAACTTAGTGGTACTACTAGGAAGAACATGGATTATTAGCTTCACGGTGGAGAAGGAGCAGGACGCGACTACTTCTCATTGTTTGATTTTAGGGTCATTTGTGCTAAATGTATGGACTTGGATGTAATCTTTATTTTTTGAGGTCCTTGGTGTAACATATACGTATCCACTTACCATGTTAATTAATTGGAGAGAATCTCGCTCCCTCAGGACATACCCTAGTCAGAAAAAGTGCCACCACCCGTGTGTTTTCATAAAAAGTGTGGACCATGTTTTCTTACAATTCCCTAGTCTTAGCACATTTCAAGATTCTCTAGCTAACTGGGCCCACTTAAATGACTTTATGTTGATTTAAAGAAATTAGTTGAAATATGAACTACAAGTAAGCGTGGTAGATTCCTCTTGAATTTTCCAAACATTGTCTAAAGGGACCCATGATGTCTATTTATCAAGAACCATAGAGATTTTTAAAAAATGCAACTAACTTCATGCTAGGAATCAGCATGCTGATGAATTCGACCCCGTTTTGCAAATGTTCAAATAAAACAAAGAAAAAATAAATACTTTTCCGTTATGTCCTCTTATGTGTAGTACTTGCCTTGAAAAATGAGAAGCAGGTACTAGTCTTACCATTACCACCACTATATAGTGTATGAATTACTTTGAATATTGACCGTTGGATCAAGACTCGCAAATCCCAACATTTCCAACTGTTGGATCTTCTTTTTCATTCTAGGATCTACAAGATTATGTTGATAGTCTTTAGCACAATGAATGCTATATATGTAGAAAAACATCAAAACACACATCCATCATTGTAGAATCTTCTTGGTCGTTTCTCTAGACCATGGTTCTCGAATTTTAAATTATTAGGTAGCTAATAAACATTTGTTTCTACATGATATAAAGTGCAAGAACCAAATATACACTCATACTTTAGAGATGTGGCTAAAATTCATAAATGTTTCGAGCTATACCTACTATAGTGTTATATACTGATGGCATGTCATGCTTATGTATATTATGTGAGTTTCATGTGCAGCTTACTAGTACTACTACGAAGAGCATGTCATAGCTCCGTGGTGGAGGAGCAGGACCCGACTACTCATTTCTATTGTTTGATTGTAGGTTCCTTTCTGTTAAATGTATGGAGTTGGATGTAATTTTCACTTTTTTAAGGTCCTTGGTGTAACATGTACACATCCACTAACTGTGTTAATTATTGAGGCATCTCACTCCTTTGGGACATGCCCAGTCAAAAAAATAAAGTGCCACCACTCGGTTTTCAAAAAAAGCGGACCATGTTTTGTTACAACTCCCTAGTCTTAGCACATTTCAAGCTTCCCTATATAACTACGCCCATGAACTAAAAGAACTTTATGTCGATTTAAAGAAAGTAGGTTAAATTTGAACTATAAGTAAGCGCGATAGATTCTTTCTTGAATTTGTAAGAGATCCAACAATCAGCAATGTTGGAATCTGTCAATCTATATCTGATGATCGATGTTGAAAGTTATTCGTGTTATATATCTTAATAGTAAGTTGCGCATGCCTTGCACGTGATAATCATATAGTAGAAGTATATGCCATATCGTTTTTTATATAAAATTATAATAGGTGAAGCTTAAAAAATAATTATAATTTGGAGCTAGGTCCATAAAGTACTGTTGGATCTTAATTCTATCCATTCTAGCATCTAGAAGATACTATTGATAGTCTTTAGCAAACTAAATGATATACACAAACCTCAAAACACACTTCTCAATAATTCTAGAATGTTCTTCGTCATTTCTCTAGAGCATGGAGAGTACTATTAGGTAGCTAATAGGTTGATTACTACTACATGATATAAAGTACAAGAACCAAATATACAACGGATATTCTATGGTTGTGGCTCAAAATTCTAATTATTTTTTGAGCTTCACCTATTATAATTTTATATTACTCCTATTTATCAAAGTTGGGCGAGATGGCTTGAGGATTGACATCCTTTTATTTCAGCATGTGGGTTCAAATCCTTTGCGTGCGAGAAATGCGATTCTACTATGCATGTTATTTACCGAGGGATAAATGTTGGTTCACGTCCTTTCCTGAAACATAGTCTACGTGATGAGACGATACAATACTAAGATAGGAAATGATAGCTTGCTAGTCTAGCACTCTAGCTATAACTCCAGCATGCGTCCTCGATCCAGTTGAGCACTATAAAAGACTGACGAGGGAACACGCAAAATTAACACCCCTCATTCAAAGAGACTCCCCATCTTTCCCATCCTTGCCAATCCTCATTCGCCAATGCTGGCTAGCCGCATTTTGGATCCTCTCGAGCGTGCACTTCCTAAATTTTCCTAGCCATTTCTTGCCTGCTGCATCTGTTCTTGCAGTCCTCCATCACTCTCCTCCAACAAACCCCAACAATCATATTTTGAATCCTCCCTTGCCCCTAGTCCATCCAGACACAATGGCGGATTCAATTCACAACATTCAGTATGGTGGCTAGAGCAAGTTCAACGTCAACACCTTTGGAGAAATCGCTATGTGTATGGACACTACCAGCACCGTTCGGCTGGCCGCATGCTCCAATGAGTAGCGCCGCCAAGTCGCTGGTGGAAAAGGTAGCAGATGCCCCAACAACGGATGCGGGACATTGGTCGTCTTCCATGACTTCTTCAACCACAAGATGGCATTCCTACACGGGTCGTGCAACTACACTGAGCCTAGTTGCGAGTTTGCCGGCCCGCCCACAACGCTCCTCGCTCACCCAGGAAAAGCCCACTCGATGGAAGTGTAGATTTTCCACTACGGCGAGGAACACAAGTACATCTCTCAGCCTTTGGTGGCACCTGTCTCATGGAGAGTAGATACCGTGGTATCCGGGGACGATGGTACATTGTTCACCATGCGATTTCACATGCTTGACTATGGCCTCATTGTATCCCTCTAGTGCATCAGGTTGGCGGCATACTTGTTTCCATGTTACGTGGTGGAGTTGCACTTTTATAAACCTTCAATGATGGGACAGGACCTTGAGGAGTTCGCCGAAGATAGCCTGTTTTTCGAGCCAAAGAGCAGCGCGTCGCTGGCCACCGTCAGGATTACTGAAGATATCTGGAATTTCCTGATTAAGAAATAGGATAGGTTCACACTGGATTACTCATTTTGCATCCACAATGTGAGATATGGAAAATATGAGCATCTTGATTCTAATGATGATCTGCCATTCAAGTTTGTTGAGATCAAATGCTAGAGATGACCTAGCATTTCCTTTGAAATATGGCTCTATATTTTTTTATTATGATATTTAGCATGCTTCAATTTAGTCCACCATTTCTTACTTCATTTAGAAAACCCAGGTACATCTCTCAACCACTGTCGATACCGCCCTCGTCGAGACTAGAGAACATCGGATCTAGGGCCGATGGTACAGTGTTCGCTGTGCTATTTGGCATGCTAGAGTCAGACGACATCTTATCTGTCGTGTGCGTTAGGCCAGACGGGTGCTCGTCGCCCTTGTAAAATATGCAGTTCACCATCTATCACCTGTCAATAGAGGCTAGGATTTGGGAGGGTGCAATGCGCAATTCCTTCACTATTGGGAGCAGGGCGGTGCCTGCCATCATGCAGAAGGAAAACATTCCATGGTGGTTGCAACAACTCGGGATCAGGGCTAGACAAATACCAGATATTCATCTGACATAAGCCTAACCTCGAGCTCGAAGCGCACAGGGAATAATTTGGTAACATTACAGAACATACAAACCATACATTATTAAGGTACGCTCTTAGCAAAGTTGCATACAAGTATTACAAACCAGGGATTAGAGACCCATCAAACACCAAGCAATGGAAGCAAATAAGTTGTTCTAAATAACAAACTTAGCAAAGGTCCTAAGAGGCCATAAAGATAAGCAAATGACCCTTCCGTAGATCCTAGGCTGCTACCCGGGAACCCCAACTACTCGTCAATGTCAACGTAGAAACCACCTTCAGTTGGAATAGCTTCATCTGTTGAAAAACATCAATGAGGAAAGGCTGGGTACAGGATCTACTCCACAAGACTTAATAACCTACGATACATGCTTGGTTTAGAAAGGATTTCTATGGGTACTTTGCAAAAGCCAACTTTGTTTGAAAACAAGTGAGATAAGAGGCACGTCTAATCAAATCATTTCCAAAAGGCGTAAGAAGACTACACTCCAGCTCCTTCAGATCGCCTTCATCATCATCTAAACCTTTCAACTCATAACACCCCCTCAAAGGACCCGGAGGAAGTAATTCCAGAACACTCATTAGTTGCCAAGTTTTAACATTAGGTTATAGTTCTCTATGATCACAAAATCCATTTCCAAGTCATCCATAACCATAACCATTTCCAAGACGGCATGAACATCTGGAAAGGTTGATGGTAGCTCCAACTAGTAGGCAAGATCACCTCGCTTGGAGAGAATGTGACACAGGGACCAACGTAGACAGGATCCAATTTTCCTTTGATACCAAAGCGATGGACACCCTTTAGAGGAGTGACCCGGAGGTAAACTTGATCACCAACTTCATAATGAACTTCAAGGTGATGACGATCATAGTTGGTTTTCTGATGAGATTGAGCAGCCTTCAGACATTCTAGGATTATGCAAACTTGATCTTCGGCTTCTTGGATCATATCAGGCCCAAAGAACTATCTTTCTCCGGTTTCTCTCCAATTCAACGGTGTTCCAGATGTTCTTCCATATAGGAACTGGAAAGGCACCATACCCAAACTAGATTGGAAACTATTGTTGTAGGAGAACTCAGCAAATGGAAGACATTTCTCCCAGATCTTGCAAAAGGATACAACACACACTCTAAGCATGTCTTCAAGGATTTTCTTCACCCTTTCGGTTGACCACCGGTCTTAGGATGATAAGTTGTGCTGGAGGAGACATGAGTTCCCATGGCTTGTTAGAAACTAGCCCAAAACTTGGAGGTGAACAAGCTTCCACAGTCAGATACAATCTTCTTCGGAACACCATGGAGAACCACTATTCGAGACATATATAACTCTGCCAATTGACTTGTAGTGATACTTTCTCGGATAACAAGAAAATGAGCAACCTTGGATAATCGGTTAACCACTACCCATATTGCATCATGTCCCTTTTGGTTCTTTGGAAGTCCAGTAATAAAATCCATAAAAATTTCATCCCATTTCCACTTAGGGATACGCAATGGCTGCATAAGTCCAGTGGGTCTTTGGTGTTCAGCCTTCACATGATGACAGATGTCGCATTCTGCAACAAAGCATGCAATCTCTGCTTTCATTTCACTCCACCAGAATCTTTGATGAAGGTCACAGTACATCTTGGTACCACCAGGATGAATGGACAAGGTGATTCATGAGCTTCTCAAAGGATTATCTCTTTGATCTTCCGACTGTTTGGCACCACTAGCCGGTTACCGAAATAGAGGGTACCTTGATAATTGATGGAGAAACATTTAGCATCCCCACTTGCAACACTGTCATTGTATTGGAAATGGCAATATGTGGCTCTCGACGGTGTCCGTAGGCACTGTGAAGGCTAGATAGAGGTGTGGGCAAACGACAGGGAAGCTCTCGATGGTGTCCGCATGCGGGATTGGGAACAAGCAAGTGTAGCGTGACACAGGAAGTACCCAGGTCCAGGGCCCTCGTGTGGAGGTAACACCTCTACTCCTGCAATCGGACTATGGGAGATATCTGGAATACAATCTGCTCCTTGAGCTATATGGACTGACTAGCTACTCAAATGCCAACCCTTGCTACAAGGTCCTTGTCCCCCTTATATAGGTTGGGGGAGCAATCTTACTGGCCAGTCCGTTTGTGGGTCCCACAGGAGGGCCCCAGCCGGCTTGTCATCTACAACCGAGTAGTGGCGGGTCTCGTCGAGAGTACACATCATGTGGGTCGTCGTGGGGACAATGAACGCCGTGCGGGTCTGTCGTCAACAACCGGGCACTGTGCCCCCATGAGCCACAAAGTCTTTGGTATGGTCTCGTAGTAGTGTGTCTTGTCGCTGTACCAGGGCTTACTGTGCACTGTGCAGGACGTCGCCCAGCCTCTTACTTGATTGCATCCGGCTACACCTGTGTAGCCGGATCCATGCCTTGCCGCCCTTCCTTGTTCTGGGTACTAGCTGGTAGCTAGGACAACACGCCTGTGTCCGGCTGCGATCTGCTAGATGGACATGCATCGTCTGCCTTTGTTCTTGTCCAGCCAGGGTACCCGGGGGTCATCCCCCTGACACTAGCCCCCGAGCACGTGTGGATTTTTCCCTTAGGTGAAATGTGCACGTGCTCCTTCTTGTTTGTGAATTTTCATCTAGCAACAAGCTGGCGGTTGTGCTTCCCGTGACGTCAGTGCTGACACCGGCCATGTGCACATGCACCATCATTGCGCTGCCACGCGCAGCATTGCGTACCATTGCACGTCACGCATGTTGCCTAGGAACTGCCTCCTGCCTCTTCGGTTTCCGTCCTAGGATCTTCTGCACGCGGGGTGCCTTCGCACGGGATCTGGAGCCGTTGGCGGAGTGGGGAGAGGCTCCACGGGTGCCACAGTGAAGTCCGAACGGTTGCTCTCCCCCAGGGTTAAATACCGCCCGGAGGAGCGGTTCTCCCCCACCCCGCAATCTTCCTTCGTTGTTGCTGCCACCGCGCTCGCTGCCTTCTCTCATGCCACCTCCGCTTCTTGCTGCCAATCTCGCCACGCCGCCCGCTCGTGGTCGTCAGAGACACGGGCCCCCGCTTCTCCACGCCCACCACTATGATCGACGAGAAAGTCATGGTGTCTAACCGCGGAGCCTGGTGTGGGTCGGCAGTGACCGAAGACAACATCACGAAGTACCGCGCCACCCGGGTCTTGCCGCCAGAGTCGGAGGTGGCGGTGCGGCTCGTGCCACCGGAGGAGGAGTCGTCGCACCCCCAGGAGGGGGAGTAGGTGATTTTCCTGTCGCACCTCGCACACGGCTTTTCCCTTCCGGTGAACCCCTTCTTCCTCACCTTCATATCCTTCTTCCACTTGCGCCTCCACCACCTCGGTGCCAATGCCATCGGCATCCTCTTGCACTTCGTAGCCTTCTGCGAGTGCCACCTCAGGATCCAGCCGGATCTCGAGCTCTTGTGCTGGCTATTCTGCATCCGGCCACAGGTCCAATTCGCCCAGGGCCCATTGGTCCCCTGCGGCGGCGCCTCCTTCTACTCCCGGCTGTAGACCGGCTACCCTAAGTTCAAGCTTAATGTCACGGTCCGACTATGGCAGCAGTCGTATTTCTATGTCCGCAACGCCGATGTCGACCGGATCAATCTGTCGGCTTTCCAGGACGTCGAGTCCAGCCCGGAGCATTGGGATCTGGAGATTTACAGTGTGAAGGCAGAGTCATACGCGATGTTGTAGCGGATGTGGTCACTCTTCACCACCGGCCTAACCGGCTTGGACGTCATGCTCAGCTGGATGTCTCGACTGATGATGCCACTTCAGCAATGGGCGCACAAGATGTGCTTTTACTCTGGTCTGCTGCACCCCACCCGGCTGTCCCGCCGTGATCCCCTCTACCACAACCTCAAGGAGTGGGTGTGGACGATCACGAAGGAGAAGTTGCCGGAGAATTGGAAGTTCGGGCAGGCCCCGTACATGCGCGAAAACCGCGTGCCCTGGATAAGTCCTCTGCCCTGGCCATTATCTTCTGTCTCCCGCCTCATGCACTCATCCGGCTGACACCCTATTCCTTTTCGCTGTGGCAGAATTTCCCCTGCATCCTCCAGGAGGAGGTCCAGCCCCCCTCCAGACCTTCACGGCTAACCTCCCCGAGCCGCACACACGCCGGTCAGGCGAAGAGTCTGATAGCGATGCCGATGTCTTCCCCAACCAAAACGGCAAGCCAGCGCACGACCCCCACGCACCGGTTGATGAGGAGGAGGAGGCTGCCCCTACCGCCGAGCCTAGCCTACATCGGACGGAGGATGGCGACTCCAGCTGGTCCGCCGTGGGAGGAAGCAGGCCTAGCCGTCCCACCGTGGAGGAGCCGGACAGGCGTGCCAGCCCTGGGCCGAGGTGGCCGGAAGAAGGCGGTGCCCCCGTCGTGCCTGGGTAAGGCCTTTTTCCCTCTTGATGGATTTTTGCTTCTCCTTTCTGCTCTTTTCTTTTCGGCTGTTCTAGCCTGCTTCTTTTTCTTTTTCTTACTATTCGTGTCTTTGGTTTTGTAGCACGCTGATCTCCTTCAGCGCTGCCAGCCCTACGCGTGCGCCCCTGCCTCTACCTCGTGCCCATCCTACTGATTCGGCCTCCGTCGCTGCAGCATCCCCTTCACCACTGCTGAGGGATTTGCTGCTGCCCCGCGCGGATCTGGCTACGGGAAATGGGGCCAGTGATGCCTCACCGGCTATGGTAGCCAGCCAGGCACCGCTATGCCGAGTCCGAGCAGCGGCGGGGGCTCCCCTCTGGCAGCAAGGGCGTTTGCAGCCGGCAAGGAGATAGTGGTGGTGGTGGCCGATGACAACTCCGACGGCGAGCCGGGAGAGGAATGGCGTGGTCAAGGAGTCTCTGACCGTCAACGCTGCTGGTGACTCCTCCTCCGTGTCCTTGGCCGCTCTAGCCACTACCTTGGAGGTGGCGGTGAAGGAGGTCAAGCTTCTCGAAACCTCGCTCAGGGATAGCCAGACGCTGGAGCAAAAGCTCGCGACAACGAATGGCACCTCCCAGAGTAAGTTCCTTTATCCAGTTACAGGTTCCTCCTTTGTCTTTCTGCCTTTTTTAACTTACATCCGGTTGTGCCCCGTAGCCATCATGGTCTGCGCCCAGCGGGAGATCGACCGGCTGACCAAGGAGAACGACCGCCTCAGCCGGTCCAACACCTCCCTCCGCCTTGAAAACAAGGAGTGGCACTCCAAGGAGGATAAGCAGGAGGCTGTCATCAAGGAGAATGATAGCTCCCTTGCCAGCTGGGCCTAGGCCTTCGAGCTCCTTGACACCCAGTGTAAGGACCAGGAGAAGGAGGTCAAGCGGCTAGAGGAGTGGGAGAAGGCCCTTCTGGAGGAGCTGATGCAGGTTGGCCACATTGCCAAAGGTAAACCTTCTTGCCGACTCGCCTTTCCTTGTCCGGATCTGATAGCCGGACCTGACCTTCTTTTCCGATAGCTTACTATCCCAGCATAGACCTGCTGGCCTACAACCGGCTCCAGGAGAACTAGTCGGGCGAGCAGCCCACCTCCCAGGAGCTCATCACCCTTCTTGGCAAGGAGGCCATGGAGCTGCAGAAGGCTGCCCACGCCGTCTTTGACTTCCTCTGGTCGGATGCAGCCGCACCGGACACCATCGCCTAGCTGGCGGCAAAGGTTTGCGGAGGTGCCGGTTGGCATCGACCGGCTAAGGGACCTAGCGTGAGCCGGAGCGGAGATGGCACTGGCGCTGATGCTCTCCTGGTACAAGGACGCGCCTGGCGTAGACCTTGCTGTCGTCCTCCAGGCTCACCCTTAACTCCATGCTTCCGCCATCAGGATTTCTGGCTACACCGACGGCGATGAAGTCCTCACCGACTCGGAGTTTGCTAGGACGCCAGAGACGGAGATCGAGTTGACTCCACGGCCGTAAGGCGGAGACGTCAGAGCCAGAATGTCCAGCGCGCCTCCTCCTCCTCCTCCTCCGCTACAAGCCACGGCCAGCCAGGACCAGCCGCACGGCAAGGACCACGTCGCCTAGACCAGATCCCCGGGATGTCGGGTGGAATTGTAGTACTTTTCTGTTTCTATACATCGGTGAACTTGTGGAAGGTTTGACCCCCCTTATCTTTATGTATTTGAACGTGTTTGCATATTTCTCTTCCTTCTGATTTTCTATACTTTGCGTTTCTTTCATCTTTTGCCGATTAGGCTCTCCCGACTATCCTCGTCCGGCTAAAGTCCTTTAGCCGAACGAATACTGAGTCCAGTGGGGGCGCGCCAGCGCACCCACTGAGTGTAGCCCCAGAGATTTGGAGTTCTTGGGAAAGACAAGAACTTCGAATCTTCCCCCCTTTCTTTCTTGTGGCCTTTTATTATATTCTGGCTAAACACCTTTAGCCGAAAACCTGATCTTGCTTGACCATCCGGACAACCACAACCAATAGTGGGGGCACGCCAGCACACCCACTGGGTGTAGCCCCCGAGATTCGGAGTAGTTGGCGAAGCCTAGTGCTTCGAATCTTCCCTTCTTTTCTTGCCCTTGCCCACACCTGGGCCCGAACATCCCGGCTAAACGCCTTTAGCTAGTCGGAACTAGATGATTCCACTGGGGGCGCGTGAACACACCCAGTTGGTGTAGCCCCCGAGATTCTGAGTGCTTGGTGAAGGCAAGGACTTCGAATCTTCTCTTCTTTTCTCCTCATAGCCGACTAAGTACAGTTGTGTGATATGCTGCTAACTTATCCATAATTTTTGATGTTCCATGCTTGGTTTTATCTACTCTCTTATGTTTTGTCCACACTTTGGGGTACTTTTCATATGATTTCTTGGACTAACGTATTAACAAGAGTCACACTGCCAGCTGCCTGTTTTCTGCTGTTTTTGGTTCCAGGAAGTCTGAAAATGAATATTCTCGGAATTGGACCGGACAAAAGCCAAAGTTGTTATTTTCTCGGAAGACTCGTGGTGCTAGAAGGAGAGTCGGAGAGGGGCCACAAGGTGGCCACACCACCCCTAGGCGCAGGTCCCCCTTTGCCGTGTCAGGTCATGGAGTGACCCCCCTGGCCGGCCATCGACCTTGCCTCTTTCGCCTATATATCTCCCCCGAGGCAAAAACCCTAGATCGTCAATCAGAAAGCCACGAAAAGTTCCGCAGCGCCGCTGCCACCAAAGGGGAGATTCGGGGGACAGAACGTCTCTCTTCCGGCACCCTGCCGGGATGGGGAAGTGCCCTCGGAGCCATCTCCATCGATCTCCACCACCATCTCCATCACCATTGCTGATTCCCATGATGATGAGGGAGTAGTTCTCTCTGAAGGCTAAGGGCTCTACCGGTAGCTATGTGTTCATCTCTCTCTATGCATGATCATATTGTGATCATGAGCTTTGTAATCAAGTAGATCTACCTTGCTACTCAAGTGCTTTAATAGATCTCTGCTCTCCCCATGTGTGTGAAAGTGACAGCATGCACACCATGGTGGCACTTAGGCTAGAGATTACAAATACTTGTTATGAGTTATATTGGAGTTGGATGATTCTATGAAATTGTGGTGTTTGTTGGAACCATCTAGAGCTCAAGGTGACAGTGTGGGGTTATCTAGATGGGGAAAGCGAACTTTGAGGTGTGCTGTCATAGCCCTACCATGGATTAGAGTGTCCAACCGGAGAGTAGTTAGGAGTAGTATCATAAAGAGAAGATATTTATATGGGAGTGTTCACTAGTGAAAGTATGATCCATAGGCCTTGTTTCTAAGCAATTGAAACACCGTTTGCAACTAGATCTATTACATGTTTGCTTGCTTCCTTCTTTATTTCAGTTTGCCTTTAGTCTTTTCCCACGTCAACCACACGCCAGCAAGCTATTTTCTGGCATCGTTACCACTTATAATTATCTATACCACTTGTATTTCACTATCTCTTCGCCGAACTAGTGCACCTATACACCTGACAAGTGTATTGGGTGTGTTGGCGATACAAGAGACTTCTTGTATCTTTATTGCAGGGTTGCTTGAGAGGGGATACCTTTGACCACTTCCTCCCTCAGTTTGATAAACCTTGGGTAATCCACTTAAGGGAAATCTTGCTGCTATTCTACAAACCTCTACACTTGGAGGCCCAACAACTGTCTACAAGAATAGAAGTGCGTAGACATCAAGCTATTTTCCGGCGCCGTTGCCGAGGAGGTAAGGTAAAAGGTATTCACATCCTTCGGTGTGAGTGCTTGAAGTTATTTCCTTTAGATTCTGCAATTTTGTCTTTGTGTTTCTTGTTTTCACTAGTTAGGCTTAATGGAAAACAACAAAAAAATTAGAGAGCTTTATAGTATTTATCTTGAGTTACGACATGAAGTGTTTGAAGAGAAAATTAAAAAACCTATGGAACTTTATTTGCATGCTAATAGCAATGTTGTTAGTATGAATTCTTTGGACACCATTATTGCTAATGCTATGGAAAAATCTAAGCTTGGGGAAGCTAGTTTTTATGAAAATGATCTTTTTAGTTCCCTAGCTTTGGAAGATAGCTATTTTATTGCTTATGATGATACCAAACCTCCAATATATGATGATTACAATGATGAATATGATATTTTTAGTCCACCTACTATTGAGGAGGAAATTAATTATGATTACAATATGCCTACTATATTTGATGATTATGGTGATGAAAATAATAATGATAGCTATTTTGTTGAATTTGATCCCGCTATAATTAATAAGAATGATTATGTTTATGTGGGGAGTGTTAATTCTTTTATGCATGTGGCTCATGATAAGAATGTTTCTTGTGATAGTTATATTTTTAATTTCATTCGTGATGCTACTGAAAGTTATTATGAGAGAGGGAAACATGGTTTTATGCATCTCAATAATATTAAGTTTCCCCTCTTTATGTTGAAAGTCTTGAAGTTGCACTTGGTTTGCTTTCCTATGCTTGTTGCTTTGTGCTTTCATGACTTGTTTCTTTACAAGATTCCTATGCATAGGAAGTGGGTTAGACTTAAACGTGTTTTGAATTTGCTTCTTGATGCTCTCTTTTACTTCAATTCATATTTCTTAGGTGAGCATCTTCTCAAACTATCATGCCTAACTTAAAGGCGTTAAAGAAAAGTACTTAATGGAGATAACCCAAAAGTTTTAGTTGAGTCTTGGAAGTTATTACCTCTGTAATAACCGCTCCTTATAATTTTTGTGTGCTTTTTGTGCCAAGAGTAACCTCTAATGAGAGAGAAGTAATGATTGGGAAAGTTGCTGTCCGGAAACAGATTTCTGTGCTTTACCGTAAAAATTCGTGTAAAATCTCCGTATGTCTTTTTGAGGCGTGAATTTTTGTCCTTATGACCCAGGTTGTTATCTAACTTTCTTAGTTCAACACTGTTTTATTTGAGCAACAGAAGGTCTTCGAAAAAATCGTCTTTACCTACTGGTCTGTTTTGACAGATTTCTGCCATTATCTGCATTTGCTTCTTGTTGGTTCCTTTGTGAGTTGTTTTGGGGAATTGAGCTTTTTGAGGGAAGTGCTACAGTAGCTGGTGTTTTAATGGAAGTTTTATTGGTGTTGCAACTGAACCTAAAGACTTATTATCTTGAGTAGACTAATGTTACTAATAAAGATTATGTGAAGTTTTGTATGAAGGAAAATTTTCAGGTGTGTGGAAGGAATGAGTAATGAGATGAAGGATGGACTAAAGCTCAAGCTTGGGGATGCCACGTGTGTCACCCCAATAAATATCCAAGAAGTACAAGCGTCAAAGCTTGGGGATGCCTTGGGCATCCCCTTCTTCATCAATAAAAATCCCAGGTTTCTTCTAAACGCTTCATTTTTATTGTTTCATGCATAGTTGTGTTGTTCTTGGAGCGTCTTATTTTTTTTGTTTTGGTTTTCGTTTGCTTGGTTTTCTTAGTTTGCTTGAATAAATTGGTTGTACCCCCTCTTTCATACATTGGTTTTCAAATAGTTTGGTTTGGTTTGGAAAATAGTAGGAAAATTCATGCTTAAGTGGTAAAGAGAGTTTGTTTTTGACTGTGGCCTATGCTTTGTCATGCCATGCTTGATATTGTTTTGGCTTTATGCTTAGTATTCTTTGCTGTAGCATGACTTGTTATAAACAATTGAGATTGCTTAATGTGCCTTGGATGAATCATGCGTTGTTTTAGCATATTAAAGCATAGTATTGCGGTATTCTCCTTTGATGCTTTATTTGGGTTGACTTGGCGCATGCTCACACCATGTTATGACTATATCAAGTCACTATAAGCCTTTATGATCCTTTAGTTTTCAACTTTTAGTATCACTTTATGATTTGATCGATGATGTTTTGTCGCTCTGCATGATTATGGCCATTAGTGCTCTCTTAATTTGTCGCCCCTAGTCTTTTGCTAGCCTCCGCAACCAAGTATGAGTTCCACTCATGCATCCAACTCCCTAAACCAAGTTATTCCAAAGATTCCACCATACCTACCTACTAGCTTATGCTATTCCAAAGTATATTCATGTTTTTGTTTTTACCTTCCAAATTAAACTTGTTATGGGAAAACTAGTGATTAAATCTCTCACGAACTTGATGGCACACTTTACTTTTCTTGCCCTTAATAAACTTGAACCATTGTGTCGTCTATGTTGTATATGCTTGCACTTATTTGTTGGGGATTAGTAGAACCATGCTATCATGGGGAACGCTTTCAACATTGCACTTGTACTTTGTACCTAGTTGATATCATGCTCTTTTGTCTATGGATGTCGTCTGTGTGAAATGAAAGGGGATCTTGTAAGTCCATGGAGTTATGTATATGTGTTAGAGAAACGCCTGGGCCGCTGGTCTAATCCATGTTGTCATGGTGGAAACCTGCAGTGTAACCATAATGAGTTGTCTATGAAGCATTCTTCTTATAAAAAAGAGTCAGATATTGAGAAAAAAAAGAGAAAAGGAAAAAAAAGATTATGAAAAGAGGAAAGAGAGAAAATAGCACCATATTCCCATGGTAAATACGAAGATTGCTGAGATTCTCGTTGTCTGCTTGCCTTATCATTTTGATATGGGGATTCTTCCGTATCATCGGGCAAGGGGTACCCCGTTGGCGGTTCTCTATGATACACATGTACTTACGATAACAAGAACTTATCGGTGACTAAACTTGAGTAGCATGAGGAGCGGCCCTTGTATTCAAGGGACATGAGATTTCCAACTGAAAGATATGGGAAATGATAGGGGATATGATAGGGGAAAGATATAGGAGCGGCCCTTTTAAAGCTTAATCACTTCAAGATGCTTATGATAGAGGAAATGAGAGCTGAAAGATATTAAGAACCATGTTTTTGGAAGCTCTTTATGAGACTTGAATCCCTACTTCCTTCTATGAAGGCCTTTCTTTTACTTTTATGTTGAGTCTCCACCTTCTATCTTTATGCACCTACTTTGAGAGCATAGTGGCCATTCTTAGTTCTATGTGCATTGTCCCAAGACTTGTTGATTGATGCATAACTTTGATATTGCTTGTTCTTAAACTATTTGTATCTAGTCACCTTTATGAACTTTGAAGGTGTCCTATGCATTTATGTTTGCTACTCTATGAGGGACAAGCTGAATGCCACTATGCTATGTTTTCTTTATGTGAAACAAACAAACGTCTTGCAAAGCATTGTTATTCGTCAATCTTTTGTTTGTGCCTTTTCATGTTGCAACATAGTTTCTTTGTCTTATTACTAGAACTTTGTATTTCATGTTATGATTGAAGTACTATGATCCCAGCTTAAATGTTTTACAAATACTTTGGTCAAGTTTATGATGGTGCATGTCACCTCAAAAATTATTCTTTCTTTTTATCACTTACCTACTCGAGGACGAGCAGGACTTAAGCTTGGGGATGTTGATACGTTGCTAACGTATCCATAATTTTTGATGTTCCATGCTTGGTTTTATCTACTTTCTTATGTTGTGTCCACATGTTGGAGTACTTTTCATATGATTTCTTGGACTAACCTATTAACAAGAGCCACAGTGCCAGCTGCATGTTTTCTGCTGTTTTTGGTTCCAGGAAGTCAAAAAATGAATATTCTCGGAATTGGACCGGACAAAAGCCAAAGTTGTTATTTTCCCGGAAGACTCAGGGATCCATAAAGAGAGTCGGAGAGGGGCCACAGGGTGGCCACACCACCCCTAGGCGCGGGTCCCCCTTGGCCGCGCCAGGGCATGGTGTGGGCCCCCTGGTCGGGCATCGACCTTGCCTCTTTCGCCTATATATCTCCCCCGAGGCAAAAACCCTAGATCGTCAATCAGAAAGCCACGAAAAGTTCCGCAGAGCCGCCGCCACCGAAGGGGATATTTGGGGGATAGAAAGTCTCTGTTCAGGCACCCTGCCGGGACGGGGAAGTGCCCCCGGAGCCATCTCCATCGATGTCCACCACCATCTCCATCACCATTGCTAATTCCCATGATGATGAGGGAGTATTTCTCTCTCGAGGGTAAGGGCTCTACCGGTAGCTATGTGTTCATCTCTCTCTCTATGCATGATCATATTGTGATCATGAGCATTGTAATCAAGTAGATCTACCTTGCTACTCAAGTCCTTTAATAGATCTCTTCTCTTCCCATGTGTGTGAAAGTGACAGCGTGCACACCATGGTGGCACTTTGGCTAGAGATTACAAATACTTGTTATGAGTTATATTTGGAGTTGGATGTTTCTATGAAATTGTGGTGTTTGTTGGAACGATCTAGAGCTCAAGGTGACAGTGTGGGATTATCTAGATGGGGAAAGCGAACTTTGAGGTGTGCTATTATAGCCCTACCATGGATGAGAGTGTCCAACCGGAGAGTAGTTAAGAGTAGTACCATAAAGAGAAGATATTTGTATGAGAGTGTTCACTAGTGAAAGTATGATCCCTAGGCCTTGTTTCTAAGCAATTGAAACACCGTTTGCAACTAGATCTATTACATGTTTGCTTGCTTCCTTCTTTATTTCAGTTTGCCTTTAGTCTTTTCCCACGTGAACCACACCACGGCAAGCTATTTTCTGGCACCATTACCACTTTTAATTATCTATACCACTTGTATTTCACTATCTCTTCGCTAAACTAGTGCACCTGTACACCTGACAAATGTATTGGGTGTGTTGGGGACACAAGAGACTGCTTGTATCTTGATTGCAGGGTTGCTTGAGAGGGGATACCTTTGACCACTTCCTCCCTCAGTTCGATAGACCTTGGGTATTCCACTTAAGGGAAAACTTGCTGCTGTTCTACAAACCTCTTCACTTGGAGGCCCAACAACTGTCTACAAGAATATAAGTGCGTAGACATCATCGTGCAAAACAAACGTATAGATGGAATTGTTCAATACATTAGTCGGTCAATGCGCGCTTTGTAATCGCCTTACGGACTTGATTGCGGTCTGCAGCCGAAATCGAAGGGAGCTGACACTACATTGCGCATGGTACTGGAGGCTCAGAAGCCGGATAATCCCAAACTAGGAAAAAGGCCGGAATATTCGACTTGTCGCATCTTTTCGCTGTTTTCATCTAGGGTGCCTCGGGCTTTTGCTCTTGCTAGCCAGACAGCCAGGTTGCCGTCTATAGCTGAGACGAAGAGTGGGACTCTAACACTGTCGCACACTACTCAGTTGGTTTACAGAATTAGCAGGTCGAGCCAACTGGCGAGCCCCCGGGTAGGGATTGCCGGAGACAGAAAAACTTAATTGAATAAAGAGCAACATGCAAATTTCTGGCAGGGAGCCCCCGAGTGTCTCTCGGGGTTCCACATTTTTCTTTCATACGGTTTGCGGGATACATACACTATCAGACGACTAGGTGTAAAATGGATGGAGCAGGGTCGTGTTCCAGGGGCGTTCTGTCTCCTCGTCCGACTTGTCCATCGTGTTCTTGCGCGACTGTTACACGTCGATGAGGTAGTAGGAGTTATTGTGCAGCACCCGGCTGATGATGAAGGGGCCCTCCTAAGGCGGCGATAAATTGTGCAGAACTAGATCGTCCTCGTGGAACACGACGGGTCGGATCCGGCTCGAATGGTAGCAACACAGGCTTTGCTGGTACAACATCGATCTAGACAGCGCCGGCTCGCGGGCTTCCTCGAGGAGGTCCATGCCGTCATCCCTTGCCTCTTGGTTGGCCTTTTCGATGTAGAGGGCCTTGCGGGGCGAGCTGAACTCGATATCCATAGAGAGGATAGCTTCTGAGCCATAGACGAGGAAGAACAGGATGAAGCCGGTTGATCGGTTTGGGGTGGTACGGAGGCTCAACAGTACAGCCGGAAGCTCCTCGGTCCAACATCCGGGAGACCGCTCTAGGGGATCGACGAGTCGCAGCTTGATGCCAGCTAGCACTAGGCCGTTTGACCTTTCGACTTTCCCGTTGGATTGCGGGTGTGCGACGGATGCAAGGTCCAGCCGGATCCCCTTGTTGCTGCAGAACCGGGCAAAAGCCCCCTTGGCGAAGTTCGTGCCATTATCTGTGATGATGTTGTTGGGGTAGCCGAAATGGTTGATGATGTCCATGAATAAGGTGACGACTGTTGCCCCGTCTAGCTTCCATATAGGCTTGGCCTCTATCCACTTGGTGAACTTGTCCACATCCACCAGCAGATGGGTCATGCCCGCGCGTGCCTGCTTGAAGGGGTCGACAATGTCAAGGACCCAGACAACAAAGGGCCACGTGATCAGGATGGTCTTGAGTACCACAGTCGGCATGTGCCTCAGTTGTCTGAAGTGCTGGCATCTGTTGCACGCGCGGACTAGCTGCTCGGCATTCTCGAGGGCAGTGGGCCAATAGAAGCCATGGCGAAACGCCTCGGTGACTATTGCCCGAGATGAAGCGTGGTGTCCGCGCTCACCCTGGTGGATGTCCTTCAGTAGCCGGTAACCTGTGTCCACATCAACACACTGCTAGAATATGCCGGATATGCTACACTTGTACAGTTCTTTGTTGATGATGGTGTACGTGTGTGCACATTGCCAGATTTGCCTTGCCTCCACCTCGTCATTTGGAAGCGCCCCATTGGCGATGTAGTTCATGAAGGGTTGTACCTAGGATGGTATCTCCCGGATGGTGAGGATGCTCCCGTGCTCAGGCTGGGGCATGTCAGGGGGCCATCCGGGTGGGGTACCCAGAGCGGCAGCCTCCGAGCTGCTTGACGAGTCGGCAGCCCCCGAGTCTTTCGAGCCAGAGGGTGCGGGCGCGCCGGAGTCCATGCGGGCCTTCTTATTTGCTGGCTCCGAAGGTTCTGGGTCTGCCGAGCCGTCAGCCCCCAGGCTTCGGGCCTAGATGATGGAATCCGACTCGGGAGACAGAGAGATGGAGGGCTTGCACAGATGCTCCAAGGAGACCCCTGGCAGGATCACCTGCTTGGTGGAGCCGATTCGGGCGAGCGAGTCGGCTTCCACGTTGTTGAGGCGAGGGATGTGATGGAACTCACATCCATCAACGTAAGCGCTGAGATTCTGCACGTGTAAGTAGTAGAGGGCCATGTTCACGTCTCGGGTGTCCCTTTGTCCAGATACTTGCTACACCACCAGATCCAAATCGCCGAAGCAAAGGATCTGGTTGATGCCAATCTCCCTGGCGAGCCGGAGACCATGCACTAATTCCTCGCACTCGACGATGTTGTTGGAGGCCTTGAAGTGGATATAGAGAACGTACTCCAACCGGTCTCCCTTGGGCGAGCTGAGGACGGTACCGGCTCCCAAGCCCCCAAGCATCTTCGAGCCGTCAAAGTGCATCTTCTAGTGATCCGAGTCGGGAACTGGTGGCAGGTACTGGGTCTCATCCCAGTCGACCAAGAAATCCGCCAGAGCTTGTGACTTGATCGTGAGCCTTGGCTCATACTGGATGGAGTAGGCGACGAGCTTGATTGCCCACTTGGGGAATCGGCCGGTGGCGTCCTTGTTGCGGATGATTTCCGAAAGGGGTGCGGTGCACACCACCTTAATCGGATGCTCCTGGAAATAGTGCTTGAGCTTCTTGCATGCCAGGTACACTCCATAGCACATCTTCTAGTAGTGGGGGCAGTTCTGTTTGGAGAGGAAGAGAACCTCGCTGGGGTAGTAGACGGGCTTCTGCACCAGCTAAGCCTTGCCTTCCTCAGGGCGCTCCACCACCAGGACGACGCTGACGACCAAAGCTGATGGCTGCTACATAGAGCAACATCGACTCCTTTCTAGCCGGCGAGGCCAACACCGGTGAACTTCTGGACTCCGAGCAAGCTCTTGGGCGGCAACATCCTCTCTATGGCTGTGATCTTCTCTGCATTTGACTTGATCCCTCGCTATGAAATGAGAAAACCGAGGAGCTGGCCGGATGGTACGCCGAAAACGCACTTTCCGGGTTCACCTTCATCTAGTACTGGTGAAGGTTCCTGAATGTCTCCCCCAAATCATCGATGAGGGTGCGCTTCTCCTTCATCTTGATGACGACGTCATCCACACAAGCATGCACATTCCGACTGATCTACTAATGTAAGAATTTCGGAATGCAGCGCTGATAAATAGCGCCTAGATTTTTCAGATCGAAAGGCATGGTTATGTAACAGAAAGCCCCGTACGGGGTGATGAATGATGTTTTTAGATGGTCAGCCGGATTCAAGCGGATCTGATTGTATCCGGAATAACAGTCCAAGAAGGACAACAAGTCGCAGTCGGCCATGGAATCGATAACTTGATCGATACGGGGCAAAGAGAAGGGTTCTGTCAGGCATGCCTTATTCAGGTTGGTGTAGTCGATACACATGCGCCAGGTCTTGTTTTTCTTCAACACCAGGACTGGGTTGGCCAACCAATCTAGGTGGTACACTTCCGTGATGAATCTGGCTGCGAGGAGCCGGGTGATCTCATCACCGATGATCTTTCTTTTCTCCTCCGTGAACCGGCGGAGGGGCTGCTTGACCAGCTTGGCATCCGACCGTACTTGGAGTGAGTGCTCGGCGAACTCCCTAGGAACACCTGGCATGTCCTTGGGTGACCATGCGAATATGTCTCGATTCTCACGGAGGAAGTCGACGAGCGCGCCTTCTTATTTGTTGTCCAAGATGGCACCAATGGTGATGAACTTGGTCGGGTCGGTGGGGTCGAGTAGGTTCTTGTTTGTCTCCTTGGCCGGCTGGGAGGTGATGGCGCGTGGTTGACGTGAGAGCTTCTTCTTCTTTGTTCCCCGGCAACGGCGCCAGAAAAATACTTGCTGACTCATGTATTAATGAGATCATTGGGGAACCCCAAGAGGAAGGTATGATGAGCACAGCAGTAAGTTTCCCTCAGTTATGAAACCAAGGTTATGAATCCAGTAGGAGCAAGGAAACACCCCAAAGGTGTAGCTAGCTGGACTTTGGCAGGGCGCACTACCGGCGCCAGCAGCAACATGGAGACATGCACAACACAACCACATAACTCTGTCCCCAACTTGCGAAGAGGTTGTCAATCTCACCGGTTTTGCTAAAAACAAAGGATTAAATGTATCGAATGGAGATTGTAGATTGATAGTAAAAGAAATGACCGGGGTCGATAGGTCACTAGAGGTGGCTCTCCTTAAGATAGATAACATGCTGGGTGAACAAATTACAGTGGGGCAATTGATAAACATCGAGAAAGCATACAAGCATATACTAATCATCTTGACTCCTTTGAGATTTGATTGGGCATTACAACATTATACATAGACCGCCATCCAAATGCATCTATGACTAATAATCCACCTTCAGGTTATCATCAGAACCCCCTCTAGTATTAAGTTGCAAGCAACGGATAATTGCATTACGAATTCCATGTAAAGTAAACAATACGTTTGTTCTATCAACAAAGGATTGTTGTTTTCTCCCTAGTAGCAATAGCACATCTAGTACCTTAGAGATTTCTCTCACTTCCCCAGATTACCAGAGGTATGAACCCACTATCAAGCATAAATACTAACTCTTGGAGTTGCTAGCATCTACTTGGCCAAGATAGCTACTAACAATGGAAAACATGCAAGATCACAAATAACAAAGACATGATAGAATCAATAATCAATCTGAAATAGCATCTCAATATCCATCGGATCCCCGCAAACACAACATGCAGAATTACAAATAGATGATCTTGATCATGAACGGAGCTCACAAGATCTAAACATGAAAGCACAAGGGAGGAGAACCAACCATCTAGCTACTACATGGACCCGTAGTCCAGAGATGAACTACTCACGCATCACACCGGAGGCTTGCATGATGATGAAGAAGGCCTCTAGGGTGAATTCCCCTCTCTGGCAGGGTGCCAGGAAGAGCTTCAGATCCCTCCTGATCTAGGGATGGAGATGATGGCAGCAATAGACTCTTTCGTGGAATTTTGATCCGGTACTTAGGGTTTTCATATCAGAGGCAATATATAGGCGGAAGGAGAGGCTGAGGGGGTGCCTGGGGTGGCCAGACCACCCCCTGGCGCGGGCCAGGCCTGGTCGCGTGACCAGGTGGTGTGGATGGGCCCCAGCCCCTCTCTGTCTCGTATTTTGGCTCCAAGTGTCCCTCGGTAAAATAATGACTTTGGCTTTTGTCCCGTCCAATTCCGAGAATATTCATTTTCTGACTTTCCTGGAACCAAAAACAGCAGAAAACAGGCAACTGCCACTGTGGCTCTTGTTAATAGGTTAGTCCAAGAAATCATATGACAAGTATTCCAAAGTGTGGACAAAACATAAGAAAGTAGATAAAACCAAGCATGGAACATCAAAAATTATAGATACATTTGCAATGTATCAACATCCCAAAGCTTACCTCCTTCTCGTCCTTGAGTAAGTAAGTGATAAAAAGAAAGAATAATTTTTGAGGTGACATGCACCATCATAAACTTGATGAAAGTATTTATAAAACATTCGAAGCTGGGATCATAGTACTTCAATCATAACATGAAAGACAAAGTTCTAGAAATAAGACAAAGAAACTATGTTGTAACATGAAAAGGCACAAACAAAAGATTGATGAATAACGATGCTTTGCAAGACGTTTGTTTGTTTCACATAAAGAAAACATAGCATAGTGGTATTCAGCTTGCCCCTCATAGAGTAGCAAACATAAATGCATAGGAGACCTTCAATATTCATAAGAGTGACTAGGTACAAATATTTTAAAACAAGCAATATCAAGGTATGCATCAATCAACAAGTCTTGGGACAATGCACATAGAACTAAGAATGGCCACTATACTCTCAAAGTTGGTGCATAGAGATAGAAGGTGGAGACACAATATAAAAGTGGAAGAAAGGACTTCATAGAAGGAAGTAGGGATTCAAGTCTCATAAAGAGCTTCCAAAAATTATGGTACTTATAGCTTTCAGCTCTCATTGCCCCTATCATAAGCATCTTTAATTGATTAACGTTAAAGTGAACAAACTATGGTGTATATGCTTGACGAAGTATGAGTTGGAAATCTCATGTCCCTTGAATACAAGGGCCACTCCTCATTCTACTCAAGAGTCACCGGTAAGTTCTTGTCATTATAAGTACATGTATATCATAGAGAACTGCCAACGGGGTACCCCTTGCCCGATGATACGGAAGAATCCCCATATCAAAATGACAATGCAAGTAGACAATGAGCATCTCATCAATCTTCTTATTTACCATGGGAATATGGTGCATTTTTCTCTCTTTCCTCTTTTTATATTCTCTTTTTTTTCTCTTTTTTTCTCTTTTTTTCTCAATATCGGACTCTTTTTTTATAAGAAGAATGCTTCATAGACAGCTTTCATTATGGTTATGCTGCAGGTTTCCACCATGTCAGCATGGAATAGACCAGTGGCCCAGGCGTTTCTCTAACACACATACATAACTCCATGGACTTACAAGCTCCCCTTTCATTTAACACCGACGACATCCATAGACAAAAGAGCATGATATCAACTAGGTACAAAGTACAAGTGCAATGTTGAAAGCGTTCCCCATGACAACATGGTTCTGCTAATCCCCAACAAATAAGTGCAAGGATATACAACATATACGACACAATGGTTCAAGATTATTAATGTCAAGAAAAGTAAAGTGTGCCATCAAGTTCGTGAGAGCTTTAATCACTAGTTTTCTCATAACAAGTTTAATTCGGAAGGTAGATAAAAACATGAATATACTTGGAATAGCATATGGTAGTAGGTAGGTATGGTGGACTCTTTGGAATAACTTGGTTTAAGGAGTTGGATGCATGAGTGGAACTCATACTTGGTTGCGGAGGCTAGCAAAAGACTAGGAGCAAAAAACTAAGAGAGCAATAATGGCCATAATCATGCAGAGCGACAAAACATCATTGATCAAAGCATAAAGTGATACTACAAGTTGAAAACTAAAGGATCATAAAGGCTATGGTGACTTGGGATAGTCATAACATGGTGTGAGCATGTGCCAAGTCAACCCAAATAAAGCATCAAAGGAGAATACCACAATACTATGCTTTAATATGCTAAAACAACACATGATCCTTCCAAGGAACATTAAGCAATCTCAATTGTTTATAACAAGTCATGCTATAGCAAATAATACTAAGCATAAAGCCAAAACAATATCGAGCATGGCATGACAAAGCATAGGCCACAGTCAAAAACAAGCTCTCTTTACCACTTAAGCATGAACTTTCCTACTCTTTTCCAACCCAAACCAAAGTATTTGAAAACCAATGTATGAAAGAGGGAGTCCAACCAATTTATTCAGCAAACTAAGAAAACCAAGCAAATGAAAAACCAAAACGAAAACGAAAAAGAAGACGCTCCAAGAACAACACAACTGTGCATGAAACAATAAAAATGGAGCGTTTGGAAGAAACCTGGGATTTTTATTGATGAAGAGGGGGATGCCTTAGGCATACCCAAGCTTTGACGCTTGCACTTCTTGGATATTTCTTGGGGTGACATGTGTGGCATCGCCAAGCTTGAGCTTTAGTCCATCCTTCATCTCATTACTCATTCCTTCCATACACCTGAAATATTTCCTTCATATAAAACTTCACACAATCTTTATTAGCAACATTAGTGCACTCAAGATAATAATTCTTTAGGTTCAGTTCCAACACCAATAAAACTTCCATTAAAACACTAGCTAATGTAGCACTTCCCTTAAAAATCTCAATTCCCCAAAAGAACTCAAAAAGTAACCAACAAGAAGCAAATGCAGAAAATGGCAGAAATCTATCAAAACATACCAGCAGGTAAAAAGACAAATTTTTTTGAAGACCTTCTCTTGCTCAAATCAAAAAGTGTTGAACTAACAAAAGTTATATAACAACCTGGGGCAGAAGCACAAAACTTCACGCCTCAAAAGGACGTATAGATATTTTACACGAATATTTACGATGAAGCACAGAAATCTGTTTTGGGACAGCAACTTTCCCAATCATTACCTCTCTCTCATTAGAAGTTACTCTTGGAACAAAAAGCAAATAAAAAGGATAAGGAGCGGTTAGTAATAACTTCCAAGAATCAACTAAAACTTTTGGGTTATCTCCCAATAAGTACTTTTCTTTAATGCCTTTAAGTTAGGCATAAGAAGCAAGAAAAAGAATCAAGTGTTCTCAAATGAGGAAGCATTAAGAGAAAATTTTGTTTTCATAGGAGAGGAAAAAAGAAATCTTATCTATCTTCTTAGGGAAGTGTTCTATACCTTTCTTGAGTGGGAGTTGATATTTAATGGTGCCTTCTTCATATCAATAATGGCACCAATAGTTCTAAGAAAATGTCTTCCCAAAGTAATAGGACAAGAAGCATTGCATTCAACATCCAAAACATACAAATCAACAGGGACATAGGCATTGTTAACCATAATAAGAACATCATTAATACTCCCCACGAGTTTCTTTTTAGCATTGTCATCAAGTGGGACATTTAAATAACAATCTTCAAGTGGTGGCAAATCAAGCATATCATAAATCCTTCTAGGCATAATAGAAACACTACTATCAAGATCACATAAAGCTTTAAAATCAAAATCATTCACTTTCATATTGATGATGGGTTCCCAACCATCTTCTTGTTTTATAGGAATAGAAGCTTTATGTTTCATCTTTTCTTCTTTAATCTTTATGAGAGCATTAGTAATGTGTTTTGTAAAGGCCATATTCATAGCACTAGCATTAGGACTTTTAGCAAGATTTTGTAGGAACTTAATTACTTCAGATATATTGCAACCACCAAGATCAAAATCATAGTTATCATCTAAGGTAGTAGAGCTATTACTAGCTTCAACACTTGTGGTAGTGATAGTAGAAACACTAATGTTTCTAGCAATTTCATCTTCTCTTTCCCACTTAGCATGCAATTCAGCTAATAGTCTAACATTTTCATCAATTCTTACTTGTATGGCATTAGTAGCTGCAAAGGGATTATCATTAGTCTCAGGTTTAGCAACCATTTTATTGAAAGAAGATTGAGCTTCAGCCAAAGATGTTATATTTCTTTCAGCATTAGAGAGTTTTTCCTCAATAGTTTTATTGAAAGTAGTTTGTTTAATAATAAAGTCCTTAAGCATAACTTCAAGTTCAGAGGGAGCACTCCTATTGTTGTTGTAGGAATTTCCATAAGCATTACCATTGTTGGGAGGATATGGCTTATAATTGTTGTTACCAAAATTATTCCTGTAGGCATTGTTGCTAAAATTATTATTTCTTATAAAGTTCACATCAACTTGCTCTTCTTGAGCAACCAAAGAGGCTAAGGGAACATTATTTGGATTAATATGGGCTTTCCCATTAACAAGCATAGACATAATAACATCAATCTTGTCACTCAAGGAGGAGGTTTCCACGATAGAATTTACCTTCTTACCTTGTGGAGCTCTTTTAGTATGCCATTCAGAGTAGTTAACCATCATATTTTCCAGAAGCATTGTTGCAACGCCCAAAGTAATGGTCATAAAGGTACCTCCAGCAGCTGAATCCAATAGGTTCCTTGAAGAATAGTTCAATCCTGCATAAATAGTTTGGATGATCATCCAAGCAGTCAGTCCATGAGTGGGACAATTCTTTACCAAAGATTTCATTCTTTCCCAAGCTTGAGCAACATGTTCATTATCAGATTGTTTAAACTTCATTATTTCACTTCTCATAGATATAATCTTAGAAGGAGGATAGTATTTTCCAATGAAAGCATCTTTGCATTTAGTCTAAGAATCAATACTATTCCTAGTTAAGGAATTCAACCATTCTTTAGATTTTCCTCTCAAAGAGAAAGGAAACAATTTCAGTTTAATAGTATCTCCATCTATACCCCTATGCTTTTCCATCTCACAAAGTTCAACAAAGTTATTTAGATGGGCAGCAGCATCTTCATTACTAATACCAGAAAATTGTTCTGTCATAACAAGATTGAGTAAAGTAGGTTTTATCTCAATGAAAGTAGCTTCAGGAACAGGTGGATCAATAGGTGTGCTCATAAAATCATTGTTGTTGGCGCTAGTGAAGTCACACAACTTAGTGTTTCCAAGAGTAGTAATTTTTTGTATTTTTAATAAAGAAAGCAAACTTGTAAAACCAATTTTTTTGTGTTTTTGATAAAGAAACAAGCAAAACAAAACAAAAGGAAACTAAGCAAAACAAAAATAACAAAGTAAAGAGATTGGTTATGAGGGACTCCCCTTGTGAAGATGTCCTTGACTCCCCGGCAACGGCGCCAGAAAAATACTTTTGATGGTGCGTGGTTGATGTGGGAGCTTCTTCTTCTTCGTTCCCCGGCAACGGCGCCAGAAAAATACTTACTGACTCATGTATTAACGAGCTCGTTAGGGAACCCCAAGAGGAAGGTATGATGAGCACAACAATAAGTTTCCCTCAGTTATGAATCCATGGTTATCAATCCAGTAGGAGCAAGGAAACACCCCAAAGGTGTAGCTAGCTGGACTTTGGCAGGGCGCACTACCGGCGCCAGTAGTTGGAGACCTACACAACACAACCAGAGAACTCTCTCCCCAACTTGCGATGAGGTTGTCAATCTCACCGGTTTTGCTGAAGACAAAGGATTAAACGTATCGAATGGAAGGAAGTAATAGTTTGCAGAAAGTGAAAACAAAGCAGTAAATAGTTGATTGTATATTGATAGTAAAAGAAAGGACTGGGGTCCATAGTTCACTAGAGGTGGCTCTCCTTAAGATAGATAACATGCTGGGTGAACAAATTATAGAGGGGAAATTGACAAACATCGAGAAAGCATACAAGCATATACTAATCATCTTGAGTCCTTTGAGATTTGATTGGGCATTACAACATTATACATAGACCACCATCCAACTGCATCTATGACCAATAATCCACCTTCAGGTTATCATCCGAACCCCCTCCAGTATTAAGTTGCAAGCAACGGATAATTGCATTACGAATTGCGTGTAAAGTAAACAATACGATTGTTCTATGAACAAAGGATTGTTGTTTTCTCCCTAGTAGCAACAACACATCTAGTACCTTAGAGATTCCTGTCTCTTCCCCAGATTACTAGAGGCATGAACCCACTATTGAGCATAAATACTAACTCTTGAAGTTGCTAGCATCTACTTGGCCAAGATAGCTACTAAAAACAGAAAGCATGCAAGATCACAAATAACAAAGACATGATAGAATCGATAATCAATCTGAAATAGCATCTCAATATCCATCGGATCCTCGCAAACACAACATGCAGAATTATAAATAGATGATCTTGATCATGAATGGAGCTCACAAGATCTAAACATGAAAGCACAAAGGAGGAGAAACAGCCACCTAGCTACTACATGGACCCGTAGCCCAGAGATGAACTACTCACGCATCACACCGAAAGCTTGCATGACGATGAAGAAGGCCTCCAGGGTGAATTCCCCTCTTCAGCAGGGTGCCAGGAAGAGCTTCAGATCTCTCAAGATCTAAGGATGGAGATGACGGCGGCTACAGACTCTTTCATGGAATTTGGATCCGGTACTTAGGGTTTCCGTATCAGAGGCAATATATAGGCGGAACGAGAGGCCAGGGGGTGCCTGGGGCGGCCAGACCACCCCTAGCACGGGCCAGGCCTGGCCACGCGGCTAGGTGGTGTGGACGGTCCCCAGCCCCTCTCCGTCTCGTATTCTAGCTCCAAGTGTCCCTCTGTAAAATAATGACTTTGGCTTTTGTCCTGTCCAATTCCAAGAATATTAATTTTCTGACTTTCCTGGAACCAAAAACAGCAGAAAACAGGCAGCTGGCACTGTGGCTCTTGTTAATAGGTTAGTCCAAGAAATCATATGAAAAGTATTCCAAAGTGTGGACAAAACATAATAAAGTAGATAAAACCAAGCATGGAACATCAAAAATTATATATACATTTGCAATGTATCAGAAGGCCGCGTCTCTAGATGGCTTCCTGTTAGCCGGTACTTCTTTCTCAGCCAATGCAACGTTGTGCATGATCTCTTGCTTCTCCTCGGTGATGATGAGGGCTTCCGCTATCTTTGAGCCCGCCGACACGCACTCCATCGACCGCTTGAAGCCGCTAGCCATGGTGATCACGCTGTTAGGCCCCGACATCTTTGTCTTGAGGTATGCGTAGTGGGGGATGGCCATGAACTTGGCGAGGGCGGGACGCCCTAGGAGAGAGTGGTAGGAGCTTGTCAGGTTTACCACCTCGAACCACATCGGCTCGCGGCGGAAGTTCTCCTCAGTTCCGAAGATGACATCCAGCCGGATTTTCCCTAGTGGAACGCAAGCCGGTCCCGGCACTACAATGTGGAATGCCGTGGTAGTCAGGCGCAGGTCGCATTCGCAGATACCTAGCTTCTCCAGGGAAGACCGGTAGAGTAAGTTGAGTTTGCTGCCCCTATTAATGACGACACGAGAGAAGCGGCAGGTGCGCTTGTTAGAGACGATGAGGGGGTCGAGCACCATTGTGTAGCCCTCGAGATTCAGTAGGCGATCCGGCTGGTCCTCTCGGCTCCGGGTGATGGGGGGTCTCCGACTAGTTCAGGTACTGGGGGACCGGGGAGGGGATGGCATTGACCTCCTTGGAGTGCTTCCTACAGCTGTGCTTGTCATCTAGATCACTCTCGAAGATGTGGTAGGCGGCATGCGGATGAGGGTAGCCATTGTTGTTGTTGTTGTTGTTGTTGTTGTTGTTGTTGTTGTTGTTGTTGTTGCTGGCTCTCCTAGTCGGTGGTGGCGGTACGCCAGGAGGGGGTGGTGGTAGATGGGGTAGGCCACCCTGCTCTTTCATCTGGTGGGTCCAGCTGCAGTTCTGGGTAGTATGAGTAGATGGTTTTAAGGGTCCTCTATGCCACTTTCACGGGTCGTCGAACATTTGGTCGAAGGTGAAATGCAGCTTCTGTCTCCTTGTGCCGCCAGCCGACGTATCAGGTGCTCCCTTCACAGCGTTGACTTTCCTTGCATGATAGCAGGGTTTCTGTTGTCTGGCTTGGCGGTCACCCTAGAAGCGGTTGTCGTTTTTGTGCCACCTGAAGGATCCGGCTTTTCCGCCCGGGTTACTTGGCCAGTCACAACTCGGATTAGTGGGGATCAGCCGACCATCCACATTCACTCGAAGGGACTTTTTCATCGCAGAGTCGGCCATGGCGTATTGGTCTGTGACCATCATGAGCTCTACCATGGTTTTTGGCTCATCAGATAGTAGCCGGTGGCGGAGCATGGTGCCTTCTCAGCATCCCTTCATGAAGAACCCGATCGCCTGGCTCTCTAGGATGCCCTTGCAAGTGTTGCGCAACTCGGTCCACCTAGCAAGGTACTCGCGGTTGCCCTGGATGCACAGGGCCAAGTCGTGGGGGTGACCCGGACGCTTGTACGTGCCGTTGAAGTTGTGGACGAACACCTTCTTGATGTCTGGCTAGGCGTTGATGCTATTGGGCATGAGACTGTTGAGCCATGTCCTTGCCGACCCGGTCAGCATGAGGGGGACGTAGCGTACCGCCACGCGCTTATTCCCATGGGTGATACTGATTGCCGTGGCATAGTCGGTCAACTAGTCTTCCGGCTTCATGTTGCTGTCATACTTGGGGGTGTCCCTTGGCAAGGTGAACTTATCTCGAAACGGCTCGTTCTAGATGCGGGGTCCGAAACAAACCTGGCCAGTAGAATTTTCCTCCTTCGTGATGCGCGCTTGAGCTAGGATCTCGATGCGGTCACGGGCATCTAGGGTATCTGGATTGGGCGCTCCTACACGGCCTGAAATACGAGAGTCGGCAGGTCGTGGCGCTCCGGTTGGGGGAGGGGCGGTGGTGGGTTGCAGTTCACCGTTCGCCCCTGATGCGGCTCGCCCTTATGGCCCGAGTCGTGGCACTTGCTGCATGATTTCCCCACTGGAGGAGAGGATGCCCGCTTGGTCTCCTGGGGTGCACCCTTGCTATTTTCTGGTGGCTTGCTTCCCTAGAGCCACTGGGGTTCTTGTGCATTTGTCGGATGGCGTAAGTTTGCTCGTCCGCGGTCCGGAGGAGCTCCTGCACCTGGGCATGCTGCCGGTCTAGCTCCTCACCCTCTAGGTTGGGAATCTCATCTATCATGGATCGTGATGCGCGCAAGTTCTTGATGGGCGTGTTGTAGGTAGGCCGGACAAGGAGAGGTGGTGGATCCGACTCGCCATCCCGATACATCCTTCCACCTAGCTCGCTGCCCCGGCGTCGCACCTGCATGTGCCGGCTGGGCTCCTTGGTATCCGGAGTGTGGCCGTGAGCGTGGTCGTACTCGCGCATGGTGATGTCGACTTTCTTATTGGTGGAGGCTAGGTTGATGGCCTCCCGCAGGAGGAGATCCCTCTCCATGGCGAAGTTCGCCTCAGCCTCCTTCGGGTTGTCCCTGAGGGTAACCGGAGTGGGGAGTGGGTCGATAGCTTCCTCCACCGAATCCTTCGGCCGTGGAGGGGTGGAAGTTCTAGCCTCATCACCGTCCTGCTCCCGAGGACGGTGATGCTGGGTGCTAGAGCCGGCCATCATGACCTCAACACCGCACAGAGTGACAGGAACACTACTATTGGGGAACAACGGCTCCGTGACGGAGACAATCTCCCTAGGGAAACGTTCCGACACGATGGCGACATAGACGAGAAGGTCACCGAATAGCAGGATGACGCATTGTCGATGATGCAGTCGAAATTGCCTAGCATAAGCACGAGGCTAGATGCCACGCGCTCACCGGCTGAAGTACGGGGTCCCGTGCGGAACGTGACTCCGTTCGAAGCCATGTTTGCCCCATGGTGGGCGCCAACTGTCGTTGTATTGGAAACTACAGTGCTTGAGAAGGCTAGATAGAGGTGTGGGCAAACGGTAGGGAAGCTTTCAACGGTGTCCGTAGGCGGGATTGGCCACAAGCAAGTGTAGCGTGACACAGGAAGTACCCAGGTTCTGGGCCCTCGTGTGGAGGTAATACTGTTACTCCTGCAATCTGACTATGGGAGATATCTGGAATACAATCTGCTCCTTGAGCTGTATGGACTGACTAGCTACTCAAATGCCAACCCTGGCTACGAGGGCCTTGCCCCCCCTATATAGGCTGGGGGAGCGATCTTACTAGCCAGTATGACTGGCGGGTCCCATAGGCGGGCCCCGGCCGGATGGTCATCTATAGTGCCGAGTAGTGGTAGGTCTCGTCAAGAGTGTCGTGCGGGTCGTCGTGGGGGTAATGAACGCCGGTCTGTCGTCAGCAACCGGCCACTATGCCCCCATCAGCAACACAGTCTTCGTTATGGTCGTAGTGGTGTGTCTTGTCGCTGTACCAGGGCATACCGTGCATTGTGCAGCATGTCTCGCTGCCTCTGCCTTGATTGTGTCCTTCTACAACTGTGTAGCCAGATCCATGCCTTCATGCCCTTCCTTGTTTAGGCTACCGACTGGTAGCCGGGACAACACGCCTGTGTCCGGCTACGATCTTCTAGCTGAACATGCGCCGTCTGCCTTTGTTCTTGTCCAGCCAGGGTACTCGGGGGTCATCCCCCCGACAAACACGCTCCTTGGTCTTGGTAATCTCATCATCTTGCTTCTGGGCTTCCTTGATTTGATCCTCAAGAGAAGAATTTACTTCAAGGTTGGTGAGGATTCCGCAAGGAACCACTTCAAGGTTAAGACGGTTGATTTCCTCATAGACAACAGGTTGAGCTTGTGAAATCATCAGATTATTCCAATAAGACTTCCGACTTAGCGCATCAGCAACAACATTGGCTTTGTCGGGTTGGTATTTGAGACCCAAATCATAATCTTTGATGAGTTCCAATCATCATCTTTGCCTGAGATTGAGATCTGGCTCGGTGAAAAGAAACTTCAAACTTTGATAATCCAAGTAAAGTTCGCAAAGATTACCGATGAGGTAATGTCGCCATTTCTTAAGAGAATGAACAATAGTAGGTAGCTCGATATCATGGGTTGGATAATTATTCTCATGTGACTTTAGCTACCGGGAGCCATAGGCTACCACATGACCATCTTGCATAAACGCACAACCGAGCCCTCGAAGAGACGCATCACAATAGATGACGAAGTCCTTGCTTGTGTCCGGGAGGATGAGCACATGAGCTGTGGTTAGCTTAGTTTTCAAAACTATAAAGCTTTCTTCTGCCCTTTCAGACCATTCAAAGTTCTTATCTTTCTTAAGAAGATCAGTCATAGGCTTGGCAATCTTGGAGAAGTTCTCACTAAATCGACGGTAATATCCAGCCATTCCAAGAAAACTCCGGACTTCCTTGACCGAGGTAGTGACTTCCATTCAAGAATGGTTTGAATCTTATCCGGAATGAAAGCAACACCACTAGCTGAGACCACATGACCAAGAAAGACGAGCTCTTGCAACCAAAGTCACACTTGGAGAACTTGGCATAGAAATGTTCATGAAGTTTAGTCAATACCAAACGTAGATGTTCGGCATGCTCTTCTTCGATCTTGGAATAGATTAAAATATCATCTATGTAGACCACTACGAACTTGTCCAAATACTCCATAAAGATAGAGTTCATGAGCCTCATAATGGTGGCAGGGGCATTGGTTAACCCGAAGGACATCACTGTATACTCATAAAGACCATAACGAGTTGTGAATGCTGTTTTTGGGATATCCTCTTTCCTAATCTTGATTTGATGATACCTCGACCTTAGATCCATCTTGGAGAAGACAATAGAACCACTTAGTTGATCAAAGAGGTCATTGATCCGAGGAAGAGGATACTTATTCTTGATCGTCAACTCATTGAGTGGATGGTAATCAACGACCAATCTTGGAATATTTGTATCCCGCTTCTTGACAAAGATGGTAGGACAAACCCAAGAGGAGGTACTAGGTTGAATATAGCCTAGGCCTTCTAGCTCTTCAATTTGCTTCTTTAACTCCACCAACTCATGAGGGGGCATACAGTAAGGTATTTTAGAGATAGGAGCAGTTCCAGGAACCAGCTCGATGACAAATTCCACACTTCGATCAGGTGGCATGCCAGACAATTATTCAGAAAAGACATCCGGAAATCACAGACTACCTAGACATCTTGAACTTCTAGAGGGGGTAACTCTTCCATAGCATCCATGGAATACAACTCTGAGAATGGAACAGAAACTGCCGATGGCAACTTTGACCCATCAGACCAGTACTTGATTGTTATGCTAGCAGGGGAGGTCACGGTAACAGTCCTAAGTGCACAGTCAATAACGGCTTGATACTTGGATAAACAGTCCATGCCCAGAATGACATCAATGTCAGTTTACTTAAGTGCAATGAGGGAAGTGGAAAACTTCTGGTATCCAATATCTATCTCAACCCAATGAGTAACCTAGATGATCTGCCAACGAGACCCGGGAGTTCTAATCTCTAGAGGGGAAGGCATTGCTTCAATAGCAATATCACGCACCCGTGAAAATTCTTGAGATGTGAATGTATGCGATGCTCCAGAATCAAACTAAGTTGTTGCTAGAATTAAATTGACACGAAGCATACCCAGAATGACGCTTGGATCTTCCTGAGTTTCTTCAATAGTCGCATGGGTCAGGCGACCATGTACAACACCCTGAGATTTATCATACTTCTTCGCCGATTTATCATTGTGACCAACAGTTCTTTGTGGACACTCCATTGAATAGTGACTAGGCTAACCACATGAGTAACAAGTAGTTCCAGAGAAGGAACCAGCAGGAGGACAATAACTTGCTCCACCAACATTTGACTATGGTGGACAAGGAGCATTGCCAGTTAACTTGGGTGCATAAGGAGCACAAGGCACATCACTGTATGGAACAAAGACCTGACGCTTCTTATTGCCAGAGGAAGAAGCACGAGAGTTCCCTTCTTCACGCTTCAGGGAGACCTCCATTTCCTTTCTTCCAGACTCTAGGGTAAGAGCCTGATAGTCCAGTTCCTGGAAGGTTCTGAACTTGAAAGGCAGCAACTCATAGCAAACTGTAGGACTAAGTTCCTTACGGAATAGCTCTTGCTTATCTTCATCATTGGTTACATGCATGGGTGCATAACAAGCCAGGCGAGTAAACTCACGCCCATATGCTTCAATATCCATACGCCCCTGAGTTAGATCCAAAAACTCCCTCGTTTTGAGATCCATGACGGGATTAGGAATATAGGAGGCACGAAATGCTACAACGAACTCCTCCCAGGTGAAAATATGTCCTTGATCTTGCATACTCAGATACCCATCCCACCAAACACCAGCCTCACCTTCCAGCCGATAGGTGGCGAAGTTGACACCATCATTCTGATGAACACAAAGAGCACTGAACTTGCATTGGCATCAAGAGGTTCCTTGGGGTGGTTGAAGATTGTAGGAAATGAGCAGATGAAATCCCTGAGTGTGACACAGTCGTCAGGGTGACGTTCAGTGTTCTGAGCCACACACTCCAGAAGGCGTTCATTCCTCAAACGGTTGGTCTCAATATTGTTGAGAACCTCAGCCATTGTGGGAGGTGGCGGAAGTTCCTCATCAGCATTGTTGTGGCCTTGACGGCCAAGAGAACCACGAGTACCAGAAGACATCTTGAGGAGAAAACAGAACCCGTGAGATTCGATCACCAGGAAAATCACATAAAAAGATGACATGAACCACATCGAACGGTCACGGTAGAAACAACCATATGAATTGAGGTCACATCATAACACCAAGCATGGCAGTAGAGTAAGCATACAAAACGTATGTGCTACCAACTTAAGTACAAACCATAACAATGGAATGCAAACATGGTATGATACCAACAAGTCATATGAGAAGAAAGAAATTGAATTCCAAACACCCTTAGCAAGGTTGAAAACCATGCTTCAGATGCCCCGATACATCTTGGAAACTCTGAGATTTGCAACTAGATATGGAGTACTTGAATAAACAACCCAAACCCATAAATCCTAGTAGTTTGAAATGATAGACGAGAAATGAAAACTCTTCAAATCAAACGGGGTAAGATAACTTATCAACAGAACAACCATGGATAAGGAGTAAAAAGAATCCTACTCAGAATTTTGCAATTACTTTTAGCTTTCAAATAGTTTCCACAATTACTAGACTCAACATCATCCAGTAAGAAGGGTTTCCTACAAGCAGTCCTTCTCTGATACCAAAATCTGTCACAACCCAGGATCAGCGATAGACAAATACCAGAAATTCATCTGACATAAGACTAACCTCAAGCTCGAAGCACGCAGGGAATAATTCGGTAACATTACAGAACATACAAACCATACATTATTAAGGTATGCTCTTAGCATAGCTGCATACAAGTATTACAAACCAGGGGTCAGAGACCCATCAAACACCAAGCAATAGCAGCAAATAAGTTGTTCTAAACAACAAACTTAGCAAAGGGCCTAAGAGGCCATAAAGATAAGCAAACGACCCTTCCATAGATCCTAGGTTGCTGCCCGGGAACCCCAACTACTCGTTTACGTCAACGTAGAAACCACCTTTAGTTGGAATAGCTTCATCTATAGAAAAACATCAACGAGGCAAGGCTGGGTACAAGATGTACTCTTCAAGACTTAATAACCCACAATACATGCTTGGTTTAGAAAGGCTTTCTATGGATATTTTGCAAAAGCCAGCTTTGTTTGAAAATAAGTGAGAGAATAGGCTCGTCTAATCAGATCATTTCCAAAAGGGGTAAGAAGACTACAATCTATCTCCTTTAGATCACCTTCATCATCATCTAAACCTTTCAACTCGGAACACCCCCTGAAAGGACCCGGAGGAAGTAATTCTAGAACACTCATTAGTTGCCAAGTTTTAACATTAGATTATAGTTCTCTATGATCATAGAATTCATTCCAAAGTTGTCCATAACAATGGACACGGCTTTTCGAAAAGATTATTACCCTGCAGGGGTGCACAACTTTACCCACACATACCAACCGAATCTTAATGGCAAATTATTAGCCCTCTTCCTTGGAATGCTGGCAGAGGGTGGTTAACCACGACCGTTACCTTGCTTTCGCCGAGAACATGAGTCACGCCCTAAGGATATGCCACTGTAACGGGTCATGTCCCGAAGGCGGTACCTAGAGATGTGCGTAGGGTTCAAGATTACAGAGGTCGTGCCTCTCTTGTTCCCGGCCATGCTTACCTACCTGTATGAATGCAGCTCCTGCACCATGTTCGAGAACAACCAGAATGCATATGTCGAATGGAACGCCCGGACTATGTGACTCATAGAATCTACTAGGCAAGAATGTGTTGATCACTTCCTATTACCCAACAATAGAGATGGGGTTTGGAATGGTGCAATATATAGTTCCTCCATGCTTGGGAGGTGGGCGGTGCTGGGCATCATCCGGAGGAAAAAAGAATTCCTTTTTATTGTACCATGAGCCACCTCATATTACCTAGGGCCTACATTACTAAATATGCGTCAATCGCGAAGAGAATACCCAATTGACACAAAATTTATTAAACCGGCTTAGGGATCTCTGTGTGTTGCAGGTTTGATTTTGGATGCATAGTAGTACTAGTATAGTACTAGTTCTTGTACTTCGGAGTATTTTGTACTATATACTGGTAGTACTTGTTTAGGTCAAGGGGTAGAAGATGGTCTTGCATTGCCTTTGTTCTGTCGTTGCTATTACCAAAGTATTTTGTTGAACTAATAGTGATGTATTGTTACTTGTTGAGATCAAGTGCAGCAGATTGTCTTGCTTTTCTTGTGAAACCTAGCATTGTCATAATTATATAGACGAGTCTTGGGCATTTTGGGTTGCATATGGAGGGTCACACAGGCATTGATGAAATGAGGTGGTATTCGCATAGACTCAGACTTGATCGTCAGTTTTGCTTGGTCCAATGCTCGAGCATGTTCAAAGAACAGGGCAAACTGATCATGCGCCAAGGTTTTTTAGATGGAACAAGAACTTATTATCTCTGAACTGCTATTGAATTTCAAGCAGGAAAGCTACTGAATCTCCCAAATGTTCTGTCATTGTTATTACTAAAGCATTTTGTGGAACTAATACTGATGTAATGGTACTTGTTTAAATCAAGTGAAGAAGATAGTCTTTCTTTTCTTTTGAAACATGGCCTTGTCACAATACAGATGAAACTGTGGCATTTTGGGTTGCATACGGGGTCACACAGGCATTGATATGAGTAGAAGGTACTCAAAGCATACTTGATCATCAATTTTGCTTGCTCCAATGGTCGAGTGTATTGGGTTAAAAGGGCAAACTGCTCGCGCGATAAGGTTTTTAGAGCTGAAACAAGAATTGGTTCTCTATGTACTACTATTGTATTTCAGTGTTTGTATTGATGAATTGGTCACTTTTGAAATGCTGCTGAATTGGTCAAGTGCTCCAGAATACAAACTTTGAATCTATTGATAATTTTTCCATCTTATTTTGTACTACTGAATTTTGACAAGAATATCTACCGAAATGAATTATCATGTTTCCCCCTCCCTCTCTGAGGTCTTTGTTTTGAATCTAGACGAGCACATCACATTGTAATTTTTATTAACCATGAGAAGAAATCTAGGTCATTCAGCCCCTCTTTAGCCCAAAACATTTTAATTCGGTATTTTCGAGGTCAGAGGACTGTTGACCACAACCTAGTGAAATTTGAGAATGGAGCCCATGGAGCATAGTCGAGAACGTCTTTTAGGGCTCAGGGGACTGCTAAGCATAGCCAAGTGAAAATTGAGAATGAAGCTCATGGAGCATAGCCTATAGAATATAACCCATGTATAGCAGCCTATGTAGAAAATCCAAACTCTTTTTAGGCCTTTTGGGCATTGCCACCCACCTCTCATAATAATAAAAACTCTGTCTACCCATGTTTTTAAGAAAATACCCCATTATGTGATATTTTATAAATTGAGATGCAAGGAGCGCTACCCTTTTATATTTTAAAAGAGATAAACATAGACACATAAAATATTTTTAAGAAGACTAGTACATAAGTTTGTAGTACTAATAAAAGTTTAATGATATTTATTCTATAAATATCTATGTTGTATGGCAACACACTCAGTTTACGTTTATTTGATTTGAAGGTCTTTTGTTCGAATCGCCTGTGTGTGTTGGGTTTACATTTTTTCTTCTATCAATATCGCATTACGATGAGGTTGACATCACGGACCCACCAGCCTACAATGTCCCTCGAGTTTTTTTAGGGTGGGTTTGAAAAAAAGTTTCAATACTTGTACCGAGAGGCTGGCATTAGGGACCCACTAGACAGAACATACAAGGTTGCATCAGGGTCCCACAAGCCAGAACATACCAGAGAGGTTTACATAGGGGCCCCAGCAGTAAGACCATACACGGCTGCTATGGTGAAATCAACGGACACGGACGAAAAAAAGTCCATCATACACATGTTGCACTTACAAAGAAGCTGATATGTCGGACCTACCAGGCTCAAGCATAGCCCATGAAATTAGCCTATCAGCCCCAAGCATATCCCAAATCCTTCTAATTTGGCCTTTTCGTGGTCTTGTAGCCACCGACCATAGTCCATTCAATTTAGGAGTGAGCCCATGGATTATAAGCCATGACGAATAGTGCACCTGCCCCGAGTCAGCCCAAATCTTTTTAATTTGGCCTTTATGGGTATTTTTGTATTCTAAGGCTGACATCTGGGACCCAAAAAAATAGTCCAATATACACACATTTCTTTCAAATAGATGATGTCATCTGGAACCCATCATAGACACATTTCCTGCACAGAGGAGGTTGACATCTGTGACCCAGCAAGTTGCCAAGGTCAAAATAGCGGCCACGGCTAAAAAAAAGTTCATCATACGCATGTTTCATTTACAGAGAGGCTGATATGTGGGACCCAGCAGCGCAACCTTACACAGATGCTGCATTGAGCAATGTTTCCAGTTCGAAACAGGGAGGCGCGAGCGAGAAAAAGATCAGCATGCACACGTTTCTTGTAATGACAGGCTGAAATGGGGGACCCAGCAGCATGAGCAAATGGCAGATTCGTCGAGCAACGCTGTCTAGTTCGGAACAGCGTGGCGCTAAAGAAGAAAAAATTCTATCATACCAACAATTCTTCTAATGTGAGGCTAACATAAGGGACCCACCAGCCTGAATAAACGGCTGATGCGGCGAGCAACGCTATCAACTTCGGAACACGAAGGCACGACCGAGGGGAAAAAATCCATCATACGCACATTTCTTCTAATGAGAGGATGATATGTGGGGCCCGACAACGTGATTAAATGGTAGATGCATCGAGCAGCGCTATCAAGTTCGGAACAGGGTAGCGCGAGGGAAGGAAAACATTTAGTCATACACATGTCTCTTCTAATGAGAGGATGACATGTGGGTCCCACCAGCCTGATTAAACAGTAGATGCATCGAGTAATGCTACAAAGTTCGAAACAGGGTAGCGTGTGCGAAGGAAAAAAATACCATCTTACACATGATTCTGCTAATAAGAGGCTGACATGTAGGAGCCTACAGTCTGACTAAACGGCAGACGCATCGAGCAACATTATCGAGTTCAAATCAGGGAGGCGCGACCGAAAAGTATGGTCTATTAGAGACACTGACGTCTGGGACCCACATGCCTCAAAAGACATCGGCGAGTCAACATTGCGTGAGGAAACGGAAATCTTGCTTCTGCCACGTGTCAGCCAAGCTTCCTCCATGTTTTTAGCGGTTCTGTCGAAGTAGAGGGTCGCGAAATAGGAAAAAAGTTTTCCATTAGCCACGGTCAAGCCGAGAATTTTGTATTGGAACACGGGCCTTCTACGACGACTGTCGAGCCAAGTCGTTGTGGATGGACACTTTTCTTGTAGTGATGGGATAAGAACCAAATGAAAAAGTGGTTTATATGATGCTCATATGCAATGAGGCATGGTGACATGAGCATGATATAATGCAATGCAATTAATGATATATAGGAAGTAGCATTATATATAATAAACCAAGTAGCATTACAATTGTTAGACAATTGGGATGCTACAAACATCTGAAAGAATGCAAGAGCTTCAAAGGAGTGCCCTACAAAACTCGCACACAAGGCCATGAGCGCTTGAATGCAAACAGATTTTTAGTTGTCATGTTTTAGGTGTGATGTCTTAGTTGTGCAATAACTATATCATAATATGTTTTCACTGTTTTTGTTGATGTAACCAGAATCATGTTTGGGGAGATAATATTGAAAATTGGATGATTAGTGATATGACTATCTAAATCATTGCATGTTGCATTTACACCAACTAAAAAATGCGAGCATGCTAACATATCAGTTGTCAAAGACTAATAGTTTGACACTAACCATGTTAAACACAAAAGAATCAACATGGAAATTGCCAGGGTAGTTCCATATAAAACGCCAAGACTTAAAACAGGAAAAATACCATAATGATTACTTATAAAATGCCAAGATACAGAAAATATGATTAGTGGATACAAAAACATTCCATACAGTGTTAGGAAAAGTGGGGTTTACCTCATCAAGATCCCTAAAACCCCTTATACTTTGACTGAAGAACCTTGATGTTCTTCTCAATGAATATCTTAGCATCGTTGTTGGTGTTGAATGGTGTGGAGTTGATCAACTTGTATGCCCAGACCTTGCACGCATCAACAATATCTTCCGACGATAGGACCTGAATTCCATGGCCAAGCTAGCGAACAAAGAACTCCAACACATAGAAACCACAGTCATCGCTGCATATTGCAGAGGAAACAAACTCATAAGTAAAATTGGCAGAGGTTGATATTTTAATGACATCAGAAAGAAAATGGAAAATTACAAAAGGAATATAAAATTACATGTTGCCCTGCTGTGGCATGTCTAGATATATGGTTTCATAATCAGATATTTGCACCCTCGATGTTTGGTAATGATGATTCCAAGCCCCTTTAATATGGTTGATAACTTTTGATGCATACGCACGCAGCCCCTCATCACTACCATCATGAAGAAAATTAGGCACCTCAAATCTCCGGCACTTTGTGTTGAATGATATAGCAAACCAGTGCTTTGGAGGGTCTTTACGTTCTGCCAGTTTCTGATTAATAGGCACCATAATCTGGTCATAATGGCAGATGTTGGTGAGATAAAACTATGTAACAAAAACTATCGTGTTAAATCAAGCATAAAAATGTACATAATATGGAGTAATTGCCAACACAAAAATGGAAAACAGGAAACTAACAGAATTAAAAAAGACAGAAGACTCACTATTTCTTTGCTAGTAAGCTTGTAATCAACATCAGTACAGAAAGCTCTCCTGAATATGGCATGGTCATAATCACCATCCATCAGCTTCATACTAACCTCATAATTCATTATATATTTCTCGGTTTGGGGTGGATAATCCTAAAGGAACTCAATGGTTAACATGAGAAGATTAGAACCAAGATGACTACCCGATTTGACTTGGGAAGCTAGAGACCCAAGATCAATAAACTCATTGCCCTTCGTCCTTATAATGTGATTTCTATCGAAACATGAACTTTCAACAAAAAATTAACACATAATACCTCAGGAATAATGAAAAATAGTGTGGCCGTATTAAAGGAACATCATGTAGTGAAGTGACATCATGCAAAGTAGTGTAAAAAGCCTTACGATACAAAAAGGAAATAATGAATATGCAATAAGGTTACATAATAAGTACATACAGCAAAGTTAACACATGAACATAGAAAAATAGTCATAATAATGCAAAAAGAAGGCATCACACATAAATTAGTGGAAAAACAGCAAAACAAACTAAAATGTCAGACATGGCTCTTATTAAATGACTTCTCTGGATAACATAAAATTCCATGGGTTGTTAGCTTGAAAGAATTCAAATTTTGGTGAGAAAACGAGTACAACAGCTTGTATATTAGGAAGAGGTATGACACAATTGTTACAGATAAAAATGGCATCGATGGGTTACAAAAACTACCAGGAACATATGGAATAGAATGCCATGCATAAAAATGAACACATGGACTTTGTAAAAATATATTATAAGTACTTTTAACATACGAAAAAATATTGTTGAAAATTGAGACGTAATGAGTCGATAGAAAAAATAAATTCATACTCTTTGATCTTCTTTGCATGCTCACTACGTATCCTAGCAAATCCTTATCTTTTCAACCAGTTGTAGAACTGATATTCCTACTTCGTGGACGTAATATATCGTTGGACACCATACTTCTAGACCTTTTGCTTGACTACCCTAGCAGGGCAAACATTAGCTGTAGGTGTTTTACTCTTTCCACCAAACCTTGGACTTGCAACAACTATAGTTACACTAGCTTGTGTACAATATTGGGATTCTAATAAATAGACAACAAATAAAATATCTATTAGGTAAAACCGTATTGATAGAGTAGTGTTTTAAACACGAATCAAAGTATGCATTAAAGTTACCATTATATATATGGTAGAAAACATCAATCCATATATAGTAAAATTACCATGCAAAATAAGGTTAAAAACACACGATGACGTATTGAAAACTGAAAAGGTGAGTGGACACCTAAATTTATAAGGATTGGTTCATTATCGACAACATTCAAATTTTCATCGGCTATACTTATGCAGGCAAGTGGATGCTCCTAGGACTCTTGATCAATAGAAAAATCAATGAACATTGAAAACCATCAAAAGAAGAGAAAGAATGAAAACAACAAGTTGCAATTATTCACACTAAAAATGCCAACCATGAATAAATGAAAATGCCATACTAACTGAATAACAAAAACACTTCATAGCAAAGAAGATAAAAATATATGAATCTACAAGAATTGTTTGGTCCTGCAGACTCACACCTTCAGGAACATGCTTTGCCATGGGTACATCAGGCAATTGATTAGTAGGAAGGATCGATTCAAGAGCAGTCGACGTATCGGTAGCAGGTGGAGGCGTATGCGATATACCAAGACTACAACTCAAAGGGATAAAGTTCAATGGATGCTTCTCAATAAGCGAATATCATTTTGCAACCTAAAAGTTGAGGCGCCCAGGCAACGCGGTATCCGAGTTACCTGTAATCAGCCGCGATGACCACAATTGGCGTGCCAAATACTCAGAGGGTCTTTTTCGGCATGAATTCAATTTTACTTTCCAATACAAAATATCAGGCTAATGGCCATCAAGTTGGGCCCCCCTTATCAGTTCTCGACGTTATGTCGCTCTCATCGTGACTGCCATGTAGGCTTGCAGCGTTGGCGCCTACATCCATTACGCGTCTTCTTCTTTCCCAGAGTGGCAATCTGTGGTGGCGTCACGGCCATGGCGCGGAGCTGGGACATGGCTGAACCTGCTCGGCCCTGCTCTCCTCCATGTAGGCTTCCAGCGTTAGCACCTGCATCCATTACGCGTCTTCTTCTTCCCCGGAGTGGTAATCTGTGGTCGCGGCCATTTCTCCATGACGCGGATCTTGGACGTGGACGAACCTGCTCGGCCCCACTCTCCTCCCCATCCCAAGTCAGAGATTGCCCTCACCATGGCCGCACCCATGGCACGGCGCGGGGACGAGAATTGGTTCCCGGTGAGATCTGTCACCGTGTCGACCATGCTCGGTCCTGTTTTCCTCCTCCAGAATCCGAGCTCGCTGTCGTCATGGTCACACCCGCACCAGCCACGACGCCTTCCTCTCCGAACCCCAAAGCCACATCCACCCAGTTCGGCACAATGCCAACATGGTGAAAATTCATCAAGTTTTCTTCTTGTGATTGTAGAAAAACATGTATGTACCATGTCCATATCATACTCTAACAATGTACACATATGTTGCTTACTAGATTTTCATTTGAAATTAGTAGCTCCGTGATGACGAAACATAGAGAACCTAAATGGAATGACGATGAACACCATGTTCTGTACTTTGCATTGCATCAACAAGTGCTTGCTGACGAAGCATGTTACCAAGAGAGTGGAGTTCATCAGCCATTGCCAAATATATGTGAACAATTCAATGAGCGATTCAGTGCAAATACGTGCAGAAAAGCTAGATCCATGTAATCAATCATCAATAAGTGGCACATTCTAGTGATGCGTTCAAATGCGTACACCATGTATCTTTTACTTGAAGTGGTTGCTATCCTGAGCAAAATGCCTAGTATGCACATTATCTTTGTCTGTTTTATGCTGCAATTCTGATGTTATGGGCGTGGAAAGAAAAGTTGGGCTTCACTGAATATTACACAGTTAGGCCTGACTTAGTCTTACACAAATAAGCACAACTTAGTCTTTACACAAATAAGCATAACTAAAGATAAATATAAATACAAATGGTTCATCGGATCTGCCAGTATGATAACTAGGTCCCTACAGCTGGTGGTATCGTTGGAATGAACCAGAATGCTGCGTTTGGCCGTCTGTCATTCTCTATCAAATCATACGACCCCATTGATGAGCCAATTATAGGAGAATATCATTTTGCGGCACAAAAGTTGGGGTGTCCAGGCAACGCGGTACCCAAGTTCCGTGAAATCATCCGCGATGACTACAGTTGGTGCGCCAAATAATCAGAGGGTCTTTCTTGGCACGAATTCAACTTCACGTTTCAATGCAAAAAATCAGGCTAACGGCCGTCAAGTTGGGTCCCCCTGTTAGTTCTCGCCGTTATGTCGCTCCCGTCGCTTAGGTGTCAATTAGGCTTGCATCGTTGGCGCCTGCATCCATTACGCGTCTTCTTATTCCCCGGAGCGGCAATCTGTGGGGCGTCGCAGCCATAGCGCGGAGCTGGGACGTGGACGAACCTGCTCGGCCCAGCTCTCCTCCCTGTAGGCTTGCAGCGTTGGTGCCTGCATCCATTACGCGTCTTCTTCCCCGGAGCGGCAATCTGTGGTCGTGACCATGGCGCAGAGCTGGGAAGTGACGAAGCTGCTTGGCCCCGCTCTCCTCCCCATCCTGAGTCGGAGCTCGCCCTCACCATGGACGCACCCATGGCACGGTCGGGGACGAGAATTGGTTCCCGGTGAGATCTATCACCTTGTCGACCATGCTCGGTTCTATTTTCCTCCTCTAGAATCTGAGCTCGCCGTCGCCGTGGTTGCACCCGCACCAATTCTGCCACCTTTACCGAGGTCTCTGTGGTAGCTCAAGTTCTGGGACTCTCCAAGTTCTGCCATGTTGGGCCTGTAAGTGTTATTGTATGTTAAACTAGCAAATCTCTTTTGTTCAAATCTCTTGGGCTATACCAACTTCATTGTGTTTAATTATGAAAGACAAAATATAAATGACTTCTCTCAATTTCTCGCATAGAAAAATGCACAGCTAATTTCATATTCTCGTAGGAATTGGCCCCACTTGTTGAACCGGAGGCACTGCCACGATCTCCATGTAACCACGGTGAGTTCTCAAACCGAAAGTTGCAGATACCACGTTTCTTCTACAGACATTCCTCTTCCTTAGTCATTCCTCTGCAGTTTTTCCTGGGCGCTTCTTCTTCCTATGTTCTGGAACCGTCGGTTCATCTTCTTCTTCCTCTCGCAGGCAGTTCCTTGCAGGCATTTCCTTTCACCCATTTCCTTGCAGGCATGGACGATGGGAAACGTACAACAGAGACCTACTTGGTCCCTGCCCATGGAACCACGACTTTGACAGTGGTGTACACAAATGATGAAGCTACTGTGGAGGTCTCTAGGTTTGAGCACTTGCTTCTGAAAGAGAAGCACAAGTTTGTGGGGCTAGACTTGGAGTACACCCATGCAAATAAGCAAAAAAATCCTCCACAAGAGATCGCTGTCGTGGAAATCGCCATACATGAGGAGGTCCTCGTTTACCACTTCTGCAGGTATGTGAAATTTAAATTTGAGATCACCACTTCTGCATCCCTTGTTCCCTTACATCCCTAGAACCATCTAAGTGCAGGAGTAAACCAACTGAGATGTGTTGTCCAGATCTGGTCGAGTTCTTGTGTAGGAAAGGGATAACTTTCACTAGCGTGGATATCACAAATGACACAATTATGCTTTCTCGTGCATTGATAAAAATCCTAGATGGGCACCACATCGACATCCAAAATCTGTACAAGATCAAATCATACCCAGCGAAGGATGGCATGGGTGATATAGCAGCGGAAATCATCGATAAATCCTATGAAAAACTGAAGAAATCGAAGCGACTCGATCATGACTACTGGGAGTGGAAGCCGATGAGCGACGTGCGCCTCTAGTATGCAGCCAGAGACGCCTACATGGCGTACGAGTTGTACAGTAAGCTTATTGCCATGAAAGATGGGATGGTTAAGGTGGGGTTTTTCGCGAGAGAGCTATGCCCTGGTTGCAAGATAGCCTAGGAGAAGAAGCGCGAGGAGGACAAAAAGCGGTTTTAGGACGAGCAGGGATCTTGGGACGGTGGAGACATCAAGCGGCCAAAGGGGAAGCAAGTCAAGGACGACAACAAGTGGTGGTGATACATTAGGCGTTTGAACTAGATTTTAGTTTCTAGTTTATTATGTGTGTGATACATTTAGTTACTTCAATATAAAATTTCGACCAATTTAACTTATTGATGTATTTCTTGACAATTATAATATAATCGAGCACTAGAACTATTTTGTAGTGTGCATGAGCATGATCAGTAAATATAATTGAACACTAGAAACTTTAAGGCACTCCATATAAAAGAGTAGATTAATATAGAAGGTTCACTAGAGACACCACGGATATATTGTCTTACATGCCACACACAGGTAATAATTAACTAGAACAAAATAAAAGCAGGGGCTGCAGCAGGAGGCCAGGACACGGAGACGCCTAGCAGGGCAGGGGTTTATCAGCAGGAGGCAGCGACAGCCTAGTCGATGGGATACAGGCCAGTCCTGACATACTCCCAGAGGAATTTGCCGTAAGCTGCGTGCCGCGCCAAGGTAATAAGCCTATGGCTTTTGCCTCCGCCTCTGCCAACGCCCTCCGCGTGCTGGATCATGCTGTTGAGGTCCACGTTGATTGCTCTGCCATAGAATGTGCAAAACTGTCTCCACCTACGGTGGAAACGGATTATCCCACACCATAACCGCCTCAGCACGTAGCGGCTCTTGTTGTCCCTAGATACCTTGCTATCGTCCACTTCATCATCCTCCTCCTGTTGATTTTTAAGAACATAACTTAGAACTCATACATATGATTGAATTGTATTACAACTCATGAATTGACAACATGTATATGTAAGACAATATATCCGTGGATAACAAAGATAAAGCATCTCAGCAATAGTTTGATCGGTTCATATATCATTTCATCTCAACACAATGACAAATAATTGCATCAGAGTGAATGTAGGATAAAGATTGCGGCCTCATAAGTTTCTTCAGGGATGGAGTCAGCGAACCAAGTAACAATTGCACAACCTGTAATATTTTTGTACATCGCTCCAGGTTCACTAACTCATCCCTGAAAAAATCTGACACCAATGTGTCTGCCTCTCTTTTGGGACAAATTTAATCATTGGCCACAATAACAAATTAAAATGTAATCGTACAAAATATTATTCAGGGATATACATAGTCATGTACAAAAACAAGCCTCAATATTGTAATTATAAATAAAAAACCAAACAATTAATCTTCAGGTGCATGTTAAAAATACTTATGATCAAAACCATTCATATACATATGCATCATACCAATCATTAAAAGATCAGAAACAATTCAAGGATCATATATGTAGTTCCATATGAGAATAAATCAAGGACCTCATAATTTGTTTCAGAGATGGAGTTGGCGAACCAAATACCAACAACACAACCTATATTGTTTGTGTGCATTGCTGCCTCAGGTTCACCAACCCATCCCTAAAACACGACACCATCATACGTGTCTCCCTTGAACTCTTTTGGGGCAAATTTCAATCATCGGCCACAATAAGAAACTAAAATGTAATTCTTATACACTATGAATGCATGGAAGAGATAATTCGAATATCATAGTTCTATGAATGTAGAATAAAGATTGAGGCCTCATACGTTTATTCAGGGACGGCGTGAGTGAACCAAGTAACAATTGCATAGCCTATATTGTTGTTATACATCGCCCCAGGTTCACTAACTCGTCCCTGAAAAATCTGATACCAATGTGTCTGCCTCTCTTTTGGGGCAAATTTGAATCATTGGCCACAATGAGAAATCGAAATGTAATCGTACAAAACATTATTCAGGGATATACATAGTCAGGTACAAAACAAGCCTAAATATTGTAATTATAAATAGAAAACCAAACAATTAATCTTCAGGTGCATGTTAAAAATACTTATGATCAAAACCATTCATATACATATGCATCATACCAATCATTAAAAGATCAGAAACAATTCAAGGATCATATATGTAGTTCCATATGAGAATAAATCTAGGGCCTCATAATTTGTTTCAGAGATGGAGTTGGAGAACCAAAGTACCAACAGCACAACCTATATTATTTGTGTGCATTGCTGCCTCAGGTTCACCAACCCATCCCTAAAACACGACACCGTCATACGTGTCTCCTCTTGAACTCTTTTGGGGCAAATTTCAATCATCGGCCTCGGTGACAAACTAAAATGTAATTCTTATACACTGAATGCATGGAATAGGTAATTCAAATATCATAGTTCTATGAATGTAGAATAAAGATTAAGGCCTCATAAGTTTCTACAGGGACGGCATAAGTGAACCAAGTAACAATTGCACAGCCTATATTGTTCTTGTACATTGCCCCAGGTTCATTAACTCGTCCCTGAAAAAATCTGACACCAATGTATCTGCCTCTCTTTTGGGGCAAATTTGAATCATTGGACACAATAAGAAATTGAAATGTAATCGTACAAAATATTATTTAGGGATATACATAGTCAGGTACAAAAACAAGCCTCAATATTGTAATTATAAATAAAAAACCAAACAATTAATCTTCAGGTGCATGTTAAAAATACTTATGTAAAAACCATTCATATACATATGCATCATACCAATCATTAAAAGATCAGAAACAATTCAAGGATCATATATGTAGTTCCATATGAGAATAAATCTAGGGCCTCATAATTTGTTTCAGAGATGGAGTTGGCGAACCAAAGTACCAACAGCACAACCTATATTGTTTGTGTGCATTGCGGCCTCAGGTTCACCAACCCATCCCTAAAACACGACACCATCATACGTGTCTCCCTTGAACTCTTTTGGGGCAAATTTCAATCATCGGCCTCGGTGACAAACTAAAATGTAATTGTTATACACTATGAATGCATGGAATAAATAATTCAAATATCATAGTTCTATGAATGTAGAATAAAGATTGCAGCCTCATAAGTTTCTACAGAGATGGCGTAAGCGAACCAAGTCACAATTGCACAGCTGAGATTGATCTTGTACATGGCCCTAGGTTTGCTCACTCATCCCTGTAAAAATTTGACACCAATGTGTCTACCTCTCTTTGGGGCAAATTTGAATCATTGGCCACAATAAGAAATTGAAATGTAATCATACAAAACAATATTTAGGGATACACAAATGCATCATACAACGCATTCATAGATCAGAAACAATACAAATATTATATATTTAGGTTCCATATGAGAGAAAAAATTATGGCCTCATTTTTTTCAGCGATGGAGTCGGAGAACCAAAATACCAACAGCACAACCTATATTGTTTATGTGCATTGCTGCCTTAGGGCCATTAACCATCCCTAAGAAAACGAGACCATCAGATGCCCTTGCACTATTTTGGGGCAAAATTGAATCATTAGGATCAATAAGGAATAGAAATGTAATGTTATAGGCCTGTTGTGTATCGAAATCAACACTCAACTAGCAAACTCAACTAGATGGCACGTGAGCAGATTGAGGTTTTGTGACTAGATGGATTGGGGTTTTGTGACTAGATGGCAGATGCATCAATCAACCGATCGAATCATATATATACTACCCTACTTCTAGAGCAAAAGGATCTATACACGATTGAGCAAATCCTATGTATGAACAGTGAAAACTGCGGCTGTGACTAGAGAAGCTAGCAATGTAGTACCTTGGACTCCTCATCAAGGACCTCCTCCTCGAACTCATCATTCTCCGCGATTGCGTCGAAGATTTCTTGAACGATGATGGGGTCGTCGATGTAGATCACCGGATTGCCTCCGCTTGCTGCCTACCCCCATCAAGATCTGCCGCTGGCACCACGACATTGTCGGCCACCTGCTGCTCGGCGGCAACGGCTACTACCTGCTGCTTGGCAGCGATGGCTACCACCAGATGCTCGGCGGCGACGGCTACCAACTGCTACTCGGCAGCGACGGCTACCACCTGCTGCTCGGTGTCGACGGCTACTGGCTGGACGGATGAGTTCGCACCCTCGACGGCGTGACGACAAGCAGCGTTCGTGCCCGGAGAAGACGCCTCCGCCTTCTTGGCGACGACCGAGCCATCTGCTGCTGCGCCTTCAACTGGCTTCACATCCGGATCGTCTCCACGCGTACGCTTCATGGCGCACCAAGGGAAGGAGGTAGTGCAAACGAGGGAGCTTCGGCGCACGCGGCAGGTGTAGATTGGGGTCTTGGGACTAGACAGACATGGGGAAATGACACAAGCTCATGGAAGAAGAAGGTTGAGGGGGGTTATAAACACCAGACCGTTTGTAGTCCTCGAGTGGACACGTGTGGTGGGCGAGGGGCGGGGGGCTACCACGATCTCCACCCTTTTTTTCGGTTCCCTTTTTTTGAAACAACCACGGTCTCCACATTAGAGCTGCATTGAAAACACACTCATGGCAGACCTCGATTCCACTGCATGCAAGTGGCGCGGAACTAATTTCTAGCAACGTTAGATCTACTCGAGGGGGGCCCTTGACTCATGGAATTTACTAGCGGTATGGCCTAGTTGGAAGTGAGATTGAGAGCGCTACGTAAAAATGGGATATGTCTGATTAAAATCAAGTGGCAATAAATTGCAGCGTCCCGTCGACAACCGTGCACTCGATGACCCCGTTGCCCTGTGCATGAGTTGTAGTAGCAGTAGTAGGCTTTTCAGACTTGATTAAACTTGACATGACCGCTCGACGACTTTTTCCATGGACGGCATCGTGTTCCTTCCTGTAGAAGTCTCGCGGAAGGAGACGTCTGTGCTGTCTCACGCTGTACTATGAAGGGCACGACGTGTGCAACGATCATCGTTGGATCGCACAAAATCAACGGATCGTGCGCACAATCCGCGTGGCAACTGTGACAACTAATCAGGGAGTAGCAGACAGGGTGATCACAAGTTTGGGCTTCTCCGAAAGATAGAGAGGGGGGCCAGAACTAAGTAGTACCACATAAAACCAAGGGCAAAACTGAGTAGTATAAAAATGGAAAATGTCGTGTAGAATGAAATACATCGTGGAATACATCAAATTATGCCAAGATAGATCCACTAAAGTTCATTGGACGTGTGTTCTTCTCATAAACCACACATGGATCCACCAGTGTCATTGCATGTGTGTTCTTCAAAACAAACCACATAAGAATCCACCAGTGTCATTGCATGTCTATTCTTTTCATGAACCACACCGAGTGTCATTGCATGTCTGTTCTTTTCATGAACCACACCCAGTGTCACTTCATGTCAGTTCTTTTCATGAACGACATAAGGATCTACCAGTGTCATTGGATGTGTGTTCTTCTCATGAACCCCACGTGGATCCACCGGTGTCATTGCATGTTTGTTCCTCTAAACAAACCACATAAGGATCCACCAGTGTCATTGCATGTATGTTCTTTTCATGAACCACAACCAGTGTCATTGCATGTGTGTTCTTCTAAACAAACCAGATAAGGATCCACCAGTGTTATTGCAAGTCTGTTCTTTTCATGAACCACAGCTAGAGTCCACCAATGTCATTGGATGTGTGTTCTTCACATGAACCACACATGGATCCACCAGTGTCATTGCATGTCTGTTCTTTTCATGAATCACAGCTAGAGTCATTACATGTCTATTACTTCCATAAACCACATATGGATCGACCTAGTGTGATTGCATGCCCGTTCCTCTAAACAAACCACATAAGGATCCACCAGTGTCATTGGATGTGTCTTCTTCTCATGAACCACACATGGATCCACCAGTGTCATTGCATGTTTGTTCCTCTAAACAAACCACATAAGGATCCACCAGTGTCATTGCATGTCTGTTCTTTTCATGAACCACAAATAAGGATCCACTAGTGTCATTGCATGTCTATTCTTTTCATGAACCACACCCAATGTCATTGCATGTGTGTTCTTTTCAGCAACCACAGCTAGAGTCATTGGATGTCTATTATTTTCATGAACCACACCCAGTGTCATTGCATGTCTGTTCTTTTCATGAACCACACTCGGTGTCACTGCATATAAGCTCTTTTCATGAACCACATAAGGATCCACTAGTGTCATTGGATGTGTGTTCTTCTCATGAACCACACGTGGATCCACCGGTGTCATTGCATGTCTTTTCTTTTCATGAACCACATAAGGATCCACCAGTGTCATTGCATGTCTTTTCTTTTCATGAACCACATAAGGATCCACCAGTGTCATTGCATGTCTGTTCTTTTCATGAACCACATAAGGATCCACCAGTGTCATTGCATGTCTATTCTTTTCATGAACCACACCCAGTGTCATTGCATGTCTGTTCTTTTCATGAAACACACCCGGTGTCACTACATATCTGTTCTTTTCATGAACGACACCCCGTGTCACTGCATGTCAGTTCTTTTCATGAACCACATATGGATCTACCAGTTTCATTGGATGTGTGTTCTTCTCATGAACCACGCGTGGATCCATCGGTGACATTGCATGTCTGTTCCTCTAAACAAACCACATAAGGATCCACCAGTGTCATTGCATGTCTGTTCTTTTCATGAACCACACCCAGTGTCATTGCATGTGTATTCTTCTAAAAAAACCACATAAGGATCCACCAGTGTAATTGCATGTTTGTTCTTTTCATGAACCACATAAGGATCCACCAGTGTCATTGGATGTCTGTTCTTTTCATGGACCACATAAGGATCTCCAGTGTCATTGCATGTCTATTCTTTTCATGAACCACAACTAGTGTTAGTGCATGTCTGTTCTTTTCATGAACCACACCCAGTGTCACTGCATGTGTGTTCTTTTCATGAACCACATAAGGATCTACCAGTGTCATTGGATGTGTGTTCTTCTCATGAACCACACGTGGATCCACCGGTGTCATTGCATGTATGTTCCTCTAAACAAACCACATAAGGATCCACCAGTGTCATTGCGTGTCTGTTCTTTACATGAACCACACCCAGTTGCATTGCATGTGTGTTCTTCAAAACAAACCACATAAGGATCCACCAGTGTCATTGCCTGTCTGTTCTTTTCATGAACCACATCCAGTGCCATTGCATGTGTGTTCTTCTAAACAAACCACATAAGTCATTGCATGTCTGTTCTTTTCATGAACCACACCCGGTGTCATCGCATGTGTGTTCCTCTAGACAGACCACATAAGGATCCACCGGTGTCATTGCATGTCTGTTCCTCTAAACAAACCACATAAGAATCCACCAGTGTCATTGGATGTGTGTTCTTCTCATGAACCACACATGGATCCACCGGTGTCATTGCATGTCTGTTCCTCTAAACAAACCACATAAGGATCCACTAGTGTCATTGCATGTCTGTTCTTTTCACGAACCACACCAAGTGTCATAGCATGTGTGTTCTTTTCATTAACCACAGCTAGAGTCATTGCATGTATGTTACTTCCATAAACCACACATGGATCCACCGATGTCATTGCATGTATGTTCTTTTCATGAACCACACCCAGTGTCACTACATGTTAGTTCTTTTCATGAACCACATAAGGATCCACCCAGTGGCATTGGATGTGTGTTCTTCTCATGAACCACACGTGGATCCACCAGTGTCATTGCATGTCTGGTCCTCTAAACAAACCACATAAGGATCCACCAGTGTCATTGCATGTCTGTTCTTTTCATGAACCACACCGAGTGTCATTGCATGTGTGTTCTTCTAAACAAACCACATAATGATCCACCAGTGGCATTGCATGTCTTTTCTTTTCATGAACCACACATAAGGATCCACCAGTGTCATTGCATGTCTATTCGTTTCATGAACCACACCCAATGTCATTGCATGTGTGTTCTCCTAACAAACCACATACGGATCCACCAGTGTCATTGCATGTCTGTTCTTTTCATGAACCACAACTAGAGTCCACTAGTGTAATTGGATGTGTGTTCTTCCCATGAACCACACATGGATCCACCAGTGTCATTGCATGTCTGTTCTTTTCATGAACCACAGCTAGAGTCCACCAGTGTCATTGGATGTGTGTTCTTCCCATGAACCACACATGGATCCACCAGTTTCATTGCATGTCTGTTCTTTTCATGAATCACAGCTAGAGTCATTGCATGGCAATTACTTCCATAAACCTCATATGGATCCACCTAGTGTGATTGCATGTCCGTTCCTCTAAACAAACCACATAAGGATCCACCAGTGTCATTGGATGTGTGTTCTTCTCATGAACCACACATGGATCCACTAGTGTCATTGCATGTTTGTTCCTTTAAACAAACCACATAAGGATCCACCAGTGTCATTGCATGTCTGATCTTTTCATGAACCACACATAAGGATCCACCAGTGTCATTGCATGTCTATTATTTTCATAAACCACACCTAGTGTCATTGCATGTGTGTTCTTTTCATCTACCACAGCTAGAGTCATTGGATGTCTATTCTTTTCATGAACCAGACTCAGTGTCATTGCATGTCTGTTCTTTTCATGAACCACACTCGGTGTCACTGCATGTAAGTTCTTTTCATGAACCACATAAGGATCCAATAGTGTCATTGGATGTGTGTTCTTCTCATGAACCACACGTGGATCCACCGGTGTCATTGCATGTCTATTCTTTTCATGAACCACACATAAGGATCCACCAGTGTCATTGCATGTCAGTTCTTTTCATGAACCACATAAGGATCCACCAGTGTCATTGCATGTCTGTTCTTTTCATGAACCACATAAGGATCCACTAGTGTCATTGCATGTCTGTTCTTTTCATGAACCACACCCAGTGTCATTATGTCTGTTCTTTTCATGAAACACACCCGGTGTCACTACATGTCTATTCTTTTCATGAACGACACCCAGTGTCACTGCATGTCAGTTCTTTTCATGAACCACATATGGATCTACCAGTGTCATTGGATGTGTGTTCTTCTCATGAACCACTTGTGGATCCACCGGTGTCATTACATGCCTGTTCCTCTAAACAAAACAAATAAGGACCCACCAGTGTCATTGCATGTTTGTTCTTCTAAACAAACCACATAAGCATCCACCAGTGTCATTGCATGTCTGTTCTTTTCATGAACCACATAAGGATCCACCAGTGTCATTGCATGTGTGTTCTTTTCATGAACCACATAAGGTTCTATCAGTGTCATTGGATGTGTGTTCTTCTCATGAACCACACGTGGATCCAGCAGTGTCATTGCGTGTCTGTTCTTTTCATGAACCGCACCCAGTTTCATTGCATGTGTATTCTTAAAAACAAACAACATAAGGATCAACCAGTGTCATTACATGTCTGTTCTTTTCATGAACCACATCCAGTGTCATTGCATGTGTGTTCTTCTAAAGAAAACCACATAAGTCATTGCATGTCTGTTCTTTTCATGAACCACACCCGATGTCATTGCATGTGTGTTCCTCTAGACATACCACATAAGGATCCACCAGTGTCATTGCATGTCTGTTCTTTACATGGACCACATAAGGATCCACCAGTGTCATTGTATGTCTGTTCTTTTCATGAACCACACCTAGTGTTAGTGCATGTCTGTTCTTTTCATGAACCACACCCAGTGTCACTGCATGTGTGTTCTTTTCATGAACCACATAAGGATCCACCAGTGTCATTGGATGTGTGTTCTTCTCATGAACCACACATGGATCCGCCGGTGTCATTGCATGTATGTTCCTCTAAACAAACCACATAAGGATCCACCAGTGTCATTGGATGTGTGTTCTTTTCATGAACCACACCCAGTATCATTGCATGTGTGTTCTTCTAAACAAAACACATAAGGATGCACCAGTGTAATTGCATGTCTGTTCTTTTCATGAACCACATAAGGATCCACCAGTGTCGTTGCATGTCTGTTCTTTTCATGAACCACACCTAGTGTCATTGCATGTGTGTTCTTCTAAACAAACCACATAAGGATCCACTAGTGTCATAGCCTGTCTGTTCTTTTCATGAACCACATCCAGTGGCATTGCATGTGTGTTCTTCTAAACAAACCACATAAGTCATTGCATGTCTGTCCTTTTCATGAACCACACCCGGTGTCATTGCATGTGTGTTCCTCTAGAAAGACCACATAAGGATCCACCGGTGTCATTGCATGTCTGTTCCTCTAAACAAACCACATAAGGATCCACCAGTGTCATTGGATGTGTGTTCTTCTCATGAAACACACATGGATCCGCTGGTGTCATTGCATGTATGTTCCTCTAAACAAACCACATAAGGATCCACCAGTGTCATTGTATGTGTGTTCTTTTCATGAACCACACATAAGGATCATTACATGTGTGTTCTTCTAAACAAACCACATAAGGATCCACCAGTGTAACTGCATGTCTGTTCTTTTCATGAACCACACCCAGTGTCAGTGCATGTCTGTTCTTTTCATGAACACCACACCCAGTGTCACTACATGTCTGTTATTTTCATGAACCACATAAGGATCCACCAGTGTCATTGCATGTCTGTTCTTCACATGGACCACATAAGGATCCACCAGTGTCATTGCATGTCTGTTCTTTTCATGAACCACACCCAGTGTCACTGCATGTGTGTTCTTTTCATGAACCACATAAGGATCTATCAGTGTCATTGGATGTGTGTTCTTCTCATGAACCACACGTGGATCCACCGGTGTCATTGCATGTATGTTCCTCTAAACAAACCACATAAGGATCCAGCAGTGTCATTGCGTGTCTGTTCTTTTCATGAACCACACCCAGTTTCATTGCATGTGTGTTCTTCAAAACAAACCACATAAGGATCCACCAGTGTTATTGCATGTCTGTTCTTTTCATGAACCACATCCAGTGTCATTGCATGTGTGTTCTTCTAAAGAAAACCACATAAGTCATTGCATGTCTGTTCTTTTCATGAACCACACCCGGTGTCATTGCATGTGTGTTCCTCTAGACATACCACATAAGGATCCACCAGTGTTATTGCATGTCTATTCTTTACATGGTCACATAAGGATCCACCAGTGTCATTGTATGTCTGTTCTTTTCATGAACCACGCCTAGTGTCAGTGCATGTCTGTTCTTTTCATGAACCACACCCAGTGTCACTGCATGTGTGTTCTTTTCATGAACCACATAAGGATCCACCAGTGTCATTGGATGTGTGTTCTTCTCATGAACCACACATGGATCCGCCGGTGTCATTGCATGTATGTTCCTCTAAACAAACCACATAAGGATCCACCAGTGTCATTGGATGTGTGTTCTTTTCATGAACCGCACACAGTATCATTGCATGTGTGTTCTTCTAAACAAACCACATAAGGATCCACCAGTGTAATTGCATGTCTGTTCTTTTCATGAACTACATAAGGATCCACAAGTGTCATTGCATGTCTGTTCTTTTCATGAACCACACCCAGTGTCATTGCATGTGTGTTCTTCTAAACAAACCACATAAGGATCCACTAGTGTCATTGCCTGTCTGTTCTTTTCATGAACCACATCCAGTGGCATTGCATGTGTGTTCTTCTAAACAAACCACATAAGTCATTGCATGTCTGTTCTTTTCATGAACCACACCCGGTGTCATTGTATGTGTGTTCCTCTAGAAAGACCACATAAGGATCCACCGGTGTCATTGCATGTCTGTTCCTCTAAACAAACCACATAAGGATCCACCAGTGTCATTGGATGTGTGTTCTTCTCATGAACCACACATGGATCCGCCGGTGTCATTGCATGTATGTTCCTCTAAACAAACCACATAAGGATCCACCAGTGTCATTGGATGTGTGTTCTTTTCATGAACCACACCCAGTATCATTACATCTGTGTTCTTCTAAACAAACCACATAAGGATCCACCAATGTAACTGCATGTCTGTTCTTTTCATGAACCACATAAGGATCCACCAGTGTCATTGCATGTCTGTTCTTTTCATGAACCACACCCAGTGTCAGTGCATGTCTGTTCTTTTCATGAACCACACCCAGTGTCACTACATGTCTGTTCTTTTCATGAACCACATAAGGATCCACCAGTGTCATTGCATGTCTGTTCTTCACATGGACCACATAAGGATCCACCAGTGTCATTGTATGTCTGTTCTTTTCATGAACCACACACAGTTTCACTGCATGTGTGTTCTTTTCATGAACCACATAAGGATCTATCAGTGTCATTGGATGTGTGTTCTTCTCATGAACCACACGTGGATCCACCGGTGTCATTGCATGTATGTTCCTCTAAACAAACCACATAAGGATCCAGCAGTGTCATTGCGTGTCTGTTCTTTTCATGAACCACACCCAGTTTCATTGCATGTGTGTTCTTCAAAACAAACCACATAAGGATCCACCAGTGTCATTGCCTATCTGTTCTTTTCATGAACCACATCCAGTGTCATTGCATGTGTGTTCTTCTAAACAAAACCACATAAGTCATTGCATGTATGGTCTTTTCGTGAACCACACCCGGTGTCATTGCATGTGTGTTCCTCTAGACATACCACATAAGGATCCACCAGTGTCATTGCATGTCTGTTCTTTACATGGACCACATAAGGATCCACCAGTGTCATTGTATGTCTGTTCTTTTCATGAACCACACCTAGTGTCAGTGCATGTCTGTTCTTTTCATGAACCACACCCAGTGTCACTGCATGTGTGTTCTTTTCATGAACCACATAAGGATCCACCAGTGTCATTGGATGTGTGTTCTTCTCATGAACCACACATGGATCCGCCGGTGTCATTGCATGTATGTTCCTCTAAACAAACCACATAAGGATCCACCAGTGTCATTGGGTGTGTGTTCTTTTCATGAACCACACCCAGTATCATTGCATGTGTGTTCTTCTAAACAAACCACATAAGGATCCACCAGTGTAATTGCATGTCTGTTCTTTTCATGAACCACATAAGGATCCACCAGTGTCATTGCATGTCTGTTCTTTTCATGAACCACACCCAGTGTCATTGCATGTGTGTTCTTCTAAACAAACCACATAAGGATCCACTAGTGTCATTGCCTGTCTGTTCTTTTCATGAACCACATCCAGTGGCATTGCATGTGTGTTCTTCTAAACAAACCACATAAGTCATTGAATGTCTGTTCTTTTCATGAACCACACCCGGTGTCATTGCATGTGTGTTCCTCTAGAAAGACCACATAAGGATCCACCGGTGTCATTACATGTCTGTTCCTCTAAACAAACCACATAAGGATCGACTAGTGTCATTGGATGTGTGTTCTTCTCATGAACCACACATGGATCCGCCGGTGTCATTGCATGTATGTTCCTCTAAACAAACCACATAAGGATCCACCAGTGTGATTGGATGTGTGTTCTTTTCATGAACCACACCCAGTATCATTACATGTGTGTTCTTCTAAACAAACCACATAAGGATCCACCAGTGTAACTGCATGTCTGTTCTTTTCATGAACCACATAAGGATCCACCAGTGTCATTGCATGTCTGTTCTTTTCATGAACCACACCCAGTGTCAGTGCATGTCTGTTCTTTTCATGAACCACACCCAGTGTCACTACATGTCTGTTCTTTTCATGAACCACATAAGGATCCACCAGTGTCATTGCATGTATGGTCTTCACATGGACCACATAAGGATCCACCAGTGTCATTGCATGTCTGTTCTTTTCATGAACCACACCCAGTGTCACTGCATGTGTGTTCTTTTCATGAACCACATAAGGATCTATCAGTGTCATTGGATGTGTGTTCTTCTCATGAACCACACGTGGATCCACCGGTGTCATTGCATGTATGTTCCTCTAAACAAACCACATAAGGATCCAGCAGTGTCATTGCGTGTCTGTTCTTTTCATGAACCACACCCAGTTTCATTGCATGTGTGTTCTTCAAAACAAACCTCATAAGGATCCACCAGTGTTATTGCATGTCTGTTCTTTTCATGAACCACATCCAGTGTCATTGCATGTGTGTTCTTCTAAAGAAAACCACATAAGTCATTGCATGTCTGTTCTTTTCATGAACCACACCCGGTGTCATTGCATGTGTGTTCCTCTAGACATACCACATAAGGATCCACCAGTGTTATTGCATGTCTATTCTTTACATGGTCACATAAGGATCCACCAGTGTCATTGTATGTCTGTTCTTTTCATGAACCACACCTAGTGTCAGTGCATGTCTGTTCTTTTCATGAACCACACCCAGTGTCACTGCATGTGTGTTCTTTTCATGAACCACATAAGGATCCACCAGTGTCATTGGATGTGTGTTCTTCTCATGAACCACACATGGATCCGCCGGTGTCATTGCATGTATGTTCCTCTAAACAAACCACATAAGGATCCACCAGTGTCATTGGATGTGTGTTCTTTTCATGAACCGCACCCAGTATCATTGCATGTGTGTTCTTCTAAACAAAACACATAAGGATCCTCCAGTGTAATTGCATGTCTATTCTTTTCATGAACCACATAAGGATCCACCAGTGTCATTGCATGTCTGTTCTTTTCATGAACCACACCCAGTGTCATTGCATGTGTGTTCTTCTAAACAAACCACATAAGGATCCACTAGTGTCATTGCCTGTCTGTTCTTTTCATGAACCACATCCAGTGGCATTGCATGTGTGTTCTTCTAAACAAACCACATAAGTCATTGCATGTATGTTCTTTTCATGAACCACACCCGGTGTCATTGTATGTGTGTTCCTCTAGAAAGACCACATAAGGATCCACCGGTGTCATTGCATGTCTGTTCCTCTAAACAAACCACATAAGGATCCACCAGTGTCATTGGATGTGTGTTCTTCTCATGAACCACACATGGATCCGCCGGTGTCATTGCATGTATGTTCCTCTAAACAAACCACATAAGGATCCACCAGTGTCATTGGATGTGTGTTCTTTTCATGAACCACACCCATTATCATTACATGTGTGTTCTTCTAAACAAACCACATAAGGATCCACCAGTGTAACTGCATGTCTGTTCTTTTCATGAACCACATAAGGATCCACCAGTGTCATTGCATGTCTGTTCTTTTCATGAACCACACCCAGTGTCATTGCATGTGTGTTCTTCTAAACAAACCACATAAGGATCCACTAGTGTCATTGCCTGTCTGTTCTTTTCATGAACCACATCCAGTGGCATTGCATGTGTGTTCTTCTAAACAAACCACATAAGTCATTGCATGTCTGTTCTTTTCATGAACCACACCCGGTGTCATTGTATGTGTGTTCCTCTAGAAAGACCACATAAGGATCCACCGGTGTCATTGCATGTATGTTCCTCTAAACAAACCACATAAGGATCCACCAGTGTCATTGGATGTGTGTTCTTCTCATGAACCACACCCAGTATCATTACATCTGTGTTCTTCTAAACAAACCACATAAGGATCCACCAATGTAACTGCATGTCTGTTCTTTTCATGAACCACATAAGGATCCACCAGTGTCATTGCATGTCTGTTCTTTTCATGAACCACACCCAGTGTCAGTGCATGTCTGTTCTTTTCATGAACCACACCCAGTGTCACTACATGTCTGTTCTTTTCATGAACCACATAAGGATCCACCAGTGTCATTGCATGTCTGTTCTTCACATGGACCACATAAGGATCCACCAGTGTCATTGTATGTCTGTTCTTTTCATGAACCACACCCAGTTTCACTGCATGTGTGTTCTGTTCATGAACCACATAAGGATCTATCAGTGTCATTGGATGTGTGTTCTTCTCATGAACCACACGTGGATCCACCGGTGTCATTGCATGTATGTTCCTCTAAACAAACCACATAAGGATCCAGCAGTGTCATTGCGTGTCTGTTCTTTTCATGAACCACACCCAGTTTCATTGCATGTGTGTTCTTCAAAACAAACCACATAAGGATCCACCAGTGTCATTGCCTATCTGTTCTTTTCATGAACCACATCCAGTGTCATTGCATGTGTGTTCTTCTAAACAAAACCACATAAGTCATTGCATGTATGGTCTTTTCGTGAACCACACCCGGTGTCATTGCATGTGTGTTCCTCTAGACATACCACATAAGGATCCACCAGTGTCATTGCATGTCTGTTCTTTACATGGACCACATAAGGATCCACCAGTGTCATTGTATGTCTGTTCTTTTCATGAACCACACCTAGTGTCAGTGCATGTCTGTTCTTTTCATGAACCACACCCAGTGTCACTGCATGTGTGTTCTTTTCATGAACCACATAAGGATCCACCAGTGTCATTGGATGTGTGTTCTTCTCATGAACCACATATGGATCCGCCGGTGTCATTGCATGTATGTTCCTCTAAACAAACCACATAAGGATCCACCAGTGTCATTGGGTGTGTGTTCTTTTCATGAACCACACCCAGTATCATTGCATGTGTGTTCTTCTAAACAAACCACATAAGGATCCACCAGTGTAATTGCATGTCTGTTCTTTTCATGAACCACATAAGGATCCACCAGTGTCATTGCATGTCTGTTCTTTTCATGAACCACACCCAGTGTCATTGCATGTGTGTTCTTCTAAACAAACCACATAAGGATCCACTAGTGTCATTGCCTGTCTGTTCTTTTCATGAACCACATCCAGTGGCATTGCATGTGTGTTCTTCTAAACAAACCACATAAGTCATTGAATGTCTGTTCTTTTCATGAACCACACCCGGTGTCATTGCATGTGTGTTCCTCTAGAAAGACCACATAAGGATCCACCGGTGTCATTACATGTCTGTTCCTCTAAACAAACCACATAAGGATCGACTAGTGTCATTGGATGTGTGTTCTTCTCATGAACCACACATGGATCCGCCGGTGTCATTGCATGTATGTTCCTCTAAACAAACCACATAAGGATCCACCAGTGTGATTGGATGTGTGTTCTTTTCATGAACCACACCCAGTATCATTACATGTGTGTTCTTCTAAACAAACCACATAAGGATCCACCAGTGTAACTGCATGTCTGTTCTTTTCATGAACCACATAAGGATCCACCAGTGTCATTGCATGTCTGTTCTTTTCATGAACCACACCCAGTGTCACTACATGTCTGTTCTTTTCATGAACCACATAAGGATCCACCAGTGTCATTGCATGTATGGTCTTCACATGGACCACATAAGGATCCACCAGTGTCATTGCATGTCTGTTCTTTTCATGAACCACACCCAGTGTCACTGCATGTGTGTTCTTTTCATGAACCACATAAGGATCTATCAGTGTCATTGGATGTGTGTTCTTCTCATGAACCACACGTGGATCCACCGGTGTCATTGCATGTATGTTCCTCTAAACAAACCACATAAGGATCCAGCAGTGTCATTGCGTGTCTGTTCTTTTCATGAACCACACCCAGTTTCATTGCATGTGTGTTCTTCAAAACAAACCACATAAGGATCCACCAGTGTTATTGCATGTCTGTTCTTTTCATGAACCACATCCAGTGTCATTGCATGTGTGTTCTTCTAAAGAAAACCACATAAGTCATTGCATGCCTGTTCTTTTCATGAACCACACCCGGTGTCATTGCATGTGTGTTCCTCTAGACATACCACATAAGGATCCACCAGTGTTATTGCATGTCTATTCTTTACATGGTCACATAAGGATCCACCAGTGTCATTGTATGTCTGTTCTTTTCATGAACCACACCTAGTGTCAGTGCATGTCTGTTCTTTTCATGAACCACACCCAGTGTCACTGCATGTGTGTTCTTTTCATGAACCACATAAGGATCCACCAGTGTCATTGGATGTGTGTTCTTCTCATGAACCACACATGGATCCGCCGGTGTCATTGCATGTATGTTCCTCTAAACAAACCACATAAGGATCCACCAGTGTCATTGGATGTGTGTTCTTTTCATGAACCGCACCCAGTATCATTGCATGTGTGTTCTTCTAAACAAAACACATAAGGATCCTCCAGTGTAATTGCATGTCTATTCTTTTCATGAACCACATAAGGATCCACCAGTGTCATTGCATGTCTGTTCTTTTCATGAACCACACCCAGTGTCATTGCATGTGTGTTCTTCTAAACAAACCACATAAGGATCCACTAGTGTCATTGCCTGTCTGTTCTTTTCATGAACCACATCCAGTGGCATTGCATGTGTGTTCTTCTAAACAAACCACATAAGTCATTGCATGTATGTTCTTTTCATGAACCACACCCGGTGTCATTGTATGTGTGTTCCTCTAGAAAGACCACATAAGGATCCACCGGTGTCATTGCATGTCTGTTCCTCTAAACAAACCACATAAGGATCCACCAGTGTCATTGGATGTGTGTTCTTCTCATGAACCACACATGGATCCGCCGGTGTCATTGCATGTATGTTCCTCTAAACAAACCACATAAGGATCCACCAGTGTCATTGGATGTGTGTTCTTTTCATGAACCACACCCATTATCATTACATGTGTGTTCTTCTAAACAAACCACATAAGGATCCACCAGTGTAACTGCATGTCTGTTCTTTTCATGAACCACATAAGGATTCACCAGTGTCATTGCATGTCTGTTCTTTTCATGAACCACACCCAGTGTCAGTGCATGTCTGTTCTTTTCATGAACCACACCCAGTGTCACTACATGTATGTTCTTTTCATGAACCACATAAGGATCGACCAGTGTCATTGCATGTATGTTCTTCACATGGACCACATAAGGATCCACCAGTGTCATTGCATGTCTGTTCTTTTCATGAACCACACCCAGTGTCACTGCATGTGTGTTCTTTTCATGAACCACATAAGGATCTATCAGTGTCATTGGATGTGTGTTCTTCTCATGAACCACACGTGGATCCACCGGTGTCATTGCATGTATGTTCCTCTAAACAAACCACATAAGGATCCAGCAGTGTCATTGCGTGTCTGTTCTTTTCATGAACCACACCCAGTTTCATTGCATGTGTGTTCTTCAAAACAAACCACATAAGGATCCACCAGTGTTATTGCCTGTCTGTTCTTTTCATGAACCACATCCAGTGTCATTGCATGTGTGTTCTTCTAAAGAAAACCACATAAGTCATTGCATGTCTGTTCTTTTCATGAACCACACCCGGTGTCATTGCATGTGTGTTCCTCTAGACATACCACATAAGGATCCACCAGTGTTATTGCATGTCTATTCTTTACATGGACCACATAAGGATCCACAAGTGTCATTGTATGTCTGTTCTTTTCATGAACGACACCTAGTGTTAGTGCATGTCTGTTCTTTTCATGAACCACACCCAGTGTCACTGCATGTGTGTTCTTTTCATGAACCACATAAGGATCCACTAGTGTCATTGGATGTGTGTTCTTCTCATGGACCACACATGGATCCGCCGGTGTCATTGCATGTATTTTCCTCTAAACAAACCACATAAGGATCCACCAGTGTCATTGGATGTGTGTTCTTTTCATGAACCACACCCAGTATCATTGCATGTGTGTTCTTCTAAACAAACCACATAAGGATCCAACAGTGTAATTGCATGTCTGTTCTTTTCATGAACTACATAAGGATCCACCAGTGTCATTGCATGTCTGTTCTTTTCATGAACCACACCCAGTGTCATTGCATGTGTGTTCTTCTAAACAAACCACATAAGGATCCACTAGTGTCATTGCCTGTCTGTTCTTTTCATGAACCACATCCAGTGGCATTGCATGTGTGTTCTTCTAAACAAACCACATAAGTCATTACATGTCTGTTCTTTTCATGAACCACACCCGGTGTCATTGCATGTGTGTTCCTCTAGAAAGACCACATAAGGATCCACCGGTGTCATTGCATGTTTGTTCCTCTAAACAAACCACATAAGGATCCACAAGTGTCATTGGATGTGTGTTCTTCTCATGAACCACACATGGATCCACCGGTTTCATTGCATGTATGTTCCTCTAAACAAACCACATAAGGATCCACCAGTGTCATTGGATGTGTGTTCTTTTCATGAACCACACCCAGTATCATTACAGGTGTGTTCTTCTAAACAAACCACATAAGGATCCACCAGTGTAACTGCATGTCTGTTCTTTTCATGAACCACATAAGGATCCACCAGTGTCATTGCATGTCTGTTCTTTTCATGAACCACACCCAGTGTCAGTGCATGTCTGTTCTTTTCATGAACCACACCCAGTGTCACTACATGTCTGTTCTTTTCATGAACCACATAAGGATCCACCAGTGTCATTGCATGTATGTTCTTCACATGGACCACATAAGGATCCACCAGTGTCATTGTATGTCTGTTCTTTTCATGAACCACACCCAGTGTCACTGCATGTGTGTTCTTTTCATGAACCACATAAGGATCTATCAGTGTCATTGGATGTGTGTTCTTCTCATGAACCACACTTGGATCCACTGGTGTCATTGCATGTATGTTCCTCTAAACAAACCACATAAGGATCCAGCAGTGTCATTGCGTGTCTGTTCTTTTCATGAACCACACCCAGTTTCATTGCATGTGTGTTCTTCAAAACAAACCACATAAGGATCCACCAGTGTCATTGCCTGTCTGTTCTTTTCATGAACCACATCCAGTGTCATAGCATGTGTGTTCTTCTAAACAAAACCACATAAGTCATTGCATGTCTGGTCTTTTCATGAACCACACCCGGTGTCATTGCATGTGTGTTCCTCTAGACATACCACATAAGGATCCACCAGTATCATTGCATGTCTGTTCTTTACATGGACCACATAAGGATCCACCAGTGTCATTGTATGTCTGTTCTTTTCATGAACCACACCTAGTGTCAGTGCATGTCTGTTCTTTTCATGAACCACACCCAGTGTCACTGCATGTGTGTTCTTTTCATGAACCACATAAGGATCCACCAGTGTCATTGGATGTGTGTTCTTCTCATGAACCACATATGGATCCGCCGGTGTCATTGCATGTATGTTCCTCTAAACAAACCACATAAGGATCCACCAGTGTCATTGGATGTGTGTTCTTTTCATGAACCACACCCAGTATCATTGCATGTGTGTTCTTCTAAACAAACCACATAAGGATCCACCGGTGTCATTGCATGTCTGTTCTTTTCATGAACCACATAAGGATCCACCAGTGTCATTGCATGTCTGTTCTTTTCATGAACCACACCCAGTGTCATTGCATGTGTGTTCTTCTAAACAAACCACATAAGGATCCACTAGTATCATTGCCTGTCTGTTCTTTTCATGAACTATATCCAGTGGCATTGCATGTGTGTTCTTCTAAACAAACCACATAAGTCATTGCATGTCTGTTCTTTTCATGAACCACACCCGGTGTCATTGCATGTGTGTTCCTCTAGACAGACCACATAAGGATCCACCGGTGTCATTACATGTCTGTTCCTCTAAACAAACCACATAAGGATCCACCAGTGTCATTGGATGTGTGTTCTTCTCATGAACCGCACATGGATCCGCCGGTGTCATTGCATGTATGTTCCTCTATACAAACCACATAAGGATCCACCAGTGTGATTGGATGTGTGTTCTTTTCATGAACCACACCCAGTATCATTACATGTGTGTTCTTGTAAACAAACCACATAAGGATCCACCAGTGTAACTGCATGTCTGTTCTTTTCATGAACCACATAAGGATCCACCAGTGTCATTGCATGTCTGTTCTTTTCATGAACCACACCCAGTGTCAGTGCATGTCTGTTCTTTTCATGAACCACACCCAGTGTCACTACATGTCTGTTCTTTTCATGAACCAGATAAGGATCCACCAGTGTCATTGCTTGTCTGTTCTTGACATGGACCACATAAGGATCCACGAGTGTCATTGTATTTCTGTTCTTTTCATGAACCACACCTAGTGTCAGTGCATGTCTATTCTTTTCATGAACCACACCCAGTGTCACTGCATGTGTGTTCTTTTCATGAACCACATAAGGATCTACCAGTGTCATTGGATGTGTGTTCTTCTCATGAACCACACATGGATCCACCGGTGTCATTGCATATATGTTCCTCTAAACAAACCACATAAGGATCCACCAGTGTCATTGCGTGTCTATTCTTTTCATGAACCACACCTAGTGTCATTGCATGTGTGTTCTTCTAAACAAACCACATAAGGATCCACTAGTGTCATTGCCTGTCTGTTCTTTTCATGAACCACATCCAGTGGCATTGCATGTGTGTTCTTCTAAACAAACCACATAAGTCATTCCATGTCTGTTCTTTTCATGAACCACACCCGGTGTCATTGCATGTGTGTTTTTCTAGACAGACCACATAAGGATCCACTGGTGTCATTGCATGTCTGTTCCTCTAAACAAACCACATAAGGATCCACCAGTGTCATTGGATGTGTGTTCTTCTCATGAACCACACATGGATCCGCCGGTGTCATTGCATGTATGTTCCTCTAAACAAACCACATAAGGATCCACCAGTGTCATTGGATGTGTGTTCTTTTCATGAACCACACCCAGTGTCATTGCATGTGTGTTCTTCTAAACAAACCTCATAAGGATCCACCAGTGTAATTGCATGTCTGTTCTTTTCATGAACCACATAAGGATCCATCAGTGTCATTGCATGTCTATTCTTTTCATGAACCACACCCAGTGTCAGTGCATGTCTGTTCTTTTCATGATCTACACCCAGTGTCATTGCATGTGTGTTCTTTTCATAAACCACAGCTAGAGTCATTGGATGTCTATTCTTTTCATGAACCACACTCAGTGTCATTGCATGTCTGTTCTTTTCATGAACCACACCCGGTGTCACTGCATGTAAGTTCTTTTCATGAACCATAGCTAGAGTCATTGCATGTATGTTACTTCCATAAACCACACATGGATCCACCGGTGTCATTACATGTCTGGTTTTTTCATGAACCACACCTATTGTCATTGCATGTCAGTTCTTTTCATGAACCACACCCAGTGTCATTGCATGTCAGTTCTTTTCATGAACCACATAAGGACCCACCAGTGTCATTGCATGTCTGTTCTTTCCATGAACCACACATAAGGATCCACCAGTGTCATTGCATGTCTGTTCTTTTCATGAACCACACCCAGTGTCATTGCATGTCTGTTCTCCTGATGAACCACATATGGATCCACCAGTGTCATTGCATGTCTTATCTTTTCATGAACCACAGCTAGAGTCCACCAGTGTCATTGGATGTGTGTTCTTCCCATGAACCACACAAGGATTCACCAGTGTCATTGCATGTCTGTTCTTTTCATGAATCACACCCAGTGTCACTACATGTTAGTTCTTTTCATGAACCACATAAGGATCCACCCAGTGTCATTGGATATGTGTTCTTCTCATGAACCACACGTGGATCCACCAGTGTCATTGCATGTCTGGTCCTCTAAACAAACCACATAAGGATCCACCAGTGTCATTGCATGTCTGTTCTTTTCATGAACCACACCCAGTGTCATTGCATGTGTGTTCTTCTAAACAAACCACATAATGATCCACCAGTGGCATTGCATGTCTGTTCTTTTCATGAACCACACATAAGGATCCACCAGTGTCATTGCATGTCTATTCTTTTCATGAACCACACCCAATGTCATTGCACGTGTGTTCTCCTGACAAACCACATACGGATCCACCAGTGTTAATGCATGTCTGTTCTTTTCATGAAACACAGCTAGAGTCCACCAGTGTCATTGGATGTGTGTTCTTCCCATGAACCACACATGGATCCACCAGTGTCATTGCATGTCTGTTCTTTTCATGAACCATACCTAGAGTCCACCAGTGTCATTGGATTTGTGTTCTTCCCATGAACCACACATGGATCCACCAGTGTCATTGCATGTCTGTTCTTTTCATGAATCACAGCTCGAGTCATTGCATGTCTATTACTTCCATAAACCACATATGGATCCACCTAGTGTGATTGCATGTCCGTTCCTCTAAACAAACCATATAAGGATCCACGAGTGTCATTGGATGTGTGTTCTTCTCATGAACCACACATGGATCCACCAGTGTCATTGCATGTTTGTTCCTTTAAACAAACCACATAAGGATCCACCAGTGTCATTGCATGTCTGATCTTTTCATGAACCACACATAAGGATCCACCAATGTCATTGCATGTCTATTCTTTTCATAAACCACACCTAGTGTCATTGCATGTGTGTTCTTTTCATCTACCACAGCTAGAGTCATTGGATGTCTATTCTTTTCATGAACCACACTCAGTGTCATTGCATGTCTGTTCTTTTCATGAACCACACTCGGTGTCACTGCATGTAAGTTCTTTTCATGAACCACATAAGGATCCACTAGTGTCATTGGATGTGTGTTCTTCTCATGAACCACACGTGGATCCACCGGTGTCATTGCATGTCTATTCTTTTCATGAACCACACATAAGGATCCACCAGTGTCATTGCATGTCTGTTCTTTTCATGAACCACATAAGGATCCATCAGTGTCATTGCATGTCTGTTCTTTTCATGAACCACACCCAGTGTCAGTGCATGTCTGTTCTTTTCATGAACTACACCCAGTGTCATTGCATGTGTGGTCTTTTCATTAACCACAGCTAGAGTCATTGGATGTCTATTATATTCATGAACCACACTCAGTGTCATTGCATGTCTGTTCTTTTCATGAACCACACCCGGTGTCACTGCATGTAAGTTCTTTTCATGAACCATAGCTAGAGTCATTGCATGTATGTTACTTCCATAAACCACACATGGATCCACCGGTGTCATTATATGTCTGGTTTTTTCATGAACCACACCTAGTGTCATTGCATGTCAGTTCTTTTCATGAACCACACCCAGTGTCATTGCATGTCAGTTCTTTTCATGAACCACATAAGGATCCACCAGTGTCATTGCATGTCTGTTCTTTTCATGAACCACACATAAGGATCCACCAGTGTCATTGCATGTCTATTCTTTTCATGAACCACACCTAGTGTCATTGCATGTTTGTTCTCCTGATGAACCACATATGGATCCGCCAGTGTCATTGCATGTTTTATCATTTCATGAACCACAGCTAGAGTCCACCAGTGTCATTGGATGTGTGTTCTTCCCATGAACCACACATGGATTCACCAGTGTCATTGCATGTTTGTTCTTTTCATGAATCACACCCAGTGTCACTACATGTTAGTTCTTTTCATGAACCACATAAGGATCCACCAGTGTCATTGGATATGTGTTCTTCTCATGAACCACACGTGGATCCACCAGTGTCATTGCATGTCTGGTCCTCTAAACAAACCACATCAGGATCCACCAGTGTCATTGCATGTCTGTTCTTTTCATGAACCACACCCAGTGTCATTGCATGTGTGTTCTTCTAAACAAACCACATAATGATCCACCAGTGGCATTGCATGTCTCTTCTTTTCATGAACCACACATAAGGATCCACCAATGTCATTGCATGTCTATTCTTTTCATGAACCACACCCAATGTCATTGCATGTGTGTTCTCCTGACAAACCACATACGGATCCACTAGTGTTATTGCATGTCTGTTCTTTTCATGAACCACAGCTAGAGTCCACCAGTGTCATTGGATGTGTGTTCTTCCCATGAACCACACATGGATCCACCAGTGACATTGCATGTCTGTTCGTTTCATGAATCACAGCTAGAGTCATTGCATGTCTATTACTTCCATAAACCACATATGGATCCACCTAGTGTGATTGCATGTCCGTTCCTCTCAACAAACCACATAAGGATCCACCAGTGTCATTGGATGTGTGTTCTTCTCATGAACCACACATGGATCCACCGGTGTTATTGCATGTTTGTTCCTTTAAACAAACCACATAAGGATCCACCAGTGTCATTGCATGTCTGATCTTTTCATGAACCACACATAAGGATCCACCAGTGTCATTGCATGTCTATTCTTTTCATAAACCACACCTAGTGTCATTGCATGTGTGTTCTTTTCATCTACCACAGCTAGAGTCATTGGATGTCTATTCTTTTCATGAACCACATCCAGTGTCATTGCATGTCTGTTCTTTTCATGAACCACACTCGGTGTCACTGCATGTAAGTTCTTTTCATGAACCACATAAGGATCCACTAGTGTCATTGGATGTGTGTTCTTCTCATGAACCACATGTGGATCCACCGGTGTCATTGCATGTCTATTCTTTCCATGAACCACACATAAGGATCCACTAGTGTCATTGCATGTCAGTTCTTTTCATGAACCACATAAGGATCCACCAGTGTCATTGCATGTCTGTTCTTTTCATGAACCACATAAGGATCCACCAGTGTCATTGCATGTATGTTCTTTTCATGAACCACACCCAGTGTCATTATGTCTGTTCTTTTCATGAAAGACACCCGGTGTCACTACATGTCTGTTCTTTTCATGAACGACACCCAGTGTCACTGCATGTCAGTTCTTTTCATGAACCACATATGGATCTAATAGTGTCATTGGATGTGTGTTCTTCTCATGAACCACGAGTGGATCCACCGGTGTCATTACATGTTTGTTCTTCTAAACAAACCACATAAGGATCCACCAGTGTCATTGGATGTGTGTTCTTTTCATGAACCACACCTAGTATCATTGCATGTGTGTTCTTATAAACAAACCACATAAGGATCCACCAGTGTAATTGCATGTCTGTTCTTTTCATGAACCACATAAGGATCCATTAGTGTCATTGCATGTCTGTTCTTTTCATGAACCACACCCACTGTCAGTGCATGTCTGTTATTTTCATGAACCACACCCAGTGTCACTACATGTTTGTTCTTTTCATGAACCACATAAGGATCCACCAGTGTCATTGCATGTCTGTTCTTTACATGGACCATATAAGGATCCACCAGTGTCATTGTATGTCTGTTCTTTTCATGAACCACACCTAGTGTCAGTGCATGTCTGTTCTTTTCATGAACCACACCCAGTGTCACTGCATGTGTGTTCTTTGCATGAACCACATAAGGATCTACCAGTGTCATTGGATGTGTGTTCTTCTCATGAACCACACATGGATCTACCGGTGTCATTGCATGTATGTTCCTCTAAACAAACCACATAAGGATCCACCAGTGTCATTGCGTGTCTGTTCTTTTCATGAACCACACCCAGTGTCATTGCATGTGGGTTCTTCTACACAAACCACATAAGGATCCACTAGTGTCATTGCCTGTCTGTTCTTTTCATGAACCACATCCAGTGGCATTGCATGTGTGTTCTTCTAAACAAACCACATAAGTCATTGCATGTCTGTTATTTTCATGAACCACATCCGGTGTCATTGCATGTGTGTTCCTCTAGACAGACCACGTAAGGATCCACCGGTGTCATTGCATGTCTGTTCCCCTAAACAAACCACATAAGGATCCACCAGTGTCATTGGATGTGTGTTCTTCTCAAGAACCACACATGGATCCGCCGGTGTCAATGCATGTATGTTCCTCTAAACAAACCACACAAGGATCCACTAGTGTCATTGGATGTGTGTTCTTTTCATGAACCACACCCAATATCATTACATGTGTGTTCTTCTAAACAAACCACATAAGGATCCACCAGTGTAACTGCATGTCTGTTCTTTTCATGAACCACATAAGGATCCACCAGTGTCATTGCATGTCTGTTCTTTTCATGAACCACACCCAGTGTCAGTGCATGTCTGTTCTTTTCATGAACCACACCCAGTGTCACTACATGTCTGTTCTTTTCATGAACCAGATAAGGATCCACCAGTGTCATTGCATGTCTGTTCTTTACATGGACCACATAAGGATCCACGAGTGTCATTGTATGTCTGTTCTTTTCATGAACCACACCTAGTGTCAGTGCATGTCTGTTCTTTTCATGAACCACACCCAGTGTCACTGCATGTGTGTTCTTTTCATGAACCACATAAGGATCTACCAGTGTCATTGGATGTGTGTTCTTCTCATGAACCACACATGAATCCACCGGTGTCATTGCATGTATGTTCCTCTAAACAAACCACATAAGGATCCACCAGTGTCATTGCGTGTCTGTTCTTTTCATGAACCACACCCAGTGTCATTGCATGTGGGTTCTTCTAAACAAACCACATAAGGATCCACTAGTGTCATTGCCTGTCTGTTCTTTTCATGAACCACATCCAGTGGCATTGCATGTGTGTTCTTCTAAACAAACCACATAAGTCATTGCATGTCTGTTATTTTCATGAACCACATCCGGTGTCATTGCATGTGTGTTCCTCTAGACAGACCACATAAGGATCCACCGGTGTCATTGCATGTCTGTTCCTCTAAACAAACCACATAAGGATCCACCAGTGTCATTGGATGTGTGTTCTTCTCATGAACCACACATGGATCCGCCGGTGTCATTGCATGTATGTTCCTCTAAACAAACCACACAAGGTTCCACCAGTGTCATTGGATGTGTGTTCGTTTCATGAACCACACCCAATATCATTACATGTGTGTTCTTCTAAACAAACCACATAAGGATCCACCAGTGTAACTGCATGTCTGTTCTTTTCATGAACCACATAAGGATCCACCAGTGTCATTGCATGTCTGTTCTTTTCACGAACCACACCCAGTGTCAGTGCATGTCTGTTCTTTTCATGAACCACACCCAGTGTCACTACATGTCTGTTCTTTTCATGAACCAGATAAGGATCCACCAGTGTCATTGCATGTCTGTTCTTTACATGGACCACATAAGGATCCACGAGTGTCATTGTATGTCTGTTCTTTTCATGAACCACACCTAGTGTCAGTGCATGTCTGTTCTTTTCATGAACCACACCTAGTGTCACTGCATGTGTGTTCTTTTCATGAACCACATAAGGATCTACCAGTGTCATTGGATGTGTGTTCTTCTCATGAACCACACATGGATCCACCGGTGTCATTGCATGTATGCTCCTCTAAACAAACCACATAAGGATCCACCAGTGTCATTGCGTGTCTATTCTTTTCATGAACCACACCTAGTGTCATTGCATGTGTGTTCTTCTAAACAAACCACATAAGGATCAAAGAGTGTCATTGCCTGTCTGTTCTTTTCATGAACCACATCCAGTGGCATTGCATGTGTGTTCTTCTAAACAAACCACATAAGTCATTCCATGTCTGTTCTTTTCATGAACCACACCCGGTGTCATTGCATGTGTGTTTTTCTAGACAGACCACATAAGGATCCACTGGTGTCATTGCATGTCTGTTCCTCTAAACAAACCACATAAGGATCCACCAGTGTCATTGGATGTGTGTTCTTCTCATGAACCACACATGGATCCGCCGGTGTCACTGCATGTATGTTCCTCTAAACAAACCACATAAGGATCCACCAGTGTCAGTGGATGTGTGTTCTTTTCATGAACCACACCCAGTGTCATTGCATGTGTGTTCTTCTAAACAAACCTCATAAGGATCCACCAGTGTAATTGCATGTCTGTTCTTTTCATGAACCACATAAGGATCCATTAGTGTCATTGCATGTTTGTTCTTTTCATGAACCACACCCAGTGTCAGTGCATGTCTGTTATTTTCATGAACCACACCCAGTGTCACTACATGTTTGTTCTTTTCATGAACCACATAAGGATCCACCAGTGTCATTGCATGTCTGTTCTTTACATGGACCATATAAGGATCCACAAGTGTCATTGTATGTCTGTTCTTTTCATGAACCACACCTAGTGTCAGTGCATGTCTGTTCTTTTCATGAACCACACCCAGTGTCACTGCATGTGTGTTCTTTTCATGAACCACATAAGGATCTACCAGTGTCATTGGATGTGTGTTCTTCTCATGAACCACACATGGATCCACCGGTGTCATTGCATGTATGTTCCTCTAAACAAACCACATAAGGATCCACCAGTGTCATTGCGTGTCTGTTCTTTTCATGAACCACACCCAGTGTCATTGCATGTGGGTTCTTCAACACAAACCACATAAGGATCCACTAGTGTCATTGCCTGTCTGTTCTTTTCATGAACCACATCCAGTGGAATTGCATGTGTGTTCTTCTAAACAAACCACATAAGTCATTGCATGTCTGTTATTTTCATGAACCCCATCCGGTGTCATTGCATGTGTGTTCCTCTAGACAGACCACGTAAGGATCCACCGGTGTCATTGCATGTCTGTTCCTCTAAACAAACCACATAAGGATCCACCAGTGTCATTGGATGTGTGTTCTTCTCAAGAACCACACATGGATCCGCCGGTGTCAATGCATGTATGTTCCTCTAAACAAACCACACAAGGATCCACCAGTGTCATTGGATGTGTGTTCTTTTCATGAACCACACCCAATATCATTACATGTGTGTTCTTCTAAACAAACCACATAAGGATCCACCAGTGTAACTGCATGTCTGTTCTTTTCATGAACCACATAAGGATCCACCAGTGTCATTGCATGTCTGTTCTTTTCATGAACCACACCCAGTGTCAGTGCATGTCTGTTCTTTTCATGAACCACACCCAGTGTCACTACATGTCTGTTCTTTTCATGAACCAGATAAGGATCCACCAGTGTCATTGCATGTCTGTTCTTTACATGGACCACATAAGGATCCACGAGTGTCATTGTATGTCTGTTCTTTTCATGAACCACACCTAGTGTCAGTGCATGTCTGTTCTTTTCATGAACCACACCCAGTGTCACTGCATGTGTGTTCTTTTCATGAACCACATAAGGATCTACCAGTGTCATTGGATGTGTGTTCTTCTCATGAACCACACATGAATCCACCGGTGTCATTGCATGTATGTTCCTCTAAACAAACCACATAAGGATCCACCAGTGTCATTGCGTGTCTGTTCTTTTCATGAACCACACCCAGTGTCATTGCATGTGGGTTCTTCTAAACAAACCACATAAGGATCCACTAGTGTCATTGCCTGTCTGTTCTTTTCATGAACCACATCCAGTGGCATTGCATGTGTGTTCTTCTAAACAAACCACATAAGTCATTGCATGTCTGTTATTTTCATGAACCACATCCGGTGTCATTGCATGTGTGTTCCTCTAGACAGACCACATAAGGATCCACCGGTGTCATTGCATGTCTGTTCCTCTAAACAAACCACATAAGGATCCACCAGTGTCATTGGATGTGTGTTCTTCTCATGAACCACACATGGATCCGCCGGTGTCATTGCATGTATGTTCCTCTAAACAAACCACACAAGGTTCCACTAGTGTCATTGGATGTGTGTTCGTTTCATGAACCACACCCAATATCATTACATGTGTGTTCTTCTAAACAAACCACATAAGGATCCACCAGTGTAACTGCATGTCTGTTCTTTTCATGAACCACATAAGGATCCACCAGTGTCATTGCATGTCTGTTCTTTTCACGAACCACACCCAGTGTCAGTGCATGTCTGTTCTTTTCATGAACCACACCCAGTGTCACTACATGTCTGTTCTTTTCATGAACCAGATAAGGATCCACCAGTGTCATTGCATGTCTGTTCTTTACATGGACCACATAAGGATCCACGAGTGTCATTGTATGTCTGTTCTTTTCATGAACCACACCTAGTGTCAGTGCATGTCTGTTCTTTTCATGAACCACACCCAGTGTCACTGCATGTGTGTTCTTTTCATGAACCACATAAGGATCTACCAGTGTCATTGGATGTGTGTTCTTCTCATGAACCACACATGGATCCACCGGTGTCATTGCATGTATGCTCGTCTAAACAAACCACATAAGGATCCACCAGTGTCATTGCGTGTCTATTCTTTTCATGAACCACACCTAGTGTCATTGCATGTGTGTTCTTCTAAACAAACCACATAAGGATCCACTAGTGTCATTGCCTGTCTGTTCTTTTCATGAACCACATCCAGTGGCATTGCATGTGTGTTCTTCTAAACAAACCACATAAGTCATTCCATGTCTGTTCTTTTCATGAACCACACCCGGTGTCATTGCATGTGTGTTTTTCTAGACAGACCACATAAGGATCCACTGGTGTCATTGCATGTCTGTTCCTCTAAACAAACCACATAAGGATCCACCAGTGTCATTGGATGTGTGTTCTTCTCATGAACCACACATGGATCCGCCGGTGTCATTGCATGTATGTTCCTCTAAACAAACCACATAAGGATCCACCAGTGTCAGTGGATGTGTGTTCTTTTCATGAACCACACCCAGTGTCATTGCATGTGTGTTCTTCTAAACAAACCTCATAAGGATCCACCAGTGTAATTGCATGTCTGTTCTTTTCATGAACCACATAAGGATCCATTAGTGTCATTGCATGTCTGTTCTTTTCCTGAACCACACCCAGTGTCAGTGCATGTCTGTTATTTTCATGAACCACACCCAGTGTCACTACATGTTTGTTCTTTTCATGAACCACATAAGGATCCACCAGTGTCATTGCATGTCTGTTCTTTACATGGACCATATAAGGATCCACCAGTGTCATTGTATGTCTGTTCTTTTCATGAACCACACCTAGTGTCAGTGCATGTCTGTTCTTTTCGTGAACCACACCCAGTGTCACTGCATGTGTGTTCTTTTCATGAACCACATAAGGATCTACCAGTGTCATTGGATGTGTGTTCTTCTCATGAACCACACATGGATCCACCGGTGTCATTGCATGTATGTTCCTCTAAACAAACCACATAAGGATCCACCAGTGTCATTGCGTGTCTGTTCTTTTCATGAACCACACCCAGTGTCATTGCATGTGGGTTCTTCTACACAAACCACATAAGGATCCACTAGTGTCATTGCCTGTCTGTTCGGTGTCATTGCATGTATGTTCCTCTAAACAAACCACATAAGGATCCACCAGTGTCATTGCGTGTCTGTTCTTTTCATGAACCACACCCAGTGTCATTGCATGTGGGTTCTTCTACACAAACCACATAAGGATCCACTAGTGTCATTGCCTGTCTGTTCTTTTCATGAACCACATCCAGTGGCATTGCATGTGTGTTCTTCTAAACAAACCACATAAGTCATTGCATGTCTGTTATTTTCATGAACCACATCCGGTGTCATTGCATGTGTGTTCCTCTAGACAGACCACGTAAGGATCCACCGGTGTCATTGCATGTCTGTTCCTCTAAACAAACCACATAAGGATCCACCAGTGTCATTGGATGTGTGTTCTTCTCAAGAACCACACATGGATCCGCCGGTGTCAATGCATGTATGTTCCTCTAAACAAACCACACAAGGATCCACCAGTGTCATTGGATGTGTGTTCTTTTCATGAACCACACCCAATATCATTACATGTGTGTTCTTCTAAACAAACCACATAAGGATCCACCAGTGTAACTGCATGTCTGTTCTTTTCATGAACCACATAAGGATCCACCAGTGTCATTGGATGTCTGTTCTTTTCATGAACCACACCCAGTGTCAGTGCATGTCTGTTCTTTTCATGAACCACACCCAGTGTCACTACATGTCTGTTCTTTTCATGAACCAGATAAGGATCCACCAGTGTCATTGCATGTCTGTTCTTTACATGGACCACATAAGGATCCACGAGTGTCATTGTATGTCTGTTCTTTTCATGAACCACACCTAGTGTTAGTGCATGTCTGTTCTTTTCATGAACCACACCCAGTGTCACTGCATGTGTGTTCTTTTCATGAACCACATAAGGATCTACCAGTGTCATTGGATGTGTGTTCTTCTCATGAACCACACATGAATCCACCGGTGTCATTGCATGTATGTTCCTCTAAACAAACCACATAAGGATCCACCAGTGTCATTGCGTGTCTGTTCTTTTCATGAACCACACCCAGTGTCATTGCATGTGGGTTCTTCTAAACAAACCACATAAGGATCCACTAGTGTCATTGCCTGTCTGTTCTTTTCATGAACCACATCCAGTGGCATTGCATGTGTGTTCTTCTAAACAAACCACATAAGTCATTGCATGTCTGTTATTTTCATGAACCACATCCGGTGTCATTGCATGTGTGTTCCTCTAGACAGACCACATAAGGATCCACCGGTGTCATTGCATGTCTGTTCCTCTAAACAAACCACATAAGGATCCACCAGTGTCATTGGATGTGTGTTCTTCTCATGAACCACACATGGATCCGCCGGTGTCATTGCATGTATGTTCCTCTAAACAAACCACACAAGGTTCCACCAGTGTCATTGGATGTGTGTTCGTTTCATGAACCACACCCAATATCATTACATGTGTGTTCTTCTAAACAAACCACATAAGGATCCACCAGTGTAACTGCATGTCTGTTCTTTTCATGAACCACATAAGGATCCACCAGTGTCATTGCATGTCTGTTCTTTTCACGAACCACACCCAGTGTCAGTGCATGTTTGTTCTTTTCATGAACCACACCCAGTGTCACTACATGTCTGTTCTTTTCATGAACCAGATAAGGATCCACCAGTGTCATTGCATGTCTGTTCTTTACATGAACCACATAAGGATCCACGAGTGTCATTGTATGCCTGTTCTTTTCATGAACCACACCTAGTGTCAGTGCATGTCTGTTCTTTTCATGAACCACACCCAGTGTCACTGCATGTGTGTTCTTTTCATGAACCACATAAGGATCTACCAGTGTCATTGGATGTGTGTTCTTCTCATGAACCAAACATGGATCCACCGGTGTCATTGCATGTATGCTCCTCTAAACAAACCACATAAGGATCCACCAGTGTCATTGCGTGTCTATTCTTTTCATGAACCACACCTAGTGTCATTGCATGTGTGTTCTTCTAAACAAACCACATAAGGATCCACTAGTGTCATTGCCTGTCTGTTCTTTTCATGAACCACATCCAGTGGCATTGCATGTGTGTTCTTCTAAACAAACCACATAAGTCATTCCATGTCTGTTCTTTTCATGAACCACACCCGGTGTCATTGCATGTGTGTTTTTCTAGACAGACCACATAAGGATCCACTGGTGTCATTGCATGTCTGTTCCTCTAAACAAACCACATAAGGATCCACCAGTGTCATTGGATGTGTGTTCTTCTCATGAACCACACATGGATCCGCCGGTGTCATTGCATGTATGTTCCTCTAAACAAACCACATAAGGATCCACCAGTGTCAGTGGATGTGTGTTCTTTTCATGAACCACACCCAGTGTCATTGCATGTGTGTTCTTCTAAACAAACCTCATAAGGATCCACCAGTGTAATTGCATGTCTGTTCTTTTCATGAACCACATAAGGATCCATCAGTGTCATTGCATGTCTATTCTTTTCATGAACCACACCCAGTGTCAGTGCATGTCTGTTCTTTTCATGATCTACACCCAGTGTCATTGCATGTGTGTTCTTTTCATAAACCACACCTAGAGTCATTGGATGTCTATTCTTTTCATGAACCACACTCAGTGTCATTGCATGTCTGTTCTTTTCATGAACCACACCCGGTGTCACTGCATGTAAGTTCTTTTCATGAACCATAGCTAGAGTCATTGCATGTATGTTACTTCCATAAACCACACATGGATCCACCGGTGTCACTACATGTCTGGTTTTTTCATGAACCGCACCTAGTGTCATTGCATGTCAGTTCTTTTCATGAACCACACCCAGTGTCATTGCATGTCATTTCTTTTCATGAACCACATAAGGATCCACCAGTGTCATTGCATGTCTGTTCTTTTCATGAACCACACATAAGGATCCACCAGTGTCATTGCATGTCTGTTCTTTTCATGAACCACACCCAGTGTCATTGCATGTCTGTTCTCCTGACGAACCACATATGGATCCACCAGTGTCATTGCATGTCTTATCTTTTCATGAACCACAGCTAGAGTCCACCAGTGTCATTGTATGTGTGTTCTTCCCATGAACCACACATGGATTCACCAGTGTCATTGCATGTCTGTTCTTTTCATGAATCACACCCAGTGTCACTACATGTTAGTTCTTTTCATGAACCACATAAGGATCCACCCAGTGTCATTGGATATGTGTTCTTCTCATGAACCACACGTGGATCCACCAGTGTCATTGCATGTCTGGTCCTCTAAACAATCCACATCAGGATCCACCAGTGTCATTGCATGTCTGTTCTTTTCATGAACCACACCCAGTGTCATTGCATGTGTGTTCTTCTAAACAAACCACATAATGATCCACCAGTGGCATTGCATGTCTGTTCTTTTCATGAACCACACATAAGGATCCACCAGTGTCATTGCATGTCTATTCTTTTCATGAACCACACCCAATGTCATTGCATGTGTGTTCTCCTGACAAACCACATACGGATCCACCAGTGTCATTGCATGTCTGTTCTTTTCATGAACCACAGCTAGAGTCCACCAGTGTCATTGGATGGGTGTTCTTCCCATGAACCACACATGGATCCACCAGGGTCATTGCATGTCTGTTCTTTTCATGAACCACAGCTAGAGTCCACCAGTGTCATTGGATGTGTGTTCTTCCCATGAACCACACATGGATCCACCAGTGTCATTGCATGTCTGTTCTTTTCATGAATCACAGCTAGTGTCATTGCATGTCTATTACTTCCATAAACCACATATGGATCCACCTAGTGTGATTGCATGTCCGTTCCTCTAAACAAACCACATAAGGATCCACCTGTGTCATTGGATGTGTGTTCTTCTCATGAACCACACATGGATCCACCAGTGTCATTGCATGTTTGTTCCTTTAAACAAACCACATAAGGATCCACCAGTGTCATTGCATGTCTGATCTTTTCATGAACCACACATAAGGATCCACCAGTGTCATTGCATGTCTATTCTTTTCATAAACCACACCTAGTGTCATTGCATGTGTGTTCTTTTCATCTACCACAGCTAGAGTCATTGGATGTCTATTCTTTTCATGAACCACACTCAGTGTCATTGGATATCTGTTCTTTTCATGAACCACACCCGGTGTCACTGCATGTAAGTTCTTTTCATGAACCACATAAGGATCCACTAGTGTCATTGGATGTGTGTTCTTCTCATGAACCACACGTGGATCCACCGGTGTCATTGCATGTCTATTCTTTTCATGAACCACACATAAGGATCCACTAGTGTCATTGCATGTGAGTTCTTTTCATGAACCACATAAGGGTCCACCGGTGTCATTGCATGTCTGTTCTTTTCATGAACCACATAGGGATCCACCAGTGTCATTGCATGTCTGTTCTTTTCATGAACCACACCCAATGTCATTGCATGTCCGTTCTTTTCATGAAACACACCCGGTGTCACTACATGTCTGTTCTTTTCATGAACGACACCCAGTGTCACTGCATGTCAGTTCTTTTCATGAACCACATATGGATCTAACAGTGTCATTGGATGTGTGTTCTTCTCATGAACCACGCGTGGATCCACCGGTGTCATTACATGTCTGTTCCTCTAAACAAACCACATAAGGATCCACTAGTGTCATTGCATGTGTGTTCTTCTAAAAAAACCACATAAGGATCCACCAGTGTCATTGGATGTCTGTTCTTTTCATGAACCACATAAGGATCCACCAGTGTCATTGCATGTCTGCTCTTTTCATGAACCACATACGGATCCACCAGTGTCATTGCATGTCTATTCTTTTCATGAACCACATAAGGATCCATCAGTGTCATTGCATGTCTATTCTTTTCATGAACCACACCTAGTGTCAGTGCATGTCTGTTCTTTTCATGAACTACACCCAGTGTCATTGCATGTGTGTTCTTTTCATGAACCACAGCTAGAGTCATTGGATGTCTACTCTTTTCATGAACCACACTCAGTGTCATTGTATGTCTGTTCTTTTCATGAACCACACCCGGTGTCACTGCATGTAAGTTCTTTTCGTGAACCATAGCTAGAATCATTGCATGTATGTTACTTCCATAAACCACACATGGATCCACCGGTGTCATTACATGTCTGGTTTTTTCATGAACCACACCTAGTGTCATTGCATGTCAGTTCTTTTCATGAACCACACCCAGTGTCATTGCATGTCAGTTCTTTTCATGAACCACATAAGGATCCACCAGTGTCATTGCATGTCTGTTCTTTTCATGAACCACACATAAGGATCCACCAGTGTCATTGCATGTGAGTTCTTTTCATGAACCACATAAGGATCCACCAGTGTCATTGCATGTCTGTTCTTTTCATGAACCACATAGGGATCCACCAGTGTCATTGCATGTCCGTTCTTTTCATGAACCACACCCAATGTCATTGGATGTCCATTCTTTTCATGAAACACACCCGGTGTCACTACATGTCTGTTCTTTTCATGAACGACACCCAGTGTCACTGCATGTCAGTTCTTTTCATGAACCACATATGGATCTAACAGTGTCATTGGATGTGTGTTCTTCTCATGAACCATGCATGGATCCACCGGTGTCATTACATGTTTGTTCCTCTAAACAAACCACATAAGGATCCACTAGTGTCATTGCATGTGTGTTCTTCTAAAAAAACCACATAAGGATCCACCAGTGTCATTGGATGTTTGTTCTTTTCATGAACCACATAAGGATCCACCAGTGTCATTGCATGTCTGTTCTTTTCATGAACCACATACGGATCCACCAGTGTCATTGCATGTCTATTCTTTTCATGAACCACATAAGGATCCATCAGTGTCATTGCATGTCTGTTCTTTTCATGAACCACACCTAGTGTCAGTGCATGTCTGTTCTTTTCATGAACTACACCTAGTGTCATTGCATGTGTGTTCTTTTCATGAACCACAACTAGAGTCATTGGATGTCTACTCTTTTCATGAACCACACTCAGTGTCATTGTATGTCTGTTCTTTTCATGAACCACACCCGGTGTCACTGCATGTAAGTTCTTTTCGTGAACCATAGCTAGAGTCATTGCATGTATGTTACTTCCATAAACCACACATGGATCCACCGGTGTCATTACATGTCTGGTTTTTTCATGAACCACACCTAGTGTCATTGCATGTCAGTTCTTTACATGAACCACACCCAGTGTCATTGCATGTCAGTTCTTTTCATGAACCACATAAGGATCCACCAGTGTCATTGCATGTCTGTTCTTTTCATGAACCACACATAAGGATCCACCAGTGTCATTGCATGTCTGTTCTTTTCATGAACCACACCAAGTGTCATTGCATGTCTATTCCCCTGATGAACCACATATGGATCCACCAATGTCATTGCATGTCTTATCTTTTCATGAACCATAGCTAGAGTCCACCGGTGTCATTGTATGTGTGTTCTTCCCATGAACCACACATGGATTCACCAGTGTCATTGCATCTCTGTTATTTTCATGAATCACACCCGGTGTCACTACATGTTTGTTATTTTCATGAACCACATAAGGATCCACCCAGTGTCATTGGATATGTGTTCTTCTCATGAACCACACGTGGATCCACCAGTGTCATTGCATGTCTGGTCCTCTAAACAAACCACATAAGGATCCACCAGTGTCATTGCATGTCTGTTCTTTTCATGAACCACACCCAGTGTCATTGCATGTGTGCTCTTCTAAACAAACCACATAATGATCCACCACTGGCATTGCATGTCTGTTCTTTTCATGAACCACACATAAGGATCCACCAGTGTCATTGCATGTCTATTCTTTTCATGAACCACACCCAATGTCATTGCATGTGTGTTCTCCTGACAAACCACATATGGATCCACCAGTGTCATTGCATGTCTGTTCTTTTCATGAACCACAGCTAGAGTCCACCAGTGTCATTGGATGTGTGTTCTTCCCATGAACCACACATGGATCCACCAGTGTCATTACATGTCTGTTCTTTTCATGAACCACAGCTAGAGTCCACCAGTGTCATTGGATGTGTGTTCTTCCCATGAACCACACATGGATCCACCAGTGTCATTGCATGTCTGTTCTTTTCATGAATCACAGCTAGAGTCATTGCATGTCTATTACTTCCATAAACCACATATGGATCCACCTAGTGCGATTGCATGTCCGTTCCTCTAAACAAACCACATAAGGATCCACCAGTGTCATTGGATGTGTGTTCTTCTCATGAACCACACATGGATCCACCAGTGTCATTGCATGTTTGTTCCTTTAAACAAACCACATAAGGATCCACTAGTGTCATTGCATGTCTGATCTTTTCATGAACCACACATAAGGATCCACCAGTGTCATTGCATGTCTATTCTTTTCATAAACCACACCTAGTGTCATTGCATGTGCGTTCTTTTCATCTACCACAACTAGAGTCATTGGATGTCTATTCTTTTCATGAACCACACTCAGTGTCATTGCATGTCTGTTCTTTTCATGTACCACACTTGGTGTCACTGCATGTAAGTTCTTTTCATGAACCACATAAGGATCCACTAGTGTCATTGGATGTGTGTTCTTCTCATGAACCACACGTGGATCCACCGGTGTCATTGCATGTCTATTCTTTTCATGAACCACACATAAGGATCCACCAGTGTCATTGCATGTCAGTTCTTTTCATGAACCAGATAAGGATCCACCAGTGTCATTGCATGTCTGTTCTTTTCATGAACCACATAAGGATCCACCAGTGTCATTGCATGTCTGTTCTTTTCATGAACCACACCCAGTGTCCTTGCATGTCTGTTCTTTTCATGAAACACACCCGTTGTCACTACATGTCTGTTCTTTTCATGAACGACACCCAGTGTCACTGCATGTCAGTTCTTTTCATGAACCACATATGGATCTACCAGTGTCATTGGATGTGTGTTCTTCTCATGAACCACGCATGGATCCACCGGTGTCATTACATGTCTGTTCCTCTAAACAAACCACATAAGGATCCACCAGTGTCATTGCATGTGTGTTCTTCTAAACAAACCACATAAGGATCCACTATTGTCATTGCATGTCTGTTCTTTTCATGAACCACATAAGGATCCACCAGTGTCATTGCATGTCTGTTCTTTTGATGAACCACATACGGATCCACCAGTGTCATTGCATGTCTGTTCTTTTCATGAACCACAGCTAGAGTCCACCAATGTCATTGGATGTGTGTTCTTCACATGAACCACACATGGATCCACCAATGTCATTGCATGTCTATTCTTTTCATGAATCACAGCTAGAGTCATTGCATGTCTATTACTTCCATAAACCACATATGGATCCACCTAGTGTGATTGCATGTCTGTTCCTCTAAACAAACCACATAAGGATCCACCAGTGTCATTGGATGTGTCTTCTTCTCATGAACCACACATGGATCCACCAGTGTCATTGCATGTCAGTTCTTTTCATGAACCACACCCAGTGTCATTGCATGTCAGTTCTTTTCATGAACCACACCCAGTGTCATTGCATGTCAGTTCTTTTCATGAACCACATAAGGATCCACCAGTGTCATTGCATGTCTGTTCTTTTCATGAACCACACCCAATGTCATTGCATGTCTGTTCTTTTCATGAAACACACCCGGTGTCACTACATGTCTGTTCTTTTCATGAACGACACCCAGTGTCACTGCATGTCAGTTCTTTTCATGAAGCACATATGGATCTACCCGTGTCATTGGATGTGTGTTCTTCTCATGAACCACGCGTGGATCCACCGGTGTCATTACATGTCTGTTCCTCTAAACAAACCACATAAGGATCCACTAGTGTCATTGCATGTGTGTTCTTCTAAAAAAACCACATAAGGATCCACCAGTGTCATTGGATGTCTGTTCTTTTCATGAACCACATAAGGATCCACCAGTGTCATTGCATGTCTGTTCTTTTCATGAACCACATACGGATCCACCAGTGTCATTGCATGTCTATTCTTTTCATGAACCACATAAGGATCGATCAGTGTCATTGCATGTCTGTTCTTTTCATGAACCACACCCAGTGTCAGTGCATGTCTGTTCTTTTCATGAACTACACCCAGTGTCATTGCATGTGTGTTCTTTTCATGACCACAGCTAGAGTCATTGGATGTCTACTCTTTTCATGAACCACACTCAGTGTCATTGTATGTCTGTTCTTTTCATGAACCACACCCGGTGTCACTGCATGTAAGTTCTTTTCGTGAACCATAGCTAGAGTCATTGCATGTATGTTACTTCCATTAACCACACATGGATACACCGGTGTCATTACATGTCTGGTTTTTTCATGAACCACACCTAGTGTCATTGCATGTCAGTTCTTTTCATGAACCACACCCAGTGTCATTGCATGTCAGTTCTTTTCATGAACCACATAAGGATCCACCAGTGTCATTGCATGTCTGTTCTTTTCATGAACCACACATAAGGATCCACCAGTGTCATTGCATGTCTGTTCTTTTCATGAACCACACCCAGTGTCATTGCATGTCTGTTCTCCTGATGAACCACATATGGATCCACCAATGTCATTGCATGTCTTATCTTTTCATGAACCATAGCTAGAGTCCACCGGTGTCATTGTATGTGTGTTCTTCCCATGAACCACACATGGATTCACCAGTGTCATTGCATCTTTGTTCTTTTCATGAATCACACCCAGTGTCACTACATGTTAGTTATTTTCATGAACCACATAAGTATCCACCCAGTGTCATTGGATATGTGTTCTTCTCATGAACCACACGTGGATCCACCAGTGTCATTGCATGTCTGGTCCTCTAAACAAACCACATAAGGATCCACCAGTGTCATTGCATGTCTGTTCTTTTCATGAACCACACCCAGTGTCATTGCATGTGTGCTCTTCTAAACAAACCACATAATGATCCACCAGTGGCATTGCATGTCTGTTCTTTTCATGAACCACACATAAGGATCCACCAGTGTCATTGCATGTCTATTCTTTTCATGAACCACACCCAATGTCATTGCATGTGTGTTCTCCTGACAAACCACATACGGATCCACCAGTGTCATTGCATGTCTGTTCTTTTCATGAACCACAGCTAGAGTCCACCAGTGTCATTGGATGTGTGTTCTTCCCATGAACCACACATGGATCCACCAGTGTCATTGCATGTCTGTTCTTTTCATGAACCACAGCTAGAGTCCACTAGTGTCATTGGATGTGTGTTCTTCCCATGAACCACACATGGATCCACCAGTGTCATTGCATGTCTGTTCTTTTCATGAATCATAGCTAGAGTCATTGCATGTCTATTACTTCCATAAACCACATATGGATCCACCTAGTGTGATTGCATGTCCATTCCTCTAAACAAACCACATAAGGATCCACCTGTGTCATTGGATGTGTGTTCTTCTCATGAACCACACATGGATCCACCAGTGTCATTGCATATTTATTCCTTTAAACAAACCACATAAGGATCCACTAGTGTCATTGCATGTCTGATCTTTTCATGAACCACACATAAGGATCCACCAGTGTCATTGCATGTCTATTCTTTTCATAAACCACACCTAGTGTCATTGCATGTGTGTTCTTTTCATCTACCACAACTAGTGTCATTGGATGTCTATTCTTTTCATGAACCACACTCAGTGTCATTGCATGTCTGTTTTTTTCATGAACCACACTCGGTGTCACTGCATGTAAGTTCTTTTCATGAACCACATAAGGATCCACTAGTGTCATTGGATGTGTGTTCTTCTCATGAACCACACGTGGATCCACCGGTGTCATTGCATGTCTATTCTTTTCATGAACCACACATAAGGATCCACCAGTGTCATTGCATGTCAGTTCTTTTCATGAACCACATAAGGATCCACCAGTGTCATTGCATGTCTGTTCTTTTCATGAACCACATAAGGATCCACCAGTGTCATTGCATGTCTGTTCTTTTCATGAACCACACCCAGTGTCCTTGCATGTCTGTTCTTTTCATGAAACACACCCGTTGTCACTACATGTCTGTTCTTTTCATGAACGACACCCAGTGTCACTGCATGTCAGTTCTTTTCATGAACCACATATGGATCTACCAGTGTCATTGGATGTGTGTTCTTCTCATGAACCACGCGTGGATCCACCGGTGTCATTACATGTCTGTTCCTCTAAACAAACCACATAAGGATCCACTAGTGTCATTGCATGTGTGTTCTTCTAAAAAAACCACATAAGGATCCACCAGTGTCATTGCATGTGTGTTCTTCTAAACAAACCACATAAGGATCCACCAGTGTCATTGCATGTCTGTTCTTTTCATGAACCACATAAGGATCCACCAGTGTCATTGCATGTCTGTTCTTTTGATGAACCACATACGGATCCACCAGTGTCATTGCATGTCTGTTCTTTTCATGAACCACAGCTAGAGTCCACCAATGTCATTGGATGTGTGTTCTTCACATGAACCACACATGGATCCACCAATGTCATTGCATGTCTATTCTTTTCATGAATCACAGCTAGAGTCATTGCATGTCTATTACTTCCATAAACCACATATGGATCCACCTAGTGTGATTGCATGTCTGTTCCTCTAAACAAACCACATAAGGATCCACCAGTGTCATTGGATGTGTCTTCTTCTCATGAACCACACATGGATCCACCAGTGTCATTGCATGTCAGTTCTTTTCATGAACCACACCCAGTGTCATTGCATGTCAGTTCTTTTCATGAACCACATAAGGATCCACCAGTGTCATTGCATGTCTGTTCTTTTCATGAACCACATAAGGATCCACCAGTGTCATTGCATGTCTGTTCTTTTCATGAACCACACCCAATGTCATTGCATGTCTGTTCTTTTCATGAAACACACCCGGTGTCACTACATGTCTGTTCTTTTCATGAACGACACCCAGTGTCACTGCATGTCAGTTCTTTTCATGAAGCACATATGGATCTACCAGTGTCATTGGATGTGTGTTCTTCTCATGAACCACGCGTGGATCCACCGGTGTCATTACATGTCTGTTCCTCTAAACAAACCACATAAGGATCCACTAGTGTCATTGCATGTGTGTTCTTCTAAAAAAACCACATAAGGATCCACCAGTGTCATTGGATGTCTGTTCTTTTCATGAACCACATAAGGATCCACCAGTGTCATTGCATGTCTGTTCTTTTCATGAACCACATACGGATCCACCAGTGTCATTGCATGTCTATTCTTTTTCATGAACCACATAAGGATCGATCAGTGTCATTGCATGTCAGTTCTTTTCATGAACCACACAAAGTGCCAGTGCATGTCTGTTCTTTTCATGAACTACACCTAGTGTCATTGCATGTGTGTTCTTTTCATGAACCACAGCTAGAGTCATTGGATGTCTACTCTTTTCATGAACCACACTCAGTGTCATTGTATGTCTGTTCTTTTCATGAACCACACCCGGTGTCACTGCATGTAAGTTCTTTTCGTGAACCATAGCTAGAGTCATTGCATGTATGTTACTTCCATTAACCACACATGGATCCACCGGTGTCATTACATGTCTGGTTTTTCCATGAACCACACCTAGTGTCATTGCATGTCAGTTCTTTTCATGAACCACACCCAGTGTCATTGCATGTCAGTTCTTTTCATGAACCACATAAGGATCCACCAGTGTCATTGCATGTCTGTTCTTTTCATGAACCACACATAAGGATCCACCAGTGTCATTGCATGTCTGTTCTTTTCATGAACCACACCCAGTGTCATTGCATGTATGTTCTCCTGACGAACCACATATGGATCCACCAATGTCATTGCATGTCTTATCTTTTCATGAACCATAGCTAGAGTCCACCGGTGTCATTATATGTGTGTTCTTCCCATGAACCACACATGGATTCACCAGTGTCATTGCATCTCTGTTCTTTTCATGAATCACACCCAGTGTCACTACATGTTAGTTATTTTCATGAACCACATAAGTATCCACCCAGTGTCATTGGATATGTGGTCTTCTCATGAACCACACGTGGATCCACCAGTGTCATTGCATGTCTGGTCCTCTAAACAAACCACATAAGGATCCACCAGTGTCATTGCATGTCTGTTCTTTTCATGAACCACACCCAGTGTCATTGCATGTGTTCTCTTCTAAACAAACCACATAATGATCCACCAGTGGCATTGCATGTCTGTTCTTTTCATGAACCACACATAAGGATCCACCAGTGTCATTGCATGTCTATTCTTTTCATGAACCACACCCAATGTCATTGCATGTGTGTTCTCCTGACAAACCACATACGGATCCACCAGTGTCATTGCATGTCTGTTCTTTTCATGAACCACAGCTAGAGTCCACCAGTGTCATTGGATGTGTGTTCTTCCCATGAACCACACATGGATCCACCAGTGTCATTGCATGTCTGTTCTTTTCATGAACCACAGCTAGAGTCCACCAGTGTCATTGGATGTGTGTTCTTCCCATGAACCACACATGGATCCACCAGTGTCATTGCATGTCTGTTCTTTTCATGAATCATAGCTAGAGTCATTGCATGTCTATTACTTCCATAAACCACATATGGATCCACCTAGTGTGATTGCATGTCCGTTCCTCTAAACAAACCACATAAGGATCCACTAGTGTCATTGGATGTGTGTTCTTCTCATGAACCACACATGGATCCACCAGTGTCATTGCATGTTTGTTCCTTTAAACAAACCAAATAAGGATCCACCAGTGTCATTGCATGTCTGATCTTTTCATGAACCACACATAAGGATCCACCAGTGTCATTGCATGTCTATTCTTTTCATGAACCACACCTAGTGTCCTTGCATGTGTGTTCTTTTCATCTACCACAACTAGAGTCATTGGATGTCTATTCTTTTCATGAACCACACTCAGTGTCATTGCATGTCTGTTCTTTTCATGAACCACACTCGGTGTCACTGCATGTAAGTTCTTTTCATGAACCACATAAGGATCCACTAGTTTCATTGGATGTGTGTTCTTCTCATGAACCACACGTGGATCCACCGGTGTCATTGCATGTCTATTCTTTTCATGAACCACACATAAGGATCCACCAGTGTCATTGCATGTCAGTTATTTTCATGAACCACATCAGGATCCACCAGTGTCATTGCATGTCTTTTCTTTTCATGAACCACATAAGGATCCACCAGTGTCATTGCATGTCTGTTCTTTTCATGAACCACACCCAGTGTCCTTGCATGTCTGTTCTTTTCATGAAACACACCCGTTGTCACTACATGTCTGTTCTTTTCATGAACGACACCCAGTGTCACTGCATGTCAGTTCTTTTCATGAACCACATATGGATCTACCAGTGTTATTGGATGTGTGTTCTTCTCATGAACCACGCGTGGATCCACCGGTCTCATTACATGTCTGTTCCTCTAAACAAACCACATAAGGATCCACCAGTGTCATTGCATGCGTGTTCTTCTAAACAAACCACATAAGGATCCACCAGTGTCATTGCATGTCTGTTCTTTTCATGAATCACATAAGGATCCACCAGTGTCATTGCATGTCTGTTCTTTTGATGAACCACATACGGATCCACCAGTGTCATTGCATGTCTGTTCTTTTCATGAACCACAGCTAGAGTCCACCAATGTCATTGGATGTGTGTTCTTCACATGAACCACACATGGATCCACCAGTGTCATTGCATGTCTGTTCTTTTCATGAATCACCGCTAGAGTCATTGCATGTCTATTACTTCCATAAACCACATATGGATCCACCTAGTGTGATTGCATGTCTGTTCCTCTAAACAAACCACATAAGGATCCACCAGTGTCATTGGATGTGTCTTCTTCTCATGAACCACACATGGATCCACCAGTGTCATTGCATGTCAGTTCTTTTCATGAACCACACCCAGTGTCATTGCATGTCAGTTCTTTTCATGAACCACATAAGGATCCACCAGTGTCATTGCATGTCTGTTCTTTTCATGAACCACACATAAGGATCCACCAGTGTCATTGCATGTCTGTTCTTTTCATGAACCACACCTAGTGTCATTGCATGTCTGTTCTCCTGACGAACCACATATGGATCCACCAGTGTCATTGCATGTCTTATCTTTTCATGAACCATAGCTAGAGTCCACTAGTGTCATTGTATGTGTGTTCTTCCCATGAACCACACATGGATTCACCAGTGTCATTGCATCTCTGTTCTTTTCATGAATCACACCCAGTGTCACTACATGTTAGTTCTTTTCATGAACCACATAAGGATCCACCCAGTGTTATTGGATATGTGTTCTTCTCATGAACCACACGTGGATCCACCAGTGTCATTGCATGTCTGGTCCTCTAAACAAACCACATAAGGATCCACCAGTGTCATTGCATGTCTATTCTTTTCATGAACCACACCCAGTGTCATTGCATGTGTGTTCTTCTAAACAAACCACATAATGATCCACCAGTGGCATTGCATGTCTGTTCTTTTCATGAACCACACATAAGGATCCACCAGTGTCATTGCATGTCTATTCTTTTCATGAACCACACTCAATGTCATTGCATGTGTGTTCTCCTGACAAACCACATACGGATCCACCAGTGTCATTGCATGTCTGTTCTTTTCATGAACCACAGCTAGAGTCCACCAGTGTCATTGGATGTGTGTTCTTCCCATGAACCACACATGGATCCACTAGTGTCATTGCATGTCTGTTCTTTTCATGAATCACAGCTAGAGTCATTGCATGTCTATTACCCCCATAAACCACATATGGATCCACCTAGTGTGATTGCATGTCCGTTCCTCTAAACAAACCACATAAGGATCCACCAGTGTCATTGGATGTGTGTTCTTCTCATGAACCACACATGGATCCACCAGTGTCATTGCATGTTTGTTCCTTTAAACAAACCACATAAGGATCCACCAGTGTCATTGCATGTCTGATCTTTTCATCAACCACACATAAGGATCCACCAGTGTCATTGCATGTCTATTCTTTTCATAAACCACACCTAGTGTCATTGCATGTGTGTTCTTTTCATCTACCATAGCTAGAGTCATTGGATGTCTATTCTTTTCATGAACCACACTCAGTGTCATTGCATGTCTGTTCTTTTCATGAACCACACTCGGTGTCACTGCATATAAGTTCTTTTTATGAACCACATAAGGATCCACTAGTGTCATTGGATGTGTGTTCTTCTCATGAACCACACGTGGATCCACCGGTGTCATTGCATGTCTATTCTTTTCATGAACCACACATAAGGATCCACCAGTGTCATTGCATGTTAGTTCTTTTCATGAACCACATAAGGATCCACTAGTGTCATTGCATGTCTGTTCTTTTCATGAACCACACCCAATGCATTGCATGTCTGTTCTTTTCATGAAACACACCCGGTGTCACTATATGTCTGTTCTTTTCATGAACGACACCCAGTGTCACTGCATGTCAGTTCTTTTCATGAACCACATATGGATCTACCAGTGTCATTGGATGTGTGTTCTTCTCATGAACCACGCGTGGATCCACCGGTGTCATTACATGTCTGTTCCTCTAAACAAACCACATAAGGATCCACTAGTGTCATTGCATGTGTGTTCTTCTAAAAAAACCACATAAGGATCCACCAGTGTCATTGGATGTCTGTTCTTTTCATGAACCACATAAGGATCCACCAGTGTCATTGCATGTCTGTTCTTTTCATGAACCACATACGGATCCACCAGTGTCATTGCATGTCTATTCTTTTCATGAACCACATAAGGATCCATCAGTGTCATTGCATGTCCGTTCTTTTCATGAACCACACCCATTGTCAGTGCATGTCTGTTCTTTTCATGAACTACACCCAATGTCATTGCATGTGTGTTCTTTTCATGAACCACAGCTAGAGTCATTGGATGTCTACTCTTTTCATGAACCACACTCAGTGTCATTGTATGTCTGTTCTTTTCATGAACCACACCCGGTGTCACTGCATGTAAGTTCTTTTCGTGAACCATAGTTAGAGTCATTGCATGTATGTTACTTCCATAAACCACACATGGATCCACCGGTGTCATTACATGTCTGGTTTTTCCATGAACCACACCTAGTGTCATTGCATGTCAGTTCTTTTCATGAACCACACCCAGTGTCATTGCATGTCAGTTCTTTTCATGAACCACATAAGGATCCACTAGTGTCATTGCATGTCTGTTCTTTTCATGAACCACACATAAGGATCCACCAGTGTCATTGCATGTCTGTTCTTTTCATGAACCACACCCAGTGTCATTGCATGTCTGTTCTCCTAACGAACCACATATGGATCCACCAATGTCATTGCATGTCTTATCTTTTCATGAACCATAGCTAGAGTCCACCGGTGTCATTGTATGTGTGTTCTTCCCGTGAACCACACATGGATTCACCAGTGCCATTACATCTCTGTTCTTTTCATGAATCACACCCAGTGTCACTACATGTTAGTTATTTTCATGAACCACATAAGGATCCACCCAGTGTCATTGGATATGTGTTCTTCTCATGAACCACACGTGGATCCACCAGTGTCATTGCATGTCTGGTCCTCTAAACAAACCACATAAGGATCCACCAGTGTCATTGCATGTGTGCTCTTCTAAACAAACCACATAATGATCCACCAGTGGCATTGCATGTCTGTTCTTTTCATGAACCACACATAAGGATCCACCAGTGTCATTGCATGTCTATTCTTTTCATGAACCACACCCAATGTCATTGCATGTGTGTTCTCCTGACAAACCACATACGGATCCACCAGTGTCATTGCATGTCTGTTCTTTTCATGAACCGCAGCTAGAGTCCACAGTGTCATTGGATGTGTGTTCTTCCCATGAACCACACATGGATCCACCAGTGTCATTGCATGTCTGTTCTTTTCATGAACCACAGCTAGAGTCCACCAGTGTCATTGGATGTGTGTTCTTCCCATGAACCACACATGGATCCACCAGTGTCATTGCATGTCTGTTCTTTTCATGAATCACAGCTAGAGTCATTGCATGTCTATTACTTCCATAAACCACATATGGATCCACCTAGTGTGATTGCATGTCCGTTCCTCTAAACAAACCACATAAGGATCCACCAGTGTCATTGGATGTGTGTTCTTCTCATGAACCACACATGGATCCACCAGTGTCATTGCATGTTTGTTCCTTTAAACAAACCACATAAGGATCCACCAGTGTCATTGCATGTCTGATCTTTTCATGAACCACACATAAGGATCCACCAGTGTCATTGCATGTCTATTCTTTTCATAAACCACACCTAGTGTCATTGCATGTGTGTTCTTTTCATCTACCACAACTAGAGTCATTGGATGTCTATTCTTTTCATTAACCACACTCAGTGTCATTGCATGTATGTTATTTTCATGAACTATACTCGGGGTCACTGCATGTAAGTTCTTTTCATGAACCACATAAGGATCCACTAGTGTCATTGGATGTGTGTTCTTCTCATGAACCACACATGGATGCACCGGTGTCATTGCATGTCTATTCTTTTCATGAACCACACATAAGGATCCACCAGTGTCATTGCATGTCAGTTCTTTTCATGAACCACATAAGGATCCACCAGTGTCATTGCATGTTTGTTCTTTTCATGAACCACATAAGGATCCACCAGTGTCATTGCATGTCTGTTCTTTTCATGAACCACAACCAGTGTCCTTGCATGTCTGTTCTTTTCATGAAACACACGCATTGTCACTACATGTCTGTTCTTTTCATGAACGACACCCAGTGTCACTGCATGTCAGTTCTTTTCATGAACCACATATGGATCTACCAGTGTCATTGGATGTGTGTTCTTCTCATGAACCACGCGTGGATCCACCGGTGTCATTACATGTCTGTTCCTCTAAACAAACCACATAAGGATCCACCAGTGTCATTGCATGTGTGTTGTTCTAAACAAACCACATAAGGATCCACCAGTGTCATTGCATGTCTGTTCTTTTCATGAACCACATAAGGATCCACCAGTGTCATTGCATGTCTGTTCTTTTGATGAACCACATACGGATCCACCAGTGTCATTGCATGTCTGTTCTTTTCATGAACCACAGCTAGAGTCCACCAATGTCATTGGATGTGTATTCTTCACATGAACCACACATGGATCCACCAGTGTCATTGCATGTCTGTTCTTTTCATGAATCACAGCTAGAGTCATTGCATGTCTATTACTTCCATAAACCACATATGGATCCACCTAGTGTGATTGCATGTCTGTTCCTCTAAACAAACCACATAAGGATCCACTAGTGTCATTGGATGTGTCTTCTTCTCATGAACCACACATGGATCCACCAGTGTCATTGCATGTTTATTCCTCTAAACAAACCACATAAGGATCCACTAGTGTCATGGCATGTCTATTCTTTTCACGAACCACAAATAAGGATCCACCAGTGTCATTGCATGTCTATTCTTTTCATGAACCACACCCAATGTCATTGCATGTGTGTTATTTTCGTCAACCACAGCTAGAGTCATTGGATGTCTATTATTTTCATGAACCACACCCAGTGTCATTGCATGTCTGTTCTTTTCATGAACCACACTCGGTGTCACTGCATGTAAGTTCTTTTCATGAACCACATAAGGATCCACTAGTGTCATTGGATGTGTGTTCTTCTCATGAACCACACGTGGATCCACCGGTGTCATTGCATGTCTGTTCTTTTCATGAACCACACATAAGGATCCACCAGTGTCATTGCATGACTTTTCTTTTCATGAACAACATAACGATCCACCAGTGTCATTGCATGTCTATTCTTTTCATGAACCACATAAGGATCCACCAGTGTCATTGCATGTCTATTCTTTTCATGAACCACACCCAGTGTCATTGCATGTCTGTTCTTTTCATGAAACACACCCGGTGTCACTACATGTCTGTTCTTTTCATGAACGACACCCAGTGTCACTGCATGTCAGTTCTTTTCATGAACCACATATGGATCTACCAGTTTTATTGGATGTGTGTTCTTCTCATGAACCACGTGTGGATCCATCGGTGTCATTGCATGTCTGTTCCTCTAAACAAACCACATAAGGATCCACCAGTGTCATTGCATGTCTGTTCTTTTCATGAACCACACCCGGTGTAATTGCATGTGTGTTCTTCTAAAAAAACCACATAAGGATCCACCAGTGTAATTGCATGTCTGTTCTTTTCATGAACCACATAAGGATCCACCAGTGTCATTGCATGTCTGTTCTTTTCAGGGACCACATAAGGATCCACCAGTGTGATTGCATGTCTGTTCTTTTCACGAACCACAACTAGTGTTAGTGCATGTCTGTTCTTTTCATGAACCACACCCAGTGTCACTGCATGTGTGTTCTTTTCATGAACCACATAAGGATCTACCAGTGTCATTGGATGTGTGTTCTTCTCATGAACCACACGTGGATCCACCGGTGTCATTGCATGTATGTTCCTCTAAACAAACCACATAAGGATCCACCAGTGTCATTGCGTGTCTGTTCTTTTCATGAACCACACCCAGTTTCATTGCGTGTGTGTTCTTCAAAACAAACCACATAAGGATCCACCAGTATCATTGCCTGTCTGTTCTTTTCATGAACCACATCCAGTGTCATTGCACGTCTGTTCTTCTAAAGAAAACCACATAAGTCATTGCATGTCTGTTCTTTTCATGAACCACACCCGGTGTCATTTCATGTGTGTTCCTCTAGACAGACCACATAAGGATCCAGCGGTGTCATTGCATGTTTGGTCCTCTAAACTAACCACATAAGGATCCACCAGTGTCATTGGATGTGTGTTCTTCTCATTAACCACACATGGATCCGCCGGTGTCACTGCATGTATGTTCCTCTAAACAAACCACATAAGGATCCACCAGTGTCATTGGATGTGTTTTCTTTTCATGAACCACACCCAGTGTCATTGCATGTGTGTTCTTCTAAACAAACCACATAAGGATCCACTAGTGTAATTGCATGTCTGTTCTTTTCATGAACCACATAAGGATCCACTAGTGTAATTGCATGTCTGTTCTTTTCATGAACCATACCCAGTGTCAGTGCATGTCTGTTCTTTTCATGAACCACACCCAGTGTCACTACATGTCTGTTTTTTTCATGAACCACATAAGGATCCACCATTGTCAGTGCATGTTTGTTCTTTACATGGACCACATAAGGATCCACCAGTGTCATTGTATGTCTGTTCTTTTCATGAACCACACCTAGTGTCAGTGCATGTCTGTTCTTTTCATGAACCACACCCAGTGTCACTGCATGTGTGTTCTTTTCATGAACCACATAAGGATCCACCAGTGTCATTGGATGTGTATTCTTCTCATGAACCACACATTGATCCACCGGTGCCATTGCATGTATGTTCCTCTAAACAAACCACGAGGATCCACCAGTGTCATTGCGTGTCTGTTCTTTTCATGAACCACACCCAGTGTCAGTGCATGTGTGTTCTTCTAAACAAACCACATAAGGATCCACTAGTGTCATTGCCTGTCTGTTCTTTTCATGAACCACATCTAGTGGCATTTCATGCGTATTCTTCTAAACAAACCACATAAGGATCCACTAGTCTCATTGCCTGTCTGTTCTTTTCATGAACCACATCTAGTGGCATTGCATGCGTGTTCTTCTAAACAAACCACATAAGTCATTGCATGTCTGTTCTTTTCATGAACCACACCCGATGTCATTGCATGTGTGTTCCTCTAGACAGACCACATAAGGATCCACCGGTGTCATTCCATGTTTGTTCCTCTAAACAAACCACATAAGGATCCACCAGTGTCATTGGATGTGTGTTCTTCTCATGAACCACACATGGATCCGCCGGTGTCATTGCATGTATGTTCCTCTAAACAAACCACATAAGGATCCACCAGTGTCATTGGATGTGTGTTCTTTTCATGAACCACAGCCAGTATCATTGCATGTGTGTTCTTCTAAACAAACCTCATAAGGATCCACCCATGTAATTGCATGTCTGTTCTTTTCATGATCCACATAAGGATCCATCAGTGTCATTGCATGTCTGTTCTTTTCATGAACCACACCCAGTGTCAGTGCATGTCTGTTCTTTTCATGAACTACACCCAGTGTCATTGCATGTGTGTTCTTTTCATGAACCACGGCTAGAGTCATTGGATGTCTATTCTTTTCATGAAGCACACTCAGTGTCATTGCATGTCTGTTCCTTTCATGAACCACAACCTGTGTCACTGCATGTAAGTTCTTTTCATGAACCATAGCTAGAGTCATTGCATGTATGTTACTTCGATAAACCACACATGGATCCACCGGTGTCATTACATGTCTTGTTTTTTCATGAACCACACCCAGTGTCATTGCATGTCAGTTATTTTCATGAACCACATAAGGATCCACCAGTGTCATTGCATGTCTGTTCTTTTCATGAACCACACATAAGGATCCACCAGTGTCATTGGATGTCTGTTCTTTTCATGAACCACACCCAGTGTCATTGCATGTCTGTTCTCCTGACGAACCACATATGGATCCACCAGTGTCATTGCATGTCTTATCTTTTCGTGAACCACAGCTAGAGTCCACCAATGTCATTAGATGTGTGTTCTTCCCATGAACCACACATGGATTCACCAGTGTCATTACATGTCTATTCTTTTCATGAATCACACCCAGTGTCATTGCATGTCTGTTCTCCTGACGAACCACATATGGATCCACCAGTGTCATTGCATGTCTTATCTTTTCATGAACCACAGCTAGAGTCCACCAGTGTCATTGGATGTGTGTTCTTCCCATGAACCACACATGGATTCACCAGTGTCATTACATGTCTGTTCTTTTCATGAATCACAGCTAGAGTCATTGCATGTCTGTTACTTCCATAAACCACATATGGATCCACCTAGTGTGATTGCATCTGTGTTCTTTTCACAAACCACACATGGGTACACCAGTGTCATTGCATGGGTAGCTGTTAGACCGAGTCTTCTAGAAGGCATGCCCTAACACAGTTGTTCTGCTTGACGATTGTTACTTACCGTTCGATTGGGGTGCTTGGACGATTGGGATGGTCTTTGTGAGAGCGATCCACGAGTAGGCTGTTCTGCGGCATGATTGGCCACGCTTGCTCTGGACAAACTGGCAACACCGGGCGCTCCCCTATTGTGAGTGTCACGTCTCGCGAGTTTAGTGGGCCACATCCCAGTGTCACGTCCCCATTACTTCTCTTCCTCCCCATACTTCTCTTCCTTACCCTCGAAGCCACTTTCCCCACTTCACTCCCATCCTGCCGTAGCCGCAAGCCGATGACGCCTCCATCCCAATCCCCTCTCCGACAGCCAGCCCCCTCCCCTCTCGCCTTGGGTTCAAGGGGAGACAGCGAGGAAACGCGTCGTGACGACATGGACGGTGATTTTGATGTGAGTCGTCTCATCTCTATTTCTATCATTTGTGGCTAGTTATCTATTTTTTGAGCTAGATCTAATCTGTTTACTCATGCACGTATGATGTGTTAGGCCAACCAGACGATGTATGACTCCGACTATCACGGTTTAGAGGATGAAGACAGTCCTCTGGTATGTAAACATGGATATGTGCCCGCTAAATTTGTAGCCTCCGAAGGACGAAACGCAGGCAGGAGGTTTCTACGGTGTCAAGGACATCATGTAATGATGCAAGGCGGAAGTTGCGGTGTTGGCAAATGGGTAGATCCAGAGTGGCCCAAATCGATGCAGAAAACGCTGGACAAACTATGGGAAATGACTGTCAAGTTGAAAGAATCCGTATTCAGCTCACTTCTTGACAGTGTTGAGACGAAGCTATGGGAACCAGTTGACACGACCAAGCATAAGCGAGGTCTCAGGTGGGTGCAAGACAAGGTTATCAAAGTCGAGAAGGAGAGGGACGCGGCGTTGGCCCTGAAGGCTAAAGCAGAGCAAGAACTGACTCAAGCAAGGAATGATCCCCACCAGGCCAAAGTCCTGCAGTACACAACTACGAGTATTGACAAGTGCATGAGGAAAAATGCAGAGAAACAATTGAAGCTGTGCATGGAAGATGCTAAAAGGAAGGAGCAGACAATTCGATCCTTGCTCTCGCAGGAAGATGCGCATCGGGCCAAGATTAGGAAGATCAAGGAGATGTGTGATAACTAGTTCTATTTAGCTTAAGCTCCGTGCCTTTTTAAGTTGTAATATTGGTCGTGGATTCCAGGGAGGAAAAAAATTGCTCTGACCCCGCATTACTTCTTTTGTCTGACCCCGCATTACTTCTTTTGTTTGACCGTCGCTTCGTCGTCCTCGTGTATAAATAGGAGGCGCCACAGTGCGTCGCTTCGTCGTCCATCCCCTCGTCCTCTCCAATCTCCACCGCGCCGCCATGGAGATACCCGATCTAAACTTGTACAAGGCGGTGATGTTCACGAACTTTGACATCCTCGCGCCGCCAGCCGCGAAGGTGCCCCACGGATGGCGCATCAGCTCTGCGGGGGTGCCGGTGGCTCCGCTACCTGGCCGAGCCGAGATGGAGAGGGAAATCGCAGTGCGCTGCCGCCAGATGCCCGCGTGGAAGAGGGCGCTGCCCCAGTACGCGGCGGCCAGCCCGTACTGGTCGGCGCTGTTCAAGAAGGAGCGGAAGGCCAAGATTGGCAACTGCATCATCGCCGCTCAACGCGAAGAGGTGCTCCGTCTCGCGAACAATGCGGACATTGTGGAGGTTCCGTCCGACAGCGATGAGGAAGCCGGCGGCTCGGAGGACAGTGGAAGCGGAAACGAAATTGTTGACTAGTGGTTGAATTAATGTAGGATGTGAAATCGCATCTTTGTTTAGAAGAATTTGTGGTTGAAGTAATGAAATGCCTCGATTTAGATCTCTGTCTCGATTAATTTATGGAATAATTTGTGATTTAGATCAATTTCTGCCTCGATTTAGATCTCTGTCCCGGATTGGGAACGTGACCGTGGACCAAAGACACCTTTTCTACTAGTGTATTCTGACATTGGTAGTTTGTTTAAACGTAATCTATGTGGATTGTGCCGCATGCAAATGGCACAACCATAATTTATAAAGTGGAAGCACGTACACCCGGTTACTGGAGATCCGGGAGCTTCGCTAGATGCAGGGGATGCAGGAGCAGAGAGGCGGTGAGATAGACGGGCTCAAGATTAGGCTAGAAAGTGGTACCCATTTCCTCCTCATCTGGGCATTATCGGTGAGAACATTGTTGTTTATGTTGCCACGTCGTTGTGCAGCATCTAAAATAAGTTGTTGCTTCGTGGAGTGTGGCAGCTTAAATAATTTATTTATGTGCCACCTACATTCCGTCGTATTTGGAGACCTCCTGCCCCTCAGCAATCGTGGAACTGGTGAACCCTTGTTTTCATATAGCAGTGGCACAATCACAATTTTGGATTCAACTACTGACTCGGGCGTTTCCAAACCCTAAGTCGCGGTACATTTTACTCAGAGAACATGGGTAGATTGTTTCGCCCAGCAACATGACACACACAGAGCGATCAGAATTTAACAGAATTACATATATAGGTTCAAGTTCAACACATTACTATGCATCTTCATTGCCAGCAGCCTTCTTTCGCAGCCTGGGTGCCAAGCCTTCATTTCCTTCCTTCTTCCTCTTCCTTGGTGCCAATTTTCTTAGCTTCATGTACTCTGCATCGCCGAGACAATGGGCACCAGAATCGTGTTTAGCAACATCTTTGCACTCGTTTTTAATTTCTTTAGGCAGCAAAATGACATCTTTCCACTCATTTCTAATTTCTTCGGGTAGCAAAATGACTGACTCGGAAGTCATGTCTCTAACCTTGCGGCGCTTCCTGTCAAAGAAACAAGACTGTTGCATAACTACCCAATATCTACAGAGTAAATAAAACAAAAATTACAATTCAGCCCAAATATGCGAACCCCAAGAGACCTTTGCTTACCAGGAGCTAATTGGATTCGAGCAACCACCCTGTCCAAGAATAGAAGGGCGACTCCCATTTGCAGCAGCTTCCACATCCAGTACATCACATTTCAGCTCAAACATGGCAGCCGAAGCATACCTTTTCATCAACCCAATACGCTGACTATCACACGTTATAGGAACCATGATGCCACGTTCATGCATGAAGCTAAACTGTCTAGTCTGCTTCGGCCATAATTCAACATGATTACGCAGAGCAGCAACCATACCAGATATAGTGCAGATCTGCATAGGCGCTTCTTCCATCGTGAAACAATGGTGTCCATACCTCTTGCCCTTAGAGTCGTACCTATAGAGGACTACCGTAACCAGGTAAGGGGGGTTCGCGCAGATCCCACTTGACAGAAAACTATGTACAAAATATGTTTGTCAGCATTGGGCTAACAAACAATTTGAGGTTCAGTAGCTAGCTAGTAGTTGTAACTAGTGTCGTCGGATTGATGACAAGTACGCCATGAGGGGGTCCTCGAGGCGTGCAGAAGAGAGGGGGTGAGACGTACGGTATTCCGGGACGATGAGCACACAAGTTTACCCAGGTTCGAATCTGCCGGCTTTGGACGGATCCTACTCCTGCTAGCAATCCAGTGATACGGCAGAGCCGGAATATGGGTTACAAGGGTTTCGCCTGTGCGAGTTGAGATTGTATACTATTGAGGTTATGCCCTAAAGGCTCTCCCTAAGACGTCTTATATAGATATCCGGCCTAGGGTTTACCGGAGAGATCTATCCGGCTACGACTAAGAGTCTGTTACAGAGTACATCTTGAACTACAAGTAACATCATGGCCTAAGTCGGTAAGTCTTCTGGGCCTTCCCGTAGCCGGAATGGACTCCGTCTTCTCTCCCTGATTGGGCCGCCCGTGAAGCAATGCTCTAACCCGAAGTGGGCCACCCTGGTCAGTGAGGAACTGTGAGGATACCCGGAAAGTATATCCCCAACAGCAGCCCCGGAGGCCTCCAAGATCCAAAGTCGGATTTATCATCGCCTAGCTTGATCTTTGGCTTGTAAAATCTTGAAGGGTTCATGAAAATTCACAACAAAAGATACGATCCGGGTCTTAAAAAATAAGTCGAACCTTTTAGTTGGTAACTCGGATTTTCTAGCTCATTTTCAAACTAAGCCGGAACTTGGTCTCTAACGCCACCTGACACAAGCATGGTCAAGTCACGTCATCTGACAGCGTTCCGTCAACACGACCGTTGGTGGGTCCGTGGCCCACGGAAACGAGGCGCCGTTTCAATGTGTGCGTGGAGATCGAGGCGACATAATCATCGTGCGGGTCCTTCCCAGTTCTTTCCATGACGCGTGGCGATTGCACTGTAGCGTTTGCACGAATCTTGGCGTAGGTAGGTGGATATAAGGGGTTTAGATTTCCTCTTCTCCTTGCCACTAGTCCTTTGCCGTCTCCTTTCTTCCCAATCCTCCTGCACGCACAGAGCCTCATCGTCCTTCCCCCACAGAAAACTCCCAGCGCCGCCCCTTTAAGGTCGCTTTCTCACCGGAGAAAAATGGCTTCTTCATCTTCTTCCTCCAGTTTGGCGGCAGCAGCGGCGGCGAAGGCGGAAGCTGCAGCGGAGAAGGAAAGCTACAGGGGAATCTGGATCCCCTGCGCCCTCAACGAGGCAGGCCTCAAGAATGTGGAGAAGGAGGGGCTTCTCATCGCCGGCGACTGGCGGAGCGGGTCCGGCGAAACCGTCCCCAACCCACACGAGGGCGAGCGAGTTCACTTCGGTACTCATCTGGACCGAGGTTTGTCCTTTCCTCCCTCAGAATTCTTCTCCGAGGTGATAGATCACTATGGAGTTCAACTCCCCAATCTTCCTCCCAATTCTCTTCTAGAAATGAGCGCATACGCTGTGGTTTGCGAGGGCTTTCTCGACATTAGGCCGAGTTTGCTTCTCTTCCGGTTTTACTTTCATGTCCGGAGGAATTCCATCACTGTCAGTGTTCCTTACATCACTGGAACTATTAGTTTTTCTCTTAGACGAGACCGGGCATATCCCAAAATTTCTGCTAGTGACTCTGTTAAGCAATGGCCAGCCACTTTTTTCTACCATAGGGATATTCCAGCTCCCGGCAAAGCTACTGCTTTGCCGACTTTTGTCGACAGAGCCGCCACGGCCCAACCTTCCTGGGATGAGGCTGCTCCGGCTCTCACAGATGATCTGATCCTCGCTAAGAGGCGGATCGAATATCTGATCAAGCACAATGGTCTGAAGGGATCCGACTTGGTCTAGTGCAGGGTCTCACGCTGGATCCAGCCACTTCCGTACCACGGGGATAGACTGATGCATTCTGTCACGTCTTCTCTGACTGACTCCCTCCGCATCAGCCCCAAGGCCTACACCACTCAAGGCTACATCAGCCAAATTAAGTGGCTGATCAAGGAGCGGATCGAAAGGTGGATTCCAGAGGTTTCTCTGGACATGCACACGGCAGAAAACCTCGTGGTGCCGGTAAGCTTTTATCATCACATCTTTTATATGTTTCTATCTTTGAGTTATATTGCAATACTGATATGTTTTCTTATTTTCAGCTTGCTGACATCCCCGAGTCAGAACTTGCTCCACTCGAAGGATACCCTCCAGAGTTCTCTCAGGAGGTGGAAGTAGTTCCACTACCGGATCTTGCGCTCAAGAAGCGCAAAGCTCCGACAGTAGCGATTGGCACAAAGGAGGTGTTAGTCGTGAAGAGGTAACCTTCTGTCACAACTTTTCCGCCTTTGTTCTTTACTCAAGTTTCTTTCCGAGATGTAATGTTTCCGACTTTACTACTTTCTCAGAGCAAAATCAATCATCAAGGGCAAGGGGAAGGGGACTTCTTCGAAGCCCTTGCGCCAGATGAAGCTTACAATAGCTTCCCTTGCCATGGCTCCTCCGACTCCGGCCCCTCAACCTTCTGCAACTCCGGCGATCGTCCCTTCTCTGGTGATTGCAGAAGATCCCCCGAGTCGGAACTTGCTCCACTCGAAGGATACCCTCCAGAGTTCTCTCAGGAGGTGGAAGTAGTTGCACTGCCGGATCTTGCGCTCAAGAAGCGCAAAGCTCCGGCAGTAGCGGTTGGCACAAAGGAGGTGTCAGTCGTGAAGAGGTAACCTTCTGTCACAACTTTTCCGTGTTCTTTACTCAAGTTTCTTTCCGAGATGTAATGTTTCCGACTTTACTACTTTCTCAGAGCAAAATCAATCATCAAGGGCAAGGGGAAGGGGACTTCTTCGAAGCCCTTGCGCCAGATGAAGCTTGTAGTAGCTTCCCTTGTCGTGGCTCCTCCGACTCCGGCCCCTCAACCTTCTGCAACTCCGACGATCGTCCCTTCTCTGGTGATTGCAGAAGATCTGGCTGCTCAAGCGGAGCCGACGATCCTTGGGTCGCATACTGATGTCACCACGAGTGCGTCAGGTCAAGATAAGGGTGAACCCTCTTCGGTTAATGATCCCTCGGATGAAGTCTTCGCCGACAACCTCCTCAAAAATCCGGGTCTTGCCAAATTTGGCCTAACCTGGAAATCTGCAGAGGAGATCCAACGGCTAGCCAGGCAAGTCCTGGACAAAAGCCATCTATCCCCCGAAGAGGAGGCACAAGAAGCAGAGGACGTCAAGTTCTCCGACCTTCTCACTCAATTCTGCCTTCGCGACGAGAGGATCAGGACTGGCGAGCTTCCAACAGCTCCAGTGATCCCTCTTACTCTCGCCGAGAAGGTGGTAGCTGAAGCGAACGCGGGTTTAGACAAACTCACCCGCGAGAAATATGTAAGTCGGAATTCCAACTCTTGTTTTTACATTATGTTATATCATATCCTCTAACCCCCAAGCATGAAGTAGGATATAGAATCCGAGTTTATGCTTTCATTAGGATGCCAAAGAACGAACTAGTGTAGCCCCCAAGGCTCGTGCTGATATTTAGTAAAAATATTAGCCCGAGTCTTAAGTAGCTTTCTGACTTTGGGTATTCTGACTTACAGAAAGTATGTTCCTATAACCAGGAATTATTGTCCGATGTCTGTAATAAGCGGACAGAGATCAAAGCTCTCCGGCTTAAAAATGCTGAGCTCAAGGTAACCAAGGATGAAGCTGAAGGTAAATATTTCGAGATTCAAACCTTGTCTTTTGCTTTTTCTATGTCGAATTTTTCTGAACTGTTGTTCTTTTTGTCTTACAGCGTTGGTGAAACAATCCATCGCTATGATCGAAGAGGCCGAGAACCTCAAAACCCTGGTGGTGGAAAACAAGGGACTTTGCCAAGAGCTGGATAAGCTCATGGTGGATCATGAAACGAGCATAGCTCAAGTCCTGGAATCCTCCTCAATGGCCACTGAAGAGCGCGATTGCAAGATTGCCGCTCAAGATAAAGTAATCTGGGACCTCAAGAATGAGCTTGACAGAGAGAAGGATATATCCCAGGCGCTCCGGGCTGAACTCCGGAGTCTCCGGGAGGAGAAGACCAAGATTGACGACGTCATTCTTGGTACGTTCCACCTGTCTGACTTATCTTTTCATCGACTATTATCAATGCCAGATTTTTCTTGACTTGTTTTGTGTATAGGTCCTCTAAAGTTGTCGGACTCTTCCTCTTCCGAGCCCCGTACTCACCGGCTTACCCAAGTCGATGATCTTCTTCATGACTACCGCCAGTCCCTTGAGGACATTGGCGAGTCTCTTAGGATTCTGGACATGCCAAGCATGTCGGATTTTGAGGTGCGGGACAGGGCCAAGGAGATGCTGCAGCTTGTTCGGGACTGGAATATGTCCTATGCACGGACTGCCACGCAGAATGCCCTCTCCATGGTCATGAGCCACCATGGAAACATGGAAATATGGCAAGTGACTAAAGGGTACTGCAAGGTAGACGAAGACGGCCAGGAGCAGGACCTTCAAGCCATCATACACTCCTGCGCCGGATATGGGTGCCACGTAGCTGATCTGACCAGCTACGAGATCCCCTTCTTCACCCGCGTGGATACTCCGCCTCCTCCTGCAGAAGAAGCCGAAGAAGTTTCCGACGATGAACGCACCAACTCGGATGCGGATATCTCGGAACGATATCAAGGCGGAGTGACCAGCGAGCCAGTAGATCCTTCATCTCCTCCTGCATCATAGACCACAAACTTATGTATTATTTTGTGAAAGAACATGATGCGTTTTGTAAATATTAAGTACTATGAATTTTTGTTAGTGCTAAGTTTTTTATCTATTCAGCACTTTTGTCCTTAGACTTTTTTTTGTGTGCCTAAAATGTTTTCACAAGCACTTATATTTTTCGTCTCGACTTATCGTTTATGTGGCTTTCCGCCTCGTCCCTTTCGTGAGCCGGCTAAACCTTCAGCCAGAAACTTTGCCGAGCAACGGAGCTCAATTGCTAAACCAGTTTAAACTCGGAAACAAAGCCGGCTTCTAGTACCAACAATTCACTACTCGGAAAATGCCCGCATTCGGCAATCAGATTAATAACCAAAGTAAAGACTAGAAATTTTTAGAGTTATACCTGAAGGTAGCAGTTTTTAGAAATCGGAAATCTAGACCAGAACGAACATGAGCATAAAGTACTTTCAAGCATTCTGGGATTTTCGACTATGACATGATCATTCGGAAATAAGATGGTTTAAGAACTTCTCAGAAAAACTTGAGGCAACCAAAACTTTTATTTCTCACAGAACATGTACATATGTATGATTACAAAGCAGGATAAACTAAGAATAAAAGGGACGTAGCTGAGCAATATTCCATGGTCTATCTAACTCATCCGGATTTGTACTGCCTCCAACTCTCTTTCTCTTCTTAGTAGAAGGTCTTTCTTTGACTGGCCTTATGTCAGTTAAGTAGTACGATCCATTGTGCAATACTCGACTAACTAAAAAGGGCCCTTCCCATACTGGGGAAAGTTTGTGCTTTCTTTGTTGCATAAGCCGGATAACCAAATCACCTTTATTGAAAGATCTATTTCGGACTCTCTGGCTATGATACTTGCGTAACTTCTGTTGATAGGCTGTAGATCTCATTTCAGCAACGACGCGAACTTCTTCGACTAAGTCGTGATCATTTTGTCGAGAAACCTCGGCATCCTCTTCGATATACGCGGCAACTCTAGGAGAAGTATGAATCAAATCACTAGGAAGAACTGCTTCTGCGCCATAGACCAAGAAGAAAGGTGTGTACCGTGTTGACCTGTTCAGAGTTGTTCGTAAACTCCAAATTACAGAAGGTAGTTCTTCTGCCCAAGCCACCGCAGCACGTCGTACTGGTGCTTCGAGTCTTGGTTTCAAGCCTTGTAGAATTAAACCATTTGCTCTTTCAACTTGTCCGTTAGCTTGTGGATGTGCGACTGACGCAATGTCAAGCCGGATATTTTGCTCATCGCAGAATTCAGCCAGTTCTCCCATAGAAAAGTTACTCCCATTGTCTGTGATAATGCTATGTGGATAACCATGCCGGATTATAACATCCTCGACAAATCTTTTGGCTGTTGCTCCATCACAACTAGTGACAGGTTTAGCCTCAATCCATTTGGTGAATTTATCCACCATCACTAAGAGGTGGGTAAATCCACTTGGAGCTCGTTTAAAGGGTCCTAGCATGTCAAGCCCCCAGACCGCAAAAGGCCATGTTATAGGTATTGTTCGCAGCTGATCATCCGGACCATGAGCTTGCTTGGCGTACTTTTGGCAGCCTTTGCATGTCTTGACTAACCGTTCGGCATCTTCCTGAGCTAAAAGCCAGAAAAATCCATGTCGAAAAGCTTTTGCCACTAAAGATTTGGCTGCAGCGTGGTGACCACACTCGCCTTCGAGGATTTCCCTTAAGATTTCCACTCCTTCTTCCGGAGATACACAGCGCTAAAAACCCCCAGAAACACTTCGTTTATGGAGCTCACCCTTAACAATAGTATAGGCTTTTGCTCGTCGGATAATCTTCCGGCTTAGCACCTCGTCTTTGGGTAATTTGCCATCTACCAAATAATCGAGGTAGGGCTGAGTCCAGCTAGGAATTACAGCCAGAACTGCTATTAAAGGTGAGTCGGATTTGGTCGGATATTCCTCATCTACTCCCTTTATTGAGGGAACTTTGAGGTGCTCTAAAAATGCGCCATCCGGGACCTCTTTCCGCACAGAGCCTATTTGAGATAGTGCATCTGCTTCGTCATTTTCTGCTAGAGGGATGTGTTGAACTTCAAACCCTTCGAACGATTTAGATAGATCATCCACGACGGCTTTGTATGCTGCCATGTGCTTATTTGCATTACAAATATCCGAGACTTCCTAAGAAACAAGATCCGAATCTCCGTAACACATCAAACGTCGGATGCCAATATCCTTGGCAATCCAGATTCCATGCAGCAGTGCTTCATACTCGGCAATATTGTTTGTCGCTGTGAAGTGGATCTGCAACACGTATAATAGTTTATCTCCTTGGGGTGATTTGAGCACCATGCCAGCCCCCGAGCCCCCTCGAGCCTTAGACCCATCGAAAAAGAGGGTCCAATATTCCGACTCAGGGAGGACCATGTTCTCCTTCATCTCTGTCCAATCAGCGACAAAGTCGTCAAGGATCTGGGATTTGATTGCTGTCCGAGGTTTATACTCAATATCGAAAGCTAAGAGCTCTATGCCCCATTTGGCGACACGTCCTGTGGCATCGCTGTTGTTGATTATGTCTCTCATGGGAGCTTTGCTCACCACGGTAATTGGATGCTCCTGAAAATAGTGTCGTAACTTACGAGATGCTAGGAAAACACCGTAAGCCAACTTTTGATAGTGCGGATATCGCTGTTTTGATTCCGTCAAGACCTCGCTGACAAAATAAGTCGGACGCTGCACCAAGTGTTCCTGATTTTCCTCTGATCTCTCCACCACCATGACGATGCTAACGACCTTATTTGTCGCAGCAATATAAAGTAACATCGGTTCCTGAGGTTCCGGCGCTGCGAGGAGAGGAGCAAATGAGAGTACTTTCTTCGGGTCTTGTAGTGCAGCTTCAGCTTCGTCAGTCTAGACAAAATCCTTGGTTTTCTTCAGGAGTTTGTATAATGGTGCAGCTCTTTCACCAAGCCGGCTTACAAATCTACTGACCGCAGCAATGCAACCAGTTAGTCTTTGTACGTCCTTCAGGCGAGTTGGCCTAGAAATATTAAGTATAACCTTGATTTTGTCGCGGTTCACCTCTATGCCTCTTTGAGACACGATGAAGCCTAACAATTTCCCGGCTGGTATTCCAAAGAACATTTCTTCGGGTTAAGCATGATGTTGTATTTTCGTAGATTGGCGAACGTTTCCTCCAAGTCAGAAATGAGTGTCTCCTTCTTTTTGGACATCACCGCGATATCATCCACGTATGCATGTACATTGCGTCCGAGTTGGTCGTGGAGGCAACACTGCATCGTGCGCTGGTACATAGCTCCTATGTTCTTCAAACCAAACGGCATCGTAACAAAACAGAAGGTTCCGAAGGGGGTTATAAATGAATTTTTTACTCTGTCAAATTCCTTCATCCGGATTTGGCGATAACCGGAATATGCGTCGAGAAAACAGAGGAGTTTCGACCTGCCGTAGAATCGATAACTTGACCAATTCTAGGCAAAGCGAACGGATCTTTTGGACAGGCCTTGTTCAAGGCAGTATAATCAACACACATCCTTAAATTAGTGGTGTCCTTTTTAGGGACCATTACAGGATTGGCCGACCACTCAGTGTGGATGACCTCTTCTATGAATCCGGCTAACTCGAGCCGTGCTAGTTCCTTAGCTATTGCCTTACGCTTTTCATCGCCAAACCGTCGTAAGGACTGTTTGATAGGTTTAGCATTCGGGTTTACATTTAGAGAGTGCTCGACAAGTTCCCTAGGTACTCCGGTCATGTCAGATGGTTGCCATGCAAAGATATCTTGATTTGCTTGGAGGAACTTGACGAGCGCGCTTTCCTATGCGCTATCTAGGCCTACGCCTATCTGGGTCACCTTGGAGGGGTCATCTTCCTTCAACGACGCTTTCTTCGTCTCTTCTGATGCCTTGAACTCCGGATTTGGCTTGGTAACCTCCTTCTTTGTTGCGGGCATCTCGGACGGATCTATGCTCTTCTTGATCTCCTCGTACTCTTGGGCGTGCAGCATGGCTTCAGCAAAGGCGGCATTTCCATCCTCGCACTCTCGCGCTTTCTTCGGGTCTCCCCTGATGGTGATCACGCCGTTGGGACCTGGAATTTTCATCATATTGGAAATGTAACATGGACGAGCCATAAAAGCCTAGTAAGCTGGACGTCTGAATATAGCGTGGTATGCGCTCTTGAATGGGACCACTTCGAAGGAATGTGCCTCTGTTCGATAATTCTTTGGAGTTCCAAAGGTAACATCCAAAGTGATCTCTCCCAGGGAATTAGCTTGTCTTCCTGGGATAACTCCGTGAAAAATCACAAAGCTATGGTTCTGCTGTGTCTCCGAGATCTTCATCCGGCGTAGCGTTTCGACATAGAGAATATTGATGCTGCTACCACCGTCCATGAGGGTCTTGGAGAAACCATAATCGTAAATAAGTGGGTTGACGATTAAGGCGTATTTTCCTCGCCTATGTAGCTTAGGCAGATGATCATCGCGGTCAAACGTGATTGCCACTTCTTCCCCTCCGACTTGGGATAGCCGGAACTGTTGCATTGAGCTCGTGTAGAACTGCTTTCTTGACCTTTGCTGGTTGAGATCCAAGGAAGGTGACATAAGTGTCCTTTTTGGTGGGAAAAGTATTCTTCCCTCCAACTTGGGATTTGAAGCATCAGCTTATTCCATGTCAGAATCCTCCTTGGTCTCTTTGTATTTTTCGGGATTTTTCTTTCCCTTCTTCCGCTTAGCTTTGTAGCCCGCGGTGTCATCTCTTTTGATGTTGTCGTTGAAACGACATTCAGCGTTGGTGTGGGACGAGCCCCCACTGGCGTCTAGGTGATGCACACATGGGTTATTGGCAATGTCGGCCCAAGAGTAGGTTTTGCCTGGTTGTTGTTCTCCTCTACCTTGGACCCTTGATGTCCCATGGCCACGCCCGCGGCCTCCACCACGTCCTCCTCGTCCTCCAGCCCCCACTGGTTGTTGTTTTTCTTCCGAGGTGTTTTTGCGCTTTTGAGCTTGTTGCTTTGGTTGTTTTGCCGACTGAGGCACAACTAGGGCATTGAGTAGTCCTTCTGCATCGTCGTCAGCGTCTGCATACTTGCTCGCTGTTTCTATCATCTCTCCCAAATTGGTAACCTTGTCACACTCAAGCGATGGCATAGTAAACCAATAGGGAGACCTACGATGAAAGCTTCAATTGCAGTTTGATCATTTACTCCTTCGCAGGAGTTCTTGGTGTCGATCCATCGTCCGAGGTAATCCTGACAAGTTTCTCCGGCTTTCTAGGTGCAATGCTGTAGGTCTCCAACCATACAGGGCCTCCGATATGTGCCTTCGAAATTTCGACAGAACGCGCTTTGTAAATCATACCAGTTATGGATGGTGTTTGCCGAAAGTTCATTGAGCCATGATCGTGTCGTCTTCTGCAACATAAGTGGGAGATATCGGGTTGCGACCAGGCTGTTTCCGCCTTTGGCGATGCAGCAAGCTTGGAAGAAATCATGTAACCAGGTGTCTGGTCGAGTAATGCCGTCGCAGGCTTGGATATGTCTTGAGATAGCAAATCCTTCCGGGAATTTTGTAGCTCTAATGCATGGACTGAAAAACTTTGGGCCCACGTACACATCATCGTTTTCATAGCGCCGAGCCTCTATGTTGGAGTTAATCCTGTGTCTTGCGTCATTCGGGGATAGAGATCGTCCCGAATGCCGGCTGTGGCTGCGGTGCCGTGGAGCCGGACTTCGGCTTCTGCCACCACCTCCTCCGCCATGTCGACCTCCTTGCCCTCCATGGGAGCCGTTGTGATGACTATGTGGTGGAGAAGGTGGAGCAGCTGGATAGTTTCCGGCTGGTCACCGGCCTCCATACGGAACGTCATTATTCCGATTCCGGGGAGGGTCTTGACTACGATGAGCCCCCTGCCGGCTTGTACCTGCATGGTTTCCGTCGTTCCTTCGTCCGTTGTTCCCACCATAGTAAGGCTCAGCCGGACGGTTCTCATGTCTAGGAGGCGGCAGTCTCTGATGATCCTCCTCTTGACGTTTCTCTTTATCTTCTCCCCTTCCATCCTTAGATTCTCGTCGGGGAGGATTCGTCGGATTCAGGGCAGCGATGGCGTCTTTCTCGGCCGCTGGTGCGACATTGCCCCAACCGCGTGTGGTTTTGCGATGTTGTCTTGACGATCCGGTTCTCGAATAATTGTCTTCCCGTCGTTCGGGGCGATAATACTGCTCCGGAATGTAATGGGGTATTACGTCAGCCCATGCCGGATCTGTGCGACATTGGTCAGCATCTGAGACCAGTTTTTGACTTCCGGACAGGGCGACCTTTTGCTGCTCCAGACCCTTGTTGAGTAGCTTGATACCCAAACAGATCTCCTCTGGTCCTGGATTAGCCGATAGAATTTCTCGGGCTGCCACGGTATTTTGTACTGGTGTTGGGTATACCCAATCTCCGTTGCTGTCTTTCCGTGGCTTCCCCATCTCATCTCCAAAAAGGACGGCACGGACACGTGGGAATTGGTTGTCATCTATGTGACGCTTTCGTGTCATCTGATGCAGACGAGACATGTACTCCTTGTTCGACATGCGTTTCTTCTCCACCTCGATGTTTTTGGCTTCATCGACGAGTTGTTGATGACGCGCTTCTAGGGCTTGCGCCCTTTCATCCAGCTCGTCTGCAGTAAGTTCTGCAGCTGTAGGGATAGGTGTAGTTAATGCCGCATCGATGAGTTTACGCGCACCTTCAGTGATCACGTGTCCATCCATCGATGCTTCTTTCTTCAGCTCGTCTGGGATCAGTGCTTCGTCTGAGTCTTCTTCGTATTCCTTGGAAATTACTTCCTCTGTCAGAGGGTCTTTTGTCGAGGTCTTGTTTTTCTTGTTCTTCTTCTTTGCCTTCCTAGCAGCACCGGTAGCAAAGACGGCTTTGGGCCAGTTTCCCAGAGTGAATCTCTGATCGGTACTTTCGGACATTTGGACTTTGGGATTGTCTCCGAGGTCCATGTCATCCTGCTCTTTGGGAGAGTGTTCCCCGGATCCTTCATCCATGGCTTCTCCTTCTTCTGCAGCTTGGAGTTATACTCCTCTTCATATTCCGCGGAGAACTTTCAGAAATCTGCTGACGTCATCGACTCATCCGAGGATGCGGGTACGTCGGCGTTTTTTCCAATTGCCTCCAGCACCGAGTCGGTGTTTTCTCCGGCATCGGCAGAGCTGCATCCAGATCCCACGTATCCGACAAAGTGCGACGCGTGCTTCCTGAGGTACCTGCGGCTTTCGTGATCAGCCATATCAAAACTTTTGATGGTTTCGAGGATTGCATATGCGCTTTCGCCTTGCAGTATCATACGTTGTAGTGTGTACCTCAGGAAAGGCCTGTCTGTTCCGGTATCATCAGAGCCGGAATTAGTGTTGTTGATATGCTCCTCCTGGATTTCGACTTCCACGGGTGGGTCGATCTTGGATCCGGCTTCTCCGGAGAGATCCACTCCAGATTGGACTTGGTCCGCTAGGTCTTCTTCAGGTTCGGGTTTCTCCACTATCTCCGCAACTGGTGTGGGCTGGGTGGGATTATTGTTTTCTGATATCTGGAACTCTGCCGCCTCCACGGACAAAGGGGACCCAGAAAATTCTTCTGCCTCTATCATCACTGCTGGGGTGGGTTGGGCAGGTTCAGCGAAACCGATGTAAACATTGATCTCGCCAAAAGACATGATTGTGTAGGCAGTCACGGCCTCCTTTGCCGGAATCCAAGTCTCATCGAGAACGATGAGAGGGACGTCCCTGGCGTAGAGGATGCGACCGACGGTGATAGTCTTGCCGATGATGATTCTTGCTGATTCTGCTCGGAACGTAGATTCGTAGCTCACTTGCCCCACGGTGGCTGCCAACTGTCATTGGATTGATGACAAGTATGCCATGAGGGGGCCCTCGAGGCATGCAGAAGAGAGGGGGGTGAGACATACGGTATTACGGGACGGTGAGCACATAAGTTTACCCAGGTTCGAATCGCCGGCTTTGGACGGATCCTACTCCTGCTAGCAATCCAGTAATACGGTAGAGCCGAAATATGGGTTACAAGGGTTTCGCCTGTGCGAGTTGAGATTGTAGGCTATTGAGGTTATGCCCTAAAGGCTCTCCCTAGGACGGCTTATATAGATATCCGGCCTAGGGTATACAAGAGAGATCTATCTGACTACGACTAAGAGTCTGTTACAGAGTACATCTTGAAATACAAGTAACATCATGGCCTAAGTCGGTAAATCTTCTGGGCCTTCCCGTAGCTGGATTGGACTCCGCCTTCTCTCCCTGACTAGGCCGCCCGTGAAGCAATGCTCTAACCCAAAGTGGGCCACCTTGGTCAGTGAGGAACTGTGAGGATACCCGGAAAGTATATCCCTAACAACTAGTGCGAATAGCAAAGAGAAGGGTAGATCACCCGCTTGTAGACATAACTTCTTCTTTCTTGATAGTAGGATCTGCCATCCTCCGAGATGCTCGGCTCGTCAGCAGCGGAGGCGGGCTAGAGCCTCGCAATGGCGGCTACGGCATGCGCCATTGGAGCTCGGGATCAGCGACTGGGCGCAACAACTTGGCGCTGGAAGTCAAATGTCCGAAGGGATCGTGCTGCCTGGAGGGTGGATTCCGACGCCGCCGGTGCTAGGGGAAAGCTGGGAATGGATTTGTGAAATTGGTTAACGCATCCAATCCACTTAGCTGCTCGATTTGCCTAAGAGGTTGCCGCGTTGGCGCCCGCGTCACGGATAGATGACCGACATGAGGGTCCCGACCATCTACTTCATGGGGCAGTTTAATAGAATGTTTGAATTTGGTAGGGGTGAGATGAGTTTGCCTCGAAATGGCCCCTCTCAATAGTTGATGGCCCAACTTTTCGAAACGCCGTAATTTCAGGCAACTTAGGTACCGCCATGCGCTGGCCTGCGAACTTTGGTACCGGAGACGAACAAGCCCCAATTTTAGGCCCCCTCCCCCGACGTGCATTCCGCTCAAGGTCAGATCTAGAGTGTCAACATGATAGGCGCGTGAGTGTGCAGCAAACACACAGTTTGCTATCAACACTGGAAGTGCTGGCACCTCAGCGACAACACCAACATGTTCTTCCTGGACTCCGGTAGCAGCCTCAACAAGTATTTCATCAGATTCACCAGCAGCAGCCTCAGCAGGTGTTTCGTCAACTTCATCAGCACCAGCATTAGCAAGTATTTCGTCAACGTCACCAGTAGTAGCATCACCAAGTATTTCGTCAGCTTCACCAGAGCAGCAGCAGCTAGTTCTTCGTCAGCTCCACCACCAGCAGCAGTAGCATCAGGACCCAGGGCTCCCTGAGAAATTATAGGTTCAACAGCTCCAAGGGCTCCGACAAAGAAAGGGTAGTTGATCACAAGAAACACAGATTGTCCCTTCAGACCGTCGACTCTGCTCCAGACTTGCTCTATTGGGTCTTTGGATGTGCATGCGGACCTCGAGAAAACGTGACACCGCAGCGATGGGTATGAAGAAAGTTGTGTCCCCATATGTTCTATTGTATCACCAATGTTGTTTAGTGCTCCCCTGATATGAATCCACATCACATCAACATCCAGTTTCGTGTCACCTCCGAGAGGTGTCAGGAACCAGAGCCGTGATCAAAGTTCATCATCTGCTACTACATCTTCTATCATCGGGGCTGGAATGACGTGTAGGGCTGCATGGGTACCTACGTGTTACTTACAATCAGTAAGCAGAATTTTGAATGAGATTTTACACGCTATATGACACCATGACTCACCCAGATGAACGGCTCCCAAACACGCACGTCGCCGCTAGGTTCGGTGACCGCATAAATGCGTTGCGGTTTGTTGGAATGGTAGCTGGAGGTGAAGACGGCATCGGCATACTTCTCCGGCCGTAGGAAGTCATCGCGCAAGACTGTCCATTCCTTGTCTTCTAGGCATCTAATGAATGTGATTGCCTTGTCGAACACCTCTAAGAGGTCGTACTCCCAGGTATTCCACACCTCCCGTGGTCTATGTGGGAGCTGTACCTTCAGGAGCTCATGTTCTGCCATGTTGAACCTATAAGCAAATTTGGAAATGGGTAGCGGCCACCCGTTGTTGAATGCAGTAATGCTAACACCGTCCAAAGATGGCAATGTAAATCTCAATGATCTGTAGCCATTATTTAGATTCCAAGTACTCCCATCCTGGGATAAAAGGACCAGCCACTCGCCGTTGCCACCCACCCAGTTCTGGTCATCTCCCATTTCCGTCTCTTCTTCTTCCTTGATATTCACGAGTACTGATTCCGACCACTTATCTAGCAGCATCATTTTTGCATGAATATTCTGTAGAGTTTGTTGTTAGTCGGTCGAATCACTTAGCATGGATTCCATTGCAAATACAATTTGACAACTAGACCTTCAGATTAAAGTACCCAAAATATCCCCTAAATACGAGTGTCTCCTCAGATATCACCTAAATTGTGACTGTGTCACTACGAAAATACCCAAAACATGGAGTAGGAGCAGAGCTCCCCCCGAACAAACTCCTGACGATGATCATAAATAGCTAGGGGCATAATAGCCTTAAATCGTCTAATCTGTTTATTTTTATTTTAGGAAACAGAATATCACCTAGCATGCATTCCATTGCAAATGGAAATTGACAACACATCTATCACCTAAATTAAGACTGTGTCACTATGAAAATACCAGAATATCAGGCACGAGCAAAGCTTCCACTGTACAAAATAGTCTTAAATGGTTCAATTTGTTCAAACCGTGTGTGCACACAACACGTTCAACGAAAGGAACATAGGATTCCAATGAGAGTTCAACACATATGAATCAATGATATGATTGAACCAGTAAGCAAGATACTGGAACTTACGTGGCCATCGCAGCCGTTTGGCCATTTGCTGGTATCAGGGTAAAGAAGGCCTGGCGTGCCGAACGGTTGTTCGTCCATATCCCACATCGTGAAGCGGTAACCAGGGATGCAGCAAGCAAGGCGACCGACATAGATGATGTCCAACCCTGTGGCGATCCTTTGCACATTCACGGAACTGAGGTTTGGCCATCCCCCATGGTGGCGGTCACCCTGGACATCTGCGTTGTTGTCGCCTGCCTTTTGCTTCAGCCTGCTGCTACCCCAAGCTCTACCCATAGAGGCAAATGGAGTATGGAATCCGGTAGATTAATGCATGCGTTGTGATAAGGAGGTGGATGGATTCGAGAGAGGATGGAATTAGGGAGGGGGCAGTTGTTCGAGTAGGGAGTGACCCAGTGAGGAACCGCCGCCACCGCCGGTTCTCGTCCGCGTGGAAGACAAGGGAGGGGGTATAATTATTGAGGGCGCGCACCAGAACCATCTAGAGGAAGTGAAAAAATAAATCGTAAGAGAGAAAAAAGTGGGGCCCACCTATCAGTGAGTGAAGGTCGGCACACGCAAACGTGAGTATGTTTGACTTGGATCGTGCATGGCAGACCTCGATTCCACTACATGCAAGTGGCGCGGAACAAGTTTTAGGCAGCGCTAGCATCGACGTGTAAAACCACCGTTTTCTCCACCTTCACCCTACTACGAATGGTCGTGCACCATTCCAGATATTACTAAGGGCGGTTCCAATCTTGCAGTAAGCAGTTTCACTTCTCCGTCTCATTTCCTCCTCCACGGCCTCATCGTCTTTCTCCTCCACGGACTCATCCATTTCCTCTGCCATGGCATCACCCTCTTCTTCCGTATCCTTTCCCTCTTGCCTATAGTCATGGGCTTGTTGGATGTCTGAAACAATGGCAGGCTAGCGACTGCGTACTTCAACATAGAAGTACATGGCGGGAAGAAGATCAATGTCGTCTATACCACCAACGCTTGGACGGTGAGGAACACTCTGAATAATTACAAGAGTTGGCTATGGTTCAAAGAAAACAGGTCCGTAGGTCTCGACCTCGAGTACAACCGCGATCGCCGTGGGTGCAACTCTCCATGAAGGGGCACGTCCTTGTATACCAGCCTTTTTGCGATATGGGGGCTGACGGGAATAGTTAGACTTTGCTGTCTTTTTGTTCCTGAACCATCTGTTTGCAAAAGTTATTGCTATATTATTTGTCTGAATTCATTTTCATGCAGGTGGGGCAAAAGGATTAGGTCGCTATTTCATGACTTTCTCGTGAACCAGCAGATAATATTTACTAGTCTTGACATCACGAATGACACTATATTGCTTGAAAGCCCGACTGTCAACATTAAAATCCCAAAGGAGTGCAGAGTGGACATCCAGAAAATTTACTAGATCCTAGGGATGAAGGGTAGCAGGACCGGGATGGCCGATCTTGCCGCCGAACTCATCGACCCATGGTACGCTCACATGAAGGAGAAATTTCTGAGATGTTGGTGGAGTCGTTTAGGGCACGATTACTGGGAGGATAAGCCGCTTTCTGAACCTAATCTGAAATACGCTACAATTGACATGTATGTTTTCCACGAGCTGTACCGACAGATTGTAAATTTCTGTTCCAGGCATCGCACCATGGAACCACCACCAAGGCAAGTTGTTTTCCCCATATGCCGGAGTGTAGATGAATCTACAAGCCTTGGCAAGCGACCAAAGGCATCCTGGGATCGGTTACCTACTCCAACTGGTTGGGATGTAGAGTTTTAGTGCATAATTGTTGTGTTTGTATGGGGCTTGTTATGTTTATGAAAACATGTTATTTCAGAAGTACGCTATGTGAGCAATTACGAACTGTTGTGTATTACCTTTGTCGAACTATAATCTGGGTTTGGTTATGACTCTATCCTTCGCTATAATCTAGGTTTGGTTATGACTTATGACTCTATCCCACCTTATGCATGTCAGTCCTGGATTCTACCGCATGCAAAGGGCAAAGACATAATTTGTAAGTATGAATGTTGAGCATACAAAAGGGGAAATGTAATTCATACAGGTTAACTACCTAATAACACAGGGATCATATGAGCTCAGTTCTTACACACAGAATGCTTAGAAAATACATGCGAGATAAAATACAAACGAGATAAAACTAGGAACAGAATGTGAAACTAGTAGTGGTAAACAGCACACTCACCCACCAACCAGATCCTGTTGAGCATCTCGTATCAGACATACGTGTCCTTGGCTGCGTACTTGATCGCATCGTAATTCAGGTGCCTCCACTCCCATCGCTCGTGTAGGTGCCTCGGGAACTCGACTTTCATGCCAGCATACTCGCGGTCGATGATGTCGGCAACGAGTCTAGCCATGCCAGCTTTGCCCATATCGTCATCTGGGTAACTCCACAAACGTTGGAGATCGACGTGATTGACGACATGAACAAGGAGATCCTGCTCTAGCTTCGGAGTGTCGTTCTTGATGTCGATGCTGGCGAGGTAGATCTCCCTCCTGCGTAGGAACTCACGAAGCTCCGGGCATACAGATTTGGCCCTGCATACATGGTATAGGAGGCAGTGGTTGCGCATGGACAGCTGCAAAAGTGCCGCCCTCTTCCTATCTCCGGTATACTCGAGGTCAGGGCCGATGATCTTGTAACTATCCATCAGCTCCTGTAGCCACCACTCATACATTGCGATGACCTTGGCAACGTCCACTGACGCATTTCTGTGGACGACCGTAAGCTTGGTGGTGCCATGGGCGGTGACGGTGTACTTGTCGGTGAAGTACCTTCCCTCACTGAACATGTCGTACTCTACATCCATGGCAGCAGCTAATGTGGCGGCAGTGGCCTAGGGTCGGTAGCGGTGGCTGGGACTGGGCGTGGCGGTGGAGTGATCTATTGTGGTGGTATGGCCCGGCGGAGGCAGTGCCTGCGGCAGCGTCGATGGTTCTTGTGGTGGCTACGGCGGCGTCAGCAGAAGGAGTTGGGTATTTTTGCATAGTGTTGTGTTGTGGACACGGAAGGCGATGCTTAAATTGCGTTTACCAATATTCCGGTCATACCCAAGCGGAAACAAGTTTGACCGAGTGAGCACCATTGGTTTCCAATCCTAGCGATTAAATTCGGCGCCCGTGCCTGCTAGGCGATGGGACGGGTGTGCGACGTGGCTTTGGCATGGCAGAGACCGGTCACGGAGACCACCGTCCCGTTGCCGATCCGCAGCGGGTGCACGGTGCTGACACGACGTAATGTGACAGGACAGAAGGAAGTGTATAGCTATTTTTGATTATTATTCCCAGCAAGTTTAAGAAGTGTAAGCATAGACAGGGACCTAGCATCCCTGCACCCCGGGGCAGCCGCCCAGCCGCTCAGGCCTGCCAATTGCGCAAAGCTTGCAATTTCCTTTCTTTAATTTGGTGATTTTGTCCAGAATTTGCCAAATTAAAGCTCGTTTTCCCATGCTTCTATAAGTTTCTGGGTGGGCCACTAGTGTAAGCATGCACGATCAAGCAACATTGCAACACACGTGTCAGTGGAAAAGCATGAGGTTTCAACGCACCATATAGTTTAAGGGTCTAGAAACGGTAAGAGAATTGAACATTATTAGTGGCCAGGCTAACACAGTGGCGGGTTGGTCGGCTAGAAGTTGTTGATTCCTAACTAAGCAGACACCAGGTCGGTCTTGACATAATCCCTCTGGAATTTTCCATAAGCAGCGTGCTTAGGCTTGGTCGCTGACTTGTGCTTACTAGCCGGATTTTACCAATCCCAACCACATGCGAAATCAAGCTGACAATCCTCGGGTTAACTCCTTTCTTACAGAAAGGGCACCTGAGCTCCCCAAGTCGAGTGCGAAAAGGGATTCTCTCGCTCTTGAGCTTCTTCATGACATGGCGGCTCTTGTTGTCCATGTTCTCCTTGTCAGAGTCCAGCTCACTTGAATCTACCTGTAATGTATGAAATGCAAACCGAAATGAGCAAAATAATAAATATATATTCCACCCACCATTCCGAGTTACTTTCAATACAATAACATATTTATATAGGTTCAGCAGTTCATTACGGCTGTCTCCCCAGATCGCTCCTAAATTGATGTGGTTTGTGTTCTTGATAACTTATTAATAAATAAATAATATGGATTCATTCAGAACAGACTAGATATCTCCATGTACCGGTTCGTATGGTGCATCTAATCATTAGGACTAGATTATTTTTTATGAAACCAGGATAGATTAAGCTCGAGCAGAAAATATGAAACATGTAGAAATAGATGTACCTTTGTGTACACAAGCGGAGGATGTTCGTCGAACTCCACGACCTCATCGAGGCCTCTGAAGTCGTCAACACCGGTGAGCACATGGTCCCCCAAGGGGTTGACCTGCACATCCTCCTCGCCTTGTGCTGCATGATGCTCCTCCAGATTTGCCACATGAAGCACCACCCCAGCAGCGATGCCCGCACACTCACCTCCACGCACTGGTTTCATGGAGAAGGTTCGTGGCTGTACGTTGAAGATTGTGGGGTTTTGCTAGATAGAGAAGAAAGAGGAGTGGATGAGTGGAGGACCCGATAGGCTGGGTTTTTAACACGGGGACGTTTAGGCCTCCTCGAGGGCCCCGATAGGCAGCTCTTTTGGCTGTGGCTTCCACGTGGAAGGTTCGTGTGGTGGGGGCCTGTCAGAAGTGAGAGCGCAGGCGCACTGCGTAGTAAAAATGGTATAGCCCGTGGGCCGTGGATGACCAGTTGGAATGTAGTAGACTTGTAGCCTTTGCAGACTAGATTAAATGTGACATGACCACTTGACGACTTTTTCCATGGATGGCATCGTGTTCCTTCTTGTAGAAGTCTCGCTGAGGGAGATGTCCGTGCTGTCTCACAATGTACTATGAAGGTCACGACGTGTGCAACAATCCCTGTTGGATAACACAGGATCAACTGTTGGTCTGCACGATCTGTGTGACAACTGGGACAACCAATTAGGGCGTAGCAGACAGAGTGATCATAGGTTTGGGCTTCTACGAAAGAGAGAGAGAGAGAGAGAGGGAAAAACTGAGTAGTATCAAAAAACCAAGGGCAAAACTGAGTAGTGTAAAAATGGAAAGTGAGTGTCTTGTATAATTAAATACATCATGGCATACATCAAATTATGCCAAAATAGATCCACTAGAGTTCATTGGTTGTGTGTTCTTCTCACAAACCACACATGGATCCACAAGAGTCATTGCATGTGTGTTATTGTCACAAACCACATATGGATCCACTAGTGTCATTGAAATGTGTGTTCTTTTCACAAACCATATATGGATCCACCCGAGTCACTGCATGTGTGTTATTGTCAGAAACCACATATGGATCCACAAGTGTCATTGAAATGTGTGTTCTTTTCATAAACCACATATGGATCCACCAGAGTCATTGCATTTATGTTCTTTTCATAAAACACATGGATCCACCAATGTCATTGCATGTGTGTTCTTTTCACAAACCACATATGGACCCACTAGAGTCATTGCATGTATGTTCTTTTCACAAAACACATGGATCCACCAATGTCATTGCATGTGTGTTCTTTTCACAAACCACATATGGATCCACTAGAGTCATTGCATGTATTTTCTTTTCACAAACCACATATGGATCCACTAGAGTCTTTGCATGTGTGTTGTTTTGACAAACCAAATGAATCCATCAATGTCATTGCATGTATGTTCTGTTCACAAACCACATATCGATCAACCAATGTCATTGCATGTGTGTTGTTTTCAAAAAGCACATATGGATCCACCAGAGTCATTGCATGTATGTTCTTTTCATAAAACACATGGATCAACTAATGTCATTGCAAGTATGTTCTTTTCACAAACCACATATGGATCAACCAATATCATTGCATGTGTGTTCTTTCCATAAACCACATATGGACCCACTAGAGTCATTGCATGTGTGTTCTTATCCTAAAACCAGCACTACAGTCATTGCATGTGTGTTCTTCTCACAAACCACATATGGATCCACCAGAGTCATTGATGTGTGTTCTTATCACAAACCACATATGGAACAGCTATAGTCGTTGCATGTGTTCTTTTCACAAACCACATATGGAACAGCTAAAGTCACTTCATGTCTGTTCTTTCCACAAACCACATGGGTCCACCAATGCCATTGCATGTCTGTTCTTTTCATGAACCACATATGGATCCACTAGAGTCATTGCATGTATGTTCTTCTCACCATCCACATATGTATCCACTAGAGTCTTTGCATGTGTGTTCTTTTAACAAACCACATGGATCCATCAATGTCATTGCATCTATGTTCTTTTCACAAACCACAAATCGATCAACCAATGTCATTGCATGTGTGTTCTTTTCACAAAACACATATGGATCCACTAGAGTCATTGCATGTATGTTCTTTTCATAAAACACATGATCAACCAATGTCATTGCATGTATGTTCTTTTCACAAAATACATATGGATCAACCAATATCATTGCATGTGTGTTCTTTCCATAAACCACATATGGACCCACTAGAGTCATTGCATGTGTGTTCTTATCCTAAAACCAGCACTAGAGTCATTGCATGTGTGTTCTTCTCACAAACCACATATGGATCCACCAGAGTCATTGCATGTGTGTTCTTTTGACAAACCACATATGGATCAATTAATGCCATTGCATGTATGTTCTTTTCGCAAACCACATATGGATCAACCAATGTCATTGCATGTGTGTTCTTTACACAACCCACATATGGAGCCACTAGAGTCATTGCATGTGTGTTCTTATCCTAAAACCAGCACTAGAGTCATTGCATGTGTGTTCTTTTCACAAACCACATATGGATCCACCAATGTCATTGCATGAGTGTTCTTTTCACAAACCACATATGGAACATCTATAGTCATTGCATATGTGTCCTTTTCACAAACCACATATGGAACAACTATAGTCATTGCATGTCTGTTCTTTCCACAAACCACATATGGATCCACTAGAGTCATTTCATGTATGTTATTTTCACAAACCACATATGGATCCACTAGAGTCTTTGCATGTGTGTTCTTTTCACAAACCACATGGATCCATCAATGTCATTTCATCTATGTTCTTTTCATAAACCACATATCGATCAACCAATGTCATTGCATGTGTGTTATTTTCACAAACCACATATGGATCCACCAGAGTCATTGCATGTATGTTCTTTTCATAAAACACATGGATCAACCAATGTCATTGCATGCATGTTCTTCTCACAAACCACATATGGATACACCAATATCATTGCATGTGTGTTCTTTCCATAAACCACATATGGACCCACTAGAGTCATTGCATGTGTGTTCTTGTCCTAAAACCAGCACTAGAGTCATTGCATGTGTGTTCTTTTACAAACCACATATGGATCCACCGGAGTCATTGCATGTATATTCTTTTCACAAACCACATATGTATCCACCAGAGTCATTGCATTTGTGTTATTTTCATGAACCACATATGGATCCACCAGAGACATTGCATGTATGTTCTTTTCACAAAACACGTGGATCCACCAATGTCATTGCATGTGTGGTCTTTTCACAAACCACATATGGATCCACCAGAGTCATTGCATGTATGTTCTTTTCACAAAACACATGGATACACCAATGTCATTGCATGTGTGTTCTTTTCACAAACCACATATGGATCCACTAGAGTCATTGCATGTATGTTCTTTTCACAGACCACATATGGATCCACTAGAGTCTTTGCATGTGTGTTCTTTTCAAAAACCACATGGATCCATCAATGTCATTGCATGTATGTTCTTTTCACAAACCACATATCGATCAACCAATGTCATTGCATGTGTGTTCTTTTCACAAACCACATATGGATCCACAAGACTCATTGCATGTATGTTATTTTCATAAAACACATGGATCAACCAATGTCATTGCATGTATGTTCTTTTCACAAACCACATATGGATCAACCAATATCACGGCATGTGTGTTCTTTCCATAAACCACATATGGACCCACCAATGTCATTGCATGTGTGTTCTTTTCACAAACCACATATGGAACAGCTATAGTCATTGCATGTGTTTTCTTTTCACAAACCACATATGGAACAACTATAGTCATTGCATGTCTGTTCTTTCCACAAACCACATATGGAGCCACTAGAGTCATTGCATGTATGTTCTTTTCACAAACCACATATGGATCCACTAGAGTCTTTGCATGTGTGTTCTTTTCAGAAACCACATGGATCCATCAATGTCATTTCATCTATGTTCTTTTCACAAACCACATACCAATCAACCAATGGCATTGCATGTGTGTTCTTTTCACAAACCACATATGGATCCACCAGAGTCATTGCATGTATGTTCTTTTCATAAAACACATGGATCAACCAATGTCATTGCATGTATGTTCTTTTCACAAACCACATATGGATACATCAATATCATTGCATGTGTGTTCTTTCCATAAACCACATATGGACCCACTAGAGTCATTGCATCTCTAGTGTTATCCTAAAACCAGCACTAGAGTCATTGCATGTGTGTTCTTTTCACAAACCACATGGATCCATCAATGTCATTTCATCTATGTTCTTTTCACAAACCACATATCGATCAACCAATGTCATTGCATGTGTGTTATTTTCACAAACCACATATGGATCCACCAGAGTCATTGCATGTATGTTCTTTTCATAAAACACATGGATCAACCAATGTCATTGTATGTATGTTCTTTTCACAAACCACATATGGATACACCAATATCATTGCATGTGTGTTCTTTCCATAAACCACATATGGACCCACTAGAGTCATTTCATGTGTGTTCTTATCCTAAAACCAGCACTAGAGTCATTGCATGTGTGTTCTTCTCACAAACCACATATGGATCGACCAGTGTCATTGGATGTGTATTCTTTTCACAAACCACATATGTATCCACCAGAGTCATTGCATGTGTGTTATTTTCATGAACCACATATGGATCCACCAGAGACATTGCATGTATGTTCTTTTCACAAAACACATGGATCCACCAATGTCATTGCATGTGTGGTATTTTCACAAACCACATATCGATCCACCAGAGTCATTGCATGTATGTTCTTTTCACAAAACACATGGATGCACCAATGTCATTGCATGTGTGTTCTTTTCACAAACCACATATGGATCCACTAGAGTCATTGCATGTATGTTCTTTTCACAAACCACATATGGATCCACTCGAGTCTTTGCATGTGTGTTCTTTTCACAAACCACATGGCTCCATCAATGTCATTGCATGTATGTTCTTTTCACAAACCACATATCGATCAACCAATGTCATTGCATGTGTGTTCTTTTCACAAACCACATATGGATCCACAAGAGTCATTGCATGTATGTTATTTTCATAAAACACATGGATCAACCAATGTCATTGCATGTATGTTATTTTCACAAACCACATATGGATCAACCAATATCATTGCATGTGTGTTCTTTTCATAAACCACATATGGACCCACCAATGTCATTCCATGCGTGTTCTTTTCACAAACCACATAGGGAATAGCTATAGTCATTGCATGTGTTTTCTTTTCACAAACCACATATGGAACAACTATAGTCATTGCATGTCTGTTCTTTCCACAAACCACATATGGATCCACTAGAGTCATTGCATGTATGTTCTTTTCACAAACCACATATGGATCCACTAGAGTCTTTGCATGTGTGTTCTTTTCAAAAACCACATGGATCCATCAATGTCATTTCATCTATGTTCTTTTCACAAACCAGATATGGATCCACCAGAGTCATTACATGTGTGTTCTTTTCACAAACCATATATGTATCCACCAGAATCATTGCATGTGTGTTCTTTTCATGAACCACATATGGATCCACCAGAGTCATTGCATGTATGTTCTTTTCACAAAACACATGGATCCACCAATGTCATTGCATGTGTGTTATTTTCACAAACCACATATGGACCCACTAGATTCATTGCATGTATGTTCTTTTCACAAAACACATGGATCCACCAATGTCATTGCATGTGTGTTCTTCTCACAAACCACATATGGATCCACTAGAGTCATTGCATGTATTTTCTTTTCACAAACCACATATGGATCCACTAGAGTCTTTGCATGTGTGTTCTTTTCACAAACCAAATGGATCCATCAATGTCATTGCATGTATGTTCTGTTCACAAACCACACATCGATCAACCAATGTCATTGCATGTGTGTTGTTTTCAAAAAGCACATATGGATCCACCAGAGTCATTGCATGTATGTTCTTTTCATAAAACACATGGATCAACTAATGTCATTACAAGTATGTTCTTTTGACAAACCACATATGGATCAACCAATATCATTGCATGTGTGTTCTTTCCATAAACCACATATGGACCCACTAGAGTCATTGCATGTGTGTTCTTATCCTAAAACTAGCACTACAGTCATTGCATGTGTGTTCTTCTCACAAACCACATATGGATCCACCAGAGTCATTGCATGTGTGTTCTTTTCACAAACCACATATGGAACAGCTATAGTCATTGCATGTGTTCTTTTCACAAACCACATATGGAACAGCTAAAGTCACTTCATGTCTGTTCTTTCCACAAACCACATGGGTCCACCAATGCCATTGCATGTCTGTTCTTTTCATGAACCACATATGGATCCACTAGAGTCATTGCATGTATGTTTTTCTCACAAACCACATATGTATCCACTAGAGTCTTTGCATATGTGTTCTTTTCAGAAACCACATGGATCCATCAATGTCATTGCATCTATGTTCTTTTCACAAACCACGAATCGATCAACCAATGTCATTGCATGTGTGTTATTTTCACAAACCACATATGGATCCTCTAGAGTCATTGCATGTATGTTCTTTTCATAAAACACATGATCAACCAATGTCATTGCCTGTATGTTCTTTTCACAGAATACATATGGATCAACCAATATCATTGCATGTGTGTTCTTTCCATAAACCACATATGGACCAACTAGAGTCATTTCATGTGTGTTCTTATCCTAAAACCAGCACTAGAGTCATTGCATGTGTGTTCTTCTCATAAACCACATATGGATCCACCAGAGTCATTGCATGTGTGTTCTTATCCTAAAAACAGCACTAGAGTCATTGCATGTGTGTTCTTCTCACAAACCACATATGGATCCACCGGAGTCATTGCATGTGTATTCTTTACACAAACCACATATGTATCCACCAGAGTCATTGCATTTGTGTTATTTTCATGAACCACATATGGATCCACCAGAGACATTGCATGTATGTTCTTTTCACAAAACACATGGATCCACCAATTTCATTACATGTGTGGTCTTTTCACAAACCACATATGGATCCACTAGAGTCATTGCCTGTATGTTCTTTTCACAAAACACATGGATACACCAATGTCATTGCATGTGTGTTCTTTTCACAAACCACATATGGATCCACTAGAGTCATTGCATGTATGTTCTTTTCACAAACCACATATGGATCCACTAGAGTATTTGCATGTGTGTTCTCTTCACAAACCACATTGATCCATCAATGTCATTGCGTGTATGTTCTTTTCACAAACCACATATCGATCAACCAATGTCATTGCATGTGTGTTCTTTTCACAAACCACGTATGGATCCACAAGAGTCATTGCATGTATGTTATTTTCATAAAACACATGGATCAACCAATGTCATTGCATGTATGTTCTTTTCACAAACCACATATGGATCAACCAATATCATTGCATGTGTGTTCTTTCCATAAACCACATATGGACCCACCAATGTCATTGCATGTGTGTTCTTTTCACAAACCACATATGGAACAGCTATAGTCATTGCATGTGTTTTCTTTTCACAAACCACATATGGAACAACTATAGTCATTGCATGTCTGTTCTTTCCACAAACCACATATGGAGCCACTAGAGTCATTGCATGTATGTTCTTTTCACAAACCACATATGGATCCACTGGAGTCTTTGCATGTGTGTTCTTTTCAGAAACCACATGGATCCATCAATGTCATTTCATCTATGTTCTTTTCACAAACCACATACCAATCAACCAATGGCATTGCATGTGTGTTCTTTTCACAAACCACATATGGATCCACCAGAGTCATTGCATGTATGTTCTTTTCATAAAACACATGGATCAACCAATGTCATTGCATGTATGTTCTTTTCACAAACCACATATGGATACACCAATATCATTGCATGTGTGTTCTTTCCATAAACCACATTTGGACCCACTAGAGTCATTGCATGTGTAGTGTTATCCTAAAACCAGCACTAGAGTCATTGCATGTGTGTTCTTTTCACAAACCACATGGGTCCATCAATGTCATTTCATCTATGTTCTTTTCACAAACCACATATCGATCAACCAATGTCATTGCATGTGTGTTATTTTCACAAACCACATATGGATCCACCAGAGTCATTGCATCTGTGTTCTTTTCATAAAACACATGGATCAACCAATGTCATTGCATGTATGTTCTTTTCACAAACCACATATGGATACATCAATATCATTGCATGTGTGTTCTTTCCATAAACCACATATGGACCCACTAGAGTCATTTCATGTGTGTTCTTATCCTAAAACCAGCACTAGAGTCATTGCATGTGTGTTCTTCTCACAAACCACATATGGATCCACTAGAGTCATTGCATGTGTGTTCTTTTGACAAACCACATATGGATCAATTAATGCCATTGCATGTATGTTCTTTTCACAAACCACATATGGATCAACCAATGTCATTGCATGTGTGTTCTTTCCACAAACCACATATGGAGCCACTAGAGTCATTGCATGTGTGTTCTTATCCTAAAACCAGCACTAGAGTCATTGCATGTGTGTTCTTTTCACAAACCACATATGGATCCACCAATGTCATTGCATGAGTGTTCTTTTCAGAAACAACATATGGAACATCTATAGTCATTGCATATGTGTTCTTTTCACTAACCACATATGGAACAACTATAGTCATTGCCTGTCTGTTCTTTCCACAAAACACATGGTTGCACCAATGTCATTGCATGTGTGTTCTTTTCACAAACCACATATGGATCCACTAGAGTCATTGCATGTATGTTCTTTTCACAAACGACATATGGATCCACTACAGTCTTTGCATGTGTGTTCTTTTCACAAACCACATGGATCCATCAATGTCATTGCATGTATGTTCTTTTCACAAACCACATATCGATCAACCAATGTCATTGCATGTGTGTTCTTTTCACAAACCACATATGGATCCACAAGAGTCATTGCATGTATGTTATTTTCATAAAACACATGGATCAACCAATGTCATTGCATGTATGTTCTTTTCACAAACCACATATGGATCAACTAATATCATTGCATGTGTGTTCTTTCCATAAACCACATATGGACCCACCAATGTCATTGCATGTGTGTTCTTTCCATAAACCACATATGGACCCACCAATGTCATTGCATGTGTTTTCTTTTCACAAACCACATATGGAACAACTATAGTCATTGCATGTGTGTTCTTCTCACAAACCACATATGGATCCACTAGAGTCATTGCATGTATGTTCTTTTCACAAACCACATATGGATCCACTAGAGTCTTTGCATGTGTGTTCTTTTCAGAAACCACATGGATCCATCAATGTCATTTCATCTATGTTATTTTCACAAACCAGATATGGATCCACCAGAGTCATTACATGTGTGTTCTTTTCACAAACCATATATGTATCCACCAGAATCATTGCATGTGTGTTCTTTTCATGAACCACATATGGATCCACCAGAGTCATTGCATGTATGTTCTTTTCACAAAACACATGTGTCCACCAATGTCATTGCATGTGTGTTATTTTCACAAACCACATATGGACCCACTAGAGTCATTGCATGTATGTTCTTTTCACAAAACACATGGATCCACCAATGTCATTGCATGTGTGTTCTTCTCACAAACCACATATGGATCCACTAGAGTCATTGCATGTATTTTCTTTTCACAAACCACATATGGATCCACTAGAGTCTTTGCATGTGTGTTCTTTTCACAAACCAAATGGATCCATCAATGTCATTGCATGTATGTTCTGTTCACAAACCACATATCGATCAACCAATGTCATTGCATGTGTGTTGTTTTCAAAAAGCACATATGGATCCACCAGAGTCATTGCATGTATGTTCTTTTCATAAAACACATGGATCAACTAATGTCATTACAAGTATGTTCTTTTCACAAACCACATATGGATCAACCAATATCATTGCATGTGTGTTCTTTACATAAACCACATATGGACCCACTAGAGTCATTGCATGTGTGTTCTTATCCTAAAACCAGCACTACAGTCATTGCATGTGTGTTCTTCTCACAAACCACATATGGATCCACCAGAGTCATTGCATGTGTGTTATTTTCACAAACCACATATGGAACAACTATAGTCGTTGCATGTGTTCTTTTCACAAACCACATATGGAACAGCTAAAGTCACTTCATGTCTGTTCTTTCCACAAACCACATGGGTCCACCAATGCCATTGCATGTCTGTTCTTTTCATGAACCACATATGGATCCACTAGAGTCATTGCATGTATGTTCTTCTCACAAACCACATATGTATCCACTAGAGTCTTTGCATATGTGTTCTTTTCACAAACTAAATGGATCCATCAATGTCATTGCATCTATGTTCTTTTCACAAACCACGAATCGATCAACCAATGTCATTGCATGTGTGTTCTTTTCACAAACCACATATGGATCCTCTAGAGTCATTGCATGTATGTTCTTTTCATAAAACACATGATCAACCAATGTCATTGCATGTATGTTCTTTTCACAAAATACATATGGATCAACCAATATCATTGCATGTGTGTTCTTTCCATAAACCACATATGGACCAACTAGAGTCATTTCACGTGTGTTCTTATCCTAAAACCAGCACTAGAGTCATTGCATGTGTGTTCTTCTCACAAACCACATATGGATCCACCAGAGTCATTGCATGTGTGTTCTTTTGACAAACCACATATGGATCAACTAATGCCATTGCATGTATGTTATTTTCACAAACCACATATGGATCAACCAATGTCATTGGATGTGTGTTCTTTCCACAAACCACATATGGAATCACTAGAGTCATTGCATGTGTGTTCTTATCCTAAAACCAGCACTAGAGTCATTGCATGTGTGTTCTTTTCACAAACCACATATGGATCCACCAATGTCATTGCATGAGTGTTATTTTCACAAACCACATATGGAACATCTATAGTCATTGCATATGTGTTCTTTTCACTAACCACATATGGAACAACTATAGTCATTGCATGTCTGTTCTTTCCACAAACCACATATGGATCCACTAGAGTCATTTCATGTATGTTATTTTCACAAACCACATATGGATCCACTAGAGTCTTTGCATGTGTGTTCTTTTCACAAACCACATGGATCCATCAATGTCATTTCATCTATGTTCTTTTCACAAACCACATATCGATCAACCAATGTCATTGCATGTGTGTTATTTTAACAAACCACATATGGATCCACCAGAGTCATTGCATGTATGTTCTTTTCATAAAACACATGGATCAACCAATGTCATTGCATGTATGTTCTTTTCACAAACCACATATGGATACACCAATATCATTGCATGTGTGTTCTTTCCATAAACCACATATGGACCCACTAGAGTCATTGCATGTGTGTTCTTATCCTAAAACCAGCACTAGAGTCATTGCATGTGTGTTCTTCTCACAAACCACATATGGATCTACCGGAGTCATTGCATGTGTATTCTTTTCACAAACCGCATATGTATCCACCAGAGTCATTGCATGTGTCTTATTTTCATGAACCACATATGGATCCACCAGAGACATTGCATGTATGTTCTTTTCACAAAACACATGGATCCACCAATGTCATTGCATGTGTGGTATTTTCACAAACCACATATGGATCCACCAGAGTCATTGCATGTATGTTCTTTTCACAAAACACATGGATGCACCAATGTCATTGCATGTGTGTTCGTTTCACAAACCACATATGGATCCACTAGAGTCATTGCATGTATGTTCTTTTCACAAACCACATATGGATCCACCAGAGTCTTTGCATGTGTGTTCTTTTCACAAACCACATGGATCCATCAATGTCATTGCATGTATGTTCTTTTCACAAAACACATATCGATCAACCAATGTCATTGCATGTGTGTTCTTTTCACAAACCACATATGGATCCACAAGAGTCATTGCATGTATGTTATTTTCATAAAACACATGGATCAACCAATGTCATTGCATGTATGTTCTTTTTACAAACCACATATGGATCAACCAATATCATTGCATGTGTGTTCTTTCCATAAACCACATATGGACCCACCAATGTCATTGCATGTGTGTTCTTTTCACAAACCACATATGGAACAGCTATAGTCATTGCATATGTTTTCTTTTCACAAACCACTGTCACATCCCAAAATTCTCCTAATTTTTGGAATGTGGAATAAATAAATAAGTTTGATTGATTGTTTGACTTTGTTGAAAATTCTCAAAGAGAAGAAACTTTTTGAATAAAAAAATCCTCTCAACCATGAATTCAAAATCTTATTTTCTTTTATTAAGACCTAAGTAGCCATATAGGCAAAAGTGCATGGATTGATTATGGATTCTAGAATTGGAGTGCAAGATTTCAAAAATTCAAAATCATTAAGCATGCATGACCATCATTGCATATAAACCCTAAGAAAAATTTAGTATTGCCTAAAAGAAAAATCAAAACCCTAAATGGGATTTTCCCATTCTAAGTACAACCCTTGAGCTATGGATTTGTCCATAGTAACAATTAAGCAATATAATTCATAAATAATGTATACCTACAGATATCAATTTTAGAATATAATAGAAACTTATTTGAGTCATTTTGCTGCTATAATACAAAAGTTATGTTTAATATAAGAAATAATAGTAATGCCTTGTAAGAAAACGGCATTATGGATATTTTTCAACTTTGGTAAAACCATATTCTATACACCCTTAAAGGAGTGTTTTGAATTTATAAATTTCTAGAAATTGATTTGGTTCAATTTGGAGCCCTAAAACAAAAGTTATAAAGGAAAAACAGAAAAAGAATAAAAGAAAAAGACTACAGAAAAAAAAGGAAACAACTAACCTAACCGGACCAGCCCTAGCCGGCCCACCCCTACCCTACCGCGCGTGTAGCGGCAAAGTAGCACAGCGCAGCCCAGCATCGGCCCACCAGGGAACCACCGCTGCAGCCCGCTGAGAGAAACCCTTCCCTTTTGTTTTTTTTCCTCGCAGTCACCGACAGACCGGGCCCACTTTTCATCTCCCTCCCCTAGCCAGAGACCACTTTCCCCACGAGTTCATCGCGTGCCCGATCCAAATCCCGCGAAATTCGTCAATCTGGTTCGTTATTCTTACCCCCTCCGCACGCAAATCTCCCCATATATACCGTCTCCCTTTGTCCCCGAGCGAAATTTTGCCATCCACAAACCCTATCACCCAGATCGATCTATCGCCGCCGCACCATTGCCGACCTTCGGGAGGTGAAGCTCGCCAAGGATTCCATCGTCCCCAACCATACCTGATTCCCTCTATCCTCTCCCCTTGATCAAATGCATCTCCCTGACCCCTTCTCTCTCTCCACAGGTTGTCCGAGCCGCCATAATTCCTCACCGGAGTACCGCCAAGGACCGACGAGATCGGCCGCCCGTAGCCACGGATAGAGGAAGCAAAGCACGCCGCTCGAGACACTAGGAGGACCGTCGCCGTCGCCCGCACCCTATAGCCTACCCCTCCATCTCCAGTGACCGCCAGAATCATCGCCAACCATCACCTCCGAGACGCTCCGCCGCCGGTGACGTCATCTCCGGTGAGTCCCAGGGAGCTTCGATCCAGGACCATCGGATTCCCATCTAGTGGTCTAGATTAGATCCAGCCGCGAAGAGGTATCGTCCACTAGGATCGCGCCGCGTGGCACACGCCTTGTCAGCGTGCTGCGTCACCGCCCAGTCATCTGCCAGGTCAGCAGGTCAGCGCCCAGTCAGCGCGAGTTATTTGTTTTTAATATTTAAAAATAACTAGAATTATGTCCAATCTTGTAAAATTCATATAAAATTGAATACATGTCCAAAAATTATAAATAATATATGGTTGGATTCATAAAATTGTGTAGAACAATAATACAAGATTAGATATAACTTTTACAGTACATATTTACTGTAATAAATTAAATGGTTTAATGAGATTTTTAGACGTAATAAATCATAGTAAATTATCTGTAGATCCTAAAAATACAAATAAAGTGTCTATGGATTCATAATTTCATATAAAACATTAATATGCTGTTAGATCCAAATTTTGTAGTATAAAAATTTCTGTAGTGATTTAAATAATTTTAATGGACTTTTAGAGTGTTAAATTCATAGTAAATAATTTATAACTCAGAAAAATATGAATAATATGTCTCTGGAATCACATTATCATGTAGATTACAGATATGTATTTAGTTTGAATTTTAGACAACAGAAATTGTTTAAATGAATTAAACTCCATTAAACACTATTTAAATCATAAGAAAAGATTTATAACTCCGATTAAGTTGAATCCAATTGCTATTGGTTCGTATTAATGCCCTCTATCCAATACACTTTAGATACAAATTTAATACGGCAATTAGTATAGAAGTTCAACAGAACTATCAAAACCCTTATATTGGCAAGTAATTATTAATAACAAGTATCCTATTGCATTAAATGATCTCATGCATGCATCATGTGTTGTAGTATTGCCCAGAGAACTAATTACAACCATTATGACTTATTAAACCATCATGCGTGTTTTTGATCATCCTTGTTGTGTTTGCTATGTTTGCAATTATTTTGATTGGAACTACCTTGTCCTCGTATTAGATTGTTCGGAGAGTGGGATTGCTGCGGAGAAATACAATCAACACCCATATTATCAACATAAGGCAAGTTACACCGCTTGTTCATAATTTTGTCCCAGTTTTGATTCTATGCATGTGATCTTCAAAATTCTGTAGTGTGCATGTGTAGGATGATCTAGTAGAATTTTTCCTTAGTATTATTTTGCAAGTGCGATGATTTTGTAGTATGCCATGAGTAGCTCTATACTTAGGATTTCCTATCCCAATAGGTTACCCCTGTTTTTGCTAAGTATTGCTTGCTATGCTATATATACAAAGTACCGTTGGGGGGTTCGAAAGACAAAGAATTTTTCTAAGTATAAAGGCTCTCTAGAGCAAATTTTCTTCTCAAATCCACTTCAAAATAAAACTAAGTTTTCTTCTGGGCGGAATGGTTGTCGGGTCAACGAGTGTGAATTATGGTGGAGGACGGCCGCCCAGGAATCAAAGAAGTCTGCCATGTTTCAGAATTCAGAAGCTTCCAGTGCAACCACAATACATTATGGGCTCTGTCTTGGCCTAGTACTTAGTGGGAAACCTCACCTGGGTACCAACATTCGGAGGATTCTGGGAACGGTTGGATCCGGAAGGTAGAGGGGCTACTAAGGGAAAGCCTCGCCATGGTCTTGTCTGTAAAAGGACTTGATCGTGGATTGTGGGTAAAGTGCACAAACTCTCGAGAGTATTGCAATCTGATCGATCAGCCGTTTTCACGGTAATAGAACAACAATGAGCGTCTGAAGGATGGAGCCTCTGAAGGATCTTCCACTCTCTTTTCTAAAAACAAAGTTTTGAAACCCCATGGCGTGCGTAATATCGCTAATGGGTGGGAATTTGGGAACTTGGTGTGTAATATCCAAGTGACGCTTGGTGCGTAATATCCAAGTGTTTGGTTGTTTGGACACTTGGTGCGTAATATCCTCGTGTGTCACTCGACCTTATTTTATTCAATCAAATGTTTACAAAGTAGGACAATCCTCTCTTCTTCTCTCTACTTAAGAAAACTAGCTTTGAGCAAATGAACTCTACAGCCTAAACTAGCCTTGCATGTAGAGATAGTCTTTTCTTTCCTTGGTGTAATTTGCCAATACATTCAAAGTATTGACCCAACTTGTTGGCTGCACGTTTCATGTGCAGAATTTCAGAGATCGTTGAAAGGTGCGCTAGGATCGCGGGTCTTCACTCAACCTGCCTGTGGCATTGATGGGACTCCAAGTTGTATTTATATCGCTTCTGTTGTAATAATGTAAACTCTAGATTATTCGATTCATGTAATAAAGACTTGTATTTTACATGATATTTCATCGACTGTGAGTGCTAGCTATTGATCCAGGGACTAGCATGTTAATCACAGGGACTTAGGATCCTTACCGATCCGAGGTCGCTACAACCACATATGGAACAACTATAGTCATTGCATGTGTGTTCTTTTCACAAACCACATATGGATCCACTAGAGTCATTGCATATATGTTCTTTTCACAAACCACATATGGATCCACCAGAGTCTTTGCATGTGTGTTCTTTTCAGAAACCACATGGATCCATCAATGTCATTTCATCTATGTTCTTTTCACAAACCACATACCAATCAACCAATGTCATTGCATGTGTGTTCTTTTCACAAACCACATATGGATCCACCAGAGTCATTGCATGTATGTTCTTTTCATAAAACACATGGATCAACCAATGTCATTGCATGTACGTTCTTTTCACAAACCACATATGGATACACCAATATCATTGCATGTGTGTTCTTTCCATAAACCACATATGGACCCACTAGAGTCATTACATGTGTAGTGTTATCCTAAAACCAGCACTAGAGTCATTGCATGTGTGTTCTTCTCACAAACCAGATATGCATCCCCCAGAGTCATTGCATGTGTGTTCTTTTCACAAACCATATATGTATCCACTAGAATCGTTGCATGTGTGTTCTTTTCATGAACCACATATGGATCCACCAGAGTCATTGCATGTATGTTCTTTTCACAAAACACATGGATCCACCAATGTCATTGCATGTGTGTTATTTTCACAAACCACATATGGATCCACTAGAGTCGTTGCATGAATGTTTTTTCACAAAACACATGGATACACCAATGTCATTGCATGTGTGTTCTTTAGACAAACCACATATGGATCCACTAGAGTAATTGCATGTATGTTCTTTTCACAAACCATATATGGATCCACTAGAGTCTTTGCGTGTGTGTTCTTTTCACAAACCACATGGATCCATCAATGTCATTGCATGTATGTTATTTTCACAAACCACATATCGATCAACCAATGTCATTGCATGTGTGTTCTTGTCACAAACCACATATGGATCCACAAGAGTCATTGCATGTATGTTCTTTTCACAAACCACATATGGATCAACCAATATCATTGCATGTGTGTTCTTTCCATAAACCACATATGGACCCACTAGAGTCATTTCATGTGTGTTCTTATCCTAAAACTAGCACTACAGTTATTGCACGTGTTTTCTTCTCACAAACCACATATGGATCAACCAGAGTCATTGCATGTGTGTTATTTTCACAAACCACATATGGAACAACTATAGTCATTGCATGTTTTCTTTTCACAAACCACATATGGAACAGCTAACGTCACTGCATGTCTGTTCTTTCCACAAACCACATGGATCCACCAATGTCATTGCATGTCTGTTCTTTTCATGAACCACATCTGGATCCACTAGAGTCATTGCATGTATGTTCTTTTCAGAAACCACAGATGGATCCACTAGATTCATTGCATGTGTGTTCTTTTCACAAAACACATGGATCCATCAATGTCATTGCATGTATGGTCTTTTCACAAACCACATATCGATCAACCAATGTCATTGCATATGTGTTATTTTCACAAACCACATATGGATCCACCAGAGTCATTGCATGTATGTTCTTTTCAGAAAACACATGGATCAACCAATGTCATTGCATGTATGTTCTTTTCACAAACCACATATGGATACACCAATATCATTTCATGTGTGTTCTTTCGATAAACCACATATGGACCCACTAGAGTCATTGCATGTGCGTTCTTATCCTAAAACCAGCACTAGAGTCATTGCATGTGTGTTCTTCTCACAAACCACATATGGATCCACCGGAGTCATTGCATTTGTATTTTTTTCACAAAGCACATATGTATCCACCAGAGTCATTGCATGTGTGTTATTTTCATGAACCACATATGGATCCACCAGAGACATTGCATGTATGTTCTTTTCACAAAACACATGGATCCACCAATGTCATTGCATGTGCGGTCTTTTCACAAACCACATATGGATCCACCAGAGTCATTGCATGTATGTTCTTTTCACAAAACACATGGATACACCAATGTCATTGCATGTGTGTTCTTTTCACAAACCACATACGGATCCACTATTGTCATTGCATGTATGTTCTTTTCACAAACCACATATGGATCCACTAGAGTCTTTGCATGTGTGTTCTTTTCACAAACCACATGGATCCATCAATGTCATTGCTTGGATGTTCTTTTCACAAACCACATACGATCAACCAATGTCATTGCATGTGTGTTCTTTTCACAAACCACATATGGATCCACAAGAGTCATTGCATGTATGTTCTTTTCATAAAACACATGGATCAACCAATGTCATTACATGTATGTTCTTTTCACAAACCACATATGGATCAACCAATATCAATGCATGTGTGTTCTTTCCATAAACCACATATGGACCCACTAGAGTCATTTCATGTGTGTTCTTATCCTAAAACTAGCACTACAGTTATTGCACGTGTTTTCTTCTCACAAACCACATATGGATCCACAGAGTCATTGCATGTGTGTTATTTTCACAAACGACATATGGAACAGCTATAGTCATTGCATGTGTTTTCTTTTCACAAACCACATATGGAACAACTATAGTCATTGCATGTCTGTTCTTTCCACAAACCACATATGGATCCACTAGAGTCATTGCATGTATGTTCTTTTCACAAACCACATATGGATCCACTAGAGTCTTTGCATGTGTGTTCTTTTCAGAAACCACATGGATCCATCAATGTCATTTCATCTATGTTCTTTTCACAAACCACATACCAATCAACCAATGTCATTGCATGTGTGTTCTTTTCACAAACCACATATGGATCCACCAGAGTCATTGCATGTATGTTCTTTTCATAAAACACATGGATCAACCAATGTCATTGCATGTATGTTCCTTTCACAAACCACATATGGATACACCAATATCATTGCATGTGTGTTCTTTCCATAAACCACATATGGACCCACTAGAGTCATTACATGTGTAGTGTTATCCTAAAACCAGCACTAGAGTCATTGCATGTGTGTTCTTCTCACAAACCAGATATGGATCCACCAGAGTCATTGCATGTGTGTTCTTTTCACAAACCATATATGTATCCACCAGAATCATTGCATGTGTGTTCTTTTCATGAACCACATATGGATCCACCAGAGTCATTGCATGTGTGTTATTTTCACAAACCACATATGGATCCACTAGGGTCGTTGCATGAATTTTTTTTCACAAAACACATGCATACACCAATGTCATCGCATGTGTGTTCTTTTCACAAACCACATATGGATCCACTAGAGTAATTGCATGTATGTTTTTTTCACAAACCACATATGGATCCACTAGAGTCTTTGCGTGTGTGTTCTTTTCACAAACCACATGGATCCATCAATGTCATTGCATGTATGTTCTTTTCACAAACCACATATCGATCAACCAATGTCATTGCATGTCTGTTCTTTTCACAAACCACATATGGATCCACAAAAGTCATTGCATGTATGTTCTTTTCATAAAACACATGGATCAACCAATGTCATTGCATGTATGTTCTTTTCACAAACCACATATGGATCAACCAATATCATTGCATGTGTGTTCTTTCCATAAACCACATATGGACCCACTAGAGTCATTTCATGTGTGTTCTTATCCTAAAACTAGCACTGCAGTTATTGCACGTGTTTTCTTCTCACAAACCACATATGGATCCATCAATGTCATTGCATGTATGTTATTTTCACAAACCACATATCGATCAACCAATGTCATTGCATGTGTGTTCTTTTCACAAACCACATATGGATCCACAAGAGTCATTGCATGTATGTTCTTTTCATAAAACACATGGATCAACTTATGTCATTGCATGTATGTTATTTTCACAAACCACATATGGATGAACCAATATCATTGCATGTGTGTTCTTTCCATAAACCACATATGGACCCACTAGAGTCATTTCATGTGTGTTCTTATCCTAAAACTAGCACTAAAGTTATTGCACGTGTTTTCTTCTCACAAACCACATATGGATGCACCAGAGTCATTGCATGTGTGTTATTTTCACAAACCACATATGGAACAGCTATAGTCATTGCATGTTTTCTTTTCACAAACCACATATGGAACAGCTAAAGTCACTGCATGTCTGTTCTTTCCACAAACCACATGGATCCACCAATGTCATTGCATGTCTGTTCTTTTCATGAACCACATCTGGATCCACTAGAGTCATTGCATGTATGTTCTTTTCACAAACCACAGATGGATCCACTAGATTCATTGCATGTGTGTTCTTTTCACAAACTACATGGATCCATCAATGTCATTGCATGTATGTTCTTTTCACAAACCACATATCGATCAACCAATGTCATTGCATATGTGTTATTTTCACAAACCACATATGGATCCACCAGAGTCATTGCATGTATGTTCTTTTCAGAAAACACATGGATCAACCAATGTCAATGCATGTATGTTCTTTTCAAAAACCACATATGGATACACCAATATCATTTCATGTGTGTTCTTTCCATAAACCACATATGGACCCACTAGAGTCATTGCATGTGCGTTCTTATCCTAAAACCAGCACTAGAGTCATTGCATGTGTGTTCTTCTCACAAACCACATATGGATCCATCGGAGTCATTGCATGTGTATTCTTTTCACAAACCACATATGTATCCACCAGAGTCATTGCATGTGTGTTATTTTCATGAACCACATATGGATCCACCAGAGACATTGCATGTATGTTCTTTTCACAAAACACATGGATCCACCAATGTCATTGCATGTGTGGTCTTTTCACAAACCACATATGGATCCACCAGAGTCATTGCATGTATGTTCTTTTCACAAAACACATGGATACACCAATGTCATTGCATGTGTGTTCTTTTCACAAACCACATATGGATCCACTATTGTCATTGCATGTATGTTCTTTTCACAAACCACATATGGATCCACTAGAGTCTTTGCATGTCTGTTCTTTTCACAAACCACATGGATCCATCAATGTCATTGCTTGTATGTTCTTTTCACAAACCACATACGATCAACCAATGTCATTGCATGTGTGTTCTTTTCACAAACCACATATGGATCCACAAGAGTCATTGCATGTATGTTCTTTTCATAAAACACATGGATCAACCAATGTCATTACATGTATGTTCTTTTCACAAACCACATATGGATCAACCAATATAATGCATTAGTTTTCTTTCCATAAACCACATATGGACCCACTAGAGTCATTTCATGTGTGTTCTTATCCTAAAACTAGCACTACAGTTATTGCACGTGTTTTCTTCTCACAAACCACATATGGATCCACAGAGTCATTGCATGTGTGTTATTTTCACAAACGACATATGGAACAGCTATAGTCATTGCATGTGTTTTCTTTTCACAAACCACATATGGAACAACTATAGTCATTGCATGTCTGTTCTTTCCACAAACCACATATGGATCCACTAGAGCCATTGCATGTATGTTCTTTTCACAAACCACATATGGATCCACTAGAGTCTTTGCATGTGTGTTCTTTTCAGAAACCACATGGATCCATCAATGTCATTTCATCTATGTTCTTTTCACAAACCACATACCAATCAACCAATGTCATTGCATGTGTGTTCTTTTCACAAACCACATATGGATCCACCAGAGTCATTGCATGTATGTTCTTTTCATAAAACACATGGATCAACCAATGTCATTGCATGTATGTTCCTTTCACAAACCACATATGGATACACCAATATCATTGCATGTGTGTTCTTTCCATAAACCACATATGGACCCACTAGAGTCATTACATGTGTAGTGTTATCCTAAAACCAGCACTAGAGTCATTGCATGTGTGTTCTTCTCACAAACCAGATATGGATCCACCAGAGTCATTGCATGTGTGTTCTTTTCACAAACCATATATGTATCCACCAGAATCATTGCATGTGTGTTCTTTTCATGAACCACATATGGATCCACCAGAGTCATTGCATGTGTGTTATTTTCACAAACCACATATGGATCCACTAGAGTCGTTGCATGAATTTTTTTTCACAAAACACATGCATACACCAATGTCATCGCATGTGTGTTCTTTTCACAAACCACATATGGATCCACTAGAGTAATTGCATGTATGTTCTTTTCACAAACCACATATGGATCCACTAGAGTCTTTGCGTGTGTGTTCTTTTCACAAACCACATGGATCCATCAATGTCATTGCATGTATGTTCTTTTCACAAACCACATATCGATCAACCAATGTCATTGCATGTCTGTTCTTTTCACAAACCACATATGGATCCACAAAAGTCATTGCATGTATGTTCTTTTCATAAAACACATGGATCAACCAATGTCATTGCATGTATGTTCTTTTCACAAACCACATATGGATCAACCAATATCATTGCATGTGTGTTCTTTCCATAAACCACATATGGACCCACTAGAGTCATTTCATGTGTGTTCTTATCCTAAAACTAGCACTGCAGTTATTGCACGTGTTTTCTTCTCACAAACCACATATGGATCCATCAATGTCATTGCTTGTATGTTATTTTCACAAACCACATATCGATCAACCAATGTCATTGCATGTGTGTTCTTTTCACAAACCACATATGGATCCACAAGAGTCATTGCATGTATGTTCTTTTCATAAAACACATGGATCAACTTATGTCATTGCATGTATGTTATTTTCACAAACCACATATGGATCAACCAATATCATTGCATGTGTGTTCTTTCCATAAACCACATATGGACCCACTAGAGTCATTTCATGTGTGTTCTTATCCTAAAACTAGCACTACAGTTATTGCACGTGTTTTCTTCTCACAAACCACATATGGATGCACCAGAGTCATTGCATGTGTGTTATTTTCACAAACCACATATGGAACAGCTATAGTCATTGCATGTTTTCTTTTCACAAACCACATATGGAACAGCTAAAGTCACTGCATGTCTGTTCTTTCCACAAACCACATGAATCCACCAATGTCATTGCATGTATGTTCTTTTCATGAACCACATCTGGATCCACTAGAGTCATTGCATGTATGTTCTTTTCACAAACCACAGATGGATCCACTAGATTCATTGCATGTGTGTTCTTTTCACAAACTACATGGATCCATCAATGTCATTGCATGTATGTTCTTTTCACAAACCACATATCGATCAACCAATGTCATTGCATATGTGTTATTTTCACAAACCACATATGGATCCACCAGAGTCATTGCATGTATGTTCTTTTCAGAAAACACATGGATCAACCAATGTCATTGCATGTATGTTCTTTTCAAAAACCACATATGGATACACCAATATCATTTCATGTGTGTTCTTTCCATAAACCACATATGGACCCACTAGAGTCATTGCATGTGCGTTCTTATCCTAAAACCAGCACTAGAGTCATTGCATGTGTGTTCTTCTCACAAACCACATATGGATCCACCGGAGTCATTGCATGTGTATTCTTTTCACAAACCACATATGTATCCACCAGAGTCATTGCATGTGTGTTATTTTCATGAACCACATATGGATCCACCAGAGACATTGCATGTATGTTCTTTTCACAAAACACATGGATCCACCAATGTCATTGCATGTGTGGTCTTTTCACAAACCACATATGGATCCACCAGAGTCATTGCATGTATGTTCTTTTCACAAAACACATGGATACACCAATGTCATTGCATGTGTGTTCTTTTCACAAACCACATATGGATCCACTATTATCATTGCATGTATGTTCTTTTCACAAACCACATATGGATCCACTAGAGTCTTTGCATGTCTGTTCTTTTCACAAACCACATGGATCCATCAATGTCATTGCTTGTATGTTCTTTTCACAAACCACATACGATCAACCAATGTCATTGCATGTGTGTTCTTTTCACAAACCACATATGGATCCACAAGAGTCATTGCATGTATGTTCTTTTCATAAAACACATGGATCAACCAATGTCATTACATGTATGTTCTTTTCACAAACCACATATGGATCAACCAATATCAATGCATGTGTTTTCTTTCCATAAACCACATATGGACCCACTAGAGTCATTTCATGTGTGTTCTTATCCTAAAACTAGCACTACAGTTATTGCACGTGTTTTCTTCTCACAAACCACATATGGATCCACAGAGTCATTGCATGTGTGTTATTTTCACAACCGACATATGGAACAGCTATAGTCATTGCATGTGTTTTCTTTTCACAAACCACATATGGAACAACTATAGTCATTGCATGTCTGTTCTTTCCACAAACCACATATGGATCCACTAGAGCCATTGCATGTATGTTCTTTTCACAAACCACATATGGATCCACTAGAGTCTTTGCATGTGTGTTCTTTTCAGAAACCACATGGATCCATCAATGTCATTTCATCTATGTTCTTTTCACAAACCACATACCAATCAACCAATGTCATTGCATGTGTGTTCTTTTCACAAACCACATATGGATCCACCAGAGTCATTGCATGTATGTTCTTTTCATAAAACACATGGATCAACCAATGTCATTGCATGTATGTTCCTTTCACAAACCACATATGGATACACCAATATCATTGCATGCGTGTTCTTTCCATAAACCACATATGGACCCACTAGAGTCATTACATGTGTAGTGTTATCCTAAAACCAGCACTATAGTCATTGCGTGTGTGTTCTTCTCACAAACCAGATATGGATCCACCAGAGTCATTGCATGTGTGTTCTTTTCACAAACCATATATGTATCCACCAGAATCATTGCATGTGTGTTCTTTTCATGAACCACATATGGATCCACCAGAGTCATTGCATGTATGTTCTTTTCACAAAACACATGGATCCACGAATGTCATTGCATGTGTGTTATTTTCACAAACCACATATGGATCCACTAGAGTCGTTGCATGAATGTTTTTTCACAAAACACATGGATACACCAATGTCATTGCATGTGTGTTCTTTTCACAAACCACATATGGATCCACTAGAGTAATTGCATGTATGTTCTTTTCACAAACCACATATGGATCCACTAGAGTCTTTGCGTGTGTGTTCTTTTCACAAACCACATGGATCCATCAATGTCATTGCATGTATGTTCTTTTCACAAACCACATATCGATCAACCAATGTCATTGCATGTCTGTTCTTTTCACAAACCACATATGGATCCACAAGAGTCATTGCATGTATGTTCTTTTCATAAAACACATGGATCAACCAATGTCATTGCATGTATGTTCTTTTCACAAACCACATATGGATCAACCAATATCATTGCATGTGTGTTCTTTCCATAATCCACATATGTACCCACCAGAGTCATTTTATGTGTGTTCTTATCCTAAAACTAGCACTGCAGTTATTGCACGCGTTTTCTTCTCACAAACCACATATGGATCCATCAATGTCATTGCATGTATGTTATTTTCACAAACCACATATCGATCAACCAATGTCATTGCATGTGTGTTCTTTTCACAAACCACATATGGATCCACAAGAGTCATTGCATGTATGTTCTTTTCATAAAACACATGGATCAACCAATGTCATTGCATGTATGTTATTTTCACAAACCACATATGGATCAACCAATATCATTGCATGCGTGTTCTTTCCATAAACCACATATGGACCCACTAGAGTCATTTCATGTGTGTTCTTATCCTAAAACCAGCACTAGAGTCATTGCATGTGTGTTCTTCTCACAAACCACATATGGATCGACCAGTGTCATTGGATGTGTATTCTTTTCACAAACCACATATGGATCCACCAGAGTCATTGCATGTATGTTCTTTTCAGAAAACACATGGATCAACCAATGGCATTGCATGTGTGTTCTTTTCACAAACCACATATGGATCAACCAATATCATTGCATGTGTGTTCTTTCCATAAACCACATATGGACCCACTAGAGTCATTGCATGTGTGTTCTTATCCTAAAACCAGCACTAGAGTCATTGCATGAGTTTTCTTCTCACAAACCACATATGGATCCACCAGAGTCATTGCATGTGTGTTCTTTTCACCAACCACATATGGAACAGCTATAGTAATTGCATGTGTTCTTTTCACAAACCACATATGGAACAACTAAAGTCACTACATGTCTGTTCTTTCCACAAACCACATGGATCCACCAATGTCATTGCATGTATGTTCTTTTCATAAACCACATATGGATCAACCAATATCATTGCATGTGTGTTCTTTACATAAACCACATATGGACCCACTAGAGTCATTGCATGTGTGTTCTTATCCTAAAACCAACACTAGAGTCATTGCATGTGTGTTCTTATGACAAACCACATGTAGATCCACTAGAGTCATTGCATGTGTGTTCTTTTCACAAAACACATATGGAACAGATATAGTCATTGCATGTGTTTTCTTTTCACGAACCACATATGGAACAGCTATAGTCATTGCATGTCTGTTCTTTCCACAAACCACATAAGGGTCCACTAGAGTCATTGCATGTATGTTCTTTTCACAAACCACATATGGATCCACTAGAGTCTTTTCATGTGTGTTCTTTTCAGAAACCACATGGATCCATCAATGTCATCTCATCTATGTTCTTTTCACAAACCACATACCAATCAACCAATGTCATTGGATGTGTGTTCATTTCACAAACCACATATGGATCCACCAGAGTCATTGCATGTATGTTCTTTTCATAAAACACAAGGATCAACCAATGTCATTGCATGTATATTCTTTTCACAAACCACATATGGATACACCAATATCATTGCATGTGTGTTCTTTCCATAAACCACATATGGACCCACTAGAGTCATTACATGTGTAGTGTTATCCTAAAACAAGCACTAGAGTCATTGCATGTGTGTTCTTCTCACAAACCAGATATGGATCCACCAGAGTCATTGCATGTGTGTTCTTTTCACAAACCACATATGTATCCACCAGAATCAATGCATGTGTGTTCTTTTCATGAACCACATATGGATCCACCAGAGGCATTGCATGTATGTTCTTTTCACAAAACACATGGATCCACCAATGTCATTGCATGTGTGTTATTTTCACAAACCACATATGGATCCACTAGAGTCGTTGCATGAATGTTTTTTCACAAAACACATGGATACACCAATGTCATTGCATGTGTGTTCTTTTCACAAACCACATATGGATCCACTAGAGTAATTGCATGTATGTTCTTTTCACAAACCACATATGGATCCACTAGAGTCTTTGCATGTGTGTTCTTTTCACAAACCACATGGATCCATCAATGTCATTGCATATATGTTCTTTTCACAAACCACATATCGATCAACCAATGTCATTGCATGTGTGTTCTTTTCACAAACCACATATGGATCCACAAGAGTCATTGCATGTATGTTCTTTTCATAAATCACATGGATCAACCAATGTCATTGCATGTATGTTCTTTTCACAAACCACATATGGATCAACCAATATCATTGCATGTGTGTTCTTTCCATAAACCACATATGGACCCACTAGAGTCATTTCATGTGTGTTCTTATCCTAAAACTAGCACTACAGTTATTGCACGTGTTTTCTTCTCACAAACCACATATGGATCCAGCAGAGTCATTGCATGTGTGTTATTTTCACAAACCACATATGGAACAGCTATAATCATTGCATGTGTTCTTTTCACAAACAACATATGGAATAGCTAAAGTCACTGCAGGTCTGTTCTTTCCACAAACCACATGGATCCACCAATGTCATTGCATGTCTGTTCTTTTCATGAACCACATCTGGATCCACTAGAGTTATTGCATGTATGTTCTTTTCACAAACCACATATGGATCCACTAGATTCTTTGCATGGCTGTTCTTTTCACAAACCACATGGATCCATCAATGTCATTGCATGTATGTTCTTTTCACAAAGCACATATCGATCAACCAATGTCATTGCATGTGTGTTGTTTTCACAAACCACATATGGATCCACCAGAGTCATTGCATGTATGTTCTTTTCATAAAACACATGGATCAACCAATGGCATTACATGTGTGTTCTTTTCACAAACCACATATGGATCAACCAATATCATTGCATGTGTGTTCTTTCCATAAACCACATATGGACCCACTAGAGTCATTGCATGTGTGTTCTTATCCTAAAACCAGCACTAGAGTCATTGCATGAGTTTTCTTCTCACAAACCACATATGGATCCACCAGAGTCATTGCATGTGTGTTCTTTTCACCAACCACATATGGAACAACTATAGTAATTGTATGTGTTCCTTCACAAACCACATATGGAACAACTAAACTCACTACATGTCTGTTCTTTCCACAAACCACATGGATACACCAATGTCATTGCATGTATGTTCTTTTCACAAACCACATATCGATCAACCAATATCATTGCATGTGTGTTCTTTACATAAACCACATATGGACCCACTAGAGTCATTGCATGTGTGTTCTTATCCTAAAACCAACACTAGAGTCATTGCATGTGTGTTCTTATGACAAACCACATGTAGATCCACTAGAGTCATTGCATGTGTGTTCTTTTCACAAAACACATATGGAATAGATATAGTCATTGCATGTGTTTTCTTTTCACGAACCACATATGGAACAGCTATAGTCATTGCATGTCTGTTCTTTCCACAAACCACATATGGATCCACTAGAGTCATTGCATGTTTGTTCTTTTCACAAACCACATATGGATCCACTAGAGTCTTTGCATGTGTGTTCTTTTCAGAAACCACATGGATCCACCAATGTCATTTCATCTATGTTCTTTTCACAAACCACGTATGGATCCACTAGAGTCATTGCATGGGTGTTCTTTCCACAACACCAGCACTATATTCATTGCATGTGTGTTCTCTTCATGAACCACATATGGATCCACTAGTCATTGCATGTGTGTTCTTTTCACAAACCACATATGGATCCACTAGAGTCTTTGTATGTGTGTTCTTTTCAGAAACCACATGGATCCATCAATGTCATTTCATCTATGTTCTTTTCACAAACCACATACCAATCAACCAATGTCATTGCATGTGTGTTCTTTTCACAAACCACATATGGATCCACCAGAGTCATTGCATGTATGTTCTTTTCATAAAACACATGGATCAACCAATGTCATTGCATCTATGTTCTTTTCACAAACCACATATGGATACACCAATATCATTGCATGTGTATTCTTTACATAAGCCACATATGGACCCACTAGAGTCATTACATGTGTAGTGTTATCCTAAAACCAGCACTAGAGTCATTGCATGTGTGTTCTTCTCACAAACCAGATATGGATCCACCAGAGTCATTGCATGTGTGTTCTTTTCACAAACCACATATGTATCCACCAGAATCATTGCATGTGTGTTCTTTTCATGAACCACATATGTATCCACCAGAGTCATTGCATGTATGTTCTTTTCACAAAACACATGGATCCACCAATGTCATTGCATGTGTGTTATTTTCACAAACCACATATGGATCCACTAGAGTCGTTGCATGAATGTTTTTTCACAAAACACATGGATACACCAATGTCATTGCATGTGTGTTCTTTTCACAAACCACATATGGATCCTCTAGAGTAATTGCATGTATGTTCTTTTCACAAACCACATATGGATCCACTAGAGTCTTTGCATGTGTGTTCTTTTCACAAACCACATGGATCCATCAATGGCATTGCATGTATGTTCTTTTCACAAACCACATATCGATCAACCAATGTCATTGCATGTGTGTTCTTTTCACAAACCACATATGGATCCACAAGAGTCATTGCATGTATGTTCTTTTCATAAAACACATGGATCAACCAATGTCATTGCATGTATGTTATTTTCACAAACCACATATGGATCAACCAATATCATTGCATGTGTGTTCTTTCCATAAACCACATATGGACCCTCTAGAGTCATTTCATGTGTGTTCTTATCCTAAAACTAGCACTACAGTTATTGCACGTGTTTTCTTCTCACAAACCATATATGGATCCACCAGAGTCATTGCATGTGTGTTATTTTCACAAACCACATATGGAACAGCTATAGTCATTGCATGTGTTCTTTTCACAAACAACATATGGAACAGCTAAAGTCACTGCATGTCTGTTCTTTCCAGAAACAACATGGAACCACCAATGTCATTGCATGTCTGTTCTTTTCATGAACCACATCTGGATCCACTAGAGTCATTGCATGTATGTTCTTTTCACAAACCACATATGGATCCACTAGATTCTTTGCATGTGTGTTCTTTTCACAAACCACATGGATCCATCAATGTCATTGCATGTATGTTCTTTTCACAAACCACATATCGATCAACCAATGTCATTGCATGTGTGTTGTTTTCACAAACCACATATGGATCCACCAGAGTCATTGCATGTATGTTATTTTCATAAAACACATGGATCAACCAATGGCATTGCATGTGTGTTCTTTTCACAAACCACATATGGATCAACCAATATCATTGCATGTGTGTTCTTTCCATAAACCACATATGGACCCACTAGAGTCATTGCATGTGTGTTCTTATCCTAAAACCAGCACTAGAGTCATTGTATGAGTGTTCTTCTCACAAACCACATATGGATCCACTAGAGTTATTGCATGTGTGTTCTTTGCACCAACCACATATGGAACAACTAAAGTCACTACATGCCTGTTCTTTCCACAAACCACATGGATCCACCAATGTCATTGCATGTATGTTCTTTTCGCAAACCACATATGGATCAACCAATATCATTGCATGTGTGTTCTTTACATAAACCACATATGGACCCACTAGAGTCATTGCATGTGTGTTGTTATCCTAAAACCAACACTAGAGTCATTGCATGTGTGTTCTTATGACAAACCACATGTAGATCCACTAGATTCATTGCATGTGTGTTCTTTTCACAAAACACATATGGAACAGATATAGTCTTTGCATGTGTTCTTTTCACGAACCACATATGGAACAGCTATAGTCATTGCATGTCTGTTCTTTCCACAAACCACATGGATCCACCAATGTCATTGCATGTGTGTTCTTTTCATGAACCACATATGGATCCACTAGAGTCAATGCATGTGTGCTCTTTCCACAAACCACATGGATCCACCAATGTCATTGCATGTGTGTTTTCTTCATGAACCACATATGGATCCACTAGGGTCATTGCATGTGTGTTCTTTCCACAAAACCAGCACTAGAGTCATTGCATGTGTGTTCTTTTCATGAACCATAGCTAGAGTCATTGCATGTTTGTTCTTTTCCTGAAACTAGCACTAGAGTCATTACATGTATATTCTTTCCACAAACCACATGGATCCACTTTAGTCATTGCATGTGTGTTCTTTTCACAAACCACATATGGATCGACCAGATTTATTGCATGTGTGTTATTTTCACAAAACTAGCACTAGAGTCATTACATGTGTGTTCTTTTCATGAACCACATATGGATCCAACATAGTCATTGCATGTATGTTCTTTTCATAAAACACATGGATCAACTAGAGTCATTGCATGTGTGTTCTTTTCACCAAACCAGCACTAGAGTCATTGCATGTGTGTTCTTTTGATGAACCACATATGGACCCACCAGAGTCATTGCATTTATGTTCTTTTCATAAAACACATGGATCAACTAGAGTCATTGCATGTGTGTTCTTTTCACGAACCACATATGTATCCACCAGAGGCATTGCATGTGTGTTCTTTTCATGAACCACATATGGACCCACCAGAGTCATTGCATTTATGATCTTTTCATAAAGCACATGGATCAACTAGAGTCATTGCATGTGTGTTCTTTTCACGAACCACATATGTATCCACCAGAGCCATTGCATGTGTGTTCTTTTCATGAACCACATATGGATCCACTAGAGTCATTGCATGTATGTTCTTTTCATAAAACACATGGATCAACTAGAGTCATTGCATGTGTGTTCTTTTCACAAACCACATGTGTATCCACCAGAGTCATTGCATGTGTGTTCTTTTCTTGAACCACATATGGATCCACCAGAGTCATTGCATGTATGTTCTTTTCATAAAACACATGGATCAGCCAATGTCATTGCATGTATGTTCTTTTCACAAACCACATATGGATCAACCAATGTCATTGCATGTGTGTTCTTTCCACAAACCACATATGTACCCACTAGAGTCATTGCATGTGTGTTCTTATCCTAAAACCAGCACTAGAGTCATTGCATGTGTGTTCTTTTCACGAACCACATATGGATCCACCAATGTCATTGCATGTGTGTATTTTTCACAAACCACATATGGAACAGCTATAGTTATTGCATGCGTGTTTTTTCACAAACCACATGGATCCACCAATGTCATTGCATGTGTGTTCTTTTCACAAACCTCATATGGATCCACTAGAGTCATTGCATGTCTATTCATTTCACAAACCACATATTGATCGACCAATGTCATTGCATGTGTGTTCTTTTCATAGAGTCATTGCATGTGTGTTCTTTTCATAGAGATATTGCATGTATGTTCTTTTCCACAAACCACATGGATCCACTATAGTCATTGCATGTATGTTCTTTTCATGAACCACATTTGTATCCACTAAATCATTGCATGTGTGTTCTTTCCACTGTCGTGGTATTGCCGATGAGTACGCCATGGAGGGGTCCTCACATTGCGTGTTTAGAAATGTGGGGTAAGGTGGAGAGTTGGTGGGTACGAGGTAACACAGTTTACCCAGGTTCAAGTCCCACAACGGTGGCGGAACTCTACGCCTGCTATAAATCACTATAACGGCAGTATGCGGAGTTACAGAGATTGGTTCGATGTGCGAGGGTGTTATCAATAGTTTCCCTAAAGGCTCCCGTAGGCCGGCTTATGAAGGCGCCAAGACCTAGGGTTTATAGGGAAAGGTCCTTGCCGGACAAGGTAAAGACTCCTAGACTAATACGAACTAGTATTCCGTGTCTTGCACTCCAAGGCTCCGAGTATGTCGGTGACTCCTGTGTAGCCTTCCTTTATCTGGCATGGGCCTCCCTTCAGGATCCGTCTAATTGGGCCACCCAATAGGCCATAGGCCTTGCTACCAACTATGGGCCACCCGGGTTAGGCGGATTTGGGACATGCTATGAGGATACCCATATAGCATATCCCTAACAGTAGCCCCCGAAGGACTTTGAAATCTTGCACCGTCTTGCTCGTTGATCTCTGAATATCCCGTCTAAGTGATGTCGGCAATTCGTCAAGCAATATCTCAAAGGTCTCCCAAAGAACCCTGCAATCCTCTCCGGCTTCGCAATGTAGCCGGAGATTCCTTGAGTCTTTGTTTCCAGAGTCAGATGATCCCCGTCTTTTATGGAATCTTTGGACGTGACCCTTCACTGCAACTGTCAGGAGGATGACGTAGGGTACAGCCTACGCTACCTCGAAACTCACAGAAACAGAGAATTAATCATCAGCTATTGTCAGGCACACGAAATCCGAAACGGTGGTGCGGCAAAAGACGAAGGACGTGGCGAAATTACCGCGCACGTTCACTTCCATGTCTACAACGTTCCATCCATCAGATCTCTTTGCACGAATCTTAACACGAGGCTTGTATATTTCCACCAAGGTCAATTTATTTCTTTTTACCCGCATTCTCTTCCCAGTCTTCGTCTTCCTCCAGCCGCACGACCGTTCGAGCTCTTCTGCGAAAACACTAACCAGAGCCCTTTCTTCCTCCACCTTCTCCCTGTCATAATGTCCTCCAGCAGCTCTTCTCCTTCCACGGTGGCGATTCCCGAGGCTACGACGGAGCCATCCCAGGGAGTGATCGTCCCGCCGGAGGGGGTGGTCATTCCTGTCTTTGCCGTGACAGAATCCGCTGGCGATGACCAAGAACAAGCGGCGCCTGAAGCCACTAAAGAGGAAAACGAATCCCACAAGGGGATGTGGAGAGGCTCTGATCTCTCCGCCGAAGATCTACATGAGCTAGGCGCCGAGGAGTATCTCCCTACGACGGAGAAGTTAGTCTGGCGGGCGGCACCGGCCGACGAGGTGGTCGCTTCTCCCCAACCCGGAGAGAAGGTGTATCTCAAATCTCAGCTGGTACGTGGTGTAAGCCTGCCAGTCTCCGACTTCTTCTTGAATGTCCTCTGGTACTTTCGGGTACTTCCCCACAATCTCTCTCCCAACAACATTCTAGTCCTTGGCAACTTTGTAGCTCTGTGCAAAGGATATTTGGGGATCAAGGTTATACTAGATCTATTTATATATTTTTTCACCGTCAAGGGAGAGTCCGTAGAGTCCAAGGACAAACTGCGGATCTGTGGAACCATTAGCTTTAAGATCCGGCCTAGTCGGTGCTTCCCCGACAGCCTAGGGCACGAGTCTTGCAAGGACAGGTAGCGCACGTATTTTTACGGGCCAGATGTCCCTCTGCCAGACCGCCTTGAGAGCTACCTCGACTTCGTCGATGAAGCTGCCACCAAAGTGCCTGCATGGCGGACCCTAGCCTCTCTTCCCTCCGATGATGAAGCCAATTGCGCCGTAAGGCGGATCGAATGGCTCGTAGACGGAGGTCTGACGGGCTTGGACCTTGCCATGTGCTGGTAAGTTAGGCGAATCCAGCCTCTACAGCACCGCGCCGAGCTAATGTGCAAGTATAGCGAAGACAGGAGGGTTCCCATGCGAATTTCATGGGATAACTTCTCTACTGATTCCATCAAGCTCCGGCTAAAGGACATCATCAGGGTGAGGGACAAGAAGCAATATCACCTATGACATGTTCGACTATGGTACATGCCCAAAGGTAGCTTATGTTTCCTTTGTTGCTCGTTACATGCTCTAAGGCTTTTCTGACTTGAAGTTGTTAGTCTAACACTCCTTTGTATCCCAGCCGGCGACCTTGGCGGCGGATCAAATGGCCTCCCAGTTCTATGATCCAAATATGAGGGATATCCAGGTGGTGTCCGACAACGACGCCCCCAAGGATCAACCAGCTCCGGGAGCACGAAAACGGAAGAGCTCCACCTCTAACGCTGCTGCCGAGGCCAAGAAGAAGAAATTGGAGAGTGGAGTCTCCAAACGTTCCACTACCACCTTAGAGGCGGAGAAGAAGAAGAAATCTACCGGCATTCCCCTCACCAAGGCTCATGCCGTGGAGTAAGTACTTTCATTCTCCGGCTTGTAATTTTCAGCTCATACCTTTTTTCAACTCCTGTACATATACTTTGTACGTTTTAGGAGGAAAGCCGGTGTCAGTTTGAAGCGATCCTCCAAAGATGTTGGAGGGTCAAAAAACATTCACGATATGCTGACCAAGGGTCCGTCTGCCAAGCCCTCTCCCACGATCTCTCCCCCTACTCCTGCCGCCAAACCTTCTACTGGCCCTGCTAGGCCATCATCCCTCGCCATCCCTGAGACCTCCGCCATGGAGACAGATATGAATCCAATTCTTGATGTCCCAGGCTCTGTCGAGGCAGACGTTGCTCCCAGTGGCCAGGCGACGCAGGAGAGCACCTCCTCTAAAGTGGCTAAAGCTCCAGCTAAGGATGCCACCGAGAAAGGGAAGGAAGTGGTGGAAGAGGTGGACGTGGAAGCAACAATTGAGGTGGGAGCCTCCGAGCCATCATCTGCTTTGAAGGTGCAGGAGGCAGCTAGGGCTTCATCCATGACTCCGGCTTCTACCTCTCCATTGGCTATGCCTCCTTCGACGTTGAGCCTGGAAGACCTCATCAAGCAGGCTGACACAATCTATAAGAATGCCCGGACCTTCCATGATTCCTATGCTAATCTGGCCAGCAATCACATGATCCTTGCCATCATAAGTTTTTTGAGCTTCACTTACTTTACTTTGTTTAGTATATCCCATTGTATCCCCCGAGGTCTTAGGCGGATAATCCGATAGTTATTGGCCCGAGTGCTCTAAAGAACTAAGTGTAGAACTTGTCTATGTAGCCCCCGAGCGTTTAGTTGAAACTAGATAGTTCTGACTAGATGCTCTAGAGAAACTAGTTTACTTTAAAATCATGTATTGTAGCCCCCGAGCGTTTAGTTGAAACTGGATAGTTCCGACTAGATGCTCTAGAGAAACTAAGCCTGATTATATTCTGTGCAGAATGAGAATAAACGGAGGATAGCCGCCAATGAGAGGTTTGCTGCTCTTCGGAAGGAGATGGACCTTGAACAGGGTAAAACCAAATTCCTGAAGGAACAGATCAAAAATAGCCAGATTCTGTTTCCTACGATAGCGCCTTGCTTTTCTCATTGAATTATTTCTCCCGACTTCTGATAACACTTTCTGATTTCCATCTTACAGAAGCCATTGCCAAGGCCAAGAGCATCGTCGAGCAATCCAAGCATATCTAGGAGCTCGATGATGAAAACAAGATTCTAAAGAAGGACCTAGCTGAGGTCATCAAGGGCCATGAGGCGACGATGAAGGCTATGCAAGAGTCTGTGGATGTCGAGATGCAATGCCTAAAGGATGAAATTGCACAGCTCAAAGACCAGAACCAAGCTGCCAAAGAGCAGAATGCTAGGAGTCTTGAGATGTTCAAGTCAGTCCAGAAGGAGTGTGATGTCTTGGCGGAGACATGCAAGCAAGCGGAAACGAGCATCTTCTGTAACCTTTCTTTGTCTTGGTCTTTTTTTGTAAGTGGGATAACCATTTGACTTGTTTATACTCATGGTCCTTGTGTGTTTGTGCAAACCGCAACTCCCATTGGCTTAGCCAACTTGGGTGAGGGTGCTCCGAATCCCAAGGAACACATGATTCTTGCTGGCAACTTCATCCGCACCTCCATTGCCCAAGCCAAGGAGATAGCTGAACCTCTGGGCATCAATATCAAGGCGGCAGACTCAGTGGCCAAGTATGCAGAAATCCTGCGCCAAGCCCCCAAGAAAGTCAAGGACTGGAAAGCCTCTTGCATCTAGGTTGGTGCTAGGATGACCCTGTCCTTGGTCAAGGCTCATTATGACAATGAAGACATCGACTTAGTGACCTCCAGCATGCCCAAGCTAGACAAGGAAGGACAAGTGATCGATAGAGATGCTATTTGGAACTCTCTTGCCGGCTTTCATACCAGAGTTGCCAAGATGGTCAAGGCTGATGTCTTTGTGCCTGCCGAGATCCTGGATGATGATATGGCCTCGTCTGAATCTAGCCCCTCTCCTACAGAGTTTGACGAGCTCTCCCGGCCTGGCTCTCCTAATGATGCCACCACGAAGCCCCCTTCAGTAGAGTCATGAAAAACAATGTCTGTATTAAATGTATCTCTGCAATGTGTATGTAGAAAAAACTTGTGTTTGGCTAAGGCGGGCAAACTTGTATTCAAGCTTCCTGCAACTTATCTGCTTCTAGCATGTGTATATATTTTTTAAGCAAGTGTTGGCTTATCCATTATTCTAGTTCGTATGCTTGACCTTTCGTGAGACGGAAGACTCGCAGCACAGAACTATGCTCTCAGGTGATGATGCTTAATAGCACTATCAAGAACCTAAGAACAAAATCGTCGGCTTTGAGTGCCGAAAAGTCACTACTCCGGAATCCACATAAAAACTTCAGAAAATGTGTAGACCATAAAACTTCACCTAACGCCCGTAGGTAGAATTTTCACAAGGGAAAATGCAACCTTGCGCATAAAGGGTTTATATGATCCAAAAATGAACAACTAAAGGAGGTAAAGGACTCAAAGAATATGAGTGAACCAAATGCTTTGTTTCATTGATCATATAAGAAACTTATTACATAATATAAATGTGCTAAGTGTAAAAGGGACGTAGTTGTGCTATGTTCCATGGCCGATCTGTCTCCGGGTAATCATCATCGGAGTCACGTTGCTTGTGCTTGTGATTTTTTGGCCTATCTTTCAACTCGTGAATATCGACGAGGTAATAGGAACCATTGAGCAATGCTTTGCTTATGATGAACGGTCCTTCTCAAGGTGGGGATAGTTTGTGTGATTTCTCCTGCTCGAGTCTAAGCACCAGTCCCCCTATTTAACTGAGAAATGCTTTACACGACGACTATGGTAGCCACGCAGCTTCTGCTAGTAGATGGCGGATCTCTGGCATGCCAGCACGTGCTCTTCTTCAAGTAGGTCCATATATAGTCGTATGGATTCTTCAGCGTCATCCTCCTTGTAGGCAGAAATTCTTGGTGCATCATGGAGGATGTCGGATGGGAGAACTGCTTCTGCTCCATAAACCATGAAGAAAGGAGTTAAGCCGGTGGATTTGTTGGGTGTTGTTCGTAAACTCCACAAGACAGATGGTAGTTCCCCCGCCCAGGCTCTAGCCGCTCTACGTAGTGGTGCCTCTAAGTGTGGCTTGATTCCATGCAGAACTAGTCCATTGGCCCTTTCAACTTGCCCATTTGACTGTAGATGTGCCACAAATGCTAGGTCAAAGCGGATGCCTTTCTCATGATAGTACTCCTCAACTTCTCCGAGAGATAAATTTCTGCCATTGTCGGTGATGATGCTATGTGGGAGACCAAATCTCACCACTAGATCCCAGACAAACTTTAGGGCTATTGCCCCATCAAGCTTTTTGATGGGTTTAGCTTCAATCCATTTCGTGAATTTGTCCACTGCTACTAGCAAGCGTGTTAATCCACAGGGTGCTGTTTGAAAAGGCCCCACAATGTCCAGCTCCAAGACTGCAAACGGCCAAGTTATTCGTATTGTTTGCAATTCTTCAGCTAGAACACTTGGTTGTCTTGCATAAAACTGACACCCAAGGCATATTTGTACCAACTTGTCGACGTCCGCCTTGGCAGTTATCCAGTAGAATCCTTGTCGGAAGGCCTTGGCCACGAACGATCGAGGAGCGACGTGATGCCCGCAATCTCCGAGATGAATTTCTATAAGGATTTCAATACCTTGCTACTGGGAGACGCATCGTAGGAAAACTCCCGTGGTACTTATTTTGTATAGCTGGCCATAAATGATGACGTAGCCTTTTGCTCTGCGTACTATTTGCTGGTTTTCAACTTCGTTGGCGGGCAAAGTTTTGTCTTGTAGATAATCCATGAACGGCTTCGTCCAAGATGGAGAGGTCACTATTACTGTGTTAACAAATAAGTCCACTCTATCCGGGTTGTCGGGGTCCGCTCCCTTCACGGATGGAGTCTGTAAATTCTCCAGGAAAACGCCTGGCAAAATTGGTCGACTAGCTGATCCAAGCTTTGACAGCAGATTTGCCGCCTCATTATCTTCCCTTTTGACGTACTTGACTTCGTAGCCGTCGAAGCACTTGTCTATTTCGTCTACTTCGTCTCGATATGCCTCCATCATAGGGTTCCGCATATTCCAGGTGCCAGCTACTTGCTGGGCAACCAAGTCAGAATCTCCACATCAAACTATGCGCTTGATGCCAATATCTTTGGCTATGCGAAGTCCGTGAATGAGGGCCTCATACTCTGCCATGTTATTGGTAGCCTTGAAGTGGATCTGCAGGACGTATTGCAACTTTTCTCCTGTTGGTGATTGCAATAATACACCAGCCCCCAAGCCATTGAGTAACTATCATCCCTCAAAGTTCATGACCCAATACTCTGGCTCTGGTACAGGAGTGTCTTCTGGAAGTTCTGTCCAATCTGCAAGGAAATCCGCCAATGCTTGTGATTTGATAGCGTCGCGTCGCTTGTAGGTGATGTCGAAGGCGGCAAGTTCAATGCCCCACTTTGCCACTCTCCCTGTAGCGTCGCTGTTGTTAATGATGTTGGACAGTGGAGCTTTTCTCACTACTATGATGAGGTGCTCCTGGAAATAATGCCTTAGCTTACATGAAGCAAGGAGAACTCCATAAGCTATCTTCTGGTAGTGCAGGTAATGCTGCTTGGATTCCGTCAAGACCTCGCTTACATAGTAAATGGGCCGCTGAACACCGTACTCTTGCATTGGTTCCTTGCGCTCCACCACGATGATGATGCTGATTACTCGGTTGGTCGCTGCCATGTAAACTAACATAGGCTCCCTTGGCACCGGTGCTGCAAGTATAGGTGGGGAGGAGAGTATTCTATTCAACTCCTGAAGTGTTGCGTCAGCTTTGTCCATCCATGTGAATTTGTCCACCTTCTTGAGCAACTTATAGAGCGGCATAGCCTTCTCATCAAGTCGGCTGATGAACCGGCTTATTGATGCAATGCAGCCTGTGAGCCTTTGTATGTCCTTCAGGCATGTCGGGCATTTGATGTCGAGGATGGCCTTGATTTTTCCCGGGTTCACCTCAATTCCGTGATGCGAAATGATGAAGCCCAACAGCTTGCCGGATGGTACCCCGAAGACGCACTACTTTGGGTTCAGCATCATGTTGTATTTCCGGAGATTGTCAAAGGTTTCCTGCAAGTCAGTGATAAGATCATTTGATTTCTTTGACATTACTTCAATGTCGTCCATGTAAGCATGTACGTTGCGACCTATTTGGTCGTGCAGGCAACGTTGCATCGTCTGCTGGTACGTAGCACCAACGTTTTTTAACCCAAAGTGCATTGTGGCGTAGCAATACGTGTTGTAGGGTGTGGTGAACAAAGTGGACAATTGGTCCGACTTTCGCATCCGGATCTGGTGGTATCTTGAATAAGCATCGAGAAAACAAAGAAGTTTCGAGCCAGCCGTCGAGTCAATGACTTGGTCAATGCGAGGCAAAGCAAACGGATCCTTCGGACACGCTTTGTTCAAGCCTATGTAATCAACGCACATTCTTAATTCATTGGTTCCCTTTTAGGGGACAAGTACAGGAATTTCCACCCATCGGGTGTGAATAACTTCTCAGATAAAGCTAGCCTTAAGTAACCTAGCTATTTCTTTGCCTATAGCCCTTCGTCTTTCATCACCAAAGCGTTGTGGAGGTTGTTTCACCGGTTTGGCATTAGGATCAATATTCAACCTATGCTCGGTACGTTCCCTAGGTACACATTTCATGTCAGCAGTTTGCCAGGCAAATATGTCCCTATTCTCATGGAGGAAATCGACGAGCGCGCTTTCCTATTTGGGATCCAGGTCCGTGCCAATGGCGGTGGTCTTGGAGGAATCACCTTCGACAAGCTCCACCTGCTTGGTGTTGATGGCGGCTTTGAAGGCGGGTTTGGCAGCAGTGATCTGCTTCTTCGAAGCCGGCATCTCCGAGGCATCGACCTGGTTCTGGATCTCGTTGAACTCCTCACTGTAGAGGACTGCTTCAGCAAAGGCGGCTTCGCTGAGCTCGCACTCCCATGCCTTGGTGAAGCTACCGTGATGACGCCATTTGGTCCGAGAATCTTGAGTTTGTTGTAGACAAAGCATGGCCTTGCAAGGAAGGAGTGGAAGATGTCGCTTCCGAAGATGACATGGTACATGCTCTAGAAAGGCACCACTTCAAAGGTCATGCGTTCTTGGCGGTAATTGTTTACATTGCCAAAAGTGACCGGAAGGGTGATGCAGCCCAAGGAATTTGCTTGTCGGCCAGGGACAACCCCGTGGAACACGGTGTTGCTCTTCCTTAGCTGGGTCTCCATCAAGTTCATCTTGTGCAGTGTATCCAGGTACATGATGTTGGTGATGCTTCCACTGTCCACGAGGCACTTGGTGAACTCTGTGCCATCAATCAAAGGGTTGATGACCATAGCATACTGGTTCTCTATTGGGATAAGTTCTGGGTGATCTTTCCTATCCCAAGTAATTGGAACTTCTGACCACCTGATGTACTGGGGAACCGGAGGGAGGGTAGCCATCAGTATGCTCAGAGAGGTTTTCTAGGCCCGGACGGTTGGGGTGCCAAGGAAGGTGTGGTAACATGGAGCCTTCTTTTCGAAGGGATTTTTCCCTTTATCCTCTCCCTTTTCGAAATATTTCGCGTCCATGTCCACATCCATATCACTTGATTCCTTGGGATCTTCCTACTTCTTCTTCCCTTTGCCTTTTCCGCGGGGTATGTTTTTCCGACTTCGCTTGCAGCCGGACTCAGGGTCCTCCTTGAGATCATTGACAAACTTGCATTGGCGGTTGGTGCGGGTGGATTTGCCATTGGCGTCGAGATGGATGAAACACGGCATATCGCGGTACTCTTTGTACATTTGGGGAACGCGGGGCGCTGAGGGTGTAGTGTCACTCCTCTGCTGGCCACTTCTAGCCCCTCGACCATGTCCACGCTGTCCGCCATTGCCTCTGCCAGTGAACGTTGAGGCGACCATGTCAGCTACTTTCTTCCCTTCGGGCAGATTCTTCTGCTTGTTATTGTTGTTCTTCCTGGCCTGGGTAGGAATTTCTATTGCCGACAATGACCCACGTGCATCGTCATCAGCAGCGGCAAACTCGCTAGCCATGGCGATCATTGCGTTGAGGTTGAGCTCATTGTTGTCTTGCTTATGCTTCAACGTATGCTGGAGCAAAGTTCCCTTTTCCAGACCATCAATGAAGACAGCCATAACAATCTATTCTTGCACCCCTGCGCAGGAATTTTTCATATCTAGCCAGCAAGAGAGGAAGGCACGAGAGGTTTCATCCTTTTCTTGCACACACCGCTGTAGGTCTCCGACAGTGCAGGGACATTTGTACGTACCCTCGAAATTCTTGGTGAACGCTTCATGCATGTCCAACCAATTGCATATTGATTTCTCCAGTAGGTCATCGATCTATTGCCAGGCGGTGCCGGTCAACATTAGTGGGAGGTACTTGATGGCAACATTGGGGTTTCCCCCTGCAATGTGGATCGCTTCGCTGTAGTCCTACAACCACGTTGCTGGCCTGGCGGTGCTGTTGTATGGCTTGATGGTCTTGTCTATCCGGAGGCCCTTAGGGTAGGTTGTGGCCTGTATGGCTGGTGCAAAACAACGTGGCCCAAGGTATGGGAGCTCCCGAGCTTCTTGGATCTTGTCCAGCCATGTACATGCATCGTATGGCTCTAGCTTCTCCCCTTTTCTATCATGGGGAGGGGAATTGTGGCGCGATCTATGAGATCCACCGTGTCCTCTGCCATGATGGCTGCTAGGTGGCGATGGTGGCGGTGGAGGCGGTGGGTTAGCTCTCTTGCTGTGCCCCTCCTTGTGAGACCTGCTTCTGTGTTCGTCATTCCTGCTGCGCTCTTCCGCATGACGAGGTTATTCACCCTGATCGCGTATAACAACACCGGGCTGGGACAGCCTTGGAGGTGGCATGCTTGTGCGGTGGTGCGGCTCTGCTTCCTCGTGATGCCGAGATGGTGGTGGAGCTGGCGAGCGGTGGAGGCGCGGTTTTTCTCCGTGATCGGAGGATATGGGGATGGCATCGGCCCTGTTGCGTGCCTCTCTCCGTCTTTGCTCTGTAGAGCCTGTGTGGGATCCTTCTTCACGGGGAGGTTTTGGCCTTCTACGGATGTTTAGGGTTGACTGGCAAAGCTTCGGGTTGGACTCAAGCCTCTGTGAGGTAGCCTTTTCCCATTGCTTGCATACCTTAGCGATAAGGTCGTACACCTGAGCAACTGCTTCTGGCGACCTGTCTTGCTCTAGGAGGGTCTTGGAAACGACAATGTTGAGGGCGGGGGTTGGCATGACCTGCCTCCCCTTTGAATCAATGTAAGGGGTGGCTTTTGTCGGCTTAGACCCGTTAAACCCCAAGCATCGCCGAACGCCAGGATCTTCGATGACGTGAGTTGGTGCCTTCTTTGTTTTATGCTTTAACTGCAATTGCTTGTATTCGGCCTCCATAGCTCTTGCCGCCTTGATGGATTGCTCTGCCTTAGCCATGTCTTCGTCCAGCTTAGCGCCTTGCTCCGTGATGCACTTGGCCTCCACCAAGATTTCCGCACGCTTATCATCAAGCTTCGTAACGCTCTGAATATGGGCGACGGTGATTGGCTCAACGAGGAGTGTTCCATGGATTGCTTTGTCGACAGGAGTGTCTAGTGGGTTGCCAGTTGCAGACGTTGACGGTGGCATTGGCGGACGATTTGATTGTCGGGCCATACTAGGGGTCGTGGTAAGTTCTTGTCCCGGTAGCGGGCAGATGACCAGAGGGGGCATAGCTTTGGCCGGAGCCGGAGGCTCGACGGCTTTCTTAGCTGCTATTGCTCTGGTGACCGCTGGCAAGGGTAGAGCTCTCTCACGTTCCGGTTCCTATCTGTCTTCTTCCATCACGCTCCCAATGGCGACTAGCACCTGGTGGGAGGTGTTGGTCTTCTCGGCATGCTCCTCCTTCTCGATCTCCTGCTCAATCTCCCTCATAACAGCATGTATTCCTCCGAGTTGACATCTGAACCACCGGCATCCATATTGATGTCGATGTAAAGTGCTTCAAGGATGGAGTCGGAGTTGGCTTCGATGCTGACGATGGTAGATGTGTAGGGTGATGGAGGCGGACCGTTGTTGTTGTTTACTCCTCCGGCTACGACGACGATTGCTATCACGGCCTCTTCATTGGCATCCACGTATTCGTTGACGATGGCAACCATCTCGCCAAGGGTGAGAGGGCCTACGGCCTGCCGCCTTCGGAGGGTATGCCGGAGAAGTGTTCTAGGCGTGAGCCCTTCCACGAAGTGGTACTCGAGCTCGTCGGCGCCGTCGCCCTCTAGGGTTTCCCTCACCCTCATCCATCTAGCAAGGTATTCGCGGGGAGGTTCTCCATGCATTTGAACGCATCTGGCTAGATCGAAGATGGTGACGACACCAACAAAGTGTGACCTGCGCATCTCTAACGCTCGCGGAAGCCAAGAAAATTTCCGGGGTCCTTCCACCTTTATATCATGCACAGGGGCGGTTTGGGTGGGCCTTGAATTTTCCTAATCCGAATCACCATACTCCAAGGAGAGGTATGGCCCAGATCCTTCCGCGAACGTGTCCTGCTCATAGCCGGTCTGTGCGGAGCTTGACGAGTTTCTGACTTCCTAGGAGCTAGGACCTAAGTCAGTTTTGTCGATGAAGATGTGGATGTCTCCGAAGGGGATGACGGAGCAGCGCGTGGGTTCCGTCTTTGCCGGCACCCAAAACTCATCTGGAGAGATGATCGGGACGTTGCTAGAAAAGAGAACGCGACCGATGGCTATGGTATCGCTGATTCCCACGAAGAGAATGGACCTTCCCTGGTGTAGAGCTCGAAGCACCTCTTGCCCCATGGTAGGCACCAACTGTCGTGGTATTGCCGACGAGTATGCCATGGAGGGGTCCTCACAGTGTGTGTTTAGAGACGTAGGGTAAGGCAGAGAGTTGGCGGGTACGAGGTAACACAGTTTACCCAAGTTCAAGTCCCAAAACGGTGGCGGAACTCTACTCCTGCTATAAATCACTATAATGGCAATACACCGAGTTACAAAAATTGATTCACTATGTGAGGGTGTTATGAATCGTTGCCCTAAAGGCTCCTGTAGGTCGGTTTATAAAGGCGCCAAGACCTAGGGTTTATAGGGAAAGGTCCTTGCCAGACAAGGTAAAGAGTCCTAGACTAATACGAACTAGTCTTCCGTGTCTTGCACACCAAGGCTCCGAGTATGTCGGTGACTCCTGCGTAGCCTTCCTTTATCCGGCATGGGGCTCCCTTCAGGATCCGTCTAACTGGGCCGCCCAGTAGGACATAGGCCTTGCTACCAACTATGGACCACCCGGGTTAGGCGGATTGGTGACATGCTATGAGGATACCCATATAGCATATCCCCAACATCCACAAAACCAGCACTAGAGTCATTGCATGTGTGTTCTTTTCAAGAACCACAACTAGAGTCATTGCATATGTGTTCTTTTCATGAAACTAGCACTAGAGTCATTGCATGTATGTTCTTTCCACAAACCACATGGATCCACTATAGTCATTGCATGTGTGTTCTTTTCATAAACCACATTTGGATCCACCAGAGTCATTGCATGTGTGTTCTTTTCACAAAACCAGCACCAAAGTCATTGCATGTGTGTTCTTTTCACAAACCACATATGGATCCACTAGAGTCATTGCATGTCTATTCTTTTCACAAACCACATATGGATCCACCAATGTCATTGCATGTGTGTTCTTTCCACAAACCACATGGATCCACCAATGTCATTGCATGTGTGTTCTTTTCATTAACCACATATGGATCCACTAGAGTCATTGCATGTGTGTTCTTTCCACAAAACCAGCACTAGAGTCATTGCATGTGTGTTCTTTTCATGAACAACAGCTAGAGTCATTGCATGTGTGTTATTTTCATGAAACTAGCACTAGAGTCATTGCATGTATGTTCTTTCCACAAACCACATGGATCAACCATATTCATTGCATGTGTGTTCTTTTCACAAACCACATATGGATCCACAAGAGTCATTGCATGTGTGTTCTTTTCACAAAACCAGCACTAGAGTCATTGCATGTGTGTTCTTTTCATGAACCACATATGGACTCACCAGAGTCATTGCATGTATGTTCTTTTCATAAAACACATGGATCAACTAGAGTCATAACATGTGTGTTCTTTTCACAAACCACATATGTATCCACGAGAATCATTGCATGTGTGTTCTTTTCATGAACCACATATGGATCAACCAGAGTCATTGCATGTATGTTCTTTTCATAAAACACATGGATCAACCAATGTCATTGCATGTATGTTCTTTTCACAAACCACATATGGATCAACCAATGTCATTGCATGTGTGTTCTTTCCACAAACCACATATGGACCCACTAGAGTCATTACATGTGTGTTCTTATCCTAAAACCACTACTAGAGTTATTACATGAGTGTTCTTTTCTCAAACCACATATGTATCCACCAATGTCATTGCATGTGTGTTCTTTTCACAAACCACATATGGAACAGCTATAGTCATTGCATGTGTGTTCTTTTCACAAACCACATGGATCCACCAATGTCATTGCATGTGTGTTCTTATCACAAACCACATATGGATCCCCTAGAGTCATTGCATGTCTATTATTTTCACAAACCACATATGGATCCCCCAATGTCATTGCATGTGTGTTCTTTTTATGAACCACATATGGATCCACTAGAGTCATTTCATGTATCTTCTTTTCCACAAACCACATGTATCCACTATAGTCATTGCATGTGTGTTCTTTTCATGAACCACATATGGATCCACTAGAGTCATTGCATGTGTGTTCTTTCCACAAAACCAGCACTAGAGTCATTGCATATGTGTTCTTTTCATGAACCACAGCTAGAGTCATTGCATGTGTGTTATTTTCATAAAACTTGCACTAGATTCATTGCATGTATGTTCTTTCCACAAACCACATGGATCCACTATAGTCATTGCATGTGTGTTCTTTTCACAAACCACATATGGATCCACTAGAGTCATTGCATGTGTGTTCTTTTCATGAACCACATATGGATCCACCAGAGTCATTGCATGTATGTTCTTTTCATAAAACACATGGATCAACCAATGTCATTGCATGTATGTTCTTTTCACAAACCACATATGGATCAACCAATGTCATTGCATGTGTGTTCTTTCCACAAACCACATATGGACCCACTAGAGTCATTACATGTGTGTTCTTATCCTAAAACCACTACTAGAGTTATTACATGAGTGTTCTTTTCTCAAACCACATATGTATCCCCCAATGTCATTGCATGTGTGTTCTTTTCACAAACCACATATGGAACAGCTATAGTCATTGCATGTGTGTTCTTTTCACAAACCACATGGATCCACCAATGTCATTGCATGTGTGTTATTTTCACAAACCATATATGGATCCACTAGAGTCCTTGCATGTCTATTCTTTTCACAAACCACATATGGATCCACCAATGTCATTGCATATGTGTTCTTTTCATGAACCACATATGGATCCACTAGATTCATTGCATGTATGTTCATTTCATAAAACACATGGATCAACTAGAGTCATAACATGTGTGTTCTTTTCACAAACCACATATGTATCCACGAGAGTCATTGCATGTGTGTTCTTTTCATGAACCACATATGGATCCACCAGAGTCATTGCATGTATGTTCTTTTCATAAAACACATGGATCAACCAATGTCATTGCATGTATGTTCTTTTCACAAACCACATATGGATCAACCAATGTCATTGCATGTGTGTTCTTTCCACAAACCACATATGGACCCACTAGAGTCATTACATGTGTGTTCTTATCCTAAAACCACTACTAGAGTCATTGCATGAGTGTTCTTTTCACAAAACACATATGGATCCATCAATGAGATTGCATGTGTGTTCTTTTCACAAACCACATATGGAACAGCTATAGTCATTGCATGTGTGTTCTTTTCACAAACCACATGGATCCACTAATGTCATTGCATTTGTGTTATTTTCACAAACCATATATGGATCCACTAGTGTCATTGCATGTCTATTCTTTTCACAAACCCCATATGGATCCACCAATGTCATTGCATCTGCGTTCTTTTCATGAACCACATATGGATCCACTAGATTCATTGCATGTATGTTAATTTCCACAAACCACATGGATCCACTATAATCATTGCATGTGTGTTCTTTTCACGAACCACATATGGATCCACTAGAGTCATTGCATGTGTTTTCTTTAGACAAAACCAGCACTAGAGTCATTGCATGTGTGTCCTTTTCATGAACCACAGCTAGAGTCATTGCATGTGTGTTCTTTTCATCAAACTAGCGCTAGAGTCATTGGATGTATGTTCTTTCCACCAACCACATGGATCTAGTATAGTCATTGCATGTGTGTTCTTTTAACAAACCATATATGGATCCACCAGAGTCATTGAATGTGTGTTCTTTTCACAAAACCAGCACTAGAGTCATTTTATGTCTGTTATTTTCTTGAACCACATATGGATCCACCAGAGTCATTACATGTATGTTATTTTCATAAAACACATGGATCAACTAGAGTCATTGCATGTGTGTTATTTTCACAAACCACATATGTATCCACTAGAGTCATTGCATGTGTGTTCTTTCCACAAAACCAGCACTAGAGTCATTGCATATGTGTTCTTTTCATGAACCACAGCTAGAGTCATTGCATGTGTGTTCTTTTCATAAAACTTGCACTAGATTCATTGCATGTATGTTCTTTCCACAAACCACATGGATCCACTATAGTCGTTGCATGTGTGTTCTTTTCACAAACCACATATGTATCCACTAGAGTCATTGCATGTGTGTTCTTTTCATGAAACACATATGGATCCACCAGAGTCATTGCATGTATGTTCTTTTCATAAAACACATGGATCAACCAATGTCATTGCATGTATGTTCTTTTCACAAACCACATATGGATCAACCAATGTCATTGCATGTGTGTTCTTTCCACAAACTACATATGGACCCACTAGAGTCATTACATGTGTGTTCTTATCCTAAAACCACTACTAGAGTCATTGCATGAGTGTTCTTTTCACAAAACACATATGGATCCACCAATGAGATTGCATGTGTGTTCTTTTCACAAACCACATATGGAACAGCTATAGTCATTGCATGTGTGTTCTTTTCACAAACCACATGGATCCACTAATGTCATTGCATTTGTGTTATTTTCACAAACCATATATGGATCCACTAGAGTCATTGCATGTCTATTCTTTTCACAAACCACATATGGATCCACCAATGTCATTGCATCTGCGCTCTTTTCATGAACCACATATGGATCCACTAGATTCATTGCATGTATGTTCATTTCCACAAACCACATGGATCCACTATAATCATTGCATGTGTGTTCTTTTCACGAACCACATATGGATCCACTAGAGTCATTGCATGTGTTTTCTTTAGACAAAACCAGCACTAGAGTCATTGCATGTGTGTCCTTTTCATGAACCACAGCTAGAGTCATTGCATGTGTGTTCTTTTTGATCAAACTAGCGCTAGACTCATTGGATGTTTGTTCTTTCCACCAACCACATGGATCCAGTATAGTCATTGCATGTGTGTTCTTTTCACAAACCACATATGGAACAACTATAGTCATTGCATGTGTGTTCTTTTCACAAACCACATGGATCCACTAATGTCATTGCATTTGTGTTATTTTCACAAACCATATATGGATCCACTAGAGTCATTGCATGTCTATTCTTTTCACAAACCACATATGGATCCACGAATATCATTGCATCTGCGTTCTTTTCATGAACCACATATGGATCCACTAGATTCATTGCATGTATGTTCATTTCCACAAACCACATGGATCCACTATAATCATTGCATGTGTGTTCTTTTCACGAACCACATATGGATCCACTAGAGTCATTGCATGTGTTTTCTTTAGACAAAACCAGCACTAGAGTCATTGCATGTGTGTCCTTTTCATGAACCACAGCTAGAGTCATTGCATGTGTGTTCTTTTCATCAAACTAGCGCTAGAGTCATTGGATGTATGTTCTTTCCACCAACCACATGGATCTAGTATAGTCATTGCATGTGTGTTCTTTTCACAAAGCATATATGGATCCACCAGAGTTATTGAATGTGTGTTCTTTTCACAAAACCAGCACTAGAGTCATTTTATGTCTGTTATTTTCTTGAACCACATATGGATCCACCAGAGTCATTACATGTATGTTATTTTCATAAAACACATGGATCAACAAGAGTCATTGCATGTGTGTTCTTTTCACAAACCACATATGTATCCACTAGAGTCATTGCATGTGTGTTGTTTTCATGAACCACATATGGATCCACCAGAGTCATTGAATGTATGTTATTTTCAGAAAACACATGGATCAACCAATGTCATTGCATGTATGTTCTTTTCACAAACCACATATGGATCAACCAATGTCATTGCATGTGTGTTTTTTCCACAAACCACATATGGACGCACTAGAGTCATTGCATGTGTGTTCTTATCCTAAAACCAGCACTAGAGTCATTGCATGTGTGTTCTTTTCACAAACCACATATGGATCCACCAATGTCATTGCATGTGTGTTCTTTTCAAAAACCACATATGGAACAGCTATAGTCATTGCATGTGTGTCCTTTTCACAAACCACATGGATCCACCAATGTCATTGCATGTGTGTTCTTCTCACAAACCACATATGGATCCCCTAGAGTCATTGCATGTCTATTATTTTCACAAACCACATATGGATCCCCCAATGTCATTGCATGTGTGTTCTTTTTATGAACCACATATGGATCCACTAGAGTCATTTCATGTATCTTCTTTTCCACAAACCACATGGATCCACTATAGTCATTGCATGTGTGTTCTTTTCATGAACCACATATGGATCCACTAGAGTCATTGCATGTGTGTTCTTTCCACAAAACCAGCACTAGAGTCATTGCATATGTGTTCTTTTCATGAACCACAGCTAGAGTCATTGCATGTGTGTTATTTTCATAAAACTTGCACTAGATTCATTGCATGTATGTTCTTTCCACAAACCACATGGATCCACTATAGTCATTGCATGTGTGTTCTTTTCACAAACCACATATGGATCCACTAGAGTCATTGCATGTGTGTTCTTTTCATGAACCACATATGGATCCACCAGAGTCATTGCATGTATGTTCTTTTCATAAAACACATGGATCAACCAATGTCATTGCATGTATGTTCTTTTCACAAACCACATATGGATCAACCAATGTCATTGCATGTGTGTTCTTTCCACAAACCACATATGGACCCACTAGAGTCATTACATGTGTGTTCTTATCCTAAAACCACTACTAGAGTTATTACATGAGTGTTCTTTTCTCAAACCACATATGTATCCCCCAATGTCATTGCATGTGTGTTCTTTTCACAAACCACATATGGAACAGCTATAGTCATTGCATGTGTGTTCTTTTCACAAACCACATGGATCCACCAATGTCATTGCATGTGTGTTATTTTCACAAACCATATATGGATCCACTAGAGTCCTTGCATGTCTATTCTTTTCACAAACCACATATGGATCCACCAATGTCATTGCATATGTGTTCTTTTCATGAACCACATATGGATCCACTAGATTCATTGCATGTATGTTCATTTCATAAAACACATGGATCAACTAGAGTCATAACATGTGTGTTCTTTTCACAAACCACATATGTATCCACGAGAGTCATTGCATGTGTGTTCTTTTCATGAACCACATATGGATCCACCAGAGTCATTGCATGTATGTTCTTTTCATAAAACACATGGATCAACCAATGTCATTGCATGTATGTTCTTTTCACAAACCACATATGGATCAACCAATGTCATTGCATGTGTGTTCTTTCCACAAACCACATATGGACCCACTAGAGTCATTACATGTGTGTTCTTATCCTAAAACCACTACTAGAGTCATTGCATGAGTGTTCTTTTCACAAAACACATATGGATCCATCAATGAGATTGGATGTGTGTTCTTTTCACAAACCACATATGGAACAGCTATAGTCATTGCATGTGTGTTCTTTTCACAAACCACATGGATCCACTAATGTCATTGCATTTGTGTTATTTTCACAAACCATATATGGATCCACTAGTGTCATTGCATGTCTATTCTTTTCACAAACCCCATATGGATCCACCAATGTCATTGCATCCTAGTTCTTTTCATGAACCACATATGGATCCACTAGATTCATTGCATGTATGTTAATTTCCACAAACCACATGGATCCACTATAATCATTGCATGTGTGTTCTTTTCACGAACCACATATGGATCCACTAGAGTCATTGCATGTGTTTTCTTTAGACAAAACCAGCACTAGAGTCATTGCATGTGTGTCCTTTTCATGAACCACAGCTAGAGTCATTGCATGTGTGTTCTTTTCATCAAACTAGCGCTAGAGTCATTGGATGTATGTTCTTTCCACCAACCACATGGATCTAGTATAGTCATTGCATGTGTGTTCTTTTAACAAACCATATATGGATCCACCAGAGTCATTGAATGTGTGTTCTTTTCACAAAACCAGCACTAGAGTCATTTTATGTCTGTTATTTTCTTGAACCACATATGGATCCACCAGAGTCATTACATGTATGTTATTTTCATAAAACACATGGATCAACTAGAGTCATTGCATGTGTGTTATTTTCACAAACCACATATGTATCCACTAGAGTCATTGCATGTGTGTTCTTTCCACAAAACCAGCACTAGAGTCATTGCATATGTGTTCTTTTCATGAACCACAGCTAGAGTCATTGCATGTGTGTTCTTTTCATAAAACTTGCACTAGATTCATTGCATGTATGTTCTTTCCACAAACCACATGGATCCACTATAGTCGTTGCATGTGTGTTCTTTTCACAAACCACATATGTATCCACTAGAGTCATTGCATGTGTGTTCTTTTCATGAAACACATATGGATCCACCAGAGTCATTGCATGTATGTTCTTTTCATAAAACACATGGATCAACCAATGTCATTGCATGTATGTTCTTTTCACAAACCACATATGGATCAACCAATGTCATTGCATGTGTGTTCTTTCCACAAACTACATATGGACCCACTAGAGTCATTACATGTGTGTTCTTATCCTAAAACCACTACTAGAGTCATTGCATGAGTGTTCTTTTCACAAAACACATATGGATCCACCAATGAGATTGCATGTGTGTTCTTTTCACAAACCACATATGGAACAGCTATAGTCATTGCATGTGTGTTCTTTTCACAAACCACATGGATCCACTAATGTCATTGCATTTGTGTTATTTTCACAAACCATATATGGATCCACTAGAGTCATTGCATGTCTATTCTTTTCACAAACCACATATGGATCCACCAATATCATTGCATCTGCGCTCTTTTCATGAACCACATATGGATCCACTAGATTCATTGCATGTATGTTCATTTCCACAAACCACATGGATCCACTATAATCATTGCATGTGTGTTCTTTTCACGAACCACATATGGATCCACTAGAGTCATTGCATGTGTTTTCTTTAGACAAAACCAGCACTAGAGTCATTGCATGTGTGTCCTTTTCATGAACCACAGCTAGAGTCATTGCATGTGTGTTCTTTTTGATCAAACTAGCGCTAGACTCATTGGATGTTTGTTCTTTCCACCAACCACATGGATCCAGTATAGTCATTGCATGTGTGTTCTTTTCACAAACCACATATGGAACAACTATAGTCATTGCATGTGTGTTCTTTTCACAAACCACATGGATCCACTAATGTCATTGCATTTGTGTTATTTTCACAAACCATATATGGATCCACTAGAGTCATTGCATGTCTATTCTTTTCACAAACCACATATGGATCCACGAATATCATTGCATCTGCGTTCTTTTCATGAACCACATATGGATCCACTAGATTCATTGCATGTATGTTCATTTCCACAAACCACATGGATCCACTATAATCATTGCATGTGTGTTCTTTTCACGAACCACATATGGATCCACTAGAGTCATTGCATGTGTTTTCTTTAGACAAAACCAGCACTAGAGTCATTGCATGTGTGTCCTTTTCATGAACCACAGCTAGAGTCATTGCATGTGTGTTCTTTTCATCAAACTAGCGCTAGAGTCATTGGATGTATGTTCTTTCCACCAACCACATGGATCTAGTATAGTCATTGCATGTGTGTTCTTTTCACAAAGCATATATGGATCCACCAGAGTCATTGAATGTGTGTTCTTTTCACAAAACCAGCACTAGAGTCATTTTATGTCTGTTATTTTCTTGAACCACATATGGATCCACCAGAGTCATTACATGTATGTTATTTTCATAAAACACATGGATCAACAAGAGTCATTGCATGTGTGTTCTTTTCACAAACCACATATGTATCCACTAGAGTCATTGCATGTGTGTTGTTTTCATGAACCACATATGGATCCACCAGTGTCATTGAATGTATGATATTTTCAGAAAACACATGGATCAACCAATGTCATTGCATGTATGTTCTTTTCACAAACCACATATGGATCAACCAATGTCATTGCATGTGTGTTTTTTCCACAAACCACATATGGACGCACTAGAGTCATTGCATGTGTGTTCTTATCCTAAAACCAGCACTAGAGTCATTGCATGTGTGTTCTTTTCACAAACCACATATGGATCCACCAATGTCATTGCATGTGTGTTCTTTTCAAAAACCACATATGGAACAGCTATAGTCATTGCATGTGTGTCCTTTTCACAAACCACATGGATCCACCAATGTCATTGCATGTGTGTTCTTCTCACAAACCACATATGGACCCCCTAGAGTCATTGCATGTCTATTATTTTCACAAACCACATATGGATCCCCCAATGTCATTGCATGTGTGTTCTTTTTATGAACCACATATGGATCCACTAGAGTCATTTCATGTATCTTCTTTTCCACAAACCACATGGATCCACTATAGTCATTGCATGTGTGTTCTTTTCATGAACCACATATGGATCCACTAGAGTCATTGCATGTGTGTTCTTTCCACAAAACCAGCACTAGAGCCATTGCATATGTGTTCTTTTCATGAACCACGGCTAGAGTCATTGCATGTGTGTTCTTTTCATAAAACTTGCACTAGATTCATTGCATGTATGTTCTTTCCACAAACCACATGGATCCACTATAGTCATTGCATGTGTGTTCTTTTCACAAACCACATATGGATCCACTAGAGTCATTGCATGTGTGTTCTTTTAATGAACCACATATGGATCCACCAGAGTCATTGCATGTATGTTCTTTTCATAAAACACATGGATCGACCAATGTCATTGCATGTATGTTCTTTTCACAAACCACATATGGATCAACCAATGTCATTGCATGTGTGTTCTTTCCACAAACCACATATGGACCCACTAGAGTCATTACATGTGTGTTCTTATCATAAAACCACTACTAGAGTCATTGCGTGAGTGTTCTTTTCACAAAACACATATGGATCGACCAATGAGATTGCATGTGTGTTCTTTTCACAAACCACATATGGAACAACTATAGTCATTGCATGTGTGTTCTTTTCACAAACCACATGGATCCACCAATGTCATTGCATCTGCGTTCTTTTCGTGAACCACATATGGATCCACTAGATTCATTGCATGTATGTTCATTTCCACAAACCACATGGATCCACTATAATCATTGCATGTGTGTTCTTTTCACGAACCACATATGGATCCACTAGAGTCATTGCATGTGTTTTCTTTAGACAAAACCAGCACTAGAGTCATTGCATGTGTGTCCTTTTCATGAACCACAGCTAGAGTCATTGCATGTGTGTTCTTTTCATCAAACTAGCGCTAGAGTCATTGGATGTATGTTCTTTCCACCAACCACATGGATCCAGTATAGTCATTGCATGTGTGTTCTTTTCACAAACCACATATGGATCCACCAGAGTCATTGAATGTGTGTTCTTTTCACAAAACCAGCACTAGAGTCATTTTATGTCTGTTATTTTCTTGAACCACATATGGATCCACCAGAGTCATTACATGTATGTTATTTTCATAAAACACATGGATCAACTAGAGTCATTGCATGCGTGTTCTTTTCACAAACCACATATGTATCCACTAGAGTCATTGCATGTGTGTTCTTTTCATGAACCACATATGGATCCACCAGAGTCATTGAATGTATGTTATTTTCAGAAAACACATGGATCAACCAATATCATTGCATGTATGTTCTTTTCACAAACCACATATGGATCAACCAATGTCATTGCATGTGTGTTTTTTCCACAAACCACATATGGACGCACTAGAGTCATTGCATGTGTGTTCTTATCCTAAAACCAGCACTAGAGTCATTGCATGTGTGTTCTTTTCACAAACCACATATGGATCCACCAATGTCATTGCATGTGTGTTCTTTTCAAAAACCACATATGGAACAGCTATAGTCATTGCATGTGTGTTCTTTTCACAAACCACATGGATCCACCAATGTCATTGCATGTGTGTTATTCTCACAAACCACATATGGATCCCCTAGAGTCATTGCATGTCTATTATTTTCACAAACCACATATGGATCCCCCAATGTCATTGCATGTGTGTTCTTTTTATGAACCACATATGGATCCACTAGAGTCATTTCATGTATCTTCTTTTCCACAAACCACATGGATCCACTATAGTCATTGCATGTGTGTTCTTTTCATGAACCACATATGGATCCACTAGAGTCATTGCATGTGTGTTCTTTCCACAAAACCAGCACTAGAGTCATTGCATATGTGTTCTTTTCATGAACCACAGCTAGAGTCATTGCATGTGTGTTCTTTTCATAAAACTTGCACTAGATTCATTGCATGTATGTTCTTTCCACAAACCACATGGATCCACTATAGTCATTGCATGTGTGTTCTTTTCACAAACCACATATGGATCCACTAGAGTCATTGCATGTGTGTTCTTTTCATGAAACACATATGGATCCACCAGAGTCATTGCATGTATGTTCTTTTCATAAAACACATGGATCAACCAATGTCATTGCATGTATGTTCTTTTCACAAACCACATATGGATCAACCAATGTCATTGCATGTGTGTTCTTTCCACAAACTACATATGGACCCACTAGAGTCATTACATGTGTGTTCTTATCCTAAAACCACTACTAGAGTCATTGCATGAGTGTTCTTTTCACAAAACACATATGGATCCACCAATGAGATTGCATGTGTGTTCTTTTCACAAACCACATATGGAACAGCTATAGTCATTGCATGTGTGTTCTTTTCACAAACCACATGGATCCACTAATGTCATTGCATTTGTGTTATTTTCACAAACCATATATGGATCCACTAGAGTCATTGCATGTCTATTCTTTTCACAAACCACATATGGATCCACCAATGTCATTGCATCTGCGCTCTTTTCATGAACCACATATGGATCCACTAGATTCATTGCATGTATGTTCATTTCCACAAACCACATGGATCCACTATAATCATTGCATGTGTGTTCTTTTCACGAACCACATATGGATCCACTAGAGTCATTGCATGTGTTTTCTTTAGACAAAACCAGCACTAGAGTCATTGCATGTGTGTCCTTTTCATGAACCACAGCTAGAGTCATTGCATGTGTGTTCTTTTTGATCAAACTAGCGCTAGACTCATTGGATGTTTGTTCTTTCCACCAACCACATGGATCCAGTATAGTCATTGCATGTGTGTTCTTTTCACAAACCACATATGGATCCACCAGAGTCATTGAATGTGTGTTCTTTTCACAAAACCAGCACTAGGGTCATTTTATGTCTGTTATTTTCTTGAACCACATATGGATCCACCAGAGTCATTACATGTATGTTATTTTCATAAAACACATGGATCAACTAGAGTCATTGCATGTGTGTTCTTTTCACAAACCACATATGTATCCACTAGAGTCATTGCATGTGTGTTCTTTTCATGAACCACATATGGATCCACCAGAGTCATTGAATGTATGTTATTTTCAGAAAACACATGGATCAACCAATGTCATTGCATGTATGTTCTTTTCACAAACCACATATGGATCAACCAATGTCATTGCATGTGTGTTTTTTCCACAAACCACATATGGACGCACTAGAGTCATTGCATGTGTGTTCTTATCCTAAAACCAGCACTAGAGTCATTGCATGTGTGTTCTTTTCACAAACCACATATGGATCCACCAATGTCATTGCATGTGTGTTCTTTTCAAAAACCACATATGGAACAGCTATAGTCATTGCATGTGTGTTCTTTTCACAAACCACATGGATCCACCAATGTCATTGCATGTGTGATCTTCTCACAAACCACATATGGATCCCCTAGAGTCATTGCATGTCTATTATTTTCACAAACCACATATGGATCCCCCAATGTCATTACATGTGTGTTCTTTTTATGAACCACATATGGATCCACTAGAGTCATTTGATGTATCTTCTTTTCCACAAACCACATGGAACCACTATAGTCATTTCATGTGTGTTCTTTTCATGAACCACATATGGATCCACTAGAGTCATTGCATGTGTGTTCTTTCCACAAAACCAGCACTAGAGTCATTGCATATGTGTTCTTTTCATGAACCACGGCTAGAGTCATTGCATGTGTGTTCCTTTCATAAAACTTGCACTAGAGTCATTGCATGTATGTTCTTTCCACAAACCACATGGATCCACTATAGTCATTGCATGTGTGTTCTTTTCACAAACCACATATGGATCCACTAGAGTCATTGCATGTGTGTTCTTTTCACAAAACCAGCACTAGAGTCATTGCATGTGTGTTCTTTTCATGAACCACATATGGACCCACCAGAGTCATTGCATGTATGTTCTTTTCAAAAAACACATGGATCAACTAGAGTAATTGCATGTGTGTTCTTTTCACAAACCACATATGTATCCACCATAGTCATTGCATGTGTGTTCTTTTCATGAACCACATATGGATCCACCAGAGTCATTGCATGTATGTTCTTTTCGTAAAACACATGGATCAACCAAAGTCATTGCATGTATGTTATTTTCACAAATCACATATGGATAAGCCAATATCATTGCATGTGTGTTCTTTCCACAAACCACATATGGACCCACTAGAGTCATTGCATGTGTGTTCTTATCCTAAAACCACCACTAGAGTCATTGCATGTGTGTTCTTTTCACAAAAAACATATGGAATAGCTATTGTCATTGCATGTGTGTTCTTTTCAAAAACCACGTATGGAACAGCTATAGTCATTGCATGTGTGTTCTTTTCACAAACCACCACTAGAGTCATTGCATGTGTTTTCTTTTCACAAACCACATATGGAATAGCTATTGTCACTGCATGTGTGTTCTTTTCACAAACCACATATGGAACAGCTATAGTCATTGCATGTTTGTTCTTTCCACAGACTGTTGGGGATACACTTTTCGGGTATCCTCACTGTGTCTCACTGACTAGGGTGGCCCACTTTAGGTTAGAGCTTTGCTTCACGGGCGGCCCAGTCAGGGAGAAGATGCGGTGTCCAGTCCGGCTACGGGAAGGCCCATAAGACTTACTGACATAAGCCTGTTATGTTACTTGTAGTCCAAGATGTACTCTGTAACCGACTCTTAGTCGTAGCCGGATAGGTCTCTCCTATAAACCCTAGGCCGGATATCTATATAAGTCGTCCTAGGGTGAGACTTTAAGGCACCCTCACAATAGTCTAAAATCTCAACTTGCACAGGCGTAACCCTTGGAACCCATATTCTGGCTGTGCCGTATTACTGGATTGCTAGCAGGAGTTGGACCCGTCTAAAGCCAGTGGATTCAAAGCTGGGTAAACTTGTGTGCTCACCGTCCCGAAACACCGTACGTCTCACACTACTCTCTTCCGCATGCCCCGAGGACCCCCTCATGGCGTAGTTGTCATCAATCCAACGATAGTTGGCGCGCACCATGGGGAAAGTGAGCTTCGGATCTATGTTCCAAGCAGAATCTGCAAGTATCAGAATCAGCGAGACTATCATCGTCGGTCGTGTCCTCTACGCCAGTGACGTCCCTCTCATCGTTCTCGACGAGACCTGGACTCCGGGTAGGGAGGTCGTGACTGCCTACACCATCATGTCTTTTGGAGAGATTAATGTGTACATCGGTTTCGCTGAACCTACGCCACCCACCCCAGCGGTGATGATAGAGGCAGAAAAAATCTCTGGGTACACTTTGTCTACGGAGGCGGCAGAGTTCCGGATCTCAGGAAACCCTATTCGCACCTAGCCCACACCTGTTGCGGAGATAATGGAGAAAGCTGAACCTGAAGTAGATCTTGCGGGGCAAGTCGAATCTAGAGTGGATCTCCCTAGCGAGGTCGAATCCCAGATCGATCTACCCGCTGAGGTCGAAATCCAGGAGGAGCAAGACAACAACCTTGGTTCTGCCTCAGCCAATACCGGAACAGATCAACCCTTCCTGAGGCGTATGTTGAGGCGCATGATGATGCAAGGCGGAAACGTGGATGAGGTTCTTGAGACCATCAGAATTTTCGAGGAAGCCCATGAGGAAAGCCGCAACTACCTCACAACACACGCATCACACTTTGTCGGATATGTTGGATCCGGATCCGGCTCTGCTGATGCTGGAGACAACAAAGACTCGGTGCTGGAGGCGATCGGGACAAACACCGACTTACCGGCACCTTTGGATGATTCCATGATGTCAGCGGCTTTCCGAAAGTTCTCCATGGAATACAAAGAGGAGTTTAACTCCAAAGCTGCAGAAGAAGGAGAAGCCATGGACGAAGGATCCGGAGAAAACTCTCCCAAAGCGCATGATGACATGGATCTCGGACACAATCCCGACGTCCAGATGTCTGAAAGTACGGATCAAATATTGACTCTGGGACACGGACCCAAAGCCGTCTTTGCTAGCGGTGCTGCCAAGAAGGCAAAGAAGAAGAACAATACCTCGGCAAAAGACCCTCTAGCAGAGGAAGTGATTGCCGAGGAGTATGAAGAAGACTCGGATGGAGCACTAATCCCAGAAGACCCCAAAGAAGCTTCGGTGGATGGACACGTGGTCACTGCTGGTGCCTATAAACTCATCGATGTTGCGTTAACTACACCTATCCCTACAGCTATAGAACTTACTACTGAAGAGTTGGAAGAAAGGGCTCGGGCCCTAGAAGTGCGATGCCAAGTACTCCTGGATGAAGCCAACAACATCGAGGAAGAGAAGAAGCGCATAGCCACTGCGGAGAAGTTCATCTCTCTGCAGCATCAAAAGACCCAGAAATGACAGACGCGTGACAATCAATTTCCGGAAGTCCACAAGGTTCTCTTTGAGGGAAACCCAGGGATGCCTCGACTCGACAGCAAGGGAGATCTGGTGTAGCCAACACCAGTACAAAACACCACTGTGGCTCGAGATATGTAGCATCCCAATTGTCTAACAATTGCAATGCTACTAGCCTAGTCTAGATATATGCTACTTCATATATATAATTGTTGCATCATCATTACATCATGCTCAGGTCATCATGCCACCTTGCATTTGAGCATCATATAAAACCTTTTGATTTGGTTCTTCTCTCAGATGCATTGTAAATTGTATTTGCCTCTTGATATTGTATTTGGTTGTTGATATATTGTTAAATGCCCAAGTTGAGTTGGGGGCATATCTTTTATTAACTCCACCACCTTTTCTTTCACCACCTTATAATTCCACCATCCAACTAAATATGAGCTTGGCACTTATTGGTTTTACCTCTAGCTCATGTGGGTTGGGATGGATCCAATTCTTTTCCACATGCTCTCATCTTGGCATCATGTTGTTTTCACATTATTGATATATGAGAGCCACATGGCCACCTTTGCATGCCTTGTGAGTGGAACCCTTTTTCCTAGCTTCCATATGGATTATTATGGGTTCATGCTCATGTGGGAATATTTTTGGGACTAATAATCATCTAGTGGAATATACACACTAGCAAGTCCCAAATATAATCAAATGTGATCATCTCCATCTACTCCACTTGGAACTTTCTCTTTAATCCTTTTGCTTAGGCCTTACTCCACATTTTGGAATGCATAAGTATAGATGCTATGGATATTCATTTTTGTTCTCACAAGAGGAAACCTAGCATTTAATGCTTTTGCATGGGCCATGCAAGTGCCACCTTTTCTAGTATTTGGTTTTTATTTGAATCTTGAGTGGATCATCATCTCACTCTCTCTACCACCCCTTTTGGCTTGGTTTTAGTTGATCTTGCTCAAACCCTTTCATCACCATACCCCCTCTCCTAAACCCTAATCTATACCTAATCCAAACCAAACCCTAAGTACCCTCCCACATCTCTCCTCTCTCTAGCCGAGCCACCCCACCATGACCTACCCTAGCTGGCCCCACCATGCCACCTAGCTACCCCAACCCTAGAGCAAAGCCTAACCTGAGCCATGCCTCCTCTCTCCAACCCTAGTACCAATCTACCCGAGACTCCCCCTAATCTAGCCCGAGCCTACCCCCCCTCTCCCTCTCTCTCGGCTTTTCCCTCTCTCCCTTCCAGGCAGGCCCCACCATGGCACACCCCTCCTCTGCCCCACCTCTTTCTTTGGCTTCAAGACAAGGAGAAAAGGAGGGAGAGACCTAGCCCGAGACCCCTCCTCACCTTTTTCAAGCAACCACCCCATGTGCTCCTTCCATCCCTCTCTACCCCAACCACCCAGCTCTCAGATCTCGATCTGGGGTCCTCTGCATCCTCTCCTCCCTCCCCTACCTACTCTCCTCCACCACCTTGGCCATGGGCAGCCCCATGTCCATCTCCAACCCTAGCTCGGCCATCTTCGAGAGGGGGCGTTTGCAGCGGTGCCTAGGAGTATCGAGGCGTCCAGGAGTCTGCCCTACTTCCTCTCCAAGCCCTAGAACCGCCAACCACACCGGGACCCCGCCGCGGACAGCATGCCGACGCCATGCCCGTGAGATCTGGAGGCGCCGTGGACACGAGCGTCCCCGACGATCGCCGTTTTCTCAAGCTCCAGCGACCACGCCAGCGAGCTCCTGGTGAGCTCCTCTTCCCCCCTAGACATGGTATCTCTCCTTCTAGCTCGCCGTAGCGCCGCCGCCTTCCGTCGAACGCGCTGCGCGCGCGCCGCGCGTCGTGCTTTGGCAGCAGCGTCAGACCGCAGCAGCCGCCCTGTTCCTCGCCCTGCCCCGCTCGCTGTAGACCTCCGTAGACGCATCTCCTTAAACGAAAGTTGTAGCCCTTCGTCGTATCTGCGCTTTTCGTTTTTAGGGCTTAGCCAGATTCCCAGCGGATTCGTCGCCATCGTCGCCGGAACACAGCCGGATCCGCCGCCGTTAGTGTCGATTCCGTCAGCGCGGGCAGCCACAGCCGATACCGTTTTGCAGTTTGCCCCCTGTAGTTTTTCCTGCCTCAACCCGAGCTCCCTAGTGCCCCACCTGTCAGCCTCGTTGTTTCTTTTGCAAGGAACCCCTTGGCAGATGTTTCCAGCACAGACCAGTCCCCCCCCCCCCGCGCACAGGATCGCCCACGTGGTGTGCGCCTGCTGGACGCGCCCGCGAGTGGCCCCGTCGAGCCCCGGTCCCGCCAGTCAGTCTCAGTGGCTGGCCTAACCCGCGGTGAGAAAAGCCTTCCGCGCGCCGTGATGCTGAGTCAGCCCGTGGCCCCACATGTCTGTGTCTGTGGCTAGCTAACCCTGAGTAGAAAAAGTATTTCTGGTTCTCTGTTTTAATTTAAACCTTTTCCAAAATTAATTCAAATTCAAATTTAAATCTGTTTTTAAATAACTTTTAAAATACAAATCCAAATAATACAAATAATATGTGTTTTGAAATCAGAAAAATGTGAGGACTTCAAATATGCCATCCAAAATATATTTTGAACATTTAAAATTCCAAGTTTATTTAAATTACAATAAATGCCCTTTTTCCTTAATTAATTAATAACTTTTGTTTTATAACTCCAAATTTAACAAATAATATGTCTAAAATGATTAGCTCGACGAGACCTTTCTGTTTATGCATTCCATGGTTTGATCTGCAGCATGCATCATATAAATATAAGGTGTACAGCAACTAAATTGAGAATAAAATGGGGCCAAAGCTCAATAAAAATGCTTTATTATTGTTTTCACACCTCACCCATGCCATGCTACTGTAATGCCATGCAAATTGTGCATCATTCATCATGGCATGATTGTTTGCTTGATGCATTTATACATATGCTTGTGCACTTTATTTATGTTGGCCCTTGTTTGTTTGGTTCTTCTCCGAATAGACGCTGAGCAGGGGATATATCAAGAGAACCAGAAGCACTACCCAGATCCATCCATAGCTTTAACTGAGCTGCTAGGCAAGCACTACCACATGCTTGCATACATATAGTACCTATTGCCTCTATCTTATTCTTGCATCATTGAGTCGCGATTGCATTAAATTGAATCCCAAGTATTGCATAGCCTTTATTTTTAAACCCCACCGAAGCTTGTGCCTCCATCCCATGAGCCATTACTACAGGAGTTGTTTGAGCCATGCGAGTCGTAGAACAGCATGTGTAGGGTATGTGAGTGTCTGATGGATAACGAGGTACCTATACAACTTAACCTGAGTAGTAATGGGATGACTAATGAAAGTGGCACCGGTGAGCCATATTCGCTATTTGGTTTTTCAGGCTCACTTGTGTCCCGTAGGACCCCGAGTACTTGATTCCCGTTCCTTGATTATTCGCGCTATCCACATCCGGGAGGCCTTATGGACCCCCCTGAGCTAGAGCTTGATTCATTCTTATTTCTTGGGGCCACAAACTAGTTTGAGGTTTTATTTACTATCCTGTACTTATGCCATGCTTTACTGCTTTACTTAAATTGTGCGAGGTACTGCACACTGTACTGTTTAGGGAAGCGGAGTGTTTTCGTGGTGTCGACAAGCCCAGTCACATTTTCGGGTTCCCAGTCGTTCACAGCCATTGGCGCAAACCTTGAGTCCATCTCGGAGTCGGCGAACTTCGTCGCGGGTAGCTTAATGGGGTGGCCCCCTGAAATATTTCTGAATCCTGTGATTGCTTTGTCGTGACTGCCTCGTTGGGTTTTGATTTGGTTTTTCCGAGGCATATCGAGTGTGTGTTGCTATTTGTGCACCCCTGCAGGGTAAAACTTTCTGAAAGCCGTGTCCGCGGTTATGGACGACTTGGAGCACAGTTTCTCGATCATAGACAAGCATAACTAAAGTACCGCTTTTAATTTGACTAGACTAGGTACCTGACTAGTAAATAGTGCAATACTCACGGAATGGATAATAAAACTGCCAACGGATGGGGGGTTGTTTGTCCGCTTCCTCGTCGGTAAGCGAGGAGGAGGATGGATCTGTTAAGATTACCATTATAACTGTTGTTATTAATTCACGGACATCCGTCTATCTCTGGTTAGGCGGATGGTTAGCGATTTTCTGTAGAATTGTATGGGTTTATCTTTTGCTGCAATTTTGTCACCCTAGGTTGTGTCCCCTTTAGTGGCATAAAGTCTTGCTGAGTACCCCTAGGGTCTCACACGATAAATTATTGGTTCAGATGAACAGGTACACTCGCAAGATGGATACTGGGTGGAAGAGACGGGCGATGTGGGCAACGATCATTCGGTGTAGAGATTCCGGGAACGGGGATCCGTGAGATCTGTGGGCAGGATGTGCTTATTTATGGGGCATCTTATGCCGATTTGCTTCTTATCCGTACTCGGATTTTGTCTTCCGCTTCCGCTTGATACTCTTATGTTTGATATATGAGGAGATATCCTAAACTATTATATCTATCTAGGATATTTGGATCTTGCCGTATGGCGTTGCTATATTTCCTTTCCTTTTAGATGGAATGGCTCTGATGTACTATTGTATGGTGGCTTGCATACATACTCATTTGTGTATGTAGTTGATCCCTTCGCCTGCCGATTACGCCGCCCGTTCATGTCCCGATGTTTAGAAATGGTTGGGACGGCCAAAAGGTCTACCTGTGAGTGGCATTTGGGCCCCACCGTACTATTTCAACAATTTCTGCTCATCCAGGCTTGTAACTAGGAGCGTAATTCACCGAGGTAGTTACAAGTGGTATCAGAGCCATCCCGACCTTCAGGGTCTCAGCCAAATGGTCGTTTTCAGTCTAGCAAATATTTTTGGTAGCTATGTATACTAGGGAAAAACAAAACGCGAGAGTAGGACTGCTTCCACTTTTCTTCTTACCCAACTACCCACCCTTTTCTGGTAAGGAAGTGTAACGTTTTCAATCCTCTTCTTAAAATTGAAACTAGGATTCACGTGTTCTGGGTTTCCGTAGTACCATAGAAAGTGTGTGTGTGTGTGTAATTCCTTGTCTATCTGTTGCATCCTTTTTGTTATCACAATCTGCCTTTGTTTATCAACTGTCGGTACATTCCATACTGACAGGCTTTTGAAAACCGGCGCGATCTATCTGACTCCTTGTTAACCGGTGCCATTTTTTAAGGGTGTCCTTCCTTCTAGCAACTTCACCTTCTGTGTAAGCATCAGTTGCTAATCTCTATCTGATAAGTGATTTTGTGCATCTATTGGTATTTTAATGCCGAAAAATGCGGAATTTTTTTCTTTGATACATCTGTGTTTCCGCACTCCTTTCCAGTCGTGTGTGAAACATTATCTATCTCCCTTTTATCAGCATGTCCATGCTAACTCGTTCTTTTGTCACCGGCGCTTAATCCTGGAGTTCCTTTTCATCTCCTTTTCTCTTGGGCTAATTACATAACATGTGTCGATCCGATGCTGATGATTGTAATTTGGCTCTCGGCATAGCTATATTCCACTCATGATAAGTGTCGATTGGAATATGGAAAAATGCTATCAACCGTCACCATCTGGAGGATAAGGTTATCTCCTGTGATTTTGAGTACACCGTGATCATATCGATGCATATTCAAGCATCTTTGGCAAACCGGAGTTTCTCAAAGCACTACGGCGGTCTATCATCTGTTCATCATGCTGCACATCTTTCTGAACCCCATATCTGAACAATTCTCCTGGATACGAGGGAATTGCATCTTTTCGTCTCTGATAGCTTTGCTTAAGGTATGAGCTATCATTGGTTCTTATCCAAGATCTCTTTATCTTTGTAACCGGTGACCCAATCGACAATGTGAACCAGGTGACATCTCTTTTTCTTCCGAAGGACCAGATAATCTATTCTTCCAGTGCATCTTCTTCAACACAAACCCGTGCTCTTAATATTGATCTTTCTAAGAGCGTTGAGCTCAGGAAGTGTTCGAGCATTTGTTCGTTTCTCTCGTCTTTTGAACTTGATATTCTGGAAATATCTTGGTAATCCTTGGTGGTATATGTTGATAATATGCTTGCCTTTTCGGTATCAATGGAAGGACATGGAAGATCATCTATGTCTCCTTCTCTCAAGCTTCGAGAACACTGCCTGTGTGCAAAGTCTCAAAGTGAGAGCTCTGACTTCTTGAAGTCACCTATCTCGACCACGTCCTTCTGCTAAATACATTGCTTCAATTCTGGAATTAGCAAGTCCATTGTTAATTCCATCCTCCATCTTCAACCAATCCGGAGTTGTTCCTTGTTGGCAAGTTATCATCGTCGTTCCGCCGAAGTTTTCCTCAAGACTGCTAAATCTCTCTCAATCATTTCAAGAAGAACATGGAGTTCTTTCACCTCAGTCTCGTCAAGTGATCTCTTGAAACCCTCTCGCTCTATCGTCTATGCTCAATCCACCGGAGGCCATGAAGACTTTTCAGATCTTTCGTAATCCTTCTGTTCAAGTTGGTGCTATCTTTCTGTAGCTATTGAATCTTGCAGTTGTCTCCGTAATCTTCCTTCATATCTTTCCGGTGGCTTGTTACTTCCGACATGACGACAACACCATCACCCTTATCTATCTTGAATCCGGCGAATCGGTTGTATCTATCTTTGCTTTCTAACGGAGTTCCATGAGTTATTGTCAATACCTTCAGTCTGTTTCGGTAGTTGGGTTGCATGGTTTTCTTATTCATGTGCGGAGTAATGCTTTGAGTGCGGGATGGAGTAGCTACCATACCACTACTCTTATCATTCGCTCTTGTACATTGAATTGGTGAATTAATGTGATTTCACTCATTCCACGGAAGTTAGAAGTGGCCTTTATCCCTCGATACTTTTACTTCCGTCCTTGTTTTTCCGGAGGGCTCTCTCGAAGAAAGTAATCCATAATCTCTTGTTGGTGATCTCACCCTTTCTACACGGAGCACAATCCTCAATTATCTGGTGGAGACATATGCAAACTCTTTTCTGTCCTCGTCTTTCTACCGGTTCTTGACATCCCCAAACAAGATGAAAGGAAGCTATCTCTCTCTTTGTTTCATCAATTCTTTTTCTGTGGTAAAGCCAAGTATGGTTGATGCCATCAGCTGCAAATCTATTGCGTTAGCCTCAAGGCTAAAGAAAGCAATAAGTATCTCTACAATAAACTCCAGATCCTTCATATTCTTTGCTTCTTAGGATTCCACCATGATCTAGCTTCACATCCGTCTCTGGAAGTTATATCCGCGCACCTCAATTGCATGATCCGTTGGGTCTTACCGGCGCAACAAGAATCTAATCCGATGATGTCTAACTAAATCTTTCGGTTGATGTCAAGGGACTTTATTGTTTGAAGGCAATATTGTTTCCGAACTTCATTTCTCAAATCCGAGAGAAGATACGATGCTATTGTCATAGTGGTTCAAAACCTCTCCAATCTAGCTCTTTTCCTTCCGGCGAGATAAAGATTCAACCTCTCTCGTATCAGTAAATATTTAATCTTAATGGTGTGTCTTTCTTTATTCATGATACATCATCCTGTCTTTTTCTTTCTCAAGTGGATCTATTCTTTGATCATGTTTCTTGAGAAAACCGGAGCTATGTCCATCCTATCCTTCTTGTCTCACGACAATCCTTCAACTCTTCTATTCGTTGTTCTTGAAGCAAAACGCAAGACTCGCAACAAGTCTAGCAAGTTTTGCAAGGTGTAGTGGTCGCACCATTCAGTTCTTCATCATCTTGGGAACGCAAGGATCACCTTCGTTCTGAACACCCGCCTCTTCTTGTGTTGTTCTCTTTTTCCTAGGAATCTCGGGGCGAGATTCTTGTTTAGTGGGGGAGAGTTGTAGCATCCCAATTGTCTAACAATTGCAATGCTACTAGTATACTCTAGATATATGCTACTTCATATATATAATTGTTGCATCATCATTACATCATGCTCATGTCATCATGCCACCTTGCATTTGAGCATCATATAAAACCTTTTGATTTGGTTCTTCTCTCAGATGCATTGTAAATTGTATTTGCCTCTTGATATTGTATTTGGTTGTTGATATATTGTTAAATGCCCAAGTTGAGTTGGGGGCATATCTTTTATTAACTCCACCACCTTTTCTTTCACCACCTTATAATTCCACCATCCAACTAAATATGAGCTTGGCACTTATTGGTTTTACCTCTAGCTCATGTGGGTTGGGATGGATCCAATTCTTTTCCACATGCTCTCATCTTGGCATCATGGTGTTTTCACATTATTGATATATGAGAGCCACATGGCCACCTTTGCATGCCTTGTGAGTGGAACCCTTTTTCCTAGCTTCCATATGGATTATTATGGGTTCATGCTCATGTGGGAATATTTTTGGGACTAATAATCATCTAGTGGAATATACACACTAGCAAGTCCCAAATATAATCAAATGTGATCATCTCCATCTACTCCACTTGGAACTTTCTCTTTAATCCTTTTGCTTAGGCCTTATTACACATTTTGGAATGCATAAGTATAGATGCTATGGATATTCATTTTTGTTCTCACAAGAGGAAACCTAGCATTTAATGCTTTTGCATGGGCCATGCAAGTGCCACCTTTTCTAGTATTTGGTTTTTATTTGAATCTTGAGTGGATCATCATCTCACTCTCTCTACCACCCCTTTTGGCTTGGTTTTAGTTGATCTTGCTCAAACCCTTTCATCACCATACCCCCTCTCCTAAACCCTAATCTATACCTAATCCAAACCAAACCCTAAGTACCCTCCCTCATCTCTCCTCTCTCTAGCCGAGCCACCCCACCATGACCTACCCTAGCTGGCCCCACCATGCCACCTAGCTACCCCAACCCTAGAGCAAACCCTAACACGAGCCATGCCTCCTCTCTCCAACCCTAGTACCAATCTACCCGAGACTCCCCCTAATCTAGCCCGAGCCTACCCCCCTCTCCCTCTCTCTCGGCTTTTCCCTCTCTCCCTTCCAGGCAGGCCCCACCATGGCACACCCCTCCTCTGCCCCACCTCTTTCTTTGGCTTCAAGACAAGAAGAAAAGGAGGAAGAGACCTAGCCCGAGACTCCTCCTCACCTTTTTCAAGAAACCACCCCATGTGCTCCTTCCATCCCTCTCTACCCCAACCACCCAGCTCTCAGATCTCGATCTGGGGTCCTCTGCATCCTCTCCTCCCTCCCCTACCTGCTCTCCTCCACCACCTTGGCCATGGGCAGCCCCATGTCCATCTCCAACCCTAGCTCGGCCATCTTCGAGAGGGGGCGTTTGCAGCGGTGCCTAGGAGGATCGAGGCGTCCAGGAGTCTGCCCTACTTCCTCTCCAAGCCCTAGAACCGCCAACCACACCGGGACCCCGCCGCGGACAGCATGCCGACGCCATGCCCGTGAGATCTGGAGGCGCCGTGGACACGAGCGTCCCCGACGATCGCCGTTTGCTCAAGCTCCAGCGACCACGCCAGCGAGCTCCTGGTGAGCTCCTCTTCCCCCCTAGACATGGTACCTCTCCTTCTAGCTCGCCGTAGCGCCGCCGCCTTCCGTCGAACGCGCTGCGCGCGCGCCGCGCGTCGTGCTTTGGCAGCAGCGTCAGACCGCAGCAGCCGCCCTGTTCCTCGCCCTGCCCCGCTCGCTGTAGACCTCCGTAGACGCATCTCCTTAAACGAAAGTTGTAGCCCTTCGTCGTATCTGCGCTTTTCGTTTTTAGGGCTTAGCCAGATTCCCAGCGGATTCGTCGCCATCGTCGCCGGAACACAGCCGGATCCGCCGCCGTCAGTGTCGATTCCGTCAGCGCGGGCAGCCACAGCCGATACCGTTTTGCAGTTTGCCCCCTGTAGTTTTTCCCGCCTCAACCCGAGCTCCCTAGTGCCCCACCTGTCAGCCTCGTTGTTTCTTTTGCAAGGAACCCCTTGGCAGATGTTTCCAGCACAGACCAGTCCCCCCCCCCCCCCCCGCGCATAGGATCGCCCACATGGCGTGCGCCTGCTGGACGCGCCCGCGAGTGGCCCCGTCGAGCCCCGGTCCTGCCAGTCAGTCTCAGTGGCTGGCCTAACCCGCGGTGAGAAAAGCCTTCCGCGCGCCGTGATGCTGAGTCAGCCCGTGGCCCCACATGTCTGTGTCTGTGGCTAGCTAACCCTGAGTAGAAAAAGTATTTCTGGTTCTCTGTTTTAATTTAAACCTTTTCCAAAATTAATTCAAATTCAAATTTAAATCTGTTTTTAAATAACTTTTAAAATACAAATCCAAATAATACAAATAATATGTGTTTTGAAATCAGAAAAATGTGAGGAATTCAAATATGCCATCCAAAATATATTTTGAACATTTAAAATTCCAAGTTTATTTAAATTACAATAAATGCCCTTTTTCCTTAATTAATTAATAACTTTTGTTTTATAACTCCAAATTTAACAAATAATATGTCTAAAATGATTAGCTCGACGAGACCTTTCTGTTTATGCATTCCATGGTTTGATCTGCAGCATGCATCATATAAATATAAGGTGTACAGCAAATAAATTGAGAATAAAATGGGGCCAAAGCTCAATAAAAATGCTTTATTATTGTTTCCACACCTCACCCATGCCATGCTACTGTAATGCCATGCAAATTGTGCATCATTCATCATGGCATGATTGTTTGCTTGATGCATTTATACATATGCTTGTGCACTTTATTTATGTTGGCCCTTGTTTGTTTGGTTCTTCTCCGAATACACGCTGAGCAGGGGATATATCAAGAGAACCAGAAGCACTACCTAGATCCATCCATAGCTTTAACTGAGCTGCTAGGCAAGCACTACCACATGCTTGCATACATATAGTACCTATTGCCTCTATCTTATTCTTGCATCATTGAGTCGCGATTGCATTAAATTGAATCCCAAGTATTGCATAGCCTTTATTTTTAAACCCCACCGAAGCTTGTTCCTCGATCCCATGAGCCATTACTACAGGAGTTGTTTGAGCCATGCGAGTCGTAGAACAGCATGTGTAGGGTATGTGAGTGTCTGATGGATAACGAGGTACCTATACAACTTAACCTGAGTAGTAATGGGATAACTAATGAAAGTGGCACCGGTGAGCCATATTCGCTATTTGGTTTTTCAGGCTCACTTGTGTCCCGTAGGACCCCGAGTACTTGATTCCTGTTCCTTGATTATTCGCGCTATCCACATCCGGGAGGCCTTATGGACCCCCCTGAGCCAGAGCTTGATTCATTCTTATTTCTTGGGGCCACAAACTAGTTTGAGGTTTTATTTACTATCCTGTACTTATGCCATGCTTTACTGCTTTACTTAAATTGTGCGAGGTACTGCACACTGTACTGTTTAGGGAAGCGGAGTGTTTTCGCGGTGTCGACAAGCCCAGTCACATTTTCGGGTTCCCAGTCGTTCACAGCCATTGGCGCAAACCTTGAGTCCATCTCAGAGTCGGCCAACTTCGTCGCGGGTAGCTTAATGGGGTGGCCCCCTGAAATATTTCTGAATCCTGTGATTGCTTTGTCATGACTGCCTCGTTGGGTTTTGATTTGGTTTTTCCGAGGCATATCGAGTGTGTGTTGCTATTTGTGCACCCCTGCAGGGTAAAACTTTCTGAAAGCCGTGTCCGCGGTTATGGACGACTTGGAGCACAGTTTCTCGATCATAGACAAGCATAACTAAAGTACCGCTTTTAATTTGACTAGACTAGGTACCTGACTAGTAAATAGTGCAATACTCACGGAATGGATAATAAAACTGCCAACGGATGGGGGGTTGTTCGTCCGCTTCCTCGTCGGTAAGCGAGGAGGAGGATGGATCTGTTAAGATTACCATTATAACTGTTGTTATTAATTCACGGACATCCGTCTATCTCTGGTTAGGCGGATGGTTAGCGATTTTCTGTAGAATTGTTAGGGTTTATCTTTTGCTGCAATTGCGTCACCCCAGGTTGTGTCCCCTTTAGTGGCATAAAGTCTTGCTGAGTACCCCTAGGGTCTCACACGATAAATTATTGGTTCAGATGAACAGGTACACTCGCAAGATGGATACTGGGTGGAAGAGACGGGCGATGTGGGCAACGATCATTCGGTGTAGAGATTCCGGGAACGGGGATCCGTGAGATCTGTGGGCGGGATGTGCTTATTTATGGGGCATCTTATGCCGATTTGCTTCTTATCCGTACTCGGATTTTGTCTTCCACTTCCGCTTGATACTTTGATGTTTGATATATGAGGAGATATCCTAAACTATTATATCTATCTAGGATATTTGGATCTTGCCGTATGGCGTTGCTATATTTCCTTTCCTTTTAGATGGAATGGCTCTGATGTACTATTGTATGGTGGCTTGCATACATACTCATTTGTGTATGTAGTTGATCCCTTCGCCTGCCGATTACGCCGCCCGTTCTTGTCCCGATGTTTAGAAATGGTTGGGACGGCCGAAAGGTCTACCTGTGAGTGGCATTTGGGCCCCACCGTACTATTTCAACCATTTCTGCTCATCCAGGCTTGTAACTAGGAGCGTAATTCACCGAGGTAGTTACAAGATATCCTGGCAAATAATCCAGGCCCAGAACAGGTCTGGTTGGGCATAAAGCTACTCACCAAGAGTCTAGAGTAGCAGAAGGTTGCGAAATCCGGAAGCGGAAAACTGGTCTCTCAATTTGACCAATGTCGCACGGATCCGGCCTGGAATGACGTAAGGCCCCAACAGGTTCTGGAACAGCATTACCGTTCCGACCGTCGGGAAGACAACTACTCAAGAACCAGATCTTCAGGGCAGCGCCATAGAACCGCACGTGACTGGCGCAATGTTTCTCCAGGTGCGGAGCAGGAAGCAACTGCTGCATTGTACCCAAGAAACCCTCCTCGGCGAGAGTCGAACAATCAGAGGGAAGAAGACAAAGAGAAACATCGTGAGGAGGACCGTCAAAGGATGCCACCTCCTAGACACGCAAGCCGTCCGGTTGAACCCCATCGCGGTGGGAGTGACGGACGAAGGAACGACGGACACCGTGTTGAGTCAAGCCGGTAGGGGGCTCATCACAATGAAGACCCTCCCCCGAACCGGAATAATGACGCTTTGGATGGAGGCCAGCGATCAGCCGGAAACAATCCACCTACGCCACCCTCTCCATCAAGCAGCCATCACAACGGCTCTCAACGAGGCCAAGGAGGGTGTCGTGGCGGAGGAGGTGGTGGCAGAAGTCGAAGCCTGGCTCCAGGGCACCGTAGCTATAGCGAACAACCAACACGGCGTTCCCTGTCATCAAGTGACGCGAGACACTAGATCAACTCCAACATAGAGGCGTGGCGCCATGAGTCGGATACTATCTATGTAGGTCCAAAGTGCTTCGGACCGCCTATTCGACAAACAAACTTGCCGAAAGGATTTGCTATCTCAAGACACATCCAACCCTACGACGGTGTGCCCCGGCCAGATACTTGGCTCCAGGATTTTTTCTAGGCTTGCTGCATCACCAAAGGTGGAAACATCTTGGTCGCGACCCGATATCTCCCACTTATGTTGCAGAAGACGGCACGATCATGTCTCAATGAACTTCCGGAGAATACCATCCACAACTGGTATGGCATGCAAAGTGCATTCTTTCGTAATTTCAAAGGCACATATCGGAGGCCCTGTACGGTAGGAGACCTACAACGTTGCACCCAGAAAGATGGAGAAACTTGCCGAAATTACCTTGGACGATGGATCGACACCAAGAACTCCTGTGAAGGAATAAATGATCAAACTGCGATTGAAGCTTTCATTGCAGGACTCCCAGTTGGTTTACTACGTCACCGCTTAAAGTGCGACAAGGTCACTGATTTGGGAGAGATGATAGAAATAGTGAGCAAGTATGAAGATGTTGATGACGATGCAGAGGGATTACTGAATGCCCTAGCTGTGCCACAGTCGGCAAAACAACCAAAGCAACAAGCTCAGAAGCGCAAGAATACGTCAGAAGAAAAACCCAATGCGGAAACGGTAGTGGTCACTGCCACTTTCGGGTCTAGAGAACGAGGAGGGCACCGCGGTGGCCATGGACGTGGTTGTGGGACATCAAGAGTCCAGGGTGGAGGAGACCAGCAACCTGGCAAAACCTATTCCTAGGCCAACATTACCAACAACTCATGTGTGCATCACTTAGATGCCAGTGGCGGCTCATCTCACACAAACACCGAGTGTCATTTCAATGACGACATCAAGAAACAGGATACCGCTGTCTACAGGGCTAAGAGGAAGAAGGGAAAGTAGAATGCTGAAAAAGAGAAGGAGACCAAGGAAGATTCCGACATGGAGGAAGTTGACCCTTCAAATCCCAAGTCGGATGGAAAGAAGAACTTCCCAACAAAGAAAGACACTTATGTCACTTTCCTTGGATCTCAACCAGCTAAGGTCAAGAAAGCAGTTCTGCATGAGCTCAACGCAACTGTTCCGGCTGTCCCACAATTCTTGGATTGGTCGGAAGTGGCAATCACCTTTGATCGTGCTGATCATCCACCTAAGTTGCACAGGCGAGGAAAATACGCCTTAGTCGTCAATCCACTTATTAACGGCAATGGTTTCTCCAAGACTCTCATGGACGGCGGTAGCAACATCAATAGTCTGTATGTCAAAACCACTACACCGGATGCGGATCTCGGAGACACTGCTGAATCACAGCTCTGTGATCTTTCACGGACTTATCCCAGGAAGACAAGCAAATTTCCTAGGAGAGATTACTTTGGATGTTACCTTTGGAACTCCAAATAACTATCAGACGGAGGCACATTCCTTTGAAGTGGTCCCGTTCAAGAGCGCGTACCACGCTATATTCGGACGTCCGGCTTACTGGGCTTTTGTGGCTCATCCGTGTTACATTTACAATATGATGAAAATTCCAGGTCCCAAAGGCGTGATCACCATCAGGGGAGACCCGAAGAAGGTGCGAGAGTGCGAGGACGGAAATGCCGCCTTTGCTGAAGCCGTGCTACACACCCAGGAGTACCAAGTGATCAAAAAGACCATCAATCCGTCTGAGATGCCCGCGACGAAGCAGGAGGTGACAAAGCCGACTCCGGAGTTCAAGGCATCAGAAGAGACGAAGAAGACGCTGTTGAAGGATGATGACTCCTCCAAGGTGACCCAGATAGGTGTAGGCCTAGATAGCACATAAGGAAAGCGCGCTCGTTAAGTTCCTCCAAGAAAATCAAGATATCTTCGCATGGTAGCCATCTGACAAGACCGGAGTACCTAGGGAACTTGCCGAGAACTCTCTAAATGTACACCCGAATGCTAAACACGATGTTTCAGCGATGAAAAGAAAAAGGCAATAGCTAAGGAACTAGCCCGGCTCGAGTTAGCCGGATTCATAGAAGAGGTCATCCACACTGAGTGCTCGGCCAATCTTGCAATGGTCCTTAAAAAGGACACCAAATCCGGTTTTCTCGACACATATTCCGGTTATCACCAAATCCGGATGAAGGAATCAGACAAAGTCAAAACTTCATTCATAACCCCTTTCGGAACCTTCTGTTTTGTTACGATGCCCTTTGGGATTAAGAACGCAGGAGCTACGTACCAGCGCACTATGCAGTGTTGCCTCCACGACCAAATCGGACGCAATGTACATGCATATGTGGACGACATTGCGGTGATGTCCAAAAAGAAGGAAACCTTAATTTTTGACTTGGAGGAAATGTTCGCCAACCTATGAAAATACAACATAATGCTTAACCCGAAGAAGTGTTTCTTTGGAATACCGTCCAGAAAAAATTGTTAGGTTTCATCGTGTCTCAAAGAGGCATAGAGGTGAACCGAGACAAGAGGAAAAACATGAACACCTGGTGCAGCATCTGACTTATTACCTCAGCGTAGTCCTAATTGAATCAAAGCAGCGATATCTGCACTATCAAAATATGGCTTACGGTATGTTCTTCGCATCCCGAAAGTTACGGCATTATTTTCAGGAACACCCAATTACCATGGTGAGACAGATCCCATGAGAGATATAATCAACAACAGGGATGCTATAGGACGTGTCGCAAAATGGGGCATAGAGCTTTCAGCTTTTGACATTGAGTATAAACCTCGTACAACAATCAAATCCCAAATCCTTGCTAACTTTGCCACTGATTGGACAGAGACAACAGAGAACATGACCCTTCCAAAGTCAGAATACTGGACCTTACATTTTGACGGGTCTAAGGCGCTCGGGGGCTCGGGGGCTGGCGTGGTGCTCAAATCACCCCAAGGAGATAAACTTTTCTACATGTTGTAGATCCACTTCATGGCGATGAATAACATTGCGGAATATGAAGCCTTACTGCATGGAATCCGGATTGCTAAGGATATCAGCAACCGATGTTTAATGTGTTATGGAGATTCGGATCTTGTGGCTCAACAAGTGTCGGATATCTGTAATGCAAATAAGCACATGGCAGCATATAGAGCCACCGTGGATGAACTATCTCAATTGTTCGAAGGGTTTGAGGTTCAACACATCCCTCAAACAAAAATGAGGAAGCAGATGCATTATCTCGAATAGGCTCTGCATGAAAAAAAGGTCCCGGATGGCGCTTTTTTGGAGCACCTCAAAGTTCCCTCTATAAAAGGAATAGACGAGAAATATCTGACCAAATCCAACTCACCTTTAGTGGTAGTTCTGGCAGTAATTCCTAGCTAGACTCAACCCTGCCTTAATTACTTAGTAGATGGAAAATTACCCGAAGACGAGGTTCTGAGCCGGCAGATCGTCCGACGAGCAAAAGCCTATACTATAATTAATGGTGAGCTCTATAAGCGGAGTGTGTCTGGGGTCTTTTAGCGCTATGTATCTCCAGAAGAAGGAGCGGAAATCTTACAAGAAACCACGAAGGCGAATGCGGTCATCATGCTGCAGCCAAATCTTTAGTGGCAAAAGCTTTCCGACACGGTTTTTTCTGGCTTATAGCCAAGGAAGATGCCGAATGGCTGGTCAAGACATGCAAAGGCTGCCAAAAGTATGCCAAACAAGCTCATGTTCCTGCTGATCAGCTGCGAACAAGACCTATAACATGGCCTTTCGCGGTCTTGGGGCTTGACATGGTAGGACCGTTTAAACGGGCTCCAAGTGGATTTACTCATCTCTTAGTGATGGTGGATAAATTCACAAAATGGATTGAGGCTAAACCTGTAACATCCCAATTTCAGTAACCCTGATTAGTTATCCAAAATGCAAAAATCAGGGGGAACAAAAACTTTTTCTTGTTAAGTGTTACACTGTTTGCTTGTGGTTTGTTTGTGCTTATGCATCTAAATGTATAACATATGATGTACTCCTTATCTCACCGCCAATTGACAAAAGCTAATTAACAAAACTGTCTTGGCTCATTTTTTTGATATTCTCAAATGTTCTAGCATTTCAAAAACCTGAGCCAAGATGCTTGGGTAACCAAAACTATTTTAGTAGCTTCTATTGAAAAAACTATGGAGAGATACAATCTCCTTATGTTTTCAAGACATGACCTTCAACTACTCTTACCTCTAGGATTTCCAAAACCTTTTTTGAAAGCTTTTGAATTCTACTCTTGGTAGAGATACCAAGGACTCTTAACTTATTCAAACTTCAACCTTTCAAAATGCCCATCCCTACCTCAAGCTAAGCTTGATGGTAACCCATGGTAGTAGCTTTGTTTTGTTTGTAAGATGAATTGTCTTGATCTGCTGCTTGACTTGATTACTTAGAAGTAGTATGAGCTACACTTGGAGCTAATCATATAGCACTTAGCTAATCCAAGTGTATCAACCCTAAGAAAAAATACAAAAGGGATCTGATCTCTAGCCACTAGGTGATTATCTAAAACCCTTAACTAGATCAATTCTGAAGTGATCCATTCTAGAAGTTTCCAAGTCAATGAAGACCAATATCAAGAATGGATCTATTCTACCCAATCTACACTTCAACCTCATCCACTTGATGATGATTTGATACCTCCCAAATCCTCAAAAACATCCCCACTCATATTCTAATAAAAAACCCTAAATATGCTAAATTTGACCAAGTCTGGAAACTATTTCAACATCATTTCTTTGAATGCCTCTCTTTTTCAAACCTTGTGCAGTTTTGGTAATGCACTTGAACCATCTTGTAGACCATCATAACAACTACCAAGGCACACCCTTTCCCTTGGATAAATAAACTTTAACCCAATTTTTCTTGATGGTTTTGCAGGCAAGAAAATAACTTCTCCTGCAAATCTTATCAACTAGCCTACTTGGTCAGAAGCTCACACCCTCATCCTACCTTCTTTGGACCAAATCTTTGAATGGTTGTGTTGCACTCATAACGGTCTAGCAATACCCACTTTACTTGTTCCAAATGTATCCTTGTGTTTCAAAAACCCACAAGGTTTTGAAGACTATTTGATAATCTGCTTTGGCAAGCTTATTTTATTCAAAGTTTGGAATCAACCTTTGGAGAGCTTAACCATTATCAACCTCAAACCTCTCTACCATGGTGATCTACGTCACTTGGTCTATCTATCCATATAATCCATGACCCAAGGTGAGCTATGGGCTCCAAGATACAACAAAGTTTTGGTGGCATAAAAACAACTTTGCCCAAGATCCTTCACATCTTGTTTTCTTCCCAAATCAAGTGGAATTTCCAAAACCCAAGGTAGAAAATGTTAGATTCCACATGTGTAAATCATCTACCCTGGATATAAAAATTGATCAAATATTATCCATAATTCTTTTGACCCAAAAACAATTAAATCCTTTTAATTAACAACAACCCCAAAATTCCTTCCATAAAGGAAAGTTTTGATTTTGCCAAAACACTTCTCCAACTTTAGGCTCATATGAGGCCAACATATCAAACCTATCTTCGCACTTCAAAAATAAATATTTTTGAAGAGTTTTATAAATTCTTTTTGCCTCTTTTCTTAATAGGCAGAAATGAGAAAATAAATATACTAAATACTTTTCTTCTCAATAAATCATGGGAAAATTCACCAAAGTGTAAATTCATATCTGGGACCATCTCACCTCAAAATCTCACTGGGTCCATCTCAAAAATATCAAATCAAATCTCAAAAACCATTTCTGTACTATTTAGATAATTGATATAAAGTGGATCACAAATCCTCAAATAAATCCCAAATAAATCCTGAAAGTACATATTGACCATACCTATCTACCAGCAGCATTGGATCATCTAGACCTGATACAAATCTAAGAAGTTCTTCATAAGAAACCATATGACCAAGACTTGAAATACATCAAGCTCATGATCTAATCTCTCTCAAACCTTCATCAAAACTTTCTCAGTACCTCTCCTAAGAACCAGGACACACCCTGGTCGACCACCTTTGTCTCTTATGCTTGGAAGGAGAGGGACATGCCCCATTAAACAAAAACCTTGCAGCTGATGCACCCCCTCCCTCTCTGCCCTCCTGCGAGACCACAGAGCCTACTCCTCTCTCTCCCCACCACCCAAGTGGACCAACCACTAGCCAACACCTCTACCCATGTCCAAAATGGACATTGCACACCATACACCTCCCCCCTTTGGTTTATAAACCACAGGCCACCATAGTTCCTCCCCTATGGCTCATTTGCCCCCTTTCCTCTCCACCTACCTCCCCATAGAGCCACTCCTCCTTCCCTATGTGGCGACCTCTGATTTTTACCCGAGATTACCAAATTATGCAAACCACCATGATCCCATGATCAGTGTATCGTGGAGCATAACCGACATGATATCAAAGTACACTCATCCATTACAGTACGATACAATAAGTCTTACAGTAATAGTCTTACAACCTTGCCTCCATGGGCACAAATAGATAGTAGCAGCGGTACTAAATAACGCGGAGGACCCGAGTCAAGCCATAGCCCAATAGGTGCCCGACTCGGAGAAACACCCTAGTTCGCGAAGTCGTCCTCGTACCCTCCGTTGCCCTCTTCATCATGCTCATAGTCAGACCAAGTTGATAGCCAGGGAACATTACCAGTGAGTACTTTGAATGTACTCGCAAACCACCATACAAAGAAGTACAAAGAGTATGCAATATGGTTGTGTATAGGATGGCTCAAAACAGGCTAATTGGGAAAAATCTCTTAGAAAAATATTTTCCACTCTACCACTTGTTGTTTGCCCAAAACATTTTGTGGGTAAAAATAGTTTGTAAAACTTGAAGATGCTAGGCTGGGGCCAACCCTGTTATTCACTTCTACTGTGGTCATCCGATGACCAGTACTTCATCTAGGTCCGACCATCCCATGGCCCATCCTCCTTGCCCTTAGACCATCCCATGGTCGAATCTCTTTTTATAAAACCTTTTTAGAAAACAAAGCCAGCACCGCTACGCAGCAACCTTTCCAACCGTCCATGACCGCAGACACGGCTATTTGAATAGATTCACGCTCTGCAGAGGTTGTACACTTTACCCACAATATTCGATACATCCGCCGCGAACGGTCGCGGATCGTCATACATCAGTATGCGGGTTTCGGATAACCAGACAAGACCTTCCGGGTAGTCCCCTCTTAACACCAGCACCTACCCTATGGGTGTTATTCCCCTCAAAACCGGGACGTCGGGCAAGGACCAACCGGAGCACCTTTTCCACTACTCAAGAGTGTGCACTTTCAATGAGGGGTCCATAGTAACGCGTGGAGGCCTGCCGACCCTTTGTTCCTTCTCCAGGTCCTACCTTTATCGGAGAAGGCCCACCCTCCAGGGATCCCAGATCCCCTGTAGTAGTTGCGAGGCACCTGTATGAGAGAGAACCACTTTCGGGTCAAGCCCCTTCCCATATAGGAGTAGTGTGGTTGCACAAGGTAGTTGTTCGGGCAAAACTACATAGAACTAGGTGCGTTTTCGAAAAACAGTTTTTCCTCCATCTTTGATTTTTGGTGCCTCCACCAATGGCATGAATACCAAAACATTTTTAAAGACTCCTCGACATGTCCCACTTGCCTAGGTTTTCTGTCAAGAACTTTTTATAAAAACCATCCCTGCCTTCGGGTTCCCCACCTAGAGTTTTTATTTGGTTAAATCAGGGTTTCCAAGGGGTTATGGTATATTAGACCACCTGAACTACTAGGATAGGAGTAGGAGGTCCAAGTGGGAGTACTTATATGGTACCATAGGCATAAGTTTGGTGGAGCCAAACTAATATCATAATAATATTTTAGCAAGTAAAACCAATGCAGTAGTAATATAAGTAAAACAAGATGCAGGGAAAATAAAGATGGGACAAGTCTCATGAACTTGTAGATGGCTTGCCTTGGTTGGCAGCTTGTTCTTGGTTCTCTTCTTCAAAATCCTCCCAATTACCTTCCTCAAATTCGTCCTCGTTCGTAGCTATCTCCGAAAAGGGAAATTATAAGCAAACTACTATACCAAGCATCACCCAAAGCACAAACAATGAAATTAGTATAGAACAATTGCACAACTGAGAACCAATCCAGCCACATAGTAGTAGCTATGGACTCTAGCAATCCTAGGCCATTGAAAACAATCAAAAAGATTTCATCAAACTTAAATGGTGGTTTTTGTGGTTAAGACTAGATTAACACTCAAGCAGATTTTCGACCAATATAAGTTGGTGGAAGTGGACCACAAAATACATAACTGAGGAGCTACAGAGGAAAACAAACTAACCCCACTAGTTTCACAATTTTACCAAAAAGGGTTGATTTTTGATAAATAAAATACTGGAAACAGAGAGCAGAAACTTGTACTAAAATCACCAGGGCAAATCTACAGGGCCAAAATTTATGCCCTTCCAGGAAATACTAGTGTGTGCAGAGGCCTAACTCTGGGAGTTGGTTTCATCCCAAAATTAGCTTCACAACAACCTCTAAAAAATAAACAAGAACTCTCTGTCCATAACTTGCAAAAATAAGAACAGAGACCTCACACATCCAAAAAGGATGATTCTAGTTTTGCACAATAGATAATTGCAAGGGAAATGCCTGGGACTTGGTTTCACATTTTTCTGAGCTCTAGAAGTGAAACCATGAATTTATTATTCTAAACAGACACTATTTACCATAGAAATTCTTAGTAAAGATACAGACAAGCTTTGGACTAGCTACCAAGGACATGCACTAGGGAATTACCAGGGCTACTCTACAAAATAGGAATCAAGCTAGAATATTACACAAATTTTATTTAGTGGAATTAAAGCTATAGAACAAGTTTCTGGGAATTAAAATGCCCTAAAAAGAAAAGAAAAGGGGCAGTGCAGAGGCTGGGTGGCGGCCTGCTAAGGAGCTGAGCCGGCCCGCGTACACCGTGGCCTGTGCGGGGTGCTGGGGATTTAAATCCCGCAGCTGGGCCCGCATGTCATTGGCACAGCGAGGTGAAGAGGTATCTGGCGATGCTAGCCGTTGGATTAGAATCCAGATCGACGCCCCGCAGCGCTTCTTCTTCCCGGATCGAAAACTCTGGCGAGCTAACCCTAGCTGGCACGGGCGGGGCTCGGGGTGGCTCACCTAGGGTCGGAGAGGGGTCGGTGATGGTGTGGTTCGAAGCGGTCGAGGGAGGGGCGTCGAATGAGGTATGGCACGGCGGCTCCGGTCGTCTGGATGCGTCGCGACAGTAGCGGCGCGGCTCAGGACCATCAGCCTCCACGCAGCTCCGGCGTGCCTGCCGACAAGAAAAGCCAGAGGAGAGGGGGATTAGGGCCTGGTTAGGGAGAGGAGTGCAGTGGGAGGGTTGCATGGAGGAGAGGTGGAGCAGGGAGGGAAGAACCTTCCCGTTCGTCGTCGACACCGGGGTAGGGTGGAACGGCAGAGAGAGAGGGAGAGAGCTAGAGGCTCTGCCTCCGCTCTGGGGTGGTGTTGGGGAGCTATGGGGTGGAAATGAGGAGCGGGAGGAGCGCGTGAGGGGTAGGAGAGCTTTTAAAGGGCAGGGCCAGAGGTGGTGCACCGGGTGCACGGCGAGGTGGTGGGGGTCGCGCTAGGAGCTAGGGATTGGCCAGAAGGGGCGATGGCGACGCCGTGGGAGTGGCCTGGGGACGGTCTTACCCCAGGGGGCTGGCTGGGCCTACTGGACAGCGAGAGAGGGCGGCCGATGCGCGGTGCGGGGAAGCTATTCGACGGGATAACATGGAGCGGCAGCGGGCTGTCTGCGCGGCTAGGGCCTGGGAGGAGTAGGGGGGTAGGGCGCCGTAGGGTGGAGGGGAGGGAGTGGTCACGTCCGAGCGAAGGTGGCGTCGAGACATACCGAGCAAGCGGAGGAAACGACGTGGCGAGCGCGGCGCTCTGCCGACGTGGCCGATGCGGGTTGGCGGTGATCGGGTCCGTGGGTGAGGGAGTGGAAGGTGGTAGGGGCGACGGGGCTACCTTCTGTCCCCCGAGGGATTTTTGCACCGCGAGAAGGTTGGGAGCGAGCGGGGCTAGGGGTGCTCTGCTGAGGTGGACGCTGGCGGTTGGGGGTGGCTGTGCGCACGAGGTGGAGAGTGAGAAGGGTTGGAGGGGGCGCCTGGGGAGTTGGGGTTGTCCAAGGAGGGGCCATATGGGTTGTTCTCGAGGTGGGCAGGGATCTGGCGATGATCTCTCGTGTCCCTCCTCGATGTAGTGTGCCAGAGCGCGCGTGTGGGCTGGGTGTGTGCAAGGGGGGTAGCTAGGGTGGTGCTGCATCGAGGCAAGGCCAGGGAGAAGGGGTGCCATGAACAAAGAAGAGGGAGGGGGTTTTGGGGATGATCTAGGTTAGGGTTAGTGGGGTGGCCACTTTGGGGGCTTGCCATTTAGGGTTAGGGTCACAAATGGCAGAGGGAAAGGTTCAGGCTGGTAGAGGGTGACTTGGTGATCAAGCTTAGGCCATGGTTGATCCTTGGATCACAGCCAAATGCTCACAAGGGCCAACCAAACTTGGAAGAAAATACGAGTGTCATTCCTTAAGTGATCACTAGAGAGGAAAGCACCTACATGCAAGAGGCTAGGGCTTGTGGTTTTACCAAGACTAAGGGATGGTTCACGGGTACTAGTAGCCTAGTACCACTTGGTACCCTTGCAAGGTAGGGATAGTGAAGGATTTACTCAAACCATTGCTCCAAAGTTGGAGGAAAATTAGTTTTTCCAAGACTTAACCAATTTAGGGGTGGGTGAACCCCGGGGTGGTCAAACAAGCATGTAGACTAGCAAACAAGATTACCAAAAAAACACAAGTGATCAAACAAATCTAAATAAGCTAGGCATAAAAGCACACAAGTAGTAAAGTTTTACTTCCCCCTACTTTCTAGCTTCCCAACCCTCAACAAACAGGGATGTAGAAAAATGGGATGTTACACCCTACTCTGCCCTATTCGAGAGAAGGAGAGAAAGAATCCCTTGGCCTCGAGCAAGAATCGAGTGTAGCCTCTCCTCCTTTGCCCCCTGGCTTTGCGTGTTACTCTCTTGAACTCCCCTTGCTCCCCTATGTCTAACCCTACCCATTTTTCGACATGCAACAACCCAGAAGCCTCTCCGGCGAGCTCCGGCGAGCTCCGTTCGGGCGTCTTCACTCGAGCCTTTTCCCGGAAGCGAACCTCGTTGTGCCTCCCCTCCCTTGACTCGCCATGTAGTCCTCCATTGTCCTACAACCTCGGCATCCCCTCTCTCGCCCTAGGTAAGCCGTCTCGTGCCGCCCTGCCCTCTGCTAGGGTTTCTGCCCCACCGCCACCGTCGAGAGGAAGAGGACGAGCTAGGGCCATCCATCGCCCTCTAATCGGACGGCCCTCGTCCCTCCTTACCAGTTCGATGTTTCTCTCCAGCTGACAGGTGGACCCCGCCAGGGCCGTTTTAACCAGAGCGCTCCCGCGTGTCGCCTCGCTGCCGTGGGCCAAGTCCGCTCGTTGCGGCCTATTTCCCCCAGAAACCAGCCCGTGGCCTTTTGCTTTTATTCATTTTTAACTAGATCAGTAATCTTGCACTCTGGTTTAAATCAATTTGAAATTGTAAAACCCTACCAAATGACAAGATCTAAATTTCTTAAGGTTCCTGACTGTTTTAGTGAACATCGAGAACCAAAACTTTGACCAAGTTTATTTTGTTATTTTTCTGGGATTTAATATGCTATATGGTATCCTCTGCAATAAATAAATTCCCTACTAAATCCTAGAAAACCAAATTGAGTAAATCCACTTCCCTCTAGAGGTGTTGAAGTTTACCACATTTTTTCCTTGGTCCCATGCCAAGTGGAACAATAGTATTAGTATGGAAAAAAATAACAAAAACAACCCATTTCTACAACTAGGAATTTCTCTAGGTCACATAAAAATAGTTACTGACCAAATTCCAACACTCATAGTTCCCAAAACATATCATCCACCAAACCCTAGGATCCCAATAATTACTGAGCCTTGGTTGATATTTAATGAATCAAACACTTCCGCATGTGGTATTATCATTATATAAATCACTCCAAAAGCTCTATAAGCCCAAAAACTATAAATTAAATTTCTTCTGGAAGGTATTTGCAATACCTATCCATTGTACTTTGTCTCATACCATTGGGACCTGTACAATGAATCTAGTTAAAAGGACAATTTTACTATAGAACTAACTTTGTGATTTTCCCAAGGGCATTCTGGTAAATATTTTGAGGTGATTCCAACTCTCAAAAATCACAAAGACTCAAAGACTTACATTACCCTCTGAGAACCAATTTAATTGACCCATAGATACTTTATGGTGATTTATTCACTTAAACTAGGGTTATTTCTACTATAAAATATATATCTAATTAAAGAAAAGTGATAAAATCATGAAACCACTTTTGTTGGCCTTGTTATTTCAAAACCTATCTGTTGATATTATTTTTGTATCTTCATATCATATATACCCAAACCTTAGTTCAAAACCCTTAACTAGGTGGTATTTGACAAATAAATCACAAAGGCAAATCCGTAAAAGAAATTAAAGTATTTCCAAATGCCATGATCTCAACCTATCAAAAACTACTGAAGTAATTAATGTGTTGTATGTCCGTTTGTCGTATGGTATTGGTGATTGTATGCCTTGTGTTGATTGTGCCCTTATTTGCTTGCATGTGATCCATAACGACGATAGATGCGATTATATCGGAGACTCGAAGAAGATGGTTATTATTATTGGTTATTATGGTATTCTAAGAAGAAGTCCAGGGACATATATTGCCAGATTACTGATCTCAGGCAAGCCACCTTCTTGCTCATAAGCCTTGTCCTACTATTTTACTTAAGCATGTTTTATCTACTGTTTATGTAAATTGCATTGTTTTATTTTATGAAGATCTATATCGGGTAGTGGCTTGGCTCCTCCAAACCATTACACATGTGTACTGTTAAGTACAACCCCATTGATGACACCTATTTGTCCCTAGTATGGTAGATGGTGTATAACCCATACCCTTTGGAGACCCCGTTTTAGCCGAAGCAAAACTAGAGGATGGGAAGACCCCCGAAAAAGTTTTACAAAATGTTTATGGCAAAACCTTGGTGAGGTTTGACCTACTAAGAGAAGTTTGAGAGAGAAAAAGGTGTTTCTTTTACAAAATGCTGATGGAAAGATGGAGGAGAAAATGTTTACGAAAACGCACCCGGTTCTTTGCAGCTTTAGCTATAACAACTCACTTGTGCAACCACATTACCCTGGAATGGATGGGGCTTAACTCAAAGTAGTTCACTATGATATGGGAATTCTCACTTCTATGTATGGGGGATCATCTCCCTCAAAACCCGGGCTTACCTTTACAGAAAGTGTCAATTGTTAAGTAGTCACCTGGAGGAAGCAGAGTCACCCATGTGAGTGACCGAGCGAACTATGAGCCTTTTATTGAAAGTGCCTGCTCCAGGTCTGAGTGGGGTGCTCCGGTTGGTCCGTGGATCCAGACGTCCCGATCTTGAGGGGAACAACTCATAGGGTAGGGCCGTGTCAGAGTGGACTTTCTAGGGTTATGTTTGATTATCCGAACCCCGCATACTGGTGTATGACGATTCGCGGTGAACCGCGGCGGATGTATCAAATCTTGTGGGTAAAGTATACAACCTCTGCAGAGTGTAAATCTATTCGAATAGCCATGTCCATGGTTATGGACGGTTGGACAAACTACTATAGAGCGATGCTGGTTTTGATTTCAAAAAGGACTACGGGAAAGCAAAGGCTTTGGAAATGATTTAACCACGGGATGGTCGGAAAGGAAGGAAAGGAGTTTGGTCACGAGATGACCGGAAAGAAGATACAAATGGGTACCTAGTCCTAGTGTTTTCTAAAACTTTCAAAAAGGTTTCCAAAATGTTTTACACAAGCTTTCAACAAAGATATGTAGATGCTATATCTACAAGAGAAACTATTTGAGAAAAGAACCTCTCTTGGAGCCCTCCTACTACCACAGCCATATTGCATATCCTCTTGTTATTATTACGCTCGTAAGGTGGTTTGTGAGTACATTCAAAGTACTCACTGGCATTGTTCCTGGCTATTAACTTGGTCAGATATTGAGAAGAAGGTGAAGTTGACGACTATGCGAGCTAGGACGTTCTCCCAATCAGTTTCCTGTAGGATAAGGCATGGCTCGGGCTCTACACTGGATGAAGTTCTGCTGATGATTATTGATGTAGCCATAATGGCATATAAGGTATGACATGTATCCGCTTATGTATTGGATGTTTACTTTGATACTTGTCAGTTATGTGCCACGACTAACTAATCATGGGATCGTGGTGTATGCATAACAGGGATTCTCGGATGATTAATCCGGGGGCCCCACAAAACCCGTCACCAGTTGTGATGGACCAACTACCAGAAGATTTGTCGAGGATGTCATAATTCGATACGGTTATCTACATAGCATTATCATGGACAACGGGAGTAACTTTTCTATGGGAGAGCTTGCCAAATTCTGCGATGAACAAAATACCTGGCTTGACATTGTGTCAGTCGCACATCCACAGGCTAATGGACAAGTTGAAAGAGCAAATGGTTTAATCCTACAAGGCCTAAAACCAAGACTCGGAGCACCACTACGACATGCTATGGGGGCTTGGGCAGAGGAATTACCTTCTGTGATATGGAGTTTACGAGCAACTCCAAACAGGTCAACTAGATACACACCTTTCTTCTTGGTCTATGTTGTAGAAGCAGTTCTTCCTAGTGATTTGATTCATACTTCTCGTCGAGTTCCTGCGTATATGGAAGAGGATGCCGAAATTTCTCAACAAAATGATCTTGATTTAATCGAAAAAGTTCGCGTCATTGCTGAGATGAGATCAACAGCCTATCAATAGAAGTTACACAAATATCATAGCACAGAAACCGGTCTTTTAATAAAGGCGATTTGGTTCTCCGTCTTGTGCTGAAAAGAAAGCACAAACTTTCCCCGGTATGGGAAGGGACCTTTTTGGTTAGCCGAGTATTGCACAACGTTTCTTACTATCTAATTGATATGCGGCCAGTCAAAGAAAGACCTGCTACTAAGAAAACAAAGAGAGCTGGAGGTATTATAGACCCGGAAGAATTAGACAGACCGTGGAATATTGCTCAGCTACATCCCTTTTATTCTTAAATTTTCTTTCTTTGTAATCATATATGTGTACATGTTCAATGAGAAATAAATGTGTTGGTTGCCTCAAATTTTCTGAGAAGTTTTACATTACCATCTTATTTCCGAATGATCATGTCACAATCGAAAATCCTAGAATACTTGAAAGTACTTTATGCTCATGTTTGTTCTGGTTGAGATTTCCGATTCTAAAAATGCTACCTTCGAGTATATATATAAACTTTCTAGTTTTTACTTTGGTTATTTATCTGATTGCCGGATGCGGGCATTTTCCGGGTAGTGAATTGTTGGTACTTGAAGCCGGCTTTGTTTTCAAGTTTAAACTGGTTTAGCAATTGGGGTCCGTTGCTCGGCAAAGTTTCCTTGTTGAAGGTTGGCCGGCTCACGAAAGGGATGAGGCGGAAAGCCAGATAAACGATAAGTATAGGTAAAACAAAAAGTGCTTATGTAAACATTCCAGGAACGATAAAATATAAATCCAAAAGTGCTAAAAATAAGTAGCAAATCTTAGCACCAACAAAAGTATTAACCTACTTATTTACAACCCAAATTGTTTTCAGAATAACACATAGTTTTTTCTGATGTCTATGATGCTGGAGGAGAGGTAGGAGCTGTCGGTTAACTAGAGACATCAACCTCGGCTTGATATCTCTCCGAAACGTTGAAATCTGAAACGGTTTGTTCATTGTCGGAGACTTCAGTTGTTACTTCGACAGGCGGAGGAGGCGTCTCCACGCGAGTGAAGAAAGGAGTGTCATAGATGTTCAAGTCAGCTACGTGGCACCCATATCCGGCACAGGAGTCCATTATGGCCTTGATGTCTAGCTCATGTCCGTCTTCATCCATAGTCGAATACCCTCTGGTTACTTGCTAGATTTCCATGCTTCCATGGTGGCTCATAACCATGGTGAGAGCATTCTGTGATGCGGTTCGCGCATAGGACATGTTCCAGTCCTGGATGAACTGAGGCATCTCCTCGTCCTTGTCTTGCACCTCAAAGCCGGACATTCTGTTCATGTCTAGAACCTTGATTACTTTGCCAAATCCTCCAAAGATTGGCAGAAATTGTGAAGCAAATCACCGACTTGAGTAAGCCGGCTGGTGCGAGACTCGGTGGAGGTAGAGTCCAGTAAGTTCAGAGGACCTGTGCATGTAATGCAAAGGTTGGTAAATATATCCAAACTCCAAGAGTTAAAAAGCAGAAAGTCAGAAAGAAGTAAACATACCGAAGATGACATCGTCAACTTCGGTCTTCTCTTCCCTAAGGCTCTGGGGTTCAGCCCGGAGTGCCTCGGTGATGTCCTTCTCTCTGAACAATGCATCGTTGATATCTGAGATCTTTTGATCCTGGGTCGTGATCCTTTGATCATGTTCTTCGGTGGCCATAGAAGAGGATTCGAGAACTTGAGAAATGCTCTGTTCATGATCTGCCTTCAACTTGTCCAACTCCTGACGTAAGTCGGTGTTCTCGACCTCCAAGGTTTTCAGATTCTTGGCTTCTTCAATCATAGCACATGATTGCTTTACCAGTGTTGTAAGTAAAAAGAACAAATGTTGAATAAATAATTCGATTATGCAATAAAGATCAAGGTTCAAGGACTGAAATGTTTACCTTTAGCCTCATCCCTTGACACTTTTAATTGAGCATTTTCAAGCCGGGGAGCTCTGATCTTTCCACGCTTGTTGCAGATATTCTTCAACAATTCCTGGTTATACGAATTAACTTTTTGTAATTCTGAATACCCAGAGTCAAAAGTCTACTAAAGACTCAGGCTAATATTTTAACTAATATCAGCATGAGCCTTGGGGGCTACACTAGTTCATTCTTTGGCATCCTATGAAAGCATAAATCTGGATTGTCTATCCAACTTCATGCCTAGGGGCTAGAGTATATGATATGAAGTAAAGTAAAAAAGTTGAGTTGGAAATTTAACTTACATGATGTTCATGAGTGAGCTTGCTTAAGATCATTTTCACCTCGGTGCTAACCTTCTCGACGAGGGTCAGCAGGATTACAGGTGGGGGAGGAACCATGTCGGCTCTCAGCCTCTCATCGTGAAGAGGAATCTGCTCAAGGAGTTCGGAGTATTTGACATCCTCCGCTTCTTGTGCCTCCTCCTCGGCAGTAATATTCCGGCTTTCCAAGCATTGCTGGGCTAGCGTTGGATCTCCTCCACTAATTCCCGAGTAATGCCAAGTTTGGAAAGATCCGGATTGTTGAGGAAGTTTTCCGCGAAGACCTCTGCCGAGGGATCATTACCCGTAGAGGGTTCACCCTTATCAAAACCTGAGTCACCCATGGTGACATCAGTTTGCGAGCCGAGGATTGCTAGCTCTGCTTGTTGAGCCGGATCTTTTGCGACGGTCGGAGATGGAGTAATCTCTGGTGTTGCAGAAGGTTGAGGGGCAGGAGTCGGAGGCGTTGTAGCAGGAGAAGTCAAGTTCAGCTTTGACTGGCGCAGGGGCTTCGATGAGCCTCCCTTCCCCTTGCCCTTGGTGAGCTGCTTAGCTCTAAGGAGGTAATAGAACAAAGATCATTACACCTCAGAAAATAACTAAGAAATAAAATACAGAGACCTTGAGAGGAAAGTTACCTCTTCACAATGAGTACTTCCTTTGTGCAAATAGCCAGAGTCAGAGCCTTACGCTTTTGGGTAAAGGTCTCCGGCAGTGGAACCAATTCTCCATCATCCTGAGAGATCTTAGAAGGATATAACTCGAGAGGAGCAAGCTCCGACTCGGGGAGGTCAGCAAGATGAAAAGGAGAATATCTCAGTATTGCGAAAAGAAACAATAATGTAAAGATGAGCACATAATTCGAGTTATTGTAGAAGCTTACTCGAACTACGGGATTATCAGTCATATGCATGTGCAAAGATAGCTCCGGGATCTTCCTCTCGATCTGCTCCCTTATCAACCATCTGATCTGGGACTCATAGTCCTTTTCCGAGTAAGGACGGGAGCAGATTCGGAGAGAGTCTTTCTTGGACGCTGTGATGGATTGCATAAGCCAGTCGCCATGGTGTTGGAGAGGCTAGATCTGGCGTGCCATCTAGCAGTGAATCATGTCGGACCCCTTAAGGCCCTTGTGCTTTATCAGATATTCAATCCGCATCTTGGCGAGAAGCAGATCATCACTGAGAGCCGACGCATCTACGTCCCAAGACTCTTGGGGCGTGGCGGCACCGTCAACAAAAGCCGGCAAAGTAGTAGCTTTGCTGGGAGCAGGAATATCCTTGTGATAGAAAAAGGTGGATGGCCATTATTTTACCGACTCACTAGCCTTAATCCAAGGATGGACGCATTCTCTCCTAACGGAAAATCTAAGTGTCCCGGTAATGTATGGATTACAGGTGATGATAGAGTTTCTCTAGGTATGAAAATAAAACCGAAAGAGAATGAGACTCGTCCTAATGCTGAGATACCCCTCGCACAAAGAAGCATAAGCACTCATCTCTAAGAGAGAGTTCAGGGGGAGATGCTGGAGTTGAACTCCATAGTAATCTATCACCTCAGAGAAGAAGTCTGTGGGTGGGAAGCTCAAACCTTTGTCAAGGTGGGTGTCGAAGTGCACCCGCTTGTCGGTGTTGGGGGTGGGGACGGTTTGGCCATAGCCTCTCTGCCAGTCACCGACATAGAGGAGCCCTTAATTTTCGGCCACGCGGAGCTTGGCTTCGTCCAAGACGCAGGGAATCCAAACCCCACGAAATCTCTCCTTCTCCGCTGCTGACGTCATCGCTGCCGTCGCCATTGTGCCAGAAGATGAGGCTTCGGCCATTTCTCTAGACTCCGGTGACCTGGGATGGGCGGCACTGTGAGATTTGGGGAAGAAGGCAGAGGATCTCTGTTTTCGTGGGAGACGTTGAGAGGAAGGAAGGAACGCAAGTGCTGGTGAAGAGCAGAGGGAGAAAATATAAACCCCTTATATCCTTCATCCGTGCCAAGATTCGTGCAATGTAAACAGTAAGTGTGACACGCGTCACGGAAGGAGCTGGGTAACCCCCACGAGATGATTACGCCGCCTTAATCTCCGTGCACGCATTAAAACGATGCCTCAGTTCCACAAAAGGCGGACCCGCCAATAGTCGTGCTGACGGGAATTTATGTCAGTGACGTGACTTGGCCATGACTGGTGTTAGATTACGTCAGATACCATGTTCCGGCTTAGTTTGAATTTCAAGCTGGAGAATCGAATAATATATTCATGGGTCCAACTCGTTTTGAGACTCGGATCCTATCCTTTCTTTTGAAGTTTCAGGAATCCTTCAAGATTCTACAAGCCGAAGATCAAGCTAGACGATGATGAAATCCGACTCTAGATCTTGGAGGCTTCTAGGGGCTGCCGTTGGGGATATACTTTCTAGGTATCCTCAATGTGCCTCACTGACTAAGGTGGCCCACTTCGGGTTAGAGCATTGCTTCATGGGCGGCCTAGTCAGGGAGGAGAGACGGAGTCTAGTACGGCTATGGGAATGCCCAGAAGACTTACCGACATAGGCATGTTATGTTACTTATAGTCTAAGATGTACTCTGTAACCGACTCTTAGTCGTAGCCAGATAGGTCTCTCCTATAAACCCTAGGCCAAATATCTATATAACCTGTCCTAGGTAAGCCTTTAGGGCACCCTCACAATAGTCTACAATCTCAAATCGCACAGGCAAAACCCTTGTAACCCATATTCCAGCTCTACGGTATTACTGGATTGCTAGCAGGAGTAGGATCCGTCCAAAGCCAGCGGACTCGAACCTGGGTAAACTTGTGTGCTCACCGTCCTGGAACACCATATGCCTCACAACCCTCTATTCCACACGCCCTGAGGACCCCCTCATGGCGTACTTGTCATCAATCCGACAACACAAACCACATGGATCCACCAATGTCATTGCATGTGTGTTCTTTTGACAAACCACATATGAATCCACCAGAGTCATTGCATGTGTGTTCTTTTCACAAAACCATCACTAGAGTCATTGCATGTGTGTTCTTTTCATGAACCACATATGGACCCACCAGAGTCATTGCATGTATGTTCTTTTCATAAAACACATGGATCAACTGGAGTCATTGCATGTGTGTTCTTTTCACAAACCACATATGTATCCACCAGAGTAATTGCATGTGTGTTCTTTTCAAGAACCACATATGGATCCACCAGAGTTATTGCATGTATGTTCTTTTCATAAAACACATGCATCAACCAATGTCATTACATGTGTGTTCTTTTCACAAACCACATATGGACCCACTAGAGTCATTGCATGTGTGTTCTTATCCTAAACCAGCACTAGAGTCATTGCATGTGTGTTCTTTTCACAAACCACATATGGATCCACAAATGTCATTGCATGTGTGTTCTTTTCACAAACCACATATGGAATAGCTATAGTCATTGCATGCGTGTCCTTTTCACAAACCACATGGATCCACTAATGTCATTGCATGAGTGTTCTTTTCACAAACCACATATGGATCCACTAGAGTCATTGCCTGTCTATTCTTTTCACAAAGCACATATGGATCCACCAATGTCATTACATGTGTGTTCTTTTCATGAACCACATATGGATCCACTAGAGTCATTGCATGTATGTTCTTTTCCACAAACCACATGGATCCACTATATTGATTGCATGTGTGTTCTTTTCATGAACCACATATGGATCCACTAGAGTCATTGCATGTATGTTCTTTTCACAAAACCAGCACTAGAGTCATTGCATGTGTGTTCTTTTCATGAACCACATCTAGAGTCATTGCATGTGAGTTCTTTTCATGAAACTAGCACAAGAGTCATTGCATGTATGTTCTTTCCACAAACCACATGGATCCACTATAGTCATTGCATGTGTGTTGTTTTCACAAACCACATATGGATCCACCAGAGTCATTGCATGTGTGTTCTTTTCACAAAACCAACAATAGAGTCATTACATGTGTGTTCTTTTCATGAACCACATATGGACCCACCATAGTCATTGCATATATGTTCTTTTCATAAAACACATGGATCAACTAGAGTCATTGCATGTGTGTTCTTTTCAGAAACAACATATGTATCCACTAGAGTCATTGCATGTGTGTTCTTTTCATTAACCACATATGGATTCACCAGAGTCATTGCATGTATGTTATTTTCGGAAAACACATGGATCCACCAATGTCATTGCATGTATGTTCTTTTCACAAATCACATATGGATCAACCAATGTCATTGCATGTGTGTTCTTTCCACAAACCACATATGGACACACTAGAGTCATTGCATGTGTGTTCTTATCCTAAAACCAACACTAGAGTCATTGCATGTGTGTTCTTTTCACAAACCACATATGGACCCACCAGAGTCATTGCATGTGTGTTCTTTTCACAATCCACATATGGAACAGCTATAATCATTGCATGTGTGTTACTTTCACAAACCACATATGGAACAGCTATGGTCATTGCATGTCTGTTCTTTCCACAAACAACATAGATCCACCAATGTCATTGCATGTGTGTTCTATTCATGAACCACATATGTATCCACTAGATTCATTGCATGTGTGTTCTTTTTATAAACCACATAGATCCACCAATGTCATTGAATGTGTGTTCTTTTCATGAACCACATATGGATCCACTAGAGTCATTGCATGGGTGTTCTTTTCACAAACCAGCAATAGAGTCATTACATGTGTGTTCTTTTCATGAACCACATATGGACCCACCAGAGTCATTGCATATATGTTCTTTTCATAAAACACATGGATCAACTAGGGTCATTGCATTTGTGTTCTTTTCAGAAACCACACATGTATCCACTAGAGTCATTGCATGTGTGTTCTTTTCATTAACAACATATGGATCCACCAGAGTCATTGCATGTATGTTCTTTTCGTAAAACACATGGATCAACCAATGTCATTGCATGTATGTTCTTTTCAGAAACCACACATGGATCAACCAATGTCATTGCATGTGTGTTCTTTCCACAAACCACATATGGACCCACTAGAGTCATTGCATGTGTGTTCTTATCCTAAAACCAGCACTAGGGTCATTGCATGTGTGTTATTTTCACAAACCACATATGGACCCACCAGAGTCATTGCATCTGTGTTCTTTACGCAAACCACATATCAAACAGCTATAATCATTGCATGTGTGTTCTTTTCACAAACCATATATGGAACAGCTATAGTCATTGCATGTCTGTTCTTTCCACAAACCACATGGATCCACCAATGACATTGCATATGTGTTCTATTCATGAACCACATATGTATCCACAAGAGTCATTGCATGTGTGTTCTTTCCACAAACCACATGAATCCACCAATGTCATTGCATGTGTGTTCTTTTCATGAACCACATATGGATCCACTAGAGTCACTACATGGGTGTTCTTTTCACAAAACCAGCAATAGAGTCATTACATGTGTGTTCTTTTCGTGAACCACATATGGACCCACCAGAGTCATTGCATATATGTTCTTTTCATAAAACACATGGATCAACTAGAGTCATTGCAGATGTGTTCTTTTCAGAAACCACATATGTATTCACCAGAGTCATTGCATGTGTGTTCTTTTCTATAAGCACATATGGATCCACCAGAGTCATTGCATGTATGTTCTTTTTGTAAAACACATGGATCAACCAATGTCATTGCATGTATGTTCTTTTCACAAACCACATATGGATCAACCAATGTCATTGCATGTGTGTTCTTTCCACAAACCACATATGGACCTTGCATGTGTTTACTTATCCTAAAACCAGCACTAGAGTCATTGCATGTGTGTTCTTTTTACAAACCACATATGGACCCACCAGAGTCATTGCATGTGTGTTCTTTTCACAAACCACATATGGAACAGATATAATCATTGCATGTGTGTTCTTTTCACAAACCACATATGGAACAGCTATAGTCATTGCATGTCTGTTCTTTCCACAAACCACATGGATCCACCAATGTCATTGCATGTGTGTTCTCTTCATGAACCACATATGTATCCACTAGAGTCATTGCATGTGTGTTCTTTCCACAAACCACATGGATCCACCAATGTCATTGCACGTGTGTTCTTTTCATGAACCATATATGGATCCACTAGAGTCATTGCATGGGTGTCCTTTCCACAAAACCAGCACTAGAGTCATTGCACGTGTGTTCTTTTCATGAACCACATCTAGAGTCATTGCATGTGTGTTCTTTTCATGAACCACATCTAGAGTCATTGCATGTATGTTCTTTCCACAAACCACATGTCTCCACTATAGTCATTGCATGTGTGTTCTTTTCACAAACCACATATGGATCCACCAGGGTCATTGCATGTGTGTTCTTTTCACAAAACCAGCACTAGGGTCATTGCATGTGTGTTCTTTTCATGAACCACATATGGATCCACCAGAGTCATTGCATGTATGTTCTTTTCATAAAACACATTGATCAACTAGAGTCATTGCATGTGTGTTCTTTTCACAAACCACATATGTATGCACCAGAGTCATTCCATGTGTGTTCTTTTCATGAACCACATATGGATCCACCAAAGTTATTGCATGTATGTTATTTTCATAAAACACATGGATCAACCAATGCCATTGCATGTATGTTTTTTTGACAAACCACATATGGATCAACCAATGTCATTGCATGTGTGTTCTTTCCAAAAACCCCATATGGAGCCACTAGAGTCATTGCATGTGTGTTCTTATCCTAAAAGGAGCACTAGAGTCATTGCATGTGTGTTCTTTCCACAAACCACATATGGAATAGCTATAGTCATTGCATGTGTGTTCTTTTCACAAACCACATGGATCCACTAGAGTCATTGCATGTCTATTTTTTTTCACAAACTACATATGGATCCACCAATGTCATTGCATGTGTGTTCTTTTCATGAACCATATATAGATCCACTAGAGTCATTGCATGTATGTTCTTTTCCACAAATCACATGGATCCACTATAGTCATCGCATGTGTGTTCTTTTCACAAAACCAACACTAGAGTCATTGCAGCTGTGTTCTTTTCATGAACCACAGGTAGAGTCATTCCATGTGAGTTCTTTTCATGAAACTAGCACTAGAGACATTGCATGTATGTTCTTTCCACAATCCACATGGATCCACTATAGTCATTGCATGTGTGTTCTTTTCACAAACCACATATGGATCCACCAGAGTCATTGCATGTGTGTTCTTTTCACAAAACCAGCACTAGAGTCATTGCATGTGTGTTCTTTTCATGAACCACATATCGACCCACCAGAGTCATTGCAATTTGTTCTTTTCATAAAGCACATGGATCAACTAGAGTCATTGCATGTGTGTTCTTTTCACAAACCACATACGTATGCACCAGAGTCATTGCATGTGTGTTCTTTTCATGAACCACATATGGATCCACCAGAGTCATTGCATGTATGTTCTTTTCACAAACCACATATCGATCAACCAATGTCATTGCATGTGTGTTCTTTCCACCAACCACATATGGACCCACTAGAGTCATTGCATGTGTGTTCATATCCTAAAACCAGCACTAGAGTCATTGCATGTGTGTTCTTTTCACAAACCACATATGGATCCACCAGAGTCATTGCATGTGTGTTCATTTTACAAACCAAATACGGAATAGCTATAGTCATTGCATGTGTGTTCTTTTCACTAACCACATATGGAACAGCTATAGTCATTGCATGTTTGTTCTTTCCAAAAACCACATGGATCCACCAATGTCATTGCATGTGTGTTCTTTTCATGAACCACATATGGATCCACTAGAGTCATTGCATGTCTATTTTTTTTCACAAACTACATATGGATCCACCAATGTCATTGCATGTGTGTTCTTTTCATGAACCACATATGGATCCACTAGAGTCATTGCATGTGTGTTCTTTCCACAAAACCAGCACTAGAGTCATTGCATGTGTGTTCTTTTCATGAACCACAGCTAGAGTCATTGCATGTGTGTTCTTTTCATGAAACAAGCACTAGAGTCATTGCATGTATATTCTTTCCATAAACCACATGGATCTACTATAGTCATTGCATGTGTGTTCTTTTCACAAACCACATATGGATCCACCAGAGTCTTTGCATGTGTGTTCTTTTCACAAAACCAGCACTAGGGTCATTGCATGTGTGTTCTTTTCATGAACCACATATGGATCCAATAGAGTCATTGCATGTATGTTCTTTTCATAAAACACATGGATCAACTAGAGTCATTGCATGTGTGTTCTTTTTACAAACCACATATGTATGCACCAGAGTCATTGCATGTGTGTTCTTTTCATGAACCACATATGGATCCACCAAAGTTATTGCATGTATGTTCTTTCCATAAAACACATGGATCAACCAATGCCATTGGATGTATGTTCTTTTCACAAAGCACATATGGATGAACCAATGTCATTAAATGTGTGTTCTTTCCACAAACCACATATGGACCCACTAGAGTCATTGCATGTGTGTTCTTATCCTAAAACGAGCACTAGAGTCATTGCATGTGTGTTCTTTTCACAAACCACATATGGATCCACCAATGTCATTGCTTGTGTGTTCTTTTCATGAACCACATATGTATCCACTAGAGTCATTGCATGTGTGCTCTTTTCACAAACCACATATGGATCCACCAATGTCATTGCATGTGCGTTGTTTTCATGAACCACATATGTATCCACTAGAGTCATTGCATGTGTTTTCTTTCCACAAACCACATGGATCCACCAATGTCCTTGCATGTGTGTTCTTTTCATGAACCACATATGGATCCACTAGAGTCATTGCATGTATGTTCTTTTCATAAAACACATGGATCAACCAATGCCATTGCATGTATGTTCTTTTCACAAACCACATATGGATCAACCAATGTCATTTCATGTGTGTTCTTTCCACAAACCACATATGGACCCACTAGAGTCATTGCATGTGTGTTCTTATCCTAAAAGCAGCACTAGAGTCATTGCATGTGTGTTCTTTTCACAAACCACATATGGATCCACCAATGTCATTGCTTGTGTGTTCTTTTCATGAACCACATATGTATCCACTAGAGTCATTGCATGTGTGCTCTTTTCACAAACCACATATGGATCCACCAATGTCATTGCATGTGCGTTCTTTTCATGAACCACATATCTATCCACTAGAGTCATTGCATGTGTTTTCCTTCCACAAACCACATGGATCCACCAATGTCATTGCATGTGTGTTCTTTTCATGAACCACATATGGATCCACTAGAGTCATTATATGTGTGTTCTTTCCACAAATCACATGGATCCACCAATGTCATTGCATGTGTGTTCTTTTCATGAACCACATATGGATCCACCAAAGTCATTCCATGTATGTTCCTTCCACAAAACCAGCACGAGAGTCATTGCATGTGAGTTCTTTTCATGAACCACAGCTAGAGTCATTGCATGTGTGTTCTTTTCATGAAACTAGCACTAGAGTCATTGCATGTATGTTCTTTCCACAAACTACATCGATCCACTATAGTCATTGCATGTGTGTTCTTTTCACAAACCACATATGGATCCACCAAAGTCATTGCATGTGTGTTCTTTCCACAAAACCAGCACTAGAGTCATTGCATGTGTGTTCTTTTCATGAACCACATATGGTCCCACCAGAGTCATTGCATATATGTTCTTTTCATAAAACACATGGATCAACTAGAGTCATTGCATGTGTGTTCTTTTCACAAACCACCTATGTATCCACCAGAGTCATTGCATGTGTGTTCTTTTCATGAATGACATATGGATCCACCAGAGTCATTGCATGTATGTTCTTTTCGTAAAACACATGGATCAACCAATGTCATTGCATGTATGTTCTTTCCACAAACCACATATGGATCAACCAATGTCATTGCATGTGTGTTCTTTCCACAAACCACATATGGATCCACTAGAGTCATTGCATGTGTGTTCTTATCCTAAAACCAGCACTAGAGTCATTGCATGTGTGTTCCTTTCACAAACCACATATGGATCCACCAGAGTCATTTCATGTGTGTTCTTTTCACAAACCACGTATGGAACAACTATAGTCATTGCATGTTTGTTCTTTCCACAAACCACATGGATCCACCAATGTCATTGCATGTGTGTTCTATTGATGAACCAGATATGGATCCACTAGAGTCATTGCATGTTTGTTCTTTCCACAAACCACATGGATCCACCAATGTCATTGCATGTGTGTTCTTTTCATGAACCACATATGGATCCACTAGATTCATTGCATGTGTGTCCTTTCCACAAAACCAGCACTAGAGGCATTGCATGTGTGTTCTTTTCATGAACCATAGGTAGAGTCATTGCATGTGTGTTCTTTTCATGAAACTAGCACTAGAGTCATTGCATGTATGTTATTTCCACAAACCACATGCATCCACTATAGTCATTGCATGTGTGTTATTTTCACAAACCACATATGGATCCACCAGAGTCATTGCATGTGTGTTCTTTTCACAAAACCAGCACTAGAGTCATTGCATGTGTGTTCTTTTCACAAACCACATATGCATCCACCAGAGTCATTGCATGTGCGTTCTTTTCACAAAACCAGCACTAGGGTCATTGCATGTGTTTTCTTTTCATGAACCACATATGGATCCACCGAATTCATTGCATGTATGTCCTTTTCATGAAACACATGGATCAACCAATGCCATTGCATGTAGGTTATTTTCACAAGCCACATATGGATCAACCAATGTCATTGCATGTGTGTTCTTTCCACAAACCACATATCGTCCCACTAGAGTCATTGCATGTGTGTTCTTATCCTAAAACAAGCACTAGAGTCATTGCATGTGTGTTATTTTCACAAACCACATATGGATCCACCAATGTCATTGCATGTGTGTTCTTTTCATGAACCACATATGTATCCACTAGAGTCATTGCATGTGTGTTCTTTCCACAAACCACATGGATCCACCAATGTCATTGCATGTGTGTTCTTTTCATGAACCACATATGGATCTACTAGAGTCATTGCATGTGTGTTCTTTCCACAAACCACATGGATCCACCAATGTCATTGCATGTGTGTTCTTTTCACAAACCACGTATGGAACAACTATAGTCATTGCATGTTTGTTCTTTCCACAAACCACATGGATCCACCAATGTCATTGCATGTGTGTTCTATTGATGAACCAGATATGGATCCACTAGAGTCATTGCATGTTTGTTCTTTCCACAAACCACATGGATCCACCAATGTCATTGCATGTGTGTTCTTTTCATGAACCACATATGGATCCACTAGATTCATTGCATGTGTGTCCTTTCCACAAAACCAGCACTAGAGGCATTGCATGTGTGTTCTTTTCATGAACCACAGGTAGAGTCATTGAATGTGTGTTCTTTTCATGAAACTAGCACTAGAGTCATTGCATGTATGTTATTTCCACAAACCACATGCATCCACTATAGTCATTGCATGTGTGTTATTTTCACAAACCACATATGGATCCACCAGAGTCATTGCATGTGTGTTCTTTTCACAAAACCAGCACTAGAGTCATTGCATGTGTGTTCTTTTCACAAACCACATATGCATCCACCAGAGTCATTGCATGTGCGTTCTTTTCACAAAACCAGCACTAGGGTCATTGCATGTGTTTTCTTTTCATGAACCACATATGGATCCACCGAATTCATTGCATGTATGTCCTTTTCATGAAACACATGGATCAACCAATGCCATTGCATGTAGGTTATTTTCACAAGCCACATATGGATCAACCAATGTCATTGCATGTGTGTTCTTTCCACAAACCACATATCGTCCCACTAGAGTCATTGCATGTGTGTTCTTATCCTAAAACAAGCACTAGAGTCATTGCATGTGTGTTATTTTCACAAACCACATATGGATCCACCAATGTCATTGCATGTGTGTTCTTTTCATGAACCACATATGTATCCACTAGAGTCATTGCATGTGTGTTCTTTCCACAAACCACATGGATCCACCAATGTCATTGCATGTGTGTTCTTTTCATGAACCACATATGGATCTACTAGAGTCATTGCATGTGTGTTCTTTCCACAAACCACATGGATCCACCAATGTCATTGCATGTGTGTTTTTTTTATGAAACACATATGGATCCACTAAAGTCATTGCATGTGTGTTCCTTCCACAAAACCAGCACTATAGTCATTGCATGTGTGTTATTTTCATGAACCACAGCTAGAGTCATTGCATGTGTGTTCTTTTCATGAAACTAGCACTAGAGTCATTGCATGTATGTTCTTTCCACAAACCATATGGATCCACTATAGTCATTGCATGTGTGTTCTTTTCACAAACCACATATGGATCCACCAAAGTCATTGTATGTGTGTTCTTTCCACAAGACCAACACTAGCGTCATTGCATGTGTGTTGTTTTCATGAACCACATATGGACCCACCAGAGTCATTGCATATATGTTCTTTTCATAAAACACATGGATCAACTAGATTCATTGCATGTGTGTTCTTTTCATGAACGACAGATGGATCCACTAGAGTCATTGCATGTATGTTCTTTTTGTAAAACACATGGATCAACCAGTGTCATTACATGTATGTTCTTTTCACAAACCACATATGGATCAAGCAATGTCATTACATGTGTGTTCTTTCCACAAACCACATATGGACCCACTAGAGTCATTGCATGTGTGTTCTTATCCTAAAACCAGCACTAGAGTCATTGCATGTGTGTTCTTTTCGCAAACCACATATGGATCCACCAGAGTCATTGCATGTGTGTTCTTTTCACAAACCACATATGGAACAGCTATAGTCATTGCATGTTTGTTCTTTCCACAAACCACATGGATCCACCAATGTCATTGCATGTGTGTTCTATTCATGAACCACATATGGATCCACTAGAGTCATTGCATGTTTGTTCTTTCCACAAACCACATGGATCCACCAATGTCATTGCATGTGTGTTCTTTTCATGAACCACATATGGATCCACTAGAGTCACTACATGGGTGTTCTTTTCACAAAACCAGCAATAGAGTCATTACGTGTGTGTTCTTTTCGTGAACCACATATGGACCCACCAGAGTCATTGCATATATGTTCTTTTCATAAAACACATGGATCCACCAAAGTTATTGCATGTGTGTTCTTTTCATGAACCACATATGGATCCACTAGATTCATTGCATGTGTGTCCTTTCCACAAAACCAGCACTAGAGTCATTGCATGTGTGTTCTTTTCATGAACCACAGGTAGAGTCATTGCATGTGTGTTCATTTCATGAAACTATCACTAGAGTCATTGCATGTATGTTATTTCCACAAACCACATGCATCCACTATAGTCATTGCATGTGTGTTATTTTCACAAACCACATATGGATCCACCAGAGTCATTGCATGTGTGTTCTTTTCACAAAACCAGCACTAGGGTCATTGCATGTGTGTTCTTTTCATGAACAACATATGGATCCACCAGAGTCATTGCATGTATGTTCTTTTCATAAAACACATGGATCAACTTGAGTCATTGCATGCGTGTTCTTTTCACAAACCACATATGTATGCACCAGAGTCATTGCATGTGTTCTTTTCATGACCACATATGGCTAATTTTTTTTAAATAATACATTTTTTTTATTGAATTTCACAAATAATACACAAAACTGGCAAATTACAAAACTGTTTGTCGGTCGGCCGTTCAACAGACGAAACACTGTCTTCGTCCGTTCAACAGACGACACACAGCCTTCGTCCGTTTAAAGGACGACACGCAGCCTTCGTCCGTTGAACGGACGACAGTCTGCTGTCAGCTGCCGCCGCGCGCTCGCTTGCCGTGCAGCTGCCGCCTGCTGCTCTGCGCGCGAGCTGCTGCTGCTCGCCTGCCTGCGGGCCCGCGACTGCATGCGCGCTGCCCGCACCGCTGCGCTGCTAGCTGCTTGCATGCTGCATGCTGCTAGCTGCTCTGCTGTGCTGCGCTGCATGCGGCTGCTAGCTGCTCTGCTGTGCTGTGCTGCTGCTTGTCGTCCGTTCAACGGACGAAGGCTGCGTGTCGTCCGTCGAACGGACGAAGGCTGTGTGTCGTCCGTTGAACGGACGAAACGAGTCTGTCGTCTGTTGAACGACCGACCGACAAATAGTTTTGCAATTTGCCTGTTTTGTGTATTATTTGTGAAATTCAATAAAAAAAATGTATTATTTAAAAAAAATTAGCCCACATATGGATGCAGCAAAGTCATTGCATGTATGTTCTTTTCGTAAAACACATGGATCAACCAATGCCATTGCATGTATGTTCTTTTCACAAACCAAATATGGATCAACTAATGTCATTGCATGTGTGTTCTTTCCACAAACCACCTATGGACCCACTAGAGTCATTGCATGTGTGTTCTTATCCTAAAACCAGCACTAGAGTCATTGCATGTGTTTTCTTTTCACAAACCACATATGGACCCACCAGAGTCATTGCATATGTGTTATTTTCACAAACCACATATGGAACAGCTATAATCATTGCATGTGTGTTCTTTTCACAAAACCAGCACGAGGGTCATGGCATGTGTGTTCTTTTCAGGAACCACATATGGATCCACTAGAGTCATTGCATGTGTGTTCTTATCACAAACCACATATGGAACAGCTATAGTCATTGCATGTGTGTTCTTTTCACAAACCACATATGGAATAGCTATAGTCAATTCATGTCTGTTCTTTCCACAAACCACATATGGATCCACTAGAGTAATTGCGTGTCTATTCTTTTCACAAACCACATATGGATCCACCAATTTCATTGCATGTGTGTTCTTTTCATGAACCACATATAGATCCACTAGAGTCATTGCATGTATGTTCTTTTTCCACAAACCACAGGGATCCACTATATTCATTGCATGTGTGTTCTTTTCATGAACCACATATGGATCCACTAGAGTCATTGCATGTGTGTTCTTTTCACAAAACCAGCACTAGAGTCATTGCATGTGTGTTCTTTTCACAAAACCAGCACTAGGGTCATTGCATGTGTTTTCTTTTCATGAACCACATATGGATCCACCGAATTCATTGCATGTATGTCCTTTTCATGAAACACATGGATCAACCAGAGTCATTGCATGTATGTTCTTTTCACAAGCCACATATGGATCAACCAATGTCATTGCATGTGTGTTCTTTCCACAAACCACATATCGTCCCACTAGAGTCATTGCATGTGTGTTCTTATCCTAAAACAAGCACTAGAGTCATTGCATGTGTGTTCTTTTCACAAACCACATATGGATCCACCAATGTCATTGCATGTGTGTTCTTTTCATGAACCACATATGTATCCACTAGAGTAATTGCATGTGTGTTCTTTCCACAAACCACATGGATCCACCAATGTCATTGCATGTGTGTTCTTTTCATGAACCACATATGGATCTACTAGAGTCATTGCATGTGTGTTCTTTCCACAAACCACATGGATCCACCAATGTCATTGCATGTGTGTTCTTTTTATGAAACACATATGGATCCACTAAAGTCATTGCATGTGTGTTCCTTCCACAAAACCAGCACTAGAGTCATTGCATGTGTGTTATTTTCATGAACCACAGCTAGAGTCATTGCATGTGTGTTCTTTTCATGAAACTAGCACTAGAGTCATTGCATGTATGTTCTTTCCACAAACCATATGGATCCACTATAGTCATTGCATGTGTGTTCTTTTCACAAACCACATATGGATCCACCAAAGTCATTGTATGTGTGTTCTTTCCACAAAACCAACACTAGCGTCATTGCATGTGTGTTGTTTTCATGAACCACATATGGACCCACCAGAGTCATTGCATATATGTTCTTTTCATAAAACACATGGATCAACTAGATTCATTGCATGTGTGTTCTTTTCATGAATGACAGATGGATCCACTAGAGTAATTGCATGTATGTTCTTTTTGTAAAACACATGGATCAACCAGTGTCATTACATGTATGTTCTTTTCACAAACCACATATGGATCAAGCAATGTCATTACATGTGTGTTCTTTCCACAAACCACATATGGACCCACTAGAGTCATTGCATGTGTGTTCTTATCCTAAAACCAGCACTAGAGTCATTGCATGTGTGTTCTTTTCACAAACCACATATGGATCCACCAGAGTCATTGCATGTGTGTTCTTTTCACAAACCACATATGGAACAGCTATAGTCATTGCATGTTTGTTCTTTCCACAAACCACATGGATCCACCAATGTCATTGCATGTGTGTTCTATTCATGAACCACATATGGATCCACTAGAGTCATTGCATGTTTGTTCTTTCCACAAACCACATGGATCCACCAATGTCATTGCATGTGTGTTCTTTTCATGAACCACATATGGATCCACTAGAGTCACTACATGGGTGTTCTTTTCACAAAACCAGCAATAGAGTCATTACGTGTGTGTTCTTTTCGTGAACCACATATGGACCCACCAGAGTCATTGCATATATGTTCTTTTCATAAAACACATGGATCCACCAATGTCATTGCATGTGTGTTCTTTTCATGAACCACATATGGATCCACTAGATTCATTGCATGTGTGTCCTTTCCACAAAACCAGCACTAGAGTCTTGCATGTGTGTTCTTTTCATGAACCACAGATAGAGTCATTGCATGTGTGTTCATTTCATGAAACTAGCACAAGAGTCATTGCATGTATGTTATTTCCACAAACCACATGCATCCACTATAGTCATTGCATGTGTGTTATTTTCACAAACCACATATGGATCCACCAGAGTCATTGCATGTGTGTTCTTTTCACAAAACCAGCACTAGGGTCATTGCATGTGTGTTCTTTTCATGAACAACATATGGATCCACCAGAGTCATTGCATGTATGTTCTTTTCATAAAACACATGGATCAACTTAAGTCGTTGCATGCGTGTTCTATTCACAAACCACATATGTATGCACCAGAGTCATTGCATGTGTGTTCTTTTCATGAACCACATATGGATCCAGCAAAGTCATTGCATGTATGTTCTTTTCGTAAAACACATGGATCAACCAATGCCATTGCATGTATGTTCTTTTCACAAACCAAATATGGATCAACTAATGTCATTGCATGTGTGTTCTTTCCACAAACCACATATGGACCCACTAGAGTCATTGCATGTGTGTTCTTATCCTAAAACCAGCACTAGAGTCATTGCATGTGTGTTCTTTTCACAAACCACATATGGACCCACCAGAGTCATTGCATGTGTGTTATTTTCACAAACCACATATGGAACAGCTATAATCGTTGCATGTGTGTTCTTTTCACAAAAACCAACACGAGGGTCATGGCATGTGTGTTCTTTTCAGGAACCAAATATGGATCCACTAGAGTCATTGCATGTGTGTTCTTATCACAAACCACATATGGAACAGCTATAGTCATTGCATGTGTGTTCTTTTCACAAACCACATATGGAATAGCTATAGTCAATTCATGTTTGTTCTTTCCACAAACCACATATGGATCCACCAATTTCATTGAAGGTGTGTTCTTTTCATGAACCACATATAGATCCACTAGAGTCATTGCATGTATGTTCTTTTTCCACAAACCACGGGGATCCACTATATTCATTGCATGTGTGTTCTTTTCATGAACCACATATGGATCCACTAGAGTCATTGCATGTGTGTTATTTTCACAAAACCAACACTAGAGTCATTGCATGTGTGTTCTTTTCATGAACCACATATAGAGTCATTGCATGTGTGTTCTTTTCACAAACCACATATGGATCCACCAGAGTCATTGCATGTGTGTTCTTTTTACAAACCACATACGGAACACCTATAGTCATTGCATGTGTGTTCTTTTCACAAACCACATATGGAACAACTATAGTCATGGCATGTCTGTTCTTTCCACAAACCACATGGATCCACCAATGTCATTGCATGTGTGTTCTTTTTATGAACCACATACGGATCCACTATAGTCATTACATGTCTGTTCTTTCCACAAACCCAATGGATCCACCAATGTCATTGCATGTGTGTTCTTTTCACGAACCGCATATGGATCCACTAGAGTCATTGCATGTGTGTTCTTTCAACAAAACCAGCACTAGAGTCATTGCATGTGTGTTCTTTTCATGAACCACAGCTAGAGTCATTGCATGTGTGTTCTTTTCATGAAACTAGCACTAGAGTCATTGCATGTATGTTCTTTCCACAAACCATATGGATCCAGTATAGTCATTGCATGTGTGTTCTTTTCAAAAACCACATATGGATCCACCAGAGTCATTGCATGTGTGTTCTTTTCACAAAACCAGCACTAGGGTCATTGCATGTGTGTTCTTTTCATGAACCACATATGGATCCACCGAATTCATTGCATGTATGTTCTTTTCATGAAACACATGGATCTACCAATGCCATTGCATCTATGTTCTTTTCACAAGCCACATATGGATCAACCAATGTCATTGCATGTGTTTTGTTTCCACAAACCACATATGGACCCACTAGAGTCATTGCATGTGTGTTCTTATCCTAAAACAAGCACTAGAGTCATTGCATGTGTGTTCTTTTCACAAACCACATTTGGATCCACCAATGTCGCTGCATGTGGGGTTCTTTTCATGAACCACATATGTATCCACTAGAGTCATTGCATGTGTGTCCTTTCGACAAACCACATGGATCCACCAATGTCATTGCATGTGTGTTCTTTTCATGAACCACATATGGATCCACTAGAGTCATTGCATGTGTGTTCTTTCCACAAACCACATGGATCCACCAATGTCATTGCATGTGTGTTCTTTGCATGAACCACATATGGATCCACTAGAGTCATTGCATGTGTGTTATTTTCACAAAACCAACACTAGAGTCATTGCATGTGTGTTCTTTTCATGAACCACATATAGAGTCATTGCATGTGTGTTCTTTTCACAAACCACATATGGATCCACCAGAGTCATTGCATGTGTGTTCTTTTTACAAACCACATACGGAACACCTATAGTCATTGCATGTGTGTTCTTTTCACAAACCACATATGGAACAACTATAGTCATTGCATGTCTGTTCTTTCCACAAACCACATGGATCCACCAATGTCATTGCATGTGTGTTCTTTTTATGAACCACATACGGATCCACTATAGTCATTACATGTCTGTTCTTTCCACAAACCCAATGGATCCACCAATGTCATTGCATGTGTGTTCTTTTCACGAACCGCATATGGATCCACTAGAGTCATTGCATGTGTGTTCTTTCAACAAAACCAGCACTAGAGTCATTGCATGTGTGTTCTTTTCATGAACCACAGCTAGAGTCATTGCATGTGTGTTCTTTTCATGAAACTAGCACTAGAGTCATTGCATGTATGTTCTTTCCACAAACCATATGGATCCAGTATAGTCATTGCATGTGTGTTCTTTTCAAAAACCACATATGGATCCACCAGAGTCATTGCATGTGTGTTCTTTTCACAAAACCAGCACTAGGGTCATTGCATGTGTGTTCTTTTCATGAACCACATATGGATCCACCGAATTCATTGCATGTATGTTCTTTTCATGAAACACATGGATCTACCAATGCCATTACATCTATGTTCTTTTCACAAGCCACATATGGATCAACCAATGTCATTGCATGTGTTTTGTTTCCACAAACCACATATGGACCCACTAGAGTCATTGCATGTGTGTTCTTATCCTAAAACAAGCACTAGAGTCATTGCATGTGTGTTCTTTTCACAAACCACATTTGGATCCACCAATGTCGCTGCATGTGGGGTTCTTTTCATGAACCACATATGTATCCACAAGAGTCATTGCATGTGTGTCCTTTCGACAAACCACATGGATCCACCAATGTCATTGCATGTTTGTTCTTTTCATGAACCACATATGGATCCACTAGAGTCATTGCATGTGTGTTCTTTCCACAAACCACATGGATCCACCAATGTCATTGCATGTGTGTTCTTTGCATGAACCACATATGGATCCACTAAAGTCATTGCATGTATGTTATTTCCACAAACCACATGGATCCACTATAGTCATTGCATGTGTGTTATTTTCACAAACCACATATGGATCTACCAGAGTCATTGCACGTGTGTTCTTTTCACAAACCACATATGGAACAACTATGGTCATTGCATATCTGTTCTTTCCACAAACCACATGGATCCACCAATGTCATTGCATGTGTGTTCTATTCATGAACCACATATGGATCCACTAGAGTCATTGCATGTTTGTTCTTTCCACAAACCACATGGATCCACCAATGTCATTGCATGTGTGTTCTTTTCATGAACCACATATGGATCCACTAGAGTCACTACATGGGTGTTCTTTTCACAAAACCAGCAATAGAGTCATTACGTGTGTGTTCTTTTCGTGAACCACATATGGACCCACCAGAGTCATTGCATATATGTTCTTTTCATAAAACACATGGATCCACCAATGTCATTGCATGTGTGTAATTTTCATGAACCACATATGGATCCACTAGATTCATTGCATGTGTGTCCTTTCCACAAAACCAACACTAGAGTCATTGCATGTGTGTTCTTTTCATGAACCACAGGTAGAGTCATTGCATGTGTGTTCATTTAATGAAACTAGCACCAGAGTCACTGCATGTATGTTATTTCCACAAACCACATGCATCCACTATAGTCATTGCATGTGTGTTATTTTCACAAACCACATATGGATCCTCTAGAGTCATTGCATGTGTGTTCTTTTTACAAAACCAGCACTAGGGTCATTGCATGTGTGTTCTTTTCATGAACAACATATGGATCCACCAGAGTCATTGCATGTATGTTCTTTTCATAAAACACATGGATCAACTTGAGTCATTTCATGCGTCTTCTTTTCACAAACCACATATGTATGCACCAGAGTCATTGCATGTGTGTTCTTTTCATGAGCCACATATGGATCCAGCAAAGTCATTGCATGTATGTTCTTTTCGTAAAACACATGGATCAACCAATGCCATTGCATGTATGTTATTTTCACAAACCAAATATGGATCAACTAATGTCATTGCATGTGTGTTCTTTCCACAAACCACATATGGACCCACTAGAGTCATTGCATGTGTGTTCTTATCCTAAAACCAGCACTAGAGTCATTGCATGTGTGTTCTTTTCACAAACCACATATGGACCCACCAGAGTCATTGCATGTGTGTTATTTTCACAAACCACATATGGAACAACTATAATCATTGCATGTGTGTTCTTTTCACAAAACCAGCACGAGGGTCATGGCATGCGTGTTCTTTTCAGGAACCACATATGGATCCAATAGAGTCATTGCATGTGTGTTCTTATCACAAACCACATATGGAACAGCTATAGTCATTGCATGTGTGTTCTTTTCACAAACCACATATGGAATAGCTATAGTCAATTCATGTCTGTTCATTCCACAAACCACATATGGATCCACTAGAGTAATTGCGTGTCTATTCTTTTCACAAACCACATATGGATCCACCAATTTCATTGCATGTGTGTTCTTTTCATGAACCACAGATAGATCCACTAGAGTCATTGCATGTCTGTTCTTTTTCCACAAACCACAGGGATCCACTATATTCATTGCATGTGTGTTCTTTTCATGAACCACATATGGATCCACTAGAGTCATTGCATGTGTGTTCTTTTCACAAAACCAGCACTAGAGTCATTGCATGTGTGTTCTTTTCATGAACCACATATAGAGTCATTGCATGTGTGTTCTTTTCACAAACCACATATGGATCCACCAGAGTCATTGCATGTGTGTTCTTTTTACAAACCACATACGGAACACCTATAGTCATTGTATGTGTGTTCTTTTCACAAACCACATATGGAACAACTATAGTCATTGCATGTCTGTTCTTTCCACAAACCACATGGATCCACCAATGTCATTGCATGTGTGTTCTTTTCATGAACCACATACGGATCCACTATAGTCATTACATGTCTGTTCTTTCCACAAACCCAATGGATCCACCAATGTCATTGCATGTGTGTTCTTTTCATGAACCGCATATGGATCCACTAGAGTCATTGCATGTGTGTTCTTTTCATGAACCACAGCTAGAGTCATTGCATGTGTGTTCTTTTCATGAAACTAGCACATGAGTCATTGCATGTATGTTCTTTCCACAAACCATATGGATCCAGTATAGTCATTGCATGTGTGTTCTTTTCACAAACCACATATGGATCCACCAGAGTCATTGCATGTGTGTTCTTTTCACAAAACCATGCATGTGTGTTCTTTTCATGAACCACATATGGATCCACCAAATTCATTGCATGTATGTTCTTTTCATGAAACACATGGATCTACCAATGCCATTGTATCTATGTTCTTTTCACAAGCCACATATGGATCAACCAATGTCATTGCATGTGTGTTCTTTCCACAAACCACATATGGACCCACTAGAGTCATTGCATGTGTGTTCTTATCCTAAAACAAGCACTAGAGTCATTGCATGTGTGTTCTTTTTACAAACCACATTTGGATCCACCAATGTCGCTGCATGTGTGTTCTTTTCATGAACCACATATGTATCCACTAGAGTCATTGCATGTGTGTCCTTTCCACAAACCACATGGATCCACCAATGTCATTCCATGTGTGTTCTTTTCATGAACCACATATGGATCCACTAGAGTCATTGCATGTGTGTTCTTTCCACAAACCACATGGATCCACCAATGTCATTGCATGTGTGTTCTTTTCATGAACCACATATGGATCCACTAAAGTCATTGCATGTATGTTATTTCCACAAACCACATGGATCCACTATAGTCATTGCATGTGTGTTATTTTCACAAACCACATATGGATCTACCAGAGTCATTGCACGTGTGTTCTTTTCACAAACCACATATGGAACAACTATGGTCATTTCATGTCTGTTCTTTCCACAAACCACATGGATCCACCAATGTCATTGCATGTGTGTTCTTTTCATGAACCACATATGGATCCACAACAGTCATTACATGTCTGTTCTTTCCACAAACCACATGGATCCACCAATGTCATTGCATGTGTGTTCTTTTCATGAACCACATATGGATCCACTGGAGTCATTCCATGTGTGTTCTTTCAACAAAACCAGCACTAGAGTCATTGCATGTGTGTTCTTTTCATGAACCACAGCTAGAGTCATTGCATGTGTGTTCTTTTCATGAAACTAGCACTAGAGTCATTGCATGTATGTTCTTTCCACAAACCACATGGATCCACTATAGTCATTGCATGTGTGTTCTTTTCACAAACCACATATGGATCCACCAGAGTCATTGCATGTGTGTTCTTTTCACAAAACCAGCACTAGGATCATTGCATGTGTGTTCTTTTCATGAACCACATATGGATCCACCGAATTCATTGCATGCATGTTCTTTTCATGAAACACATGGATCAACCAATGCCATTGCATGTATGTTCTTTTCACAAGCCACAGATGGATCAACCAATGTCATTGCAGGTGTGTTCTTTCCAGAAACCATATATGGACCCACTAGAGTCATTGCATGTGTGTTCTTATCCTAAAACCAGCACTAGAGTCATTGCATGTGTGTTCTTTTCACAAACCACATATGGATCCACCAATGTCACTGCATGTGTGTTCTTTTCACGAACCACATATGTATCCACTAGAGTCATTGCATGTGTGTTCTTTCCACAAACCACATGGATCCACCAATGTCATTGCATGTGTGTTCTTTTCATGAACCACAGATGGATCCACTAGAGTCATTGCATGTGTGTTCTTTCCACAAACCACATGGATCCACCAATGTCATTGCATGTGTGTTCTTTTCATGAACCACATATGGATCCACTAAAGTCACTGCATGTGTGTTCCTTCCACAAAACCAGCACTAGAGTCATTGCATGTGTGTTCTTTTCATGAACCACAGCTAGAGTCATTGCATGTGTGTTCTTTTCATGAAACTAGCACTAGAGTCATTGCATGTATGTTCTTTCCACAAACCACATGGATCTACTATAGTCATTGCATGTGTGTTCTTTTCACAAACCACATATGGATCGACCAAAGTCAACGCATGTGTGTTCTTTCCACAAAACCAGCACTAGTGTCATTGCATGTGTGTTCTTTTCATGAACCACATATGGACCCACCAAAGTCCTTGCATATATGTTCTTTTCATAAAACACATGTATCAACTAGAGTCATTGCATGTGTGTTCTTTTCACAAACCACATATGTATCCACCAGAGTCATTGCATGTGTGTTATTTTCATGAATGACATATGGATCCAATAATTTCATTACATGTATGTTCTTTTCACAAACCACATATGGATCAAGCAATATCATTGCATGTGTGTTCTTTCCACAAACCACATATGGACCCACTAGAGTCATTGCATGTGTGTTCTTATCCTAAAACCAGCACTAGAGTCATTGCATGTGTGTTCTTTTCACAAACCACATATGGATCCACCAGAGTCATTGCATGTGTGTTCTTTTCACAAACCACATATGGAACAGCTATAGTCATTGCATGTTTGGTCTTTCCACAAACCACATGGATCCACCAGTGTCATTGCATGTGTGTTCTTTTCATGAACCACATATGGACCACTAGAGTCATTGCATGTTTGTTCTTTCCACAAACCACATGGATCCACCAATGTCATCTCATGTGTGTTCTTTTCATGAACCACATATGGATCCACTAGATTCATTGCATATGTGTCCTTTCCACAAAACCAGCACTAGAGTCATTGCATGGGTGTTCTTTTCAAGAACCATAGCTAGAGTCATTGCATGTGTGTTCTTTTCATGAAACTAGCACTAGAGTCATTGCATGTATGTTATTTCCACAAACCACATGGATCCACTATAGTCATTGCATGTGTGTTATTTTCACAAACCACATATGGATCCACCAGAGTCATTGCATGTGTGTTCTTTTAACAAAACCAGCACTAGGGACATTGCATGTGTGTTCTTTTCATGAACCACATATGGATCCACCAGAGTCATTGCATGTATGTTCTTTTCATAAAACACATGGATCAACTAGAATCATTGCATGTGTGTTCTTTTCGCAAACCATATATGTATGCACCAGAGTCATTGCATGTGTGTTCTTTTCATGAACCACATATGGATCCAGCAAAGTCATTCCATGTATGTTCTTTTCATAAAACACATGGATCAACCAATGCCATTGCATGTATGTTCTTTTCACAAACCAAATATGGATCAACCAATGTCATTGCATGTGTGTTCTTTCCACAAACCACATATGGACCCACTAGAGTCATTGCATGTGTGTTCTTATCCTAAAACTAGCACTAGAGTCATTGCATGTGTGTTGTTTTCGCAAACCACATATGGACCCACCAGAGTCATTGCATGTGTGTTATTTTCACAAACCACATATGGAACAACTATAATCATTGCATGTGTGTTCTTTTCACAAACCACATATGGAACAACTATAGTCATTGCATGTCTGTTCTTTCCACAAACCACATGGATCCACCAATGTCATTGCATGTGTGTTCTTTTCGTGAACCACATATGTATCCACTAGAGTCATTGCATATGCGTTCTTTCCACAAACCACATGGATCCACCAATCTCATTGCATGTGTGTTCTTTTCATGAACCACATATGGATCCACTAGAACCATTGCATGGGTGTTCTTTCCACAAAACCAGCACTAGAGTCATTGCATGTATGTTCTTTTCATGGAACTAGCACTAGAGTCATTGCATGTATGTTCTTTCCCCAAACCACATGGATCCACTATAGTCATTGCATGTGTGTTGTTTTCACAAACCACATATGGATCCACCAGAGTCATTGCATGTGTGTTCTTTTCACAAAACGAGCAATAGAGTCATTACATGTGTGTTCTTTTCATGAACCACATATGGACCCACCAGAGTCATTGCATATATGTTCTTTTCATAAAACACATGGATCAACTAGAGTCATTGCATGTGTGTTCTTTTCACAAAACACATATGTATCCACCAAAGTCATTGCTTGTGTGTTCTTTGTATTAACCACATATGGATCCACCAGAGTCATTGCATGTATGTTCTTTTTGTTAAACACATGGATCAACCAATGTCATTGGATGTATGTTATTTTCATAAACCACATATGGATCAACCAATGTCATTGCAAGTGTGTTCTTTCCACAAACCACATATGGACCCACTAGAGTCATTGCATGTGTGTTCTTATCCTTAAACCAGTACTAGAGTCATTGCATGTGTGTTCTTATCCTTAAACCAGTACTAGAGTCATTGCATGTGTGTTCTTATCGTTAAACCAGTACCAGAGTCATTGCATGTGTGTTCTTTTCACAAACCACATACGGAACAGCTATAATCATTGCATGTGTGTTATTTTCACAAAGCACATTTGGAACAGCTATAGTCATTGCATGTGTGTTCTTTTCACAAACCACATATGGATCCACCAATGTCATTGCATGTGTGTTCTTTTCATGAACCACATATGTATCCACTAGAGTCGTTGCATGTGTGTTCTTTCCACAAACCACATGGATCCACCAATGTCATTGCATGTGTGTTCTTTTCATGAACCACATATGGATCCACCAGAGTCATTGCATGTATGTTCTTTTCATAAAACACATGGATCAACTTGAGTCATTGCATGCGTGTTCTTTTCACAAACCACATATGTATGCACCAGAGTCATTGCATGTGTGTTCTTTTCATGACCACATATGGATGCAGCAAAGTCATTGCATGTATGTTCTTTTCGTAAAACACATGGATCAACCAATGCCATTGCATGTATGTTCTTTTCACAAACCAAATATGGATCAACTAATGTCATTGCATGTGTGTTCTTTCCACAAACCACCTATGGACCCACTAGAGTCATTGCATGTGTGTTCTTATCCTAAAACCAGCACTAGAGTCATTGCATGTGTTTTCTTTTCACAAACCACATATGGACCCACCAGAGTCATTGCATATGTGTTATTTTCACAAACCACATATGGAACAGCTATAATCATTGCATGTGTGTTCTTTTCACAAAACCAGCACGAGGGTCATGGCATGTGTGTTCTTTTCAGGAACCACATATGGATCCACTAGAGTCATTGCATGTGTGTTCTTATCACAAACCACATATGGAACAGCTATAGTCATTGCATGTGTGTTCTTTTCACAAACCACATATGGAATAGCTATAGTCAATTCATGTCTGTTCTTTCCACAAACCACATATGGATCCACTAGAGTAATTGCGTGTCTATTCTTTTCACAAACCACATATGGATCCACCAATTTCATTGCATGTGTGTTCTTTTCATGAACCACATATAGATCCACTAGAGTCATTGCATGTATGTTCTTTTTCCACAAACCACAGGGATCCACTATATTCATTGCATGTGTGTTCTTTTCATGAACCACATATGGATCCACTAGAGTCATTGCATGTGTGTTCTTTTCACAAAACCAGCACTAGAGTCATTGCATGTGTGTTCTTTTCACAAAACCAGCACTAGGGTCATTGCATGTGTTTTCTTTTCATGAACCACATATGGATCCACCGAATTCATTGCATGTATGTCCTTTTCATGAAACACATGGATCAACCAGAGTCATTGCATGTATGTTCTTTTCACAAGCCACATATGGATCAACCAATGTCATTGCATGTGTGTTCTTTCCACAAACCACATATCGTCCCACTAGAGTCATTGCATGTGTGTTCTTATCCTAAAACAAGCACTAGAGTCATTGCATGTGTGTTCTTTTCACAAACCACATATGGATCCACCAATGTCATTGCATGTGTGTTCTTTTCATGAACCACATATGTATCCACTAGAGTAATTGCATGTGTGTTCTTTCCACAAACCACATGGATCCACCAATGTCATTGCATGTGTGTTCTTTTCATGAACCACATATGGATCTACTAGAGTCATTGCATGTGTGTTCTTTCCACAAACCACATGGATCCACCAATGTCATTGCATGTGTGTTCTTTTTATGAAACACATATGGATCCACTAAAGTCATTGCATGTGTGTTCCTTCCACAAAACCAGCACTAGAGTCATTGCATGTGTGTTATTTTCATGAACCACAGCTAGAGTCATTGCATGTGTGTTCTTTTCATGAAACTAGCACTAGAGTCATTGCATGTATGTTCTTTCCACAAACCATATGGATCCACTACAGTCATTGCATGTGTGTTCTTTTCACAAACCACATATGGATCCACCAAAGTCATTGTATGTGTGTTCTTTCCACAAAACCAACACTAGCGTCATTGCATGTGTGTTGTTTTCATGAACCACATATGGACCCACCAGAGTCATTGCATATATGTTCTTTTCATAAAACACATGGATCAACTAGATTCATTGCATGTGTGTTCTTTTCATGAATGACAGATGGATCCACTAGAGTAATTGCATGTATGTTCTTTTTGTAAAACACATGGATCAACCAGTGTCATTACATGTATGTTCTTTTCACAAACCACATATGGATCAAGCAATGTCATTACATGTGTGTTCTTTCCACAAACCACATATGGACCCACTAGAGTCATTGCATGTGTGTTCTTATCCTAAAACCAGCACTAGAGTCATTGCATGTGTGTTCTTTTCACAAACCACATATGGATCCACCAGAGTCATTGCATGTGTGTTCTTTTCACAAACCACATATGGAACAGCTATAGTCATTGCATGTTTGTTCTTTCCACAAACCACATGGATCCACCAATGTCATTGCATGTGTGTTCTATTCATGAACCACATATGGATCCACTAGAGTCATTGCATGTTTGTTCTTTCCACAAACCACATGGATCCACCAATGTCATTGCATGTGTGTTCTTTTCATGAACCACATATGGATCCACTAGAGTCACTACATGGGTGTTCTTTTCACAAAACCAGCAATAGAGTCATTACGTGTGTGTTCTTTTCGTGAACCACATATGGACCCACCAGAGTCATTGCATATATGTTCTTTTCATAAAACACATGGATCCACCAATGTCATTGCATGTGTGTTCTTTTCATGAACCACATATGGATCCACTAGATTCATTGCATGTGTGTCCTTTCCACAAAACCAGCACTAGAGTCTTGCATGTGTGTTCTTTTCATGAACCACAGATAGAGTCATTGCATGTGTGTTCATTTCATGAAACTAGCACAAGAGTCATTGCATGTATGTTATTTCCACAAACCACATGCATCCACTATAGTCATTGCATGTGTGTTATTTTCACAAACCACATATGGATCCACCAGAGTCATTGCATGTGTGTTCTTTTCACAAAACCAGCACTAGGGTCATTGCATGTGTGTTCTTTTCATGAACAACATATGGATCCACCAGAGTCATTGCATGTATGTTCTTTTCATAAAACACATGGATCAACTTAAGTCGTTGCATGCGTGTTCTTTTCACAAACCACATATGTATGCACCAGAGTCATTGCATGTGTGTTCTTTTCATGAACCACATATGGATCCAGCAAAGTCATTGCATGTATGTTCTTTTCGTAAAACACATGGATCAACCAATGCCATTGCATGTATGTTCTTTTCACAAAACAAATATGGATCAACTAATGTCATTGCATGTGTGTTCTTTCCACAAACCACATATGGACCCACTAGAGTCATTGCATGTGTGTTCTTATCCTAAAACCAGCACTAGAGTCATTGCATGTGTGTTCTTTTCACAAACCACATATGGACCCACCAGATTCATTGCATGTGTGTTATTTTCACAAACCACATATGGAACAGCTATAATCATTGCATGTGTGTTCTTTTCACAAAAACCAACACGAGGGTCATGGCATGTGTGTTCTTTTCAGGAACCAAATATGGATCCACTAGAGTCATTGCATGTGTGTTCTTATCACAAACCACATATGGAACAGCTATAGTCATTGCATGTGTGTTCTTTTCACAAACCACATATGGAATAGCTATAGTCAATTCATGTTTGTTCTTTCCACAAACCACATATGGATCCACCAATTTCATTGAAGGTGTGTTCTTTTCATGAACCACATATAGATCCACTAGAGTCATTGCATGTATGTTCTTTTTCCACAAACCACGGGGATCCACTATATTCATTGCATGTGTGTTCTTTTCATGAACCACATATGGATCCACTAGAGTCATTGCATGTGTGTTATTTTCACAAAACCAACACTAGAGTCATTGCATGTGTGTTCTTTTCATGAACCACATATAGAGTCATTGCATGTGTGTTCTTTTCACAAACCACATATGGATCCACCAGAGTCATTGCATGTGTGTTCTTTTTACAAACCACATACGGAACACCTATAGTCATTGCATGTGTGTTCTTTTCACAAACCACATATGGAACAACTATAGTCATGGCATGTCTGTTCTTTCCACAAACCACATGGATCCACCAATGTCATTGCATGTGTGTTCTTTTTATGAACCACATACGGATCCACTATAGTCATTACATGTCTGTTCTTTCCACAAACCCAATGGATCCACCAATGTCATTGCATGTGTGTTCTTTTCACGAACCGCATATGGATCCACTAGAGTCATTGCATGTGTGTTCTTTCAACAAAACCAGCACTAGAGTCATTGCATGTGTGTTCTTTTCATGAACCACAGCTAGAGTCATTGCATGTGTGTTCTTTTCATGAAACTAGCACTAGAGTCATTGCATGTATGTTCTTTCCACAAACCATATGGATCCAGTATAGTCATTGCATGTGTGTTCTTTTCAAAAACCACATATGGATCCACCAGAGTCATTGCATGTGTGTTCTTTTCACAAAACCAGCACTAGGGTCATTGCATGTGTGTTCTTTTCATGAACCACATATGGATCCACCGAATTCATTGCATGTATGTTCTTTTCATGAAACACATGGATCTACCAATGCCATTGCATCTATGTTCTTTTCACAAGCCACATATGGATCAACCAATGTCATTGCATGTGTTTTGTTTCCACAAACCACATATGGACCCACTAGAGTCATTGCATGTGTGTTCTTATCCTAAAACAAGCACTAGAGTCATTGCATGTGTGTTCTTTTCACAAACCACATTTGGATCCACCAATGTCGCTGCATGTGGGGTTCTTTTCATGAACCACATATGTATCCACTAGAGTCATTGCATGTGTGTCCTTTCGACAAACCACATGGATCCACCAATGTCATTGCATGTGTGTTCTTTTCATGAACCACATATGGATCCACTAGAGTCATTGCATGTGTGTTCTTTCCACAAACCACATGGATCCACCAATGTCATTGCATGTGTGTTCTTTGCATGAACCACATATGGATCCACTAAAGTCATTGCATGTATGTTATTTCCACAAACCACATGGATCCACTATAGTCATTGCATGTGTGTTATTTTCACAAACCACATATGGATCTACCAGAGTCATTGCACGTGTGTTCTTTTCACAAACCACACATGGAACAACTATGGTCATTGCATGTCTGTTCTTTCCACAAACCACATGGATCCACCAATGTCATTGCATGTGTGTTCTATTCATGAACCACATATGGATCCACTAGAGTCATTGCATGTTTGTTCTTTCCACAAACCACATGGATCCACCAATGTCATTGCATGTGTGTTCTTTTCATGAACCACATATGGATCCACTAGAGTCACTACATGGGTGTTCTTTTCACAAAACCAGCAATAGAGTCATTACGTGTGTGTTCTTTTCGTGAACCACATATGGACCCACCAGAGTCATTGCATATATGTTCTTTTCATAAAACACATGGATCCACCAATGTCATTGCATGTGTGTAATTTTCATGAACCACATATGGATCCACTAGATTCATTGCATGTGTGTCCTTTCCACAAAACCAACACTAGAGTCATTGCATGTGTGTTCTTTTCATGAACCACAGGTAGAGTCATTGCATGTGTGTTCATTTAATGAAACTAGCACCAGAGTCATTGCATGTATGTTATTTCCACAAACCACATGCATCCACTATAGTCATTGCATGTGTGTTATTTTCACAAACCACATATGGATCCTCCAGAGTCATTGCATGTGTGTTCTTTTCACAAAACCAGCACTAGGGTCATTGCATGTGTGTTCTTTTCATGAACAACATATGGATCCACCAGAGTCATTGCATGTATGTTCTTTTCATAAAACACATGGATCAACTTGAGTCATTTCATGCGTGTTCTTTTCACAAACCACATATGTATGCACCAGAGTCATTGCATGTGTGTTCTTTTCATGAGCCACATATGGATCCAGCAAAGTCATTGCATGTATGTTCTTTTCGTAAAACACATGGATCAACCAATGCCATTGCATGTATGTTATTTTCACAAACCAAATATGGATCAACTAATGTCATTGCATGTGTGTTCTTTCCACAAACCACATATGGACCCACTTGAGTCATTGCATGTGTGTTCTTATCCTAAAACCAGCACTAGAGTCATTGCATGTGTGTTCTTTTCACAAACCACATATGGACCCACCAGAGTCATTGCATGTGTGTTATTTTCACAAACCACATATGGAACAACTATAATCATTGCATGTGTGTTCTTTTCACAAAACCAGCACGAGGGTCATGGCATGTGTGTTCTTTTCAGGAACCACATATGGATCCACTAGAGTCATTGCATGTGTGTTCTTATCACAAACCACATATGGAACAGCTATAGTCATTGCATGTGTGTTCTTTTCACAAACCACATATGGAATAGCTATAGTCAATTCATGTCTGTTCATTCCACAAACCACATATGGATCCACTAGAGTAATTGCGTGTCTATTCTTTTCACAAACCACATATGGATCCACCAATTTCATTGCATGTGTGTTCTTTTCATGAACCACAGATAGATCCACTAGAGTCATTGCATGTCTGTTCTTTTTCCACAAACCACAGGGATCCACTATATTCATTGCATGTGTGTTCTTTTCATGAACCACATATGGATCCACTAGAGTCATTGCATGTGTGTTCTTTTCACAAAACCAGCACTAGAGTCATTGCATGTGTGTTCTTTTCATGAACCACATATAGAGTCATTGCATGTGTGTTCTTTTCACAAACCACATATGGATCCACCAGAGTCATTGCATGTGTGTTCTTTTTACAAACCACATACGGAACACCTATAGTCATTGTATGTGTGTTCTTTTCACAAACCACATATGGAACAACTATAGTCATTGCATGTCTGTTCTTTCCACAAACCACATGGATCCACCAATGTCATTGCATGTGTGTTCTTTTCATGAACCACATACGGATCCACTATAGTCATTACATGTCTGTTCTTTCCACAAACCCAATGGATCCACCAATGTCATTGCATGTGTGTTCTTTTCATGAACCGCATATGGATCCACTAGAGTCATTGCATGTGTGTTCTTTTCATGAACCACAGCTAGAGTCATTGCATGTGTGTTCTTTTCATGAAACTAGCACTAGAGTCATTGCATGTATGTTCTTTCCACAAACCATATGGATCCAGTATAGTCATTGCATGTGTGTTCTTTTCACAAACCACATATGGATCCACCAGAGTCATTGCATGTGTGTTCTTTTCACAAAACCAGCACTAGGGTCATTGCATGTGTGTTCTTTTCATGAACCACATATGGATCCACCAAATTCATTGCATGTATGTTCTTTTCATGAAACACATGGATCTACCAATGCCATTGTATCTATGTTCTTTTCACAAGCCACATATGGATCAACCAAAGTCATTGCATGTGTGTTCTTTCCACAAACCACATATGGACCCACTAGAGTCATTGCATGTGTGTTCTTATCCTAAAAAAAGCACTAGAGTCATTGCATGTGTGTTCTTTTTACAAACCACATTTGGATCCACCAATGTCGCTGCATGTGTGTTCTTTTCATGAACCACATATGTATCCACTAGAGTCATTGCATGTGTGTCCTTTCCACAAACCACATGGATCCACCAATGTCATTCCATGTGTGTTCTTTTCATGAACCACATATGGATCCACTAGAGTCATTGCATGTGTGTTCTTTCCACAAACCACATGGATCCACCAATGTCATTGCATGTGTGTTCTTTTCATGAACCACATATGGATCCACTAAAGTCATTGCATGTATGTTATTTCCACAAACCACATGGATCCACTATAGTCATTGCATGTGTGTTATTTTCACAAACCACATATGGATCTACCAGAGTCATTGCACGTGTGTTCTTTTCACAAACCACATATGGAACAACTATGGTCATTTCATGTCTGTTCTTTCCACAAACCACATGGATCCACCAATGTCATTGCATGTGTGTTCTTTTCATGAACCACATATGGATCCACAACAGTCATTACATGTCTGTTCTTTCCACAAACCACATGGATCCACCAATGTCATTGCATGTGTGTTCTTTTCATGAACCACATATGGATCCACTGGAGTCATTCCATGTGTGTTCTTTCAACAAAACCAGCACTAGAGTCATTGCATGTGTGTTCTTTTCATGAACCACAGCTAGAGTCATTGCATGTGTGTTCTTTTCATGAAACTAGCACTAGAGTCATTGCATGTATGTTCTTTCCACAAACCACATGGATCCACTATAGTCATTGCATGTGTGTTCTTTTCACAAACCACATATGGATCCACCAGAGTCATTGCATGTGTGTTCTTTTCACAAAACCAGCACTAGGATCATTGCATGTGTGTTCTTTTCATGAACCACATATGGATCCACCGAATTCATTGCATGCATGTTCTTTTCATGAAACACATGGATCAACCAATGCCATTGCATGTATGTTCTTTTCACAAGCCACAGATGGATCAACCAATGTCATTGCAGGTGTGTTCTTTCCAGAAACCATATATGGACCCACTAGAGTCATTGCATGTGTGTTCTTATCCTAAAACCAGCACTAGAGTCATTGCATGTGTGTTCTTTTCACAAACCACATATGGATCCACCAATGTCACTGCATGTGTGTTCTTTTCACGAACCACATATGTATCCACTAGAGTCATTGCATGTGTGTTCTTTCCACAAACCACATGGATCCACCAATGTCATTGCATGTGTGTTCTTTTCATGAACCACAGATGGATCCACTAGAGTCATTGCATGTGTGTTCTTTCCACAAACCACATGGATCCACCAATGTCATTGCATGTGTGTTCTTTTCATGAACCACATATGGATCCACTAAAGTCACTGCATGTGTGTTCCTTCCACAAAACCAGCACTAGAGTCATTGCATGTGTGTTCTTATCCTAAAACCAGCACTAGAGTCATTGCATGTGTGTTCTTTTCGCAAACCACATATGGATCCACCAGAGTCATTGCATGTGTGTTCTTTTCACAAACCACATATGGAACAGCTATAGTCATTGCATGTTTGTTCTTTCCACAAACCACATGGATCCACCAATGTCATTGCATGTGTGTTCTATTCATGAACCACATATGTATCCACTAGAGTCATTGCATGTGTGTTCTTTCCACAAACCACATGGATCCACCAATGTCATTGCATGTGTGTTCTTTTCATGAACCACATATGGATCCACTAGAGTCATTGCATGTGTGTTCTTTCCACAAACCACATGGATCCACCAATGTCATTGCATGTGTGTTCTTTTCATGAACCACATATGCATCCACTAAAGTCATTGCATGTGTGTTCCTTCCACAAAACCAGCACTAGAGTCATTGCATGTGTGTTCTTTTCATGAACCACAGCTAGAGTCATTGCATGTGTGTTCTTTTCATGAAACTAGCACTAGAGTCATTGCATGTATGTTCTTTCCACAAACCACATGGATCTACTATAGTCATTGCATGTGTGTTCTTTTCACAAACCACATATGGATCGACCAAAGTCAACGCATGTGTGTTCTTTCCACAAAACCAGCACTAGTGTCATTGCATGTGTGTTCTTTTCATGAACCACATATGGACCCACCAAAGTCCTTGCATATATGTTCTTTTCATAAAACACATGTATCAACTAGAGTCATTGCATGTGTGTTCTTTTCACAAACCACATATGTATCCACCAGAGTCATTGCATGTGTGTTATTTTCATGAATGACATATGGATCCAATAATTTCATTACATGTATGTTCTTTTCACAAACCACATATGGATCAAGCAATATCATTGCATGTGTGTTCTTTCCACAAACCACATATGGACCCACTAGAGTCATTGCATGTGTGTTCTTATCCTAAAACCAGCACTAGAGTCATTGGATGTGTGTTCTTTTCACAAACCACATATGGATCCACCAGAGTCATTGCATGTGTGTTCTTTTCACAAACCACATATGGAACAGCTATAGTCATTGCATGTTTGGTCTTTCCACAAACCACATGGATCCACCAGTGTCATTGCATGTGTGTTCTTTTCATGAACCACATATGGACCACTAGAGTCATTGCATGTTTGTTCTTTCCACAAACCACATGGATCCACCAATGTCATCTCATGTGTGTTCTTTTCATGAACCACATATGGATCCACTAGATTCATTGCATATGTGTCCTTTCCACAAAACCAGCACTAGACTCATTGCATGGGTGTTCTTTTCAAGAACCATAGCTAGAGTCATTGCATGTGTGTTCTTTTCATGAAACTTGCACTAGAGTCATTGCATGTATGTTATTTCCACAAACCACATGGATCCACTATAGTCATTGCATGTGTGTTATTTTCACAAACCACATATGGATCCACCAGAGTCATTGCATGTGTGTTCTTTTAACAAAACCAGCACTAGGGACATTGCATGTGTGTTCTTTTCATGAACCACATATGGATCCACCAGAGTCATTGCATGTATGTTCTTTTCATAAAACACATGGATCAACTAGAATCATTGCATGTGTGTTCTTTTCGCAAACCATATATGTATGCACCAGAGTCATTGCATGTGTGTTCTTTTCATGAACCACATATGGATCCAGCAAAGTCATTCCATGTATGTTCTTTTCATAAAACACATGGATCAACCAATGCCATTGCATGTATGTTCTTTTCACAAACCAAATATGGATCAACCAATGTCATTGCATGTGTGTTCTTTCCACAAACCACATATGGACCCACTAGAGTCATTGCATGTGTGTTCTTATCCTAAAACTAGCACTAGAGTCATTGCATGTGTGTTGTTTTCGCAAACCACATATGGACCCACCAGAGTCATTGCATGTGTGTTATTTTCACAAACCACATATGGAACAACTATAATCATTGCATGTGTGTTCTTTTCACAAACCACATATGGAACAGCTATAGTCATTGCATGTCTGTTCTTTCCACAAACCACATGGATCCACCAATGTCATTGCATGTGTGTTCTTTTCGTGAACCACATATGTATCCACTAGAGTCATTGCATATGCGTTCTTTCCACAAACCACATGGATCCACCAATGTCATTGCATGTGTGTTCTTTTCATGAACCACATATGGATCCACTAGAACCATTGCATGGGTGTTCTTTCCACAAAACCAGCACTAGAGTCATTGCATGTATGTTCTTTTCATGGAACTAGCACTAGAGTCATTGCATGTATGTTCTTTCCCCAAACCACATGGATCCACTATAGTCATTGCATGTGTGTTGTTTTCACAAACCACATATGGATCCACCAGAGTCATTGCATGTGTGTTCTTTTCACAAAATGAGCAATAGAGTCATTACATGTGTGTTCTTTTCATGAACCACATATGGACCCACCAGAGTCATTGCATATATGTTCTTTTCATAAAACACATGGATCAACTAGAGTCATTGCATGTGTGTTCTTTTCACAAAACACATATGTATCCACCAAAGTCATTGCTTGTGTGTTCTTTGTATTAACCACATATGGATCCACCAGAGTCATTGCATGTATGTTCTTTTTGTTAAACACATGGATCAACCAATGTCATTGGATGTATGTTATTTTCATAAACCACATATGGATCAACCAATGTCATTGCAAGTGTGTTCTTTCCACAAACCACATATGGACCCACTAGAGTCATTGCATGTGTGTTCTTATCCTTAAACCAGTACTAGAGTCATTGCATGTGTGTTCTTATCCTTAAACCAGTACTAGAGTCATTGCATGTGTGTTCTTATCCTTAAACCAGTACCAGAGTCATTGCATGTGTGTTCTTTTCACAAACCACATACGGAACAGCTATAATCATTGCATGTGTGTTATTTTCACAAAGCACATTTGGAACAGCTATAGTCATTGCATGTGTGTTCTTTTCACAAACCACATATGGATCCACCAATGTCATTGCATGTGTGTTCTTTTCATGAACCACATATGTATCCACTAGAGTCGTTGCATGTGTGTTCTTTCCACAAACCACATGGATCCACCAATGTCATTGCATGTGTGTTCTTTTCATGAACCACATATGGATCCACTAGAACCATTCCATGGGTGTTCTTTCCACAAAACCAGCACTAGAGTCATTGCATGTATGCTCTTTTCATGAAACTAGCACTAGAGTCATTGCATGTATGTTCTTTCCCCAAACCACATGGATCCACTATAGTCATTGCATGTTTGTTGTTTTCACAAACCACATATGGATCCACCAGAGTCATTGCATGTGTGTTCTTTTCACAAAACCAGCAATAGAGTCATTACATGTGTGTTCTTTTCATGAACCACATATGGACCCACCAGAGTCATTGCATGTGTGTTCTTTTCACAAAACCAGCACTAGGGTCATTGCATGTGTGTTCTTTTCAGGAACCACATATGGATCCACCAGAGGCATTGCATGTGTGTTCTTTTCACAAACCACATATGGAACAGCTATAGTCATTGCATGTGTGTTCTTTTCACAAACCACATATGGAACAGCTATAGTCAATGCATGTCTGTTCTTTCCACAAACCACATATGGATCCACTAGAGTCATTGCGTGTCTATTCTTTTCACAAACCACATATGGATCCACCAATGTCGTTGCATGTGTATTCTTTTCATGAACCACATATGGATCCACTAGAGTCATTGCATGTATGTTCTTTTTCCACAAACCACATGGATCCACTATATTCATTGCATGTGTGTTCTTTTCATGAACCACATATGGATCCACTAGAGTCATTGCATGTGTGCTCTTTTCACAAAACCAGCACTAGAGTCATTGCATGTGTGTTCTTTTCATGAACCACATCTAGAGTCATTGCATGTGTGTTCTTTTCATGAAACTAGCACTAGAGTCATTGCATGTATTTTCTTTCCACAAACTACATGGATCCACTATAGTCATTACATGTATGTTCTTTTCACAAACCACATATGGATCCGTCAGAGTCATTGCATGTGTGTTCTTTTCACGAAACCAGCAATAGAGTCATTACATGTGTGTTCTTTTCATGAACCACATATGGACCCACCAGAGTCATTGCATATATGTTCTTTTCATAAAACACATGGATCAACTAGAGTCATTGCATGTGTGTTCTTTTCACAAACCACATATGTATCCACCAGAGTCATTGCTTGTGTGTTCTTTGTATTAACCACATATGGATCCACCAGAGTCATTGCATGTATGTTCTTTTTGTAAAACACATGGATCAACCAATGTCATTGCATGTATGTTATTTTCACAAACCACATATGGATCAACCAATGTCATTGCATGTGTGTTCTTTCCACAAACCACATATGGACCCACTAGAGTCATTGCATGTGTGTTCTTATCCTTAAACCAGTACTAGAGTCATTGCATGTGTGTTCTTATCCTTAAACCAGTACTAGAGTCATTGCATGTGTGTTCTTTTCACAAACAACATACGGAACAACTATAATCATTGCATGTGTGTTCTTTTCACAAACCACATATGGAACAACTATAGTCATTGCATGTCTGTTCTTTCCACAAACCACATGGATCCACCAATGTCATTGCATGTGTGTTCTTTTCATGAACCACATATGTATCCACTAGAGTCGTTGCATGTGTGTTCTTTCCACAAACCACATGGATCCACCAATGCCATTGCATGTGTGTTCTTTTCATGAACCACATATGGATCCACTAGAACCATTGCATGGGTGTTCTTTCCACAAAACCAGCACTAGAGTCATTGCATGTATGTTGTTTTTATGAATCTAGCACTAGAGTCATTGCATGTATGTTCTTTCCCCAAACCACATGGATCCACTATAGTCATTGCATGTGTGTTGTTTTCACAAACCACATATGGATCCACCAGAGTCATCGCATGTGTGTTCTTTTCACAAAACCAGCAATAGAGTCATTACATGTGTGTTCTTTTCATGAACCACATATGGACCCACCAGAGTCATTGCATGTGTGTTCTTTTCACAAAACCAACACTAGGGTCATTACATGTGTGTTCTTTTCAGGAAACACATATGGATCCACCAGAGTCATTGCATGTGTGTTATTTTCACAAACCACATATGGAAAAGCTATAGTCATTGCATGTGTGTTCTTTTCACAAACCACATATGGAACAACTATAGTCAACGCATGTCTGTTCTTTCCACAAACCACATATGGATCCACTAGAGTCATTGCGTGTCTATTCTTTTCACAAACCACATATGGATCCACCAATGTCATTGCATGTGTATTCTTTTCAAGAACCACATATGTATCCACTAGAGTCATTGCATGTATGTTCTTTTTCCACAAACCACATGGATCCACTATATTCATTGCATGTGTGTTCTTTTCATGAACCACATATGGATCCACTAGAGTCATTTCATGTGTGCTCTTTTCACAAAACCAGCACTAGAGTCATTGCATGTGTGTTCTTTTCATGAACCACATATGGACCCACCAGAGTCATTGCATATATGTTCTTTTCATAAAACACATGGATCAACTAGAGTCATTGCATTTGTGTTCCTTTCACAAACCACATATGTATCCACCAGAGTCATTGCTTGTGTGTTCTTTGTATTAACCACATATGGATCCACCAGGGTCATTGCATGTATGTTGTTTTTGTAAAACACATGGATCAACCAATGTCATTGCATGTATGTTATTTTCACAAACCACATATGGATCAACCAATGTCATTGCATGTGTGTTCTTTCCACAAACCACATATGGACCCACTAGAGTCATTGCATGTGTGTTCTTATCCTTAAACCAGTACTAGAGTCATTGCATGTGTGTTCTTATCCTTTAACCAGTACTAGAGTCGTTGCATGTGTGTTCTTTTAACAAACCACATACGGAACAACTATAATCATTGCATGTGTGTTCTTTTCACAAACCACATATGGAACAGCTATAGTCATTGCATGTCTGTTCTTTCCACAAACCACATGGATCCACCAATGTCATTGCGTGTGTGTTCTTTTCATGAACCACAAATGTATCCACTAGAGTCATTGCATGTGTGTTCTTTCCACAAACCACATGGATCCACCAATGCCATTGCATGTGTGTTCTTTTCATGAACCACATATGGATCCACTAGAGTCATTGCATGGGTGTTCTTTCCACAACACCAGCACTATATTCATTGCATGTGTGTTCTCTTCATGAACCACATATGGATCCACTAGAGTCATTGCATGTGTGTTCTTTTCACAAACCAGCACTAGAGTCATTGCTTGTGTGTTCTTTTCATGAACCACATCTAGAGTCATTGCATGTCTGTTCTTTCCACAAACCACATATGGACACACTAGAGTCATTGCATGTGTGTTCTTATCCTAAAACTAGCACTAGAGTCATTGCATGTGTGTTCTTTTCACAAACCACATATGGATCCACCAATGTCATTGGATGTGTGTTCTTTTCATGAACCACATATGTATCCACTAGAGTCGTTGCATGTGTGTTCTTTCCACAAACCACATGGATCCACCAATGTCATTGCATGTGTGTTCTTTTCATGAACCACATATGGATCCACTAGAACCATTGCATGGGTGTTCTTTCCACAAAACCAGCACTAGAGTCATTGCATGTATGCTCTTTTCATGAAACTAGCACTAGAGTCATTGCATGTATGTTCTTTCCCCAAACCACATGGATCCACTATAGTCATTGCATGTGTGTTGTTTTCAGAAACCACATATGGATCCACCAGAGTCATTGCATGTGTGTTCTTTTCACAAAACCAGCAATAGAGTCATTACATGTGTGTTCTTTTCATGAACCACATATGGACCCACCAGAGTCATTGCATGTGTGTTCTTTTCACAAAACCAGCACTAGGGTCATTGCATGTGTGTTCTTTTCAGGAACCACATATGGATCCACCAGAGCCATTGCATGTGTGTTCTTTTCACAAACCACATATGGAACAGCTATAGTCATTGCATGTGTGTTCTTTTCACAAACCACATATGGAACAGCTATGTCAATGCATGTCTGTTCTTTCCACAAACCACATATGGATCCACTAGAGTCATTGCGTGTCTATTCTTTTCACAAACCACATATGGATCCACCAATGTCATTGCATGTGTATTCTTTTCATGAACCACATATGGATCCACTAGAGTGATTGCATGTATGTTCTTTTTCCACAAACCACATGGATCCACTATAGTCATTGCATGTGTGTTCTTCTCACAAACCACATATGTATCCACCAGAGTCATTGCTTGTGTGTTCTTTGTATTAACCACATATGGATCCACCAGGGTCATTGCATGTATGTTCTTTTTGTAAAACACATGGATCAACCAATGTCATTGCATGTATGTTATTTTCACAAACCACATATGGATCAACCAATGTCATTGCATGTGTGTTCTTTCCACAAACCACATATGGACCCACTAGAGTCATTGCATGTGTGTTCTTATCCTTAAACCAGTACTAGAGTCATTGCATGTGTGTCCTTATCCTTTAACCAGTACTAGAGTCATTGCCTGTGTGTTCTTTTAACAAACCACATACGGAACAGCTATAATCATTGCATGTGTGTTCTTTTCACAAACCACATATGGAACAGCTATAGTCATTACATGTCTGTTCTTTCCACAAACCACTTGGATCCACCAATGTCATTGCATGTGTGTTCTTTTCATGAACCACATATGTATCCACTAGAGTCATTGCATGTGTGTTCTTTCCACAAACCACATGGATCCACCAATGCCATTGCATGTGTGTTCTTTTCATGAACCACATATGGATCCACTAGAGTCATTGCATGGGTGTTCTTTCCACAAAACCAGCACTAGAGTCATTGCATGTATGCTCTTTTCATGATACTAGCACTAGAGTCATTGCATGTATGTTCTTTCCCCAAACCACATGGATCCACTATAGTTATTGCATGTGTGTTGTTTTCACAAACCACATATTGATCCACCAGAGTCATTGCATGTGTGTTCTTTTCATGAACCACATATGGATCCACTAGAACCATTGCATGGGTGTTCTTTCCACAAAACCAGCACTAGAGTCATTGCATGTGTGTTCTTTCCACAAACCACATGGATCCACCAATGTCATTGCATGTGTGTTCTTTTCATGAACCACATATGGATCCACTAGAACCATTGCATGGGTGTTCTTTCCACAAAACCAGCACTAGAGTCATTGCATGTATGTTCTTTTCATGAAACTAGCACTAGAGTCATTGCATGTATGTTCTTTCCCCAAACCACATGGATCCACTATAGTCATTGCATGTGTGTTGTTTTCACAAACCACATATGGATCCACTAGAGTCATTGCATGTGTGTTCTTTTCACAAACCACATATGGATCCACCAGAGTCATTGCATGTGTGTTCTTTTCAAAAAACCAGCACTAGGGTCATTACATGTGTGTTCTTTTCATGAACCACATATGGATCCAACAGAGTCATTGCATGTATGTTCTTTTCATAAAACACATGGATCAACTAGAGTCATTGCATGTGTGTTCTTTTCACAAACCACATATGTATGCACCAGAGTCATTGCATGTGTGTTCTTTTCATGAACCACATATGGACCCACCAGAGTCATTGCATGTGTGTTCTTTTCACAAAACCAGCACTAGGGTCATTGCATGTGTGTTCTTTTCAGGAACCACATATGGATCCACCAGAGCCATTGCATGTGTGTTCTTTTCACAAACCACATATGGAACAGCTATAGTCATTGCATGTGTGTTCTTTTCACAAACCACATATGGAACAGCTATGTCAATGCATGTCTGTTCTTTCCACAAACCACATATGGATCCACTAGAGTCATTGCGTGTCTATTCTTTTCACAAACCACATATGGATCCACCAATGTCATTGCATGTGTATTCTTTTCATGAACCACATATGGATCCACTAGAGTGATTGCATGTATGTTCTTTTTCCACAAACCACATGGATCCACTATAGTCATTGCATGTGTGTTCTTCTCACAAACCACATATGTATCCACCAGAGTCATTGCTTGTGTGTTCTTTGTATTAACCACATATGGATCCACCAGGGTCATTGCATGTATGTTCTTTTTGTAAAACACATGGATCAACCAATGTCATTGCATGTATGTTATTTTCACAAACCACATATGGATCAACCAATGTCATTGCATGTGTGTTCTTTCCACAAACCACATATGGACCCACTAGAGTCATTGCATGTGTGTTCTTATCCTTAAACCAGTACTAGAGTCATTGCATGTGTGTCCTTATCCTTTAACCAGTACTAGAGTCATTGCCTGTGTGTTCTTTTAACAAACCACATACGGAACAGCTATAATCATTGCATGTGTGTTCTTTTCACAAACCACATATGGAACAGCTATAGTCATTACATGTCTGTTCTTTCCACAAACCACATGGATCCACCAATGTCATTGCATGTGTGTTCTTTTCATGAACCACATATGTATCCACTAGAGTCATTGCATGTGTGTTCTTTCCACAAACCACATGGATCCACCAATGCCATTGCATGTGTGTTCTTTTCATGAACCACATATGGATCCACTAGAGTCATTGCATGGGTGTTCTTTCCACAAAACCAGCACTAGAGTCATTGCATGTATGCTCTTTTCATGATACTAGCACTAGAGTCATTGCATGTATGTTCTTTCCCCAAACCACATGGATCCACTATAGTCATTGCATGTGTGTTGTTTTCACAAACCACATATGGATCCACCAGAGTCATTGCATGTGTGTTCTTTTCATGAACAACATATGGATCCACTAGAACCATTGCATGGGTGTTCTTTCCACAAAACCAGCACTAGAGTCATTGCATGTGTGTTCTTTCCACAAACCACATGGATCCACCAATGTCATTGCATGTGTGTTCTTTTCATGAACCACATATGGATCCACTAGAACCATTGCATGGGTGTTCTTTCCACAAAACCAGCACTAGAGTCATTGCATGTATGTTCTTTTCATGAAACTAGCACTAGAGTCATTGCATGTATGTTCTTTCCCCAAACCACATGGATCCACTATAGTCATTGCATGTGTGTTGTTTTCACAAACCACATATGGATCCACTAGAGTCATTGCATGTGTGTTCTTTTCACAAACCACATATGGATCCACCAGAGTCATTGCATGTGTGTTCTTTTCAAAAAACCAGCACTAGGGTCATTACATGTGTGTTCTTTTCATGAACCACATATGGATCCAACAGAGTCATTGCATGTATGTTCTTTTCATAAAACACATGGATCAACTAGAGTCATTGCATGTGTGTTCTTTTCACAAACCACATATGTATGCACCAGAGTCATTGCATGTGTGTTCTTTTCCTGAACCACATATGGATCCACCAAAGTCATTGCATGTATGTTCTTTTCATAAAACACATGGATCAACCAATGCCATTGCATGTATGTGCTTTTCACAAACCACATATGGATCAATGGATGTCATTGCATGTGTGTTCTTTCCACAAACCACATATGGACCCACTAGAGTCATTGCATGTGTGTTCTTATCCTAAAACCAGCACTAGAGTCATTGTATGTGTGTTATTTTCACAAACCACATATGGATCCACCAATGTCATTGGATGTGTGTTCTTTTCATGAACCACATATGTATCCACTAGAGTCGTTGCATGTGTGTTCTTTCCACAAACCACATGGATCCACCAATGTCATTGCGTGTGTGTTCTTTTCATGAACCACATATGGATCCACTAGAACCATTGCATGGGTGTTCTTTCCACAAAACCAGCACTAGAGTCATTGCATGTATGCTCTTTTCATGAAACTAGCACTAGAGTCATTGCATGTATGTTCTTTCCCCAAACCACATGGATCCACTATAGTCATTGCATGTGTGTTGTTTTCAGAAACCACATATGGATCCACCAGAGTCATTGCATGTGTGTTCTTTTCACAAAACCAGCAATAGAGTCATTACATGTGTGTTCTTTTCATGAACCACATATGGACCCACCAGAGTCATTGCATGTGTGTTCTTTTCACAAAACCAGCACTAGGGTCATTGCATGTGTGTTCTTTTCAGGAACCACATATGGATCCACCAGAGCCATTGCATGTGTGTTCTTTTCACAAACCACATATGGAACAGCTATAGTCATTGCATGTGTGTTCTTTTCACAAACCACATATGGAACAGCTATGTCAATGCATGTCTGTTCTTTCCACAAACCACATATGGATCCACTAGAGTCATTGCGTGTCTATTCTTTTCACAAACCACATATGGATCCACCAATGTCATTGCATGTGTATTCTTTTCATGAACCACATATGGATCCACTAGAGTGATTGCATGTATGTTCTTTTTCCACAAACCACATGGATCCACTATATTCATTGCATGTGTGTTATTTTATGAACCACATATGGATCCACTAGAGTCATTGCATGTGTGCTCTTTTCACAAAACAGCACTAGAGTCATTGCATGTGTGTTCTTTTCATGAACCACATCTAGAGTCATTGCATGTGTGTTCTTCTCATGAAACTAGCACTAGAGTCATTGCATGTATTTTCTTTCCACAAACTACATGGATCCACTATAGTCATTACATGTATGTTCTTTTCACAAACCACATATGGATCCGTCAGAGTCATGGCATGTGTGTTCTTTTCACAAAACCAGCAATAGAGTCATTACATGTGTGTTCTTTTCATGAACCACATATGGACCCACCAGAGTCATTGCATATATGTTCTTTTCATAAAACACATGGATCAACTAGAGTCATTGCATGTGTGTTCTTTTCACAAACCACATATGTATACACCAGAGTCATTGCTTGTGTGTTCTTTCTATTAACCACATATGGACCCACCAGAGTCATTGCATGTATGTTCTTTTTGTTAAACACATGGATCAACCAATGTCATTGGATGTATGTTATTTTCATAAACCACATATGGATCAACCAATGTCATTGCAAGTGTGTTCTTTCCACAAACCACATATGGACCCACTAGAGTCATTGCATGTGTGTTCTTATCCTTAAACCAGTACTAGAGTCATTGCATGTGTGTTCTTATCCTTAAACCAGTACTAGAGTCATTGCATGTGTGTTCTTATCGTTAAACCAGTACCAGAGTCATTGCATGTGTGTTCTTTTCACAAAGCACATACGGAACAGCTATAATCATTGCATGTGTGTTATTTTCACAAAGCACATATGGAACAGCTATAGTCATTGCATGTGTGTTCT